>OY728128.1:1444313630-1445563630 GCA_963277665.1 Viscum album
TCATGGGATAGAAATGTTCTAATGGAGATATGAGTATGTTTAATGTATATCACACCATACCCCTTAGTAGATTTAATATCACTAATTCATTATAAGAGGCCACTATTTTATTACATCTATGAAATTTTGATTTCATTATTGATTTCAATCATCCTAATTCCCATAGGGTCACATAGTTAGGACCTTGGATGAGGATAATGTTTTTATCAACATAGTTTGTTCAAATTGATTTGATTTTGATGAAAAACTATATCCAAATGAGTTTGGATGGATTCCAAAAGAGTTGTAATGTTTTTTTATAAATTATTTATGGGATTTTAGTGCATGTAGGATATTGATGGATTTTCAGAAAAATTTACATGCCTTTGATTCATGTAAACATTAATATGATTCATGAAATATATCTATATATTATATAATATATATTATATATGGTGTACATTTCATATGTTAATTTTATTCATAAGTTATTCCTTCATGTGACAAATGGTATAATATGTATTATTTATTTTCTCCCAATGGTTTATTTGTTTGTTGCATGGATTAATGAATATGAATTAATTTATTGAAATTAATTCAATAAATAAATACCCAATGGACAGTAACACATGATATGTGTTATGTACTTGAGATGCTCTAATAATTACCCATATACAAGGATGATATCCTCTTCTATTGGGTGTTGTGGATATGGAAAACTCTCTCTTCCTCCATAAACCTCATTAATCTACTGTTTTTAGTTTCCATAACCCATTCAGATAACTGGTATCCTCATGAATCATTCTTGGATACATGGTTGGTGTACTCCCTCAGAGGTAGGGTGCTTATGTTGACTACTCCTCGTGAACTCCCTCAAGCATTTTCTTCTAAAGAGAAGAATATTTCTTTTGAGACATTCTAATACCAGGTAATTTATTTTTATAATATTTACACATTATTTTTCTTGATTATATATCTAATATATTTGGGTTTTATTCCTCTATTTAATATTATATATTGTTTATATGAAACCCATCATAATCGACAATGATCTACCAATAAGTTTTCACAACGTTTAATCTCATTAATTTTATCATTAGGATGGTATGGGGATCCTAGGTTTATCTGAACTTAGTTTATTATGGACACTCCCATGATATTTTTTTCATTTGGTTATTTTCTAATATTATTGGATATTATTATTTTTCAATATCATTTATATTCTTATCACTGAGTGGATACCACTACTATTTTCATATAGTCATTTATCTTCCTAGTTTGTGTTACTACTATTGTTGGTTATCTTTATTTTATTTTGATAGTTTTTTCCATATGATATGGTTTTATATTATTTCACATCTAAGGGATTTACTTATACTTGTGCACTTTACTTCCTTAGTCTTATTTTGTTGTTAAAATTTTTAAAAATCATGTTATGAAATTTTTCTGGTAGTAAGTTGTGAAAATTTGATATTATCTCAATTATAAACTTATCTTCTCATTAATGTAATTTATTTACCATTATTAAAAATGTATTTATTATAATTTCATAAAACAAGTTGTTTTCCTTAAATAAAGGGGAGAGGTTTCAAATAGGGGAATTTTCAATTTATTCATGTGGGCTGGTTTGTTAAAAATGATAAAAAATGTATTAATTTATTAAATTGTATTTAAAGTTATAATAAATGGAATTACTTCTAAATTAAATCACATATATACTTTTGTTAATGATCTCATACTAGTAAAATTTCCTCGAACCCTACTTTCAACACTAAGTTCCTATTGATTGAGTGACTTTTGAAGGTCCTAGTTTGGGTTCTCATGAAGTTCCTCATTACTGACATCATTCTTTCAAGTTTCTCATGAAGAGTATTAGATAGTAGTGTTTGTGGGTAACTGAGGTTCATGAGGAGGTTGTTATTTTTTAGTTTTGAAAAAATCTTTTTTATTTTATAATGTTTTCATTTTCCATTCTCACCTTCTTGTATATTGAAATATTCATTCAATTTTATTATATTTATTTTATGATATGCATATGTGATGGATTTTTAAAACATCACGGTGCCTTTTTTGGTTTGTTATTTAATTTGAAACTACTTTTTTGGCTTTAATAAAATGGAAACTTATAGAAAAGTCATTTCATATTCTCTCTAAGTTTTTATTGAATATTTATTTATGTTTATTGAAAAAAAAATTATTCCAAAATTTTATTCCTTGAAGTCATGTACTAGTTGAAAGCCCACAAGGATCAAGAATTTCCTTAAAGACTTATTTTTTGTAGTCATGAGTGATGGTTTGGGTCGATCTAGGATGGTTCAAGACAATATGGTATCATAGAACCTTATGTTATTTTGGAATTGATAGTAAACATAAGACAAGAATTCTGTAACTTAAGAGGTAAGCGTAGGAAGAGTCTCGCTAACTCATTGTCATCAAAATACTTGATTAACCCTGGGTGGTAGGCTTATGAATTTGAAATATAAGTATTATACTTATTTTATTTTTAGTTTATTTTTATTTGAATTTTTGAGGTTTTGAATTATATTGAGATTGTGTAGGATTTTTGTGTATATTTTATTTTTTGGGGGGAAATGGATTAAATACTAGAGGTGTGTTGTTAGATTGCATAGACTGGAAAACCACATGGCACCTATGTGCATAGTTCTTAGAAAGAATCATTTATTATTTCATGTTTGAACATAGTTTTCTAAACTATGTGGGTACACCATGAACAACCAATAACCCCTTTAAATTCTGAGTTAACCCCCCCCCCCCACACACCTTTATTAATGATTGTCTTTATAGGGATTTTTTATTATTTAGGATAAATCAAGGAGTATTTTTATGATATTTTTATATATTTGGGTTGGATTTTGTTAGTGTTTTATGTTGGAAAAACATGGTTTAAACTAAAATAGTTATGTTTTTAAGATAATAAGGGAGTTTTATAAAATAATTTGAAATGAGATTGATGTTTTATATTTTCAAAATGGTTTCAATAAATGATTTTAAAAAAATTAAAAGTAATTTTAAGTAGATTTTTGAAATTAATAAATAGGTATTATAAAATAAATTGAAACAAATTCGATGCTTTGGAACTTGAAAAACGATTTTAAGGATGAAATTATAAAATAAAAAATATCATATTTAAGTGGAATTTTATTCTTTGAAGATAACGTGGATAATGTTGGAAATTATTGGGAAGGGTTTAGATTGAGTTTTAGATTTGTTTAAGTGTCTATCTGTGGTTATGATTTTATCCATTGGGTTATTTATTTTGACCTAATGTTTATTTTGGTTGGTGATGTGTTA
Source organism: Viscum album (assembly GCA_963277665.1). Classification (NCBI taxonomy): domain Eukaryota; kingdom Viridiplantae; phylum Streptophyta; class Magnoliopsida; order Santalales; family Viscaceae; genus Viscum; species Viscum album. The sequence goes on from OY728128.1 coordinate 1,444,316,922, forward strand.
TATTTTGAATGATTCTGTATGATTCTTATGATCATCATTTTTAAAGTATTCCTCTCAAGAAATTTTTGAGGGGTTGTCGAGAGTCTATTACATGGTATGTTACCCTGGTTAGTACTTCCCATTATTTGAGTGCGATACTTTTTTTTGAACCTACCTAGACATCAGTTAGTGTGATGGTGATAAACCATTCTTAGAATTTGAACTTTAATTGGAAATTATTTTCTTGGAATCAATTCTTCATTCTCTAAGAGTGTTATTTATTCTGCAGTTTGTGGTTAAGGACTTTATGAATGTTCAATTATTGAAATATTTACTTAATTAATAACTTATTAAGAGATTATTTTCATATGGCATGTAGTCATGTGATGATATGATCAATGAGACCATAATGGTGATGTTTATTTCTAGGTGTTATCCCAAGATAGGTGGTGACCCTACTTCTATGGATTTTGTTGAAGGTACTCTACCTTGTGAAGAATGGATTATTGTAAACATCAGTGTGGACATCTTGTAAATTATACTCCCTTCTATATTGAAGCCGCAAAAACCTTTAATAATTGTAGTTAGTTGAGTCTCTTCAAAAAATTTGGAATAATTGTATCATTTCATGGATTTAGGTAATATTGTAATAGATAATATTCATGGTGTTTCTTTTCACTTTATTTATCTTTTTTTCCTTCCCTTTTTTTCTTTCTCCTCTATCTCAGAAACTTCATTGATCTATACCCTTATACTAGGGTTTCCTAATATTTTTTGTTTCTTTTCAGAATACAATGATCATTCTTATTTGAAAATAGATATATAATTTTATTGAACCTTCTTTTTAACCTCATTGGTTTATGTTTTATTTGTGATTTATAGGGATTCTTTAGATTCCCCTATAATAATATAAACATTAAATGGTGGGAATTCCAATTTTAGTTCTTAGCCTTTGATTGTATTGTTTTATTTCAGTGTTCATGTATTGAATTTATAGAGTATTGAGATATTTTGGTATCATTTATGTATTTGGATATGTAACATGACCTTAATTTCATTTGGTCCCATGGTTTAGGATATGTTTTAACTGATTTTTCTTATTTCTGTAAATTCTCTCAAGTTACCCTATACTTATAACATCATTGAGTTTAGGAGAGAAGAAACCGATATGGTGGGGAGAATTATCACAAAACAATTTCAATTAGGATTTTTTAGGATTAATTGTCAAATTTATTAGAATTAGTGATTTTTTTTACTGATTTTAATTAAATGTAGGCTTGGAACATGGTAATGTAAACCATTTGGCCATGTCGCGCAACTCTATTTAGGAAACATAATGCCCCTCTTTTGGTTAGTGAATTGTTATACAAGACATATGGATTTCATGAGGAACCAAGTTAGGTTCCTACTTATGTGGATTCCGTGTACATGATTAGAATATTTTTAGTTTAAATTGTATGACCATGTGGAATCTCCCAAGGATATCATTGTTTATGGAATGGATGGAACATGGTGTGGTAAACCATGTGGATAAACTATTCATCCATCCTTGGGGTTTAAAAATGTAAAATTATATTCTTTCCCATGTTGTTTTAAAATCTATTTGTGGATTTCTTAATCCCATTTAGTCAATACAACTGAGGGGGTTCCCTATGTGACCCCAAATATACCTACATGGATCCTTGACCCATTCTCCTGATTCTAATTGGGTTCTTCATAGTCATGAAATTTTTTCTTCTCCTTCCTCTTATTTTCTATTATTCCTTATTAAACTCACTAATGATATATTGTAGATGAACCCTTGGTCATGGGTTTTTGTTTAAACATTTGATTTTTATTTTTTAGGGGTTTGGAGTATTTATTTATGATATATTCTAGAGTTATTCACAAAAGGTTACATGATTATTTTGGCTTAAAGTTAGTGTACCTATTCAACTATATTTCAATGTTATGACTTATGTGATTTGGTTTCGATAACCATTTTTCTTTTTAAAATCTATCAATTTTTTTTCTATTTTTAATGGAAGTAGCCTCTTTGATTTCCTTGGTGGTTTCTATGAAATATCAGGAATGGTATTTCCAAAAGGAACTTCTGCCATGTATTATTTCTAAATACCTTTAGTTTTTTTATAAAATTCCCCCAAATACTTCTTAATGATAATTAAAGTATTAAAAGTAATCTTTAAGATATCCAATGACTTTTTAATGTTTTATAAATGTGATAACAGAAGAATTGCACTTAGTTTTCTAATAAAATGGAATTGTTTCAATGGTATTTTATTATTATTGGGTTGGGGGTTTTTCTTATGATTATTGTAAGATTCTTATTTATTAGTTTGATTCATAAAAATACGTAGTGATTTTTTAATGATGTTTGGGGTTTGTATTTTCTTTGTTAAACATATTAATTAATTAATTATTCTTCATTTTAGTTTTTGGATTAATTTTAAAGTATTGTGTTCATTTTGGTTTAATAAAGATATTTTTCATGTCTTAAACTTTTTTTAAAGTTTTAAGGACCATTTGGAATAAAAATTAATGGAATTTCATGTCATGATCATCAAATATGTATAAAAGGTCTTATTAGGATTTTGAATAAAGAGTTTACATTTATCCTTATAGAATTTATTGTATTTTATTTTAATGGTCTTGAAATATGCTCTATATTTTGATCATAAAGGGTTATTTTAAAAAAGTTTGTACATAGAGTGGATGCGAGATGTGTTTTTTATATTTAATTGATGTTTTATGTTGTTTTTTGTGACATATAGACTAACCATAGTTTAGTGAATCAATGGAATATGTGATTTTGGGAAGGGAATACTATGACAAGTATGATAGGAAGTTACATGCTCTCTTAAGCCTTTGAATTATGATACAACACTAAATAATCATTATGATGATATATATAGGGTGACACGTTTTTTGCATAGTTTTATATGAATTATTCAATCATTGAGATAATATAAGGATATTAGGTTACTCAGACATTAGTTCCCAAGAACCACTCCAATGATATTATATATATTCTATTCACTGATTATATTTCCAATATTATCAGCTGCTTATTATTGTTTATATTTCATTCACTAAGTGGTGGTTTCTCATATTTACATTCATTAATTTATATTAATTATTTAAGTTTATTTTATTGCTATATATATTTATTTTTTTGTAGTAATTATCATGTGAGATGGTTTCCTATTATTTCGAAATATTTCCTATCAAAGGTATTTCCTAATACTTGTGATCTTTTGATACTTGGTCTTCTATTATCATAATTTTTTTTAGATAAATTGTCAAGAAATATTTTTTCAAGTAAATTTTGAAATAATAAATTTACCTTGATTATAAAAATATCTTTTTCTATAGGTGTTTTACACATTCTTTAAAAATTATATAAGTGAGTTTCTTAAAACCAATGGTTTTTTATTAATGATTTAGTTTTGTTTTAAATAGTGTTTTTTGAGATTTAGTCATATAGAGTTGTTTTCTAAAAATGTAATAAAAATATTAATTTCATAAATTTTATTTCAAACTAGCATAAATAAAATGAATTATGAAATTAATCACATAAATAATTTTATTTTTAGTATCCAACTAGTAAACATTTATCAAACCCTACTTACAACACTAAAAATCTATAGATTGGGTCGATTTTGAAGGTCGAGGTTTGGGTTCTCGATTGGATCCTCGCTTTTTTATTATTCTTTTTGGGTTTCTCATAGAGAATATTATGATAGTTGTTTTAGCGGGTGACCATGGGTCATACATAGGTTATTATTTTTATGTTTTAGTTTTCTATAGTTAATTATTCCAAGTATGTATTGTCCATTCTAGAATTCTTGAATCTATTGGTATTGATTTGATTTTATTGTATTTATTTTATGCCATGGATATGTGATGGATATTGACCTTCCAATTATGCATTGTTTAGTTTGTATTTTATTTTCAAAAAAACCTATTTGACTTAGATGGTAGTCTAACTTATAAAAGACTCATGTTGGATTCTCAGAACACATTCATTAAGTATTTAGTTATCTTTATTGGACAAAATTATTCCCAAGTGTTATTCCTTGAATATGGGTATTATTTTCTAGCACACATAAATTGGAAATGCCCTTCATGCCTTGTTTCAAGCAGTCTCGGATGATCGGTCAAGACAACCTTAGTCGGTTCCAGAAATATTGGTATCAGAGAATCATATTTTATTTGGGAAGTGATATTGGATATGAAATATGGATGTCATAACTCAAGGGGTAAGTGTAGGGAGAGTCTACCTAGATATTTCTCATTTTATGCCTTAAGTTACCATGGTTTGTTGGGTTATGAATTATGGCTTTTGGGATTGTATTTCATTTATTATTGTGTTTTTTATTTTAATTGATGGTGTTTTGAGTTTTGTAAAGTCTATGTGTGTTATTTTTTAATTTTTCACATTTTGGGGTGAAAATCAGAAAAGAATAAAACATTCACATTTATCATTCTCAATATAGAAAACAAAGTATAACCCATGTCCATGGTTTCAAGAAGTGCTCATTAACTTTCTCATGGTTGGTGAATTGTTCTCCAAATCATGTTTCCAAACCATGCATGACCATAAAACCCTATAAATTTTGATTTAAATACCTATTTTCCTTCATGTTTCACTATATTGTGATTTTTTTATTATTTAGGGGGAATTGAAGATGGTTTTTATGGTTTTTTATTCCACTTGGATATATTTGTTTTAATATTTCATTATGAAAAATCATAGTAATAATAAAAACATTTAAGTCTTGAAGATAACAATGGAATTTATAAAATAGTTTGAAATGATATAGATGTTTTAGATTTTCAAAAGTGTATCCATAAACCATTGGAGAAATTTCAAAGTTATTTTTAATTAGTGTTTTAAAATTACTATTAATGTCTTCAAAAATAAATTGAAATAAATTTTATGTTCTTATACTTGTAAAATGATTTTACAGGTGGACTTGTGAAATGAAAAAGTGACTATTAATTATAATTTATTAGTTTTCCAAATGTTGTGGGTGTTGTTAGAATTTATTGTGAATGGGTTTAAAATGGTGGTTATATTAATTTATTTGTATAAAATTCATTTACTATTCATTAGGATTTTATAATTTTTTTTGACTTTTGGTTTATTTTTTTAGGTGTGTTTTGTATTTTTAATTCATTTACATGATTCTTAAAGTCTTCATTATTTAAATTTTAACCACCAAGAAAGTTTTAATGGGTTGTGGGAGTTTATGAATTGGTATTTTCTATTCTCTTGTACCTACCTTTATTTGAGTGTAATACTTTATCATTTTTTACCCTATCCATACTCTAGTTGGAGTGGTAGAGTTTAAATCATCTTAGCGTTTAACCCTTAACCAAGTGTTATTTACATAGCACATGTTTGTCTTTTACTGAGTGTATTATTTATTCTTGACTCCGTGGTTAATGACTCAATGAATGTTTGATTATTGAAAATTGTATTTTTATTCATTATTTTGTTTAAGAGTGTTCACTTTTAAATTTTCTTCATTTGATGATGTGATTAGTGAAACCATGTTGGTGTGGTCGATTGGTAGGGGCCATCCCATTATGGGTGGTGAATGTGCTTCTATTAGTTATGGTAATGATCCTTTAACTCCTGAGGAATGAATCTTTTTATTCATATATGTTTTCATCTTGTAAATTAAAGACCTCATGGGTTATTAGTCCCAATGATGGAACATTTGTTTAGTTAGATGAGTCTTTATAGAAGCTTTTGGAATGGAAGTATCTTAGCCGGGATTTAGGTAGTTGTGTAATGAAAGATTCCCATGGCGTTTCTTGTCCCTTTCCCTCTCTTTTTTCTTTCCCTCCTATTTATTATTTCTTTTCTAGCATAGATAGTCCATTGATCACTGAATTGATCCTCGGGATGGTCAATATTTTTTTATTCTTTATAGAATGTAATGATCAATCATGTTTGGCCATAGATGTACCATTTTATAGATCATTCATTTTTCCATCCCATGTTGAGGTTTTCTTAGTAAATTGTAGTGGTTCCTTGTATTCCATTGTGATAATGTAAACATTAAATATTGGGAGACCTATTATAGGTCTCAACCATTGACTTCCTCATTTGTATTTTAGTGCTCATGTATTGACTCTGCAGTGGCTCGAGATATTTGGTTATCGATTATAGATTTAAAGAGTTGTCTTGATCTCAATTTCCCTCAATACTTTGGTTCAAGAGATGTTTCATTAGATTTATATATATTTACTCTGTAATTTCTCTCAAGTTTCTCTATCCTTATAAATTTGGTGATTTTATGGACCTGAAAAGTGATATGGTAGAGATACGTTTAACATTCCAATTTCACTTTAGTGTATTTTTCTGATTAATTATTTAGTCCATTTAAATGAATGGAATTCTGGATTGAAATTTATCATATTTTTAATAATTTCATTAGACACATTCTTGGTTAATAGTTTGGTAAACCATGTGAAAAAGTCCGGATGCTCTCCCTTGGAAATCCAATTCCTCTCACATGGTTAGAAAAAAATTGGATAAGACATTAACATTTTAGGATGAACAATGTATCATTCCTGGGTGTCTGGGTTTATTATACACAAATGGAATAGATTTATAAGAAATTTTTTAGTAAAAATGTGCAACGTATCCTGAGTGAACCAGTGTTGATGAAACTTTTAGAACATAGTTTGGTTAATTATGTGTCCAAACCATGCGACCTTCCCATGTATTAAAAAATGTGAAATTACATTCATACCCTTTTTTTTAAAATATATTTGGGGTTTCATTCTACCCATTCTCTCAAGATAGCATAAGGGGATACCTAGGATACCTCCCCTCTATTCCTCTATGGATCATTGGCCTCTTTTCTTGATTCCATGTGGATTCATTAAGATTTTTTCATCCTTTTTCTTTACTTTCCCCAAATTTTCACTTGGTTATTATTATTCATAGTAAGGGGGCCGTGGTGGCCAAACCCTAGGTCAAAGGTTTTATTTTTTACTTTTGATGTCTTGTGTCTATGGTTTTTGGAGATCTCTTAATGACCATTATGAGTGTTTTTCTTGAATGATGATGTGATTACTTTATTTTTAGGTAGGTGTATCTATGAAATTTTATATCTTGGTCATGAAATAAGTTCTTGGGTATTCTAAACACTTTACCTATTTAAATTCTAATAAATTCTGCTAGTTTTTAATAGTGATAACAATTTTTTATTTTCTTTGTGGTTTCTATGACTTAAATTGAATGAGAGTTATAAAATACCCTTTAACCATGTATGATATTTGAAATACCTATATGAGTTTGATAAAATTCCCCCAATGACATCATCATGTTTATTATTGTTTAAAAATGAAATTTTAAGATATCTATTGACTTTAGAATGTTTAAAAATGCTGATAATATAATAATTCAACATAGTGTTCTATTAAATAGAGAATATTTAATGTGATTCAATTATAATTAATAATTGGTTTTCTCTTATTATAATTTTACGATTCGTACTTCTTGATTCGATTCTTAAAAATAGGTAATGCTAAATTAAATGTTTTATAGGTTTAAAGTTATCTATTTCAAACATTTTTATCATGGAATTAAGTTTTATTTTTTATTTCAGGGTATTATTTGAGTGTTGAATCATTTTTGGTTAAAAAAATTGATTTTCCACATCTTTAATCTTAGTTTAAACATGTGTGGACCATTGGGAAAAATATCAATGTAATTACATGTAAAAATCATCAAAGAGGTAGAAAATGGATGGTTGTAATTTTATGTAAATATTTTAGATCATTCCCCTTAATATTATATGTATTATAGTTTTATGATCATACTAAATGTGTATTTTCTTATGATAAGGGGTATTTTTAATAAAAGGGTATTCTTAGAGAGAAGGTAGGGGTGCTTGTATATGTGTAATTGATGTTATGTGTCCTTTTTTTATGACTTATAAACTCACCTACATATATTGGATCATTGATTAGCCACTGAAATAGGATAATATCCATTGTTTATAATATAATATTCATGTGATTCATTATTAAAAAACATCTTTTTTAGTTAATTTTACAATTTGAACACTATTTCACATTATGATTATAATTCTTTGTTAAAGTGCACTATTACTTAGTACATATTTGAACACATCATAAAACAAAAAATTGTCAGGATGTTACTTGAAAATTAAATTTTCATTATTCTCATTCCATTGGTCCCAAATCATACATTTGGAGTACATGAAAATTTATATTGTAAGACCACCAAAGTGGGCCTTGAACCAACAACATTCTGGGAGAAGTGAATTGGGCAGTAGCCCAATAAAATTATTGAATTAGACAATATCAAAGTCCATTAAATCTGAAATTTTAACGTAAGATATATTAAATAATGGGGACCATTTAATAAAAAAGTAATAAGAGAAAACTCTGATTTTTAATGTGATTTCTTGGTGGGCCATGTTGGAGATAAAATTCATGACTAGATTCTGTGGCCTAGAAAAACATCCCACCATTTCGATCAAATCTCAAAAACTAAAATTCCATTTGTGATGAAATTTTACAAGATATTACAAGAAAATATGGATCTCAATTTTACTATGCAATTTTCTACTCCAATTCAGCCTTCTAGAAGCTCATTTAAGTGTCATTGTTTGTTGGATTCAAGCTAGCTACTATTTCGGGTCAAGGATTGAAATGTCCAAATTCCACATATATTCCACCACCCTAGGCTTACCATACTCAAGTGGGAAGACATGGAAGGATGAGGTCTCGAAAAATTAAACTTTAAATGTCTATTTAAGGTAGTAGTGGTGAAGGATTTAAGAATATTTGTGTGTTGATATCATTTTAATGTTATACTGACAATTTGATGCTGTAATCGCATTTCTTAAAATTGTAAGTTGATTGAATAACATTTGATTCTTAATAAAACATCTTCTTTTTATTATTATTTTATTCTATTTTTGTTATAATGTTAATACTATTTTATTATGGTGTGAATTTATTCACATAGTGAAGAGGGAAATCCTTCAAACAACGGTGGAGTGTTCGTTATTTCATTACTTTACACATGTTAAATTCCTCACTCATGAGTCTACTTCCTCCTTCCATTCACATCCTAACATCGATGAAGTGATAAATATTTTATGGTTTGATCCAATGAAGTTGAAATTGGTTGGTTTGGACATTATTTATTACTCCATTAATGTTTAATAACTTCTTTTAATTCATATTTCTATTTAACGATTTTAAAGCTTCTTCGTCCTTGTTGAATTTTAAGGTGACACACTTTAAGTGATAATACAAACCATTACCTATGAGTGCTCATAAATATGATCCTCTAAGTGTATAGGTGATTAGTATTATGATGTGTCAATATTAAACAAGAAAATTATGATGGTATTTTTACTTCATTGTATTAATCCATCTCAAATTTAAGGAATTGAAATAGTCTAAAATGGAATCCATCATATTCACCATAAGCAATAACCTAGGATCAACTCATTTTCTCATTACATTAATTCATATAGATATATTACTTCTCTTTTAAACCCATATGAAATAAACCAAATGTTTGAAACTTCATAGACAAAAACAATCCATATAATTTATGTGTCTTTATGTTTCTTTTTAGGTCTCTAAGGATTCGACAACCCAAGAAACACTACAAACAACCAATTAACCCTAAAAACATGGTTAAATTTTGGAAAGACAAAATTTTGGTGTCATTTAAGGGTACCTAATTAAGTAATCTCAACACTCATCATATTCTCCAACATGTCTCTTTTCTGACCTCAACTTCTCTTATTTATTCCCCATTATTTTTTTTCACTTTTCTTGGCGCTTGTCTGCCTATACCTATGACCAATCAAATTAACTTGTTATGGTGGATAGTTATGGGGTTGGGGAGTCATGTAAACCAATTTAACTCTTTCCATTAGATCCTAATCTTCATAATACCCCGAATTCAGAAATTGATATCATTTCAAAGGAGGGTCTTCAGAGAAACCAACTCATAAAACCGGGTGGCAAATGAAATGGAAATCTAAATGAGGCATCACCAAACATAGGGAATGCAGTCGATCAACCCATGAATTAATACCTCACACCTACTTGGACCAATAAACCTGATTTCAATAGGTAGTATTCCCCTTTGGAATACTAATATATCCTCAAACCTCGTGTCCTAAACCACCTTCCAACCCTCTATGGGATAGAGCAGGAAATTCCATACCTTCATATCAAAGAATTCAATGACATTGTGGAAACCATGTTACCACCACATCAACATGAGTCATCTAAGATGAGTATCATTACTTTTTTTACTTAAGGATCAAGAAATGAATTGTTTAACCAGTTCTAGACCTACATCGATCCACCCCTGGGACCAATTGAAATCTATGTTCTACAAAAAAATACTTCCGCCACCACAAAAACAATTACACCTTAAAAGAGAATCCAAATTTTTTTTTGAAAAAGAAGTAGATTAATTTTATAAAACATGGGAAAGATGAAAATATACACTAAAAATGGTACCTAACCATTCATTTTATGAAATTTTGGTTCTGGGAAACAAACAATTCATTGACACGATTTGTACTGGAACTTTCAAAAACAAAGACCCATATGATGCTTATGAGTATCTAAAAGGACTCACTGAACAAAACCAATCATGGGGAACATCACCTTTATATGATAAGCTACCAAAATATGGTGGAATTAACACTCTTAGGGATGAATAAAGTATTAGGGAAAATAATATTACACCCACTAGGACGGTTGATGATATTGTTCTTATGAATGTCAAAGAAATTCAAACTGTTGACCCTATTTTCACAATTTGTGACAAACATGACCATAATAAAAAAAACACCAAACTATTCCATCCATTAAAGATGTTTTTAAGGGAAACCCTTGAGGAGTTAGATTCTCTAAACATTTATAATCTATAGTACCAAAACACCTTCAATCCAAGGTATAATGACCACCTAAGATTCTATTGGAAAGATAACTAGCAACCCAACTAACAACCTAGTCATCCAAAATGACCAAACCCCTACCCTCAAGAAAATTTTCATAAAAAAACTACTTCCAAGAACAAAGATTCTGATAACAACATTCTCCTATCCAATACCAATAACCTAGCTAATAACTCATCCATCAACCAATCTAATAACCAAAGTATCCTATTGAGATAATCCATCAAACACAAACCCCTTACCAATATATCCCAATCCCAATCCTTAAACAGTTGTGTAAAAAAATAGAGAAAATGAACTTAGAAGTATCATCCCTTAAACATGAACCGAAAACCATTATAACCTGGATGTTACCCATGCCTACTCAGGTAGTATCGTACTCAACCTTAATAAGAGAATCTAGTTACACACAAACCTCTCGTGAACAACTAAAATCATTGACTATTTTATGAATTAGGAAATCCATTTAGAAACCTGAAAAACCCATTCTATAAACATTAAAATGTTAAAAATTCGTGAAAAGGATAAATAACCTCCCATATATTCTAAATAACCCAATGAGAATGTGGAGGAACCACAAACACACCAAACTCCAAAACAACCATCTCCATTTCCTCAATGCGTGAGAGGAGAATCTAAACCAGAATTGAATGAAAATTTGAGAGAAATATTCTCTCAGGTTAAGTTGAACATTCCCCTTCTTGATTTAATTAAAACCATTCCTTCTTACTAAAAGTACCTTAATAGGGTTTTCACTTTTATAAGGAAATTTTAACATAAACACCAAGACCTTTTGGCTTTTAATGTGAGTTCTATCATTCAAGAGACCATTCCTCTGAATTTGAAAGATCCAATATGTTCATACATCAATTTGGAGTTAGTATAGAATTATGTTTTCAAATACCTTTCTGATCTAGGGTCAGTGTGAACCTCATTCCACATGTTTTTTTAGTTAAGTCTTGAGGAACTCCAACCCACATTTGTCACTCTTCAACTTGCTGACCATAGTGTTCAAGTTCCAAAGGGGTTCTTATAAGATGTTTTGGTAAAAGTTGAAAATTTAATTACTCATATTACTTAATTGTTCTTGAAAATCCCCCAAAATTAGGTCCTAGGGAGAAAACCCCGATCATACATGGTCATCCCTTCTCAGCAACAATCAACTCAATCATCTGAGTTAGGAAAGAGAACATGACATAACCTTCCAAAAAATGATCCATGACCATAAAATCTATATTGAAATCTATTAAATTTGGGATGATATAGAGATACATGAGGTCAATTGGATTAGTATTATTGATAGTGAACTAAAAGAACATCAAAGAATTATTGAAGGATGTTTAAGTCAAGAATATATAAATTTCTATTGTTCCCATGAGGGAAATTTGTCTCCTTGGATTGATTCTATTTAATATATATCTTTTTATAATTTTCTTGAATCACTAATCAATGATACCATTGATGAAATCAATAATATTGAGTCTATACGAATTCATGACACTGATTCGACCAATTTGGTGGCTGAAACGTTTGTTCAAAAGGAGAAAATTCTGCCAAAATATTTGGAAAAAGATACCAAGTTCGATAAAAAGTACCATACTTCATTCAAAAGTGTTAACCAATATGATCTTGAATTTAAGATCCTAACTTCATCTCTCAAGTATTCATTCATAAAGAAAAATAGAGCCTTTCTTGTTGTCATTTCATCCTCTCTTTACGACAATCAAGAGAGTATGCTTCTGGATGTCCATAAAAAGCATAAGAAATCAATTGTATGGACCCTTTCTGATATTAATAGGATTAGCCTTCTCATTATAACTCATAGGATTGTGCTTGAATTTAACTCCAAACCATGTCATCAACCTCAGCCGAGAATAATTCTTCATATTATGTATGTGGTAAGGAAATAATATCTTATGTTCTTGAAAGTGGGTATCATCTACAACTTTTCAAAGAGTGAGTTGGTAATCCCAATTCAAGTTATTCCAAATAAGGATGGAATCATTGTCATCACCAATGAGAATGGTGATCTTTTAACCATAAGGGTAAGTAGTGGATAGAGAGTTTGTATTAAATATAGGATACTTAACTCATATACCAAGATATACCATTTCCATTTTCCTGTCATTGATCAGGTCCTTAAGTGAGTGGAATGACATCAATTCTTCTACTTCCTAGATGGATTTTCAGTGTATAAACAAATATAGGTATCCTAATATGATCAAGGAAAAACAACCTAAACTTTTCTATTTGGCACTTTTTTACTTCAAGTGCGTGCCCTTTAGATTTTGTAGTTCACCTGGTACATTCCATTGGTACATGATGAGAATATTATCGTACATGGTGCGAGATTGTTTGTAGGTCTTTATAGATGAATTATCTATATTCCGGAATATTTTTAGGTATTCCTTATAAATATTGAAAGGATTTTGTCAATATGTGAGGATAATAATATACTCATAATCTAGGAAAAATTCCATTTCATGGTAAAGTAAGGACTTATTCTATGCCATATGGTCTCTCGTAGAGGAATTTAAGTTGATAAAGCTAGGGTTGATATCATTATTCATCATCCCTCTCAAAAAAAAATTCAAGGAATTGAGGTCCTTCTTATTATATGATGGATTATATATAAGGTTCATTAGGAATTTCAGCTCTGTTTCTCGACCACTGTGTGCTCTGTTCGTGAAAGATGCTCCATTTAAATGGACATAAATTTTTGAGGAATCATTATCAACTCTCAAGTAATATCGTATCTCTCCACCTGACATGAAATCTCTAAATTGGAAACTTCTATTCAAGAAAATGTATGATGCAAGTGACTTCATTGTAGGAGAATTTTTAGTAAAATAGTGTGAGAAAACTCCATGTGTCATTTCTTATGAAAGAAAATATTTAAATGATGCACAAATGAACTACACCTCCAGTGAGAAAGAGTTACTTTTTGTTTTCTTTGACTTATATAAATTCTAATCCAATATATTTGGATCACCCATCAGTTTCTTTACTAATCATTCAACCATGAAATAAATTTTCCAAAAACAAGATGACAAGGCTATATTGATTAGGTGGGTACTTCTTGTTCAATAGTTTTATTTAACCATTACAGATAAAAGGGTGTTGAAAATTTTGTAGCAGATCACCTCTCTAGGATGTAATTCAAAGACAGCTCACACCACCTTTATGTGTCTGATTTATTTCCTAATGAGCACCTCTATTATGTGAGTGATCTCCCAAGGTATGCTAACATAGAAAACCATTTGGTGATGGGTGAAATTCTAAAATTCCTTGGTACCCAAGCTAAGAATAGATTCCTTTTATATTTCAAACACTATGTCTGTAACACCCTAAGGTTCCACAGTATGTTTGCCTTTGAATAATGCAATAGCTTGCATTGTACGCAACTTTGAGATTCTAACACACCGTGACCAATCAAAGTAGCCGTTATAAATAGTAATACCCACTTTTTGAAATTTTATAAATTTTATCTTTCAAAATGGATTTCATTTTTTCATTCGGAATATCGAAATTAGCTTAGGGTGAATTTTAGGTATTTTTCTGAAAACATTCAATTTTTTATGAATTCTGAAAAACACTAATTATAGTGTAAAACCAAATTTTTATTTAAATTTTTATTTATTTTATTTAAATTTATTTTAGGTCAAAATAGATAAATAATATATATATAATTTCAATTTAATTCATTGGAGTTATATTATAATAATTTTAGATATATAAAAATATTATTGAACTTTTCACCATCTTTTACCCACCTCCTAGGAGATTTTGCAAATTCAAATATAACTTAATTTTACCACTTCTGTGAGTGGAAATTCAAAAATCCAAGAGACATGGTTGATATCAGTAAGAAAAATGTGGTTCAATAAGATGAAAATAATTTTTGGTGAATAGTAACTTTTTACTTTTATTTACCACAGTTAGAAGTAAATAGGGTATTTAAGGGTAAAAATGATATTATTATTACCTTGAAACATGTCCTAATTCTATTGGATAAGTATAATTCGACAAAAAACTACCTTAGGAATAAAATATGAACCTCTTTGTTCCACATGGATTAGATTAGGACACTTATTATTATTTTATTTAAAGAAAAGTTAAAAGAGTTAAAATCAATGTTTAATAATTAAAACATTATTAATATAGGGTTATACATAAGATAAATTAGACTATAAATATTCATTATAAATAGAAAAATATTTTCTAAATAATGGTATTTTATTTATATTTTTTAGACATTAAATAATTTAATTTATTTATGACATAATGATGATGTAGTAATTACTTAATTAATGAAATATTAAAATAATTGATATTATAAATATCCAAATAAATGTAATATGGGACTTTTTATTAATTACACTAATTTTATTGGTTAATAAGACATATTAGGGTTGGTTTTATCATTTTTTTTGAAGTAATAATGCTGTTATGAATTTAGTAAAAACAAAATACCAAATAGTGTCAAAATTGATATTAAAGAGTTTAAAAAAAATATTATATTATTAATTGATAGTTTGTTCCTAAATATCACATGTTCGGATAAAAGACTTATATAATGATAGGTGTATCATTAATGAACCACTTTGGGTTCGCGTGGAAGTATATAGTAAGTTTATTAACCATATAATATAAAAATACAAAGAGACATGGTAAATGTCAAACTATTTAACTAAGAGTTAAATCTAAATGATAAGGTTAATATAGTGACCCAAAACTATCTAAAAAATATTTTTTGAGTGATTTTCTACCTATCCCTACCTTAGAATTTAAATAATACATTTTAGAGCCATTAGAAACCGAATATGATTTTATTATAAAATAATATTTCTATCTTTTCCTAAGGTGCCCCTCACCCCTCTTATAAAAGGGCACTCTCCCTTTTCTCTAATTCACACCTTCAAAGCCATTTGGCTTGGAAAAAATCTGACCAAATACCATATCAAGAGTTATACCTTCATCATAGAGGTCTTACTTTAGTCATAAATCCAGCCTAAAGAGCCCTTTTGATCAAATCAAAAGGAAGAACCTGAAGAAGAGGTAAATATCTCACCACCTCTTTCAAGTTACTTTCTTCTTACACTTACTATTTCATTTTTGTTTCCATTATAAAATAATAAATACAGTATATTATATATACTGTGATGTTATTATAAATATGGTACAACCAAATTCATTATTTTATGCATCCTTTTAATGACATGTCACCATACGTGCGTACGTACGGCTTAGGGTCTCCACATCCTGGTGTAATTGTTATTCAATACATTATTATTTGGATGGGTATAATAATGATGTGTAATTGATGTTAATAATAAATATAACATGATAATTATTCTGTATATATGATATACCATCCAATTATGTATTATTTTAAAATCAAAAGAATGATATTGTTGCTCGTGCGTACGTACGAATTACCGTCTCCATGAACACGATGTGATTCATTCCCCATCATATCCATTCAAGACTAATTTTCATTAGATGATATTAAATAATGTATAAAGAATTGATATAATTATTTATATGAATAATATACATCCCATCCATAATAAATATGGCTCACATAACAAATAATATAAAGTAAAAAAAATCCATTAACACCCGAAACTACAATAATACTAAGATATTATTAACAAGGAATTGTTAAAAGATCATATATGATATCATATTAATGTATATAATTCTTGTAAAATTTAATAACAATTATTTCACCATTATAAAAGAGGTTAACCTACCCTTGACCAATGAAAAGTACATGTTAAGGGTTATTTTCACAATCTCTTCATTATCTGAGGTTTTTTATATGTAATTATCTAATGGGACCTCTTTATCATCCACATCCATGTTTCCTAAAAATGTATTTCAAAACATTATAAATATTTTATAGTCTATGAGTTAAAGTAATTGATACCTTTTTTTTAATTTTTATAAGATGTTTAAAAAGGAATCATTCCGTCTTTTTCTAGACAAGGTCCTTTTCAACCTTTTCGACAAAATTTAGGTAAGAATGTCTTTTTAACGTATATGGTGGGTGCGGCTATTTTTCACCATTATAAAATCGTCAAAGATTCCCTTACAGAATTTTAAGAATATTTTCAAAGTAAATGTTTTATTTTATAATTTTTTTTCTTTTAAATGATTTAAAAAAAGAGATATTTCTCTCAAATAGTTTTGATTTCATATATGTCAACATCCTTTGATGGATTTTAAGCTTATTTGAAGTTGATTTATTATGATACAAAACTTCCATATATTATTGAAGGTTTTCTAATATGTTTGACTGTGGATGTGTTATTTTTATACCATTCATGGTTTATAGATAATGTAGAGTCCCAAAGATTGAAGTATATATGCATTACATTACTTTTTTGGTATATCGAATACATAACAAAAACAGACACCAAAGGACCGTAATAGTTTAGTGTCTTTAGAAACTCTGAATATAATCTTCTAATCTTGGTGAAAGATCTTCAACATCTCTCGTAGATATCTTCCTTTTTTTTCTTACATAAAACCTTTATTTATATCTTGGGGAAATGAAAACATATAAAAGGTGAGATAAAATTCTCAATAAGGGTAATAATGGAGAAAATAAAACAAACCATATACATTTGAACTTCAAAACATGAACAAAATATTTAAACATCAAAATAATGAGCAATGACATAAAACATGGCAGTACATAAGGAATAGATCATAATAGATCATCAATCATGATAAAATAAAATGGGAATAAAACTTTTAATTGTGTAAAACCATTAAGAACATGATATGATTTCCATGGTAGCCAAGGCATTGCTTCCAAGACCATCTTAGTGGACAAAGTCCCTTTCTGAATCGAGTTCACTCCTCGTTCCCGTCCTGTAACACTGAACTAGATTAACTTACCATTCTAGCCATGTATATCTCATGAGATATAAATCTTTACCCAATGCATTTTAGGGAGATATAGGTCCCACCCATATCATAATGAAATCATTCTTACGTGTGCCAAAACATTAACATAAATCATTCATCATTAACCAAAAAATATAATGGGTTTCATAAACATCATCCAATCATAACATAATCCATATAAAAAAATGGATATCATTTCATCATAAGAAATGTGAAACCATTTAAATCATAGAGACATTATACTTGAAACATACACATATGAAATAATTCCATCTTATATGCAAAATAGTTTTGATAAAACACTTGAAATGAATTCTTGAGGAAAATATCCTTTATTCTTCAAAATCATTTTCTTTTTACAAAATGCCATGCAATTTTAAAAGGAAAATATTTTGTTGAAAATAGTCATGAAATATTGTAGAGTAAGCTTCATGAAAATAATGTGTTATGAAACAGTAAAAATACGTTCATGCCATATAAGTTAAAAAAACATTCTCCTCGTACTTTTAACAGAAAAGTCAAAAAGTACAACATATGGTAAACAAAAGAAATATTCCATCCATAACAAAAATTAAAATTCAAATAAGGGTAAACATGACTTTAAATACACATGGAATAATATTAAACATTTTATGAAAAACATTTTATGGACATGGATGAAAAATATAACCTTAGTAAATACTTACGTATAAGTAATCTCGGATAATAATGAGATTGCAAAATTATCCATTACCTTAGGTCCGATATGCATTGTACGTATCAGAACCTCCTGTATAATGATTTAAATAATATTATTTACTTATTACAGAAACATATTTATTGTTATGATATCATATATGGTTCACTTATGACTATATATTACCTGTTATTTTGTAAATTTCATGTTAAAGCAGTGTTTTGGGTAAAATCGTTTTATTTATCTTACGTGTTTGGACTGGTTGTTCTTGATATTATTATTACTTATATCATGATTTACTTAATTTCAGAATGTAAATAATTATTTATATATCATATATATTCAGTATATATATATACATAATAGATAGATAAATGAAATGAAATACACCGTTCTTGGAGACGGTAGGCCGTACGTACGCATGAACGTTGTTTTCCTTTCCTTATTGACTTGAATGGAAGTAAGTAGACAAAATATATATATATATGTATAAATAAATCCAGTAGCTTCATTATGTCATATATTTCATTATTATTCATTATATATACTTTATAATCATACTTGAATGGTTAATCATGGAAAATGAATCTCATCGCGTTCGTGGAGACGGTAGTCCGTACGTACGTACGAGCGATGATATCATTCCCATGATAGTGAAATTGTATTGAAGTGTATGAATAATATTTAATAATCAATATCACTTTACAATAATCATATATAGTTATTTATTTACACCATTATACCCATCCAAGTAAGGGGGTGGTGGAAAAACTGATTACACCTCGGCGTGGAGATGGTATTCCGTACATACGCACGCGCGGTGATTTCGTTTTCTGTTGGTTGGATAGAAGATGAAATAGGATTGTTTCATATTTATAATAACATATCAGTATAAGATTGATACTGATGTTGTTAATTTATTATAAACAAATAAATAAAAAGAAGTACAAGAAGAAATAAATTGGAAAGAGTCGGTAAAGGATATTACCTCTTCTTTGACGCATCTCTTCTTAACCTCCTCTTAAGGCACTAGAGTTGGTCTTTTGAGTATACCAAAACCTCTATAATTTTTATAGGGAAGTTGAGAAGGGAAATGTTCAGGGTTTGGCTGAGCTTGAAGGCTCAAAGTTGTGTAAAGAGAAGAGGGAGGAGGTGCCCTTTTATAAGGGAGGAGAGGGGCACCTTTTGAAAGTGTGAAAATATTATTTTATTATATACTTATCTTCAGTGTCAAAAGGTCAAAAAATCATTAAAGATGAAGATAAGATTACTCATGGTCGATATAAAATCATCTAATCATAGTTGGACATGTTTTGGATAATATTTTAATCATTATAATCTTATTTATTTAAATCATTTATTAATGTGGTAAATACTGCATCATTATTGTGTCATAAATAATTTAATTTATTTGATGTCTAAAAATTATTAAAAAGAACCACCATGTAGGCAATCGTTTTATCTTTCAAATGAATATTTGTGGTTGAAATGATAATTTATATAAATCCTTATAAAACTAATTAGTAAAAGAGTTTTGTTAATGTCAATTTTGTCTTTACATTAAATTAATTAATCCAAATTGTCATTATCACTGCCAAGTGGCTAAATGGGGTCCCAAAATCGACCCAAGGATGCCCATGGTCAGACACTACTCATCCAATAAGTTTATGACAAGTGTTAAGGTAATTTAGAATTATTATAATATTTTTTTAACCTTGAATTACCCTATTTACCATTAACCGCTGCAAATAAAAGTCAAAAGTTACTATTCACAAAAAATTATTTTTATCTTATTAAACCACATTTTACTTCTTGATAAAAACCATGTTTTTCGGATTTTTGAAATTCAATTCACAGAAGTGGTAAAACTTCATTTAAATGAAAAGTCGGTTTTTTTAACTACCACTAAGTGGTTTCACTATTTATCAAAAATTGAAGTTTTTCAGAAAAATACCAAAAATTAAAACTAAGCTATATTTAATATTCTGAATTCAAAAATGATATCTATTTTTCAAATTCAAAACATAGAAGTGGCATTAATTAATTTTAAAAGTAATTCCATTATCAAAACAAATAGCGTGTTTTTAAGAAACAGTAACTATCAAAAGATCGACACTTGTTTATGTCCAATTTCAAAGTGAAATTAATTCCAATGACCAAAATTGGATTAAATGGTGAAAATATATTCTAATTACACTTTAAAACCAATTAAAAAGATAATCTAACCATATAAATTATTACGAGGAAAAAATATGTTTTTAATTAAAATATAGTGTGTTTTTACTATTTATTAAAATATGAAAGTTAACAGAATAATATGAAAAAATTATCAAATCAAATTTTTATATCCTGATTCCAACGAAGAATTTTATATTTTCAAATTGAACTTATAAACATGTCAAAAACTAGATTTAAAATGGGTGTGCCATCAAAAGGCGGTAAAACTGCATTTTTTTAAAAATACATATTTTACCCGAAAAAATTATTTTTTTCTAATACCATGTTCTTGAAAATATGTAAGATGAATAATAATGTTATAAAATTTAAAATTTAGTTAATACTATTCATAACGTATAGTTCATATTAATATTATAACAATATATCTTTGTTTAGTGAAACCCGGTATTGCATACAACACACGCTATAGAGGAAGGTCGTGATTGTGTGTAATGCAAGCCAAGTCAAGGTTGCATGTATTGAAAAGACTCCTTTGTTGTTGCGTATAATAGAATACAACCATATTTAATTTATAAATTGAATATATATATACATATATATATATACACTCAATGTTGCATAGAATAACTACTATAAAACGAACTTGAAATTGTGTGTAACACGATCCAAGAATAGTATTGTGTATACTGCAAGCTAATACGGTGTTGCGTATAGCGCAAGATAATCTTGGTGTAGTGTACAACAGAAGATATGAAAGAAATTAAAAATAATATATCTCATAAAATCTTGGGGTGTTACATTCTACCCCCCATAAAATGAATTTCTCCCTCGAAATTCGTCGGGGTTATAAATAGTTTACTACATGAAAGTTTCTTTCATAGAAACCCACATCGTAAAAAGGAATACTAAAACTTAATTTTAAAAAGTGAAGTATGAAACATATCAGTTACCCAAATTAACTCATCATTGGGTTTCCATATAGGAGAACATTGGTGAAAATATGGATATGGAAGAGAAACTTTACCATCAAGTTCTGATCGAGAGTGGTAGAGAACATGGCTATGAAAAATCCAACAATCACAAAGCCATAAATTTTTGATAATCTAAGGTACCATCTAATTCATCGGATATAAGGACACTCAGACAACATTTTTTGTTTTCAAGATCATTTCCCTAAAGTTGTATAATTTTAACTGGATGATATACTTACTTTATTTTGATACAATCTCACTGTTGTTCGTGCCTTGAACAATTTCCACTTCATCTCTTAAAGAAATGAAGTTGAATTTGTCATTCATGAA
The DNA here is from genome assembly GCA_963277665.1 of Viscum album. Taxonomy (NCBI): domain Eukaryota; kingdom Viridiplantae; phylum Streptophyta; class Magnoliopsida; order Santalales; family Viscaceae; genus Viscum; species Viscum album. The sequence continues at coordinate 1,444,338,959 of OY728128.1, forward strand.
GTGTTAGCAGATAATGTGATAGAATGATAGGTCATTCCATCTATCTCAAACATATGTTTAGCAAAAGTTTTATTCATAAGTCCATCTATGGTGAGATTAATCACATACGGTTCCTAAAATGGACTTATACTTCATCTATCATACTGCTTAATAAAATAAAACAAGTTTCTACTAACCAGGGACTTCTTGTAGGCCAGTGGTGGGTGATAAAGGCTTGTCACACTTCGGTTGTGGGTTCGATTCCCACATCCTCGTCTGACGCGACGGGTTGTCACCCATTCTGCAGGTTGTCCCTTTTCTTAAACTACACTATTATAATATTCTATCAATAATATCAAAAAAATTTCTAGACATAAACAATACTAACTTTTGTTCAACATAATCCATTCCAATATTTAGGCTTATCCAAAATAATTCCTTCCAAAATCATAGTATAAAGAGAATAATTACTAAAAAGGTCATATAACAAGCATGTGAATACCATCATTTATCCCTCATACATCACAAGATATATCTTGTTGATCGCATTCCAAACATGTGAATACCTTAATCTTGTATTCTCCTAAAAAATGAATACCCCTTGAACCTTAGTGAAAACATAAATGCTGTCAAAAGTTAACTCTTTTCACATACCAAAATCCAAAAATTCTATATACTCAAACCATGATATAACTTTATCCTTATATCAGTCATGAGCTCATGAATACTGTCAAACATTTCATTTTCTTCTTATCCATTCATTATGCGCATATCATCTTCTTTCCAAAAATATCTCAATAACTTTCCATGGTTACCAGTACCATAAAATTATTGAAAACCACAATATACCAATACATAAATATTCCAATATTCCACGATACTATATACAACATTATTTTGGAATCCCATTACATAAACACTTAATCATTCAACCACATCATTTTCATATTCAAAATCACCAATAGTGATCTCATGTGACTTCCTTTTTTCCTTTGCCTTAAGTGGTTTCTCATGTCAATCATCATTAACCCTTGTATTAGGGCATTGATTATCATAATGCCCCATTTCATTTCACTTGAAGCAATGAAGTTTTGGTGGTGCGTTCTTAGCAGTATTTTCTTTTTTTACATCATTAAAAACCCTTTTTCCATTACTTCGGCACTCAGCTGCTCAATGACCTTCTTTTCCAAACTTAAAACATTTTCTAGTCCCTTTAAGACAATCTCCACCATGATTCTTTCCACACTTAGAGAATAAATAAACATTCATCTTCTTTTCACCATTATTCTGAGATTTCTCCTTGAAATCCATCTTTTGTTTCTTTTCAGAACCATGAGATGGATATATAACACCAACTTTAATTTATACCTTGATAGAACAACACACAATTTCATCAAAGCTACTGAAGTCTCTTATAGATAATGCCCTTTGAAGACTTGGTTTTAAGCCACTGAAAAATCGATCAACTTTACTTTCTGGTTGGATGATAAATCCAGATGCATACCTTGCAAGCCTTGTGTAATTCGCTTCGTATATACCAAAAAATTCATCATCCTTTTTCTTAAGCTCAAGGAAATCCTTTTCCATCTTTGTTCGAAGAATACGAGGGAATTACTTAATGAAAAATAAGTTCTTGAACTCATCCCATTCCATGGATCCAATTTCATCTCGGGGCCTTGTATTCTTAATTAGAGTCCACCATTCATCTGCTTCACCTTCTAAACGGTAAATAGACAGAATGACTTTTTCATGTTCCGAATAGCGAATAATGGAAAATATCTTTTCAATGGTGCTGATACATTGTTCATCAACAAGTGTAATAGAAGACCCACTGAAAGAAGGTGGACGTTGCCTCATAAAGGACTCAATAGAATATTGTTCCCTTCTCTACTCATTTGGATGTCCATAATGATTCATAGTTTTTGTAAGTATAGCAATAATATTTTTCACTCCATATCCCATAACATTGGTTTGATCAGGAGGAAAATCATTGCATTTTCCATTACATTGATCAACATGGTTCCTTCGGGTTCCAGCCATTGTCTAAAACCCAAAACCAATAGTGTGAGAGGAAAAAATCATGCTAGGGAAAACAATATAATAAAGGGGGAATACCTTCAATATATATCATCTTAGGGTTTATTATAATATTGTTACTATAATTCTAGGACTATAACATATACTTATACTTAACCTTAAGGACATCCCTAGACATACCTTAGAGATATCTCTAGGGATATCACTAAAGTTTTCGCATCCTAGTTTCAAAAGATTATTTAACCCTTTCCTCTGATACCAACTGTAGAGACCCAAAGATTTATGTACATAGGCATTACATTACATTTTCGGAATATATAATACTTAATAAAAACACACACCAAAGGACCGTAATAGTTTAGTGTCTTTGGAAACTCAAAATATAATCTTCTAGTCTTGGTGAAATATCTTCAACATCTCCCATAGATATCTTCCTTTTTTTTCTTACCTAAAACCTTTCTTTATATCCAGGGGAAAATAAAACATATAAAGGGTGATCTCAAATTATCTGTAAGGGTAATCATGGAGAAAATAAAACAAACCATATACATTTGAACTTCAAAACATGAACATAATATTTAAACATCAAAATCCTGAGCAACGACATAAAACATGGAAGTACGTAAGGCATAGATCATAAATGATCATCAATCATGATAAAATACCATAGGAATAAAACATGTAATTGTGGGCAACCATTAATCACATTATATGATATCCATAGTAGCCAAGGCAATGCTACCAAGACCATTTTAGTGGACAAAGTCCCTTTTTGAATTGAGTTCCCTCCTCGTTCCAGTCCTGTAACACTGAACCATATTAACTTACCATTCCAGCCATGTCTATATCATGAGATATAAATCTTTACCCAATGCATTGGATGGAGATATAGGTCCCACCCATCTCAAAATTAAATCATTCTTACTTGTGCCCCAACATGAACATAAATCATTCATCATTATCAAAAGAATAAAATGGGTTTCATAAATATCATCCCCTTATAACATAATCCATATAAAAAATGGATATCATTTCATCATAAGAAATGTGAAACCATGTAAATCATAGATAAATTATACTTGAAATATAAACATATTAAATAATTCCATCTTATATGGAAAATGGTTTTGATAAAACACTTGAAATGAATTCTTGAGGAAAATATCCTTTCTTCTTCAAAATCATTTTCTTTTTACAAAATGCCATGAAATTTTAAAAGAAAATGATTTTGTTGAAAATAGTCATTAAATATTGTAGAGTAACATTCATGAAAATAAGGTGTTATGAAACTATAAAAATCTGTCCATGCCGTATAAGTTAAAAAAACATTCTCCTCATACTTTTAATGGAAAAGTAAAAAAGTACCATGTATGGTAAACAAAAGAAAGATTCCATTCATAACACAAAGTAAAAGTCAAATAAGGGTAAACATGACTTTGAAAATACATGGAATAATATTAAACACTTTATGAAAAACATTTTATGGACATGGATGAAAGATATAACCCCAGTAAATACTTATGTATAAGAAATCTCGGATAAAAATGAGATTGTAAAATTATCCCTTACCTTAGGTTCGATATGCTTTGTACGTATCTGAAACTCCTATATAATGATTTAAATAATGTTATTTAATTATTAAAGAATCATATTTATTGTTATTATATCATATATGGTTCACTTATGACTTTATATTACCCATTTTTTTGTAAATTCCATGTTAAAGCAGCGTTTTGGGTAAAATTGTTTTATTTATCGTATGTGTTTGGACTTGTTATTCTTGATATTATTATTGCTTATATCATGATTTAATTACTTCCAGAATGTAAATCATAATTTATATATCATATATATTCAGTATATATATATAAACATAATAGATACATAAATGAAATGAAATACACCGTTCATGGAGATGGTAGGCCGTACGTACGCATGAACATTGTTTTCCTTTCCTTATTGAATTGAATGGAAGTAAGTAGATAACATATATATATATATATATATATGTATATAAATATAGTAGCTTCATTATTTCATATATTTCATTATTATTCTTTATATAAACTTTATAATCATACTTGAATGGTTAATCATGGAAAATGAATCTCATCGCGTTCGTGGAGATGGTAGTCCGTACGTATGCACGAGCGATGATATCATTTCCATGATCGTGGAATTGTATTGAAGTGTATGTATAATATTTAAGAATCAATATCATATTACAATAATCATATATAGTTATTTATTTACACCATTATACCCATCCAATTAAGGTGGTGGTGGAAAAACTGATTACACCACGACGTGGAGACAGTATTCCGTACGTACGCACGGGTGGTGATTTCGTTTTCCATAGGATGGATAGAAGATGAAATACGGTTGTTTCATATTTATAATAACATATCGGTAAATTATTGATACTGATGTTATTTATTAATGATGAAACAAATAAAGAATAAGAAGTAGAAGAAGAAATAAATTGGAAAAAGTCGGTAAAGGATATTACCTCTTCTTTGACGCACCTCTTCTTAATCTCCTCTTAAAGCACTAGAGTTGGTATTTTGAGTAAACCAGAACCTCTATAATGTTTCTAGGTAAGTTTAGAAGGGAAATGGATAGGGGTTTTCAGATCTTGAAGGCTGAAAATTGTGTAAAGAGAATAGGGAGGAGGTGCCCTTTTATAAGGGAGGAGAGGGGTGCCTTTAGAAAGTGTGAAAATATTATTTTATTAAAAACATATATTTGGTTTTAAAAGATCTTAAAATAATTAAAGATGAATATAAGATGACTCGTGGTCGAAATAAAATCATCCAATCAGAATTGGACTTGTTTTGGATAGTATTTTAATCATTATAATCTTATTTATTTAAATCATTTAGTAATGAGGTAAATACTGCATCAATATTGTGTCATAAATAATTTAATTTATTTGATGTCTAAAAATTATAAAAAAACCACCATATAGGAAATATTTTTATCTTTCCAATGAATATTTATAGTCAAAATAATAATTTATATAACTCCTTATAAAAATTAATTACTAAAATATTTTTGTTAATGTCAATTTTGTCTTTACATTAAATTAATTAATCCAAATTGTCATTATCACTACCAAGTGGCTCAATGGGGTCCCAAAATCGACCCAAAGTTGCCCATGGTCGGCCACTACTCATCCAATAAGGTTAGGACAAGTGTTAAGGTAATTTTGAATTATTATAATATTCTTTTAACTTTTAATTACCCTATTTACCTTTAACCGCAGTAAATAAAAGTCAAAAGTTACTATTCACCAAAAATTATTTTTATCTTATTGAACCACATTTCACTTCTTGATAACAACCATGTATGTCGGATTTTTTAAATTCAGATCACATAAGTGGTAAAATTTCATTTAAATGAAAGTGTCCATTTTTTAACTACCACCAAGTGGTTTCACTATTCATCAAAAATTGGAGTTTTTCAAAAAAATACCAAAAATTCATCCAAAGCTATATTTAATATTCAGAATTCAAAAATGATGTCTATTTTTCCAAATTCAAAACATAGAAGTGGAATTAATTAATTTTAAAAGTAATTGTCGTTATGAAAACAAATAGCGTCTTTTTAAGAAACAATAACTATCAAAATATCGACACTTGTTTATGTCGAATTTCCAAGTGAAATTAATTCCAATAACCAACATTGGATTAAATGGAAAAAATATATTCTAATTACACTTTAAAAACAAATAAATAGATAATCTGACCATATAAATTATTGCAATGAAAAAAGTTGTTTTTAATTAAAATATAGCGTGTTTTTACTATTCATTAAAATATGAAAGTTATCAGAATAATATGAAAATTTTATCAAATTAAATTTTTATATCTTGATTCCGAGGATGAATTATATTTTGTCAAATTGAACCTATAAACATGTCAAGAACTATATTTAAAATGGGTGCGCCATCAAAAGGCGGAAAAACTGCATTTTTTGAAAAATACTTATTTTACCCAAATATTTTATTTTGTTCTCATACCATGTTCTAGAAAATACATAAGATGAATAATAATGTTATAAAATTCAAAATGTAGAAAATACTATTCATAACATCTTGTTCATAATAATATTATAACAATATATAGTTGTTTATTGAATCCCGGTATTGCGTACAACACATGCTATCGAGGAAGGTCGCGATTGCATGTAATGCAAGCCAAGTCAGGGTTGTGTGTAGTGCAAGACTCTTTTGTTGTTGCGTATAACAGAATCCAACCATATTTCTTTTATACATTGAATATATATATATATACACTCAATGTTGCATAGAATAACTACTATAAAATGAACTTGAAATTTTGTGTAACACGATCCAAGAATAGTATTGTGTATACTGCAAGCTAATACGGTGTTGCGTATAGCGAAAGATTATCTTAGTGTAGCTTACAACAGAAGATATGAAAGAAATTAAAAAGAATATATCTCATAAAATCTTGGGTTGTTACAGATAAAGTATTGACATTTCATATGCTAGTTTTAATACGAATGTTTATGTTATGTTTAAACCTATTGATATGAGGAATGCATTGGACTTAGTAAGTGACGGGTGGAGCTCACTATAGCTCCTCGATGTATCGGTAGGTCTCATGAGACAAACTATTGTCTTGTCATAAGGCCTTGACAAAATCTTATTTGTAGTCTTGTCTCTATGCCTTGACTATGTGGTTATGATAGTCTGGAATTATGCATTCCATCATTATGAAAGTGGTTATTAATTTTTCATGTGATTATTCGGCTAGTAGAATATCGAGTTGAATAAGTAAATTGTATTATTTCATTTTAGTTTTTTCCGTATTATGCTAAAGTTCAAGTTTAATTGGCTTTTCTTTTAGTTATAAATTGCCTTAAGTGTTTATGATTATTTAGGAAAGTTTCTGCTATATTGTTATCCTTACTGAACGTCTGAGCTCACCCCTTTCTATGTTTTATTTTTCTAGGATATGAAGAGGTATTTTATAACTAATGTGTTGGGATAGTTTGAGGGGATATGAGTGTAGAATATGGAGACTATGTTGTTGTAGTTTTTCACTTTATCATGTAATGTAAGATATATGAATGTATCTAGTGTTTCCAAGGCTACTAAACTAATCGGTATTTCGATACTTGATCTTTTGTGATCATGACGATGTTATGTAATAATTCACTGACTCTGGATAACTGGGGTCGGGGCGTTACAATGTATTTTATGATCGTTACATCTCCATGTTCTGTCCCAATCAAATCATTAGGAGATATATTCCCGATTCTGAGTAGGAGTCCATTCTAAAATTCTATCATCGATAGGCATGTGGAGGAAACATTTCCACAAAGAAAACACTACAATAAAAACTGGGTTTACCGGCGGTTTTGTGGTGGCGGTTCACAAAACCGCCGCCTAACGTTTTCACCGAAAGGTTTCACGGCGGTTTTTAATAAACCGCCGCGAAACCCATAATTTTTTTTAAAAACCCGACCCTTCCCTACCCCCACCTCGATTGTTTCCCCCAAACCCTCACGACCCCCGCTCCCTCCCTTCTTCCCCTAACCCCCCCCGGTGACCTGCGACCCCCAACCGTCCGTCGACCCCGCAACCTCCATCTCCGGTGACCCCACGACCTCTGTCTCCTCCGACCCCTGTCTTTTCCAAGTATGTATCCATTTATCTTTTTGGATAAATCTCTTTGAGTTAGGATTCATTTCATTTAAACCTGGTTTATTAAGCCTTTATCTAGTTGGATTAGTTGTTTCATATTGAAGAAGTATGCGAGTTTCTTTATAGATGCAAAACAAATTGATGTTATGAATTCCCAATTCATTATGTGAATTTTCCAGGCAAACCCCATGAACCCATTCACGCCACGGAATGGTTTTTGGAAATCCATGAAACAATAATTCACTTCATTAAATATATTCATGACATGAAATTGGTTTAATTCAGTTTTTAAAATGAGGTGATAAAATTTTCAACATATATGGGAATTGAGGAATTCATGATGTGAATTCCCTACTCACATCATGAATTATATCTTACAAGAATTTTAACAATCCAACACCTATGTTCTAAAATTTCCTATCTCCTTTATGATTATATCAAACCTTCCATGGATGACGTATGAGTGTCATATTTGATCTATAAGCAAGACCATGTTGGATATTGGTGTTCTGAACATAGATTTTTAAGGTAAACCTTCCAATTCATCTTCCACTTCTTGATCTATTGTTGATTAAAATTATAGTTCTCATTGAAGGGAATGGGGAATCTTATTTCTACCACAAACATGAAGAGTTTTCAAAAAAAAATCTTATTTTGAGTTGGGTGGTCTTGGAAAACTCCCTTTAGTCTGTTCTGATTATGCTAGTATGTGTAAAATTATGATCACATCGACATGCCACATGCACAACCTAAATAATTGGAATTATCCCTTATTTATAAAATCCTCCTATTGATCCCTCCCATGGATCCCTTTTTGCTCTCTTATAATATGGTTAGGACTTTCATTAACATTTGTGGTGCTCTAAACCCTCATGATTTTATGAAATCCTTTGGGATAATGGCTTAGTTAAATATCTTTACATTGCATGTGAAATATGGAAAATGGTTTAAGATGATTTTGGTGATTTGTATCTATAGGAGGATTTGAAAATTAGGAATAAATGGTAAAATTAATAAGTGATGGGATGAATTAACTATTATGTCTTGTAATAATATTTTAGACCTGATTGATTTATACTATCAGTGATTCATCCTAATACAAGAGAATCCACCATTTGATGTGAGATTATTAATTTTTCCCTTAGTGTCACATTCCATGGGAAGACATAAGTGGTTATAGAATTTCTTATCCTAGTAATATGGTTTATTTTCTCTTAAAAACATGTTCCATGGGAAGACATCTGTAGTTATATAAATTCTAGGACTGTTGAGATGGATACTTTTTTCATTGGGGGTGAAATCCATGGGAAGAAGAAAGTATTTCTATAAAGTCTATACCAAGATTGGATACTTGAATCATGATATTGGAAATTCATCCCGATTTACCAAAATCTTCCAGTATTTTGGGGAAATATGTCCTGATGTAGGAGGATCCACCTCATGAAAGAGACACCCCACATGGAGTTGATGATGCTTTGGCTAACATAGGGTGTCATCCTAGAGCCTAAGGGTCAATGGGTTTATTATATATATATATAATTAATTTATTAAATTAACACCCTTGTTTATCGCTTTATTACATACACTATATGCTCAGACTAGACATGTTTAGACACCATTGGTGGTGGAATACTGAGTTATACTCACCCTATTTTGGCCACTATTTGGTACCTTAGAAGATTTCATGGATGTCGAACGATATCTTTAGTAAGAACATTTTATTTATCACCATGGGATTTTCAAACATGTTAGCAAAGGTCTTCATAAGTTCTGAACTAGTGTCACTTACTAAATATTTTAAATTTATTATGATTGAATTAAGTATAATAGTTTGTGTTAAAGTTTTAAATTCATTTCTAATTAATTACTTCAAACTAACTGAGCTTAGGACTTGAAATATACATAAATGTTTGAAGTAAAAATTGGACATGTCCTTTGTATTAAATCAAATCCAAATTTTATGGTTTGCATTATTTTTTTTAATATGAGTTGTTTGAAATATTGAAGATATATTTTTATATTACTAAACACAAAACATATTTAAGTTAAAATAACATACATCATTCATTAGTTTTTAAAAGATATTTTAATGAGAACCCCACTATGGAAATCCAAGTGGATGAATTAAAATTGCACAACCAAATGATATAATGAATAACAAAGGACTCTCCAAATTCACGGAAATAAGAAACACTATCAAATTCAAAGAGAGGGGTAAATTCAAATAGATATTGAAAAGATTGAAAAACATAAAGAGTGATGCAACATGACCAATTTTCATGAACTGACCTAGGCTACCCATAATCTGGGTACCCAAGCTTGCCTGCGATAAGTCTCAATGGGTGTCATATAAGGCCTAATTATTTCTAGTAATGTCGCTGTACTAATTGTATGAAAATCGTGCATCTTTGGTGTGTTCAATGACATCAATTTCAATGGGGTGTTGTTTGAGGCAACATAAATGTGTGATCGACAGTGTTATGATAAGTGTGTAACTCGATATTCTTACTGCTCCTCAATGAGGTGTTGACGCTGTCTCCTAGGGACCAGACTTGTTCGGTTTGTCTGGGCATGCTAAGTAAGTGGTAAATGTGATCAATGTATCATCTTTATTATATTATGCATACTTTATGATCAATGGTTCATCTTTATTATATTATGTTTCTATAATCTTACACTATCGTATATACGAAACTCTTCCTCTATTTAGTAGTAACTATGTGTTTTAATTTTTTTATTATTGTGTTGGCACATTGTGATATACATGGATAAAAGTTGGATCACATTACCGAGGAACACACCTCAATATGTTAAGGGTTTGAATGAGTTTTTAGATTTTGCAATTTCTAATTGATCCGTTGAAGGTAGAATAAGATGTCCATGTCCTAAATATAAATTTAGAACATGGTTGAATAGAGATAATGTTTATGAACTTTTAATACTGAAGCAATTCCCTGATCAATATTTGTGTTGGATTTGACATGGAGATTCAAAAGATACAAAAAGATTCCGCACAGATGTTAATCCACAGAATGAGGTCCCAAGTTCGTCGACAATGGAAAATGAAATGAAAAATCACATAAATGATGCATTCAGCACTACAAGACACCACTATGAGCATCAAAACATATCACAATAACCAGAAGAGTGTGCTACCAATTGGAACGTGACAAGTGATGTTTTTCATACTGTAACACAAGAAGATCAAGATTGTAACATATCATTAGATCCTCCTCTTGATTCTGTGGAGCCAAATGTAAGGGAAAACATCAGTGAGGAAAATGTGTTTCATGATTTAGTTGACGGTGGAAATCAAGAGTTGTATAGTGGGTGTTTGAAATATTCAAAGCCTTCATTTCTGCTGAACTTGTACCATATCAAATGTCTATGTGGAATTAAAAATAAGGCAATGTCCATGTTATTGGAATTTATTAGTGATGCATTTCTTGAGGAAAAAATCCCAGAATATTTTTATGAAATGAAAAAAGTTGTTAACAAGCTTGGTCTGAATTATAAAAAATGCATGTGTGTCCCAATGATTGTATGCTTTATTGGGGAGAGGATTCAAATAGATAGAATTGTAATAAATGTTCTTCTTCTAGATGGAAATCAAAGGGTGATATTGGAAGTCTGACTGAACATAATTTCATGGATAAAAAGAAAAGGAACACACCTGCAAAAGTTTTGCGTTACTTTCCTTTGAAGCCTCGATTGCAAATATTATTCATGTCATCAAAAACCACTGAACACATGAAGTGGCATTCTGTAGACAATAACAATGATGGGTTAATGAGACATCCACGTGATTCCCAATCGTGGAAGACATTTGATTCATTATATCCATATTTCTCAGCTAATTCTAGGAATGTTCGATTGGGATTGTTTGCTGATGGATTCAACCCATTTGGTACTTTGAGTACTAGTTATAGAATTTGGCCAGTTGTTTTGATCCCTTATAATCTACCTTCGTGGATGTGTATGCAACAAAAATCTTTTATCATTTCGATAATTATTCCTGGAAAAAAATTCTTAGAAATGATATTGATGGATACCTGCAGCCTTTCATTGAAGAATTGCAGGAGTTATGGAGCAACGGTGTTGAGACATTTGATGTTTCTTCTAAAAAAATGTTTAAAATGCATGCTTCTTTAATGTGGACCATTAGTGACTTACCTGGTCTTGGGAATTTATCTGGTTGGAACACTTATATGGGTTTGGCTAGTCTCGTTTGTAACTTTGATTTTGAGCCCAAATGGCAACCTCACAGTAGAAAATGGTGTTTCTTGTGCCGTCGAAGATTTCTTGATGCATCTCATAGATTTTGGCTGAAAAAATCAATATTTAATGGTTCAATTGATCGTAGACCACCTCCAAAGTTGTTAACCGGTTCTGAAATATTTACACAGCTTGAAAATGTTAATATAGAATTTGGGAAGGTTCATCATTTTAATGATAACAGAAAACGAGTGCAAAGTGCATCGTCAAGTGAAATCAGAACACAACAATGGAAGAAAAAAAGTTTATTCTTCAAACATTCGTATTGGGAATTTAATTTGTTGCGCCACAATCTTGATGTGATTTATATTGAGAATAATGTATGTGATAATTTGATTTTCACATTACTTAATGAGCATGGAATGTCGAAGGATCATCTCAATTCTCACAAAGACTTACAAGTAATGAACATAAAACGTGATCGCTAGCCAGATGAGAATGAAAAGTATGCTCCGACCATTTTTGCAATGAAAAATAGGGATAAATATATGTTCCTTAGAATTTTAAATAATGTGAAGGTATCTAATGGGTATTTGATTAAAATCTTGAGGTTTGTTGACTTGAAGAATCGCAAGTTATATGGATTGAAAATTCACGATTCACATATTGTGTTACAACAGATACTAGCATTGGCATTGCATACATTATTACCTGAAAAAGTTACTGTTGTTGTACTCCAATTATGCACATTTTTCAGGAAATTATGTGAGAAAGCTCTACATCCATTTTAGCTTGACAACTTCCATGAGAGGTTTGTATTGGCCCTTTGTGCAATTGAGATGATCTTTCCTCCATCGTTTTTTACTGTCATGATGAATTTAACTGTGCATTTGGTTGAAGAAGCTAAATTAGGAGGCCCTACTCATTGTCAATGGACGTATCCAATTGATAGGTATTTTATTTATATGTTTCCAGTTATGTAAACAATTTTTGGCATTTAAATAAATTCATAATATTATTATTTTATTTCACAGATATCTTGGGAATTTGAAAGCATACGTGATAAGTAAAGCTCAACCAGAAGGCTCTATTGCTGAAGGCTATTTGGCTGAGGAGTGTCTCACCTTTTGTTCCAGATATTTGGATGATATGGAGACAATATTTAATCGAGTTGGATGTGTTGATGACACATAAACTCCATCTCAAATGCATCAAAAATCAAAAATATTACCTGCTATTGGATGATCAGTTGGGAGGACCTCATATGTGACACTGACAGAATTGGAATTATTACAGGCACATAGATATTTGATGTTGAATATTGAAATTGAAGATTCATTTATTGAAGATTTGAGGATAGAAACAAAGAGATGAATGAGAGGCCGAACATGAAATGAGAAGGATATAATGAAATTTGTTCATAAAGAGATGGTAGAATGGTTTCCATGACGTGTAAGTTTATAAATATTGCAATAAATACGAATATTAGTTTGAAACATACAATTTCTAAATCTATTAAATTATATTTCTTTTTTTAGATCATGAATACCGATACTCGAGAAAACTTGTCAGAATATTTGAAGTTTCTTGCTAGCAGTCCTATAAAACAAGTTAGAAAGTTCGACGCTTATAATGTGAATGGATTTAGATTTCGTACAGTCGATTGAGAAGTGGGGTTGAAAACACAGAATAGTGGGATATTTACATGTGCGGAAGTGTGATACTATGGAAAGTTGCATGATATTATTGAATTAAACTACCACAAGCATTTTTTCTGTTGTTTTATTCAAATTCAAATGAGTGGATATTATCATAGATGTTAAAAGAAATTCCTTAAAATTAACTTCTGTAAATTTCTCTCGATTGATGGATGTTGGTGATTGTGAAATTCATGATCCATATATCTTAGCATCACAAAAAAATGGTATATAATGTGACTGATGTTGTGGATGAAGGGTGGAGTGTAGTTACTCATGTAAAACAAAGAGATTTGAATGATATGGGTGATGAAGTGGAATATTTGACCTCTGCAATTGAATTTCATCAACAACAGGAAGCATAATTATTTTTCCATCATGATATTGAAAATTTTAGTCTAGTAAGGATGAATGAAGTGGATGAAACAATGGAGCAGGAAACCGACATGATTGAAGGGGAAATGATTGTATGTACAATTATTTATTCATTCAGCAACCACTTGTTTCATTTTTGCGGTCATTCATTATGATTGTTATATATATTTTGTTTGTTGGTATTGGGCATCTATTATAATTTTTTAATTTTTTTCTGCATAAATTTTTTGAAATATATATTCTGAACATAATTTTATTTGATTAAATGATAGGAAAGCCAAGGAGGAAGCAGTACACTATTTCGTCTAGTTCTGCGATAGATGACAATCCGTCTGTACCCATGGCATCTGAGGCACTAGCTGCCTACACCCCATCACCATCTCCCCCTGCACCATCTCTGACACTATTTGTGGATGTCTCATTAGAGGACGATTCATCGACTCCCCCTACAGAAGCCTCAGCAGTTTGGCGGCGACACGCCCCTTCTAGTTCATCACAGACATTCTGGAGGGTCACAGTCATATGTACAAATTTTAATTAAATAAATTTATTGCATTTTGTTTATACTAATTGTTTTCTCATTGCAGATGAAAAAAATTCAACCGTGGAAAAACACATAAAAATTTCAGATGTTTGGAACATGAATGACGAGAATATAGTCGTGCCATTTGATTCTTATGGGGTCCCGACGGATGACATCGTGGGGTTACTTGGCCAGATTATAGGCCAGCTAGATGAGGAGCCCATTTCCCTACCTATTTCATATGATTATTGGAGGAATATGCCTCCAAACTGGAAAAATGAAGTTTTTGATTCTTAGATAAAGGTAATTTTATTAATTTATGGTTTAATTGAATGTCATGTTACTAATCTGTTGAAACTGAATTCCTGTATACAGTTGTTCTTCCACATTACCGTTGTTGATGTGATAGCACGGAAGTGGAAATTGAAAAATCTTGGTAAAAAAATGGAAAGATTTAAAATGGAGGTTGTGGTGTGATGTCAACGATACTTCATTGACCATGCAGAAAATGTATGAGAAGCTACCTAGTGGGGTACCAAAATAACAGTGGAAATTTTTTGTTGGTAGACATCGTGATGAGGAGAGGATGGTATTGAAATATATATTATTATATTATCCTCATTTTACATTTATACATGTATATGAAGAGGATATGACATTGATTACATTACAGTTAAATTGAATTTTATTTATTTTAGGATCTCTCAAGACAGAATGCATCAAACCGGGCAAAGAAAGTCATCCCGCACACTGTGGGCCCAAAAAGATTTTCTAGAAGCCGAATTTCATTGGTAATATTTTAATTAGTTTAAATATTTATAAGACAATATTATTTATTTAACATATTGAATTGTGGATTTATCTTTGTTTAATGTTGTCACAAAGTTTAGGGCAAGAAGCATCCTGAACTAAATTGTGGCTGGATGTTCACAAAAAAACAGATGGAAGTTTTGTTATTGAGCCTGCCAAAGAAGTTGGGGAATGAAGTCAATTTTTTATTATAATAACTTATTATTAGTTTTTACTGTGTTAATATATATTGATATTTGATTTATAAGTAAAAATTAAAGAAATAAGGGATTCCAATCCTGGGCAGTCCTACTCAGTCTCCCAGGATGACCTGGTTGCTAAAGTCCTTGGGAAGGAGCATCCTATTAGAGTGTGTGGGATGGGTTTGGGACCCATAACATCTAAGGTCTTTGGATAAGCCACCAGGAATTCCAGCTGCATCTACTCCTGGTTATAGTCATTTCATACCTGAAGATGCTCAGTGGGAGATGTCTTCTCTACGAGCCACAGTTCAAGACCATGGGGCTCAGATATCCTCTATGCAGAAAGTGTTGACTGATATATATTAGCAGATGAGCAGATATTCCCCCGATGGTGGTGCATTGAGTAGTGGTGGGCAGGTAAATCACAAAAAATCAAAATCATTTAGTTTTCAAGCTTTTATTTGTTTTATGTTTAATTATAAATATGCAACAATATTTAATTTTCAATATAATTTTCTTACAGGTGGCAGTAGGTTGTGGAGATGGAGGTGGAGAGGGTGACGATGCATCATCAGACCATGAGTAGTAGTATTGTTGATGTGTTGAAAAAATATGAGAACAGTTGGTTTGTATATGTAACATGTATGGCATATAGTTTCCACCAAATATTTCCATGTCCTAACATTTTCTTGATTTCCCATGTTTCCTCCTATGCATTTTTTTTATTTATGATGTTTCATTTTATGTCTTGATTTCTCGAGTGTGGTATACATCAATCCATTTAGGCATGTGTTTGAATTGGTAGTCGAGATTTTGGATGAATAAAGAGTGATTTTTTTGTTATTTTGTTCTGGTTATATAAATTGGAACCTAGTAGGCAGTATAGAGACAAAACATAAGAGGATGATGGGAATGTGGTTTAGCCTAATCATGTGATATGAATCATATAATCACCAATAAAATTAGTTGGAAACAAAAATGGTGGACCCAAAATGGAACCTTAAACAAAATACATTTGCCACCCACATGTTAGGCTCCTTTTTCTCTCTCAAAATATGAAATGTGGAAAAACATGGATCCGATACAATTGATTATACATGTTTTTATTTATTGATATGCTGATTTCATAAGGATTTCTTGTAAATGTTTCTCATAAGTATTCTGGAACTTTCAACTAGAACCCCCTTTGATCCAAATGACATTTTACTACTCTAAGAACACATATTCTTCAACTACTGCACAAGTTGGATCCTAATTTAAAGGTAGGGCTCTATTATCAACCTTTCACCCTCAACATTGGGTCTCAAGTTCACTGGTTTGGGAGTCACACCTAAATGGTACCTTTCCATATTCATAGGAAGCTAAAAATCCATTCATCTCAAAAATCCCTAATAGATGTCTACTTGACAATGACTAGTGTAACATAATTTGTTGTAAATAGTTTCCATCTCAAACCATTTCATGGTCATATCCATGGAATGAAATAACATGTTCCTCACTTATCTAGGGAGGTTGATCAAGAGGTCACTAATGGACTCATCTAGATAGCTTAAGGGACCATCCAAATGGATCCTTCTATAATTCACCATCACCAATGCTACAAAGCAATAAAACCTCTATATGATGTGTGTGTTGACCTCAAGAGTCTGACCTATGTCTCCCAAACCTAGGTATTCAGGAAAACCCACTAAGGGTAGTGATCAATCAACCAAGAACATGGCCCTATATCTATACCCTCCAAAGAATCCCACTAACTAAATATGGTGTCAAACTATGAGCTAGAGGACACATTTTCTCAAATTTACTAATCTTGTTAGTATAATCTGGTATTATTCAATGAAATCACCAAGAATATTTTGGTAAAAAATATAGGGAATACCCATATATTTTCACACTAACATGATTAACATCGGTATATACCTATATGAAATGGAGGAAAAGATTAGGCCCATACACATTCTCTAACAATAGAATAAGAAAATATGCATGTTTTGGTCACTGAAGTCACCTAGAATATTCTAAAAATGGTTAAAGGGAAGACACACAATTATTCTACCATAATTTGGGTGAATCATTGACACAATATGAGGATATTTATAGAAGATACACATATTTTCTCCCATTCAAGAGGGTCATGGGCCAAATCCCATGTTATATGGACCACCAGATCGGGACCATACCCCCGTTCCAACTAAAGGTCATCGGTCTACCCCAGTGGGCACTACATGATATGAACACATCCCAACCGAAATTCCATAGACCTATAATAAAATTATCATAGAGACATGAGAGATAATCAAACAAGATTAAGTATATGTATGATGATATCCATAGAAAGAAACCTCTATCACCCATAAGAGAGCATCCAAAAAGAATCAACACCAAAGGTGATTGGAAAATGAATATCTTGTCTACGATCTTGGTCTACTTCATATTGGTGTTCTTGAATCCTCATATGTTTATCTATGGATGAACAAGATCCTAATCCTTTGTTACCAAATTAAAAAATAGTTGTTTCATTTTCGAAGTTCCTCTTATCTACTTTTCTACCAGTAGCTATGAAGGTCCTCTTATCTCCTATTTCATCATGTTGGGGATACCAAGTTAGAAATAACATTTTATTTGTTTATATGATGTCTCATGTTACATTTTCTGGTTTGATTTTTTTAGGGCAGTAGGCCAGTAGAAGCAAAACTAAAATTTTTTATTCTGGTTATAATATCGCGGCGGTTTCAACCGCCGCTAATGCTTTACTGGTCAGCATTTCGCGGTGGTTATAACCTCCGCTAATGCTTTGCTGGTAAAACATTAGTAGCAGTTTTCACTGCCAAAATAGAGATGCATCAAATGCATGAATATCACGGTAGTTAAAACCACCATGAATAAAAAAATATCTGGCACCCGTCAAACCGCCGATAAAGTCACAAAAACAGCCGCAAAATAAGTCATCTACAACGCTTCCCTTAACCCACCGAGAAATTGAAAAAACCACCACTAATAAATTATCGACGCCTAGTTTAGCAGCGGTTTCTGTAAAACAACATCAAAACATATATCAGCGGTTTAAACCGCTGCTAATAGCTGGTTTTGTTTTAGTGAAACCACAAAAAAGTTCCACCAAAGTGTTTTCTACTGGCCTAACCTTACTAATTTTTTCAACAAATTTTTCCAAATTTTTCCCCAATATCAAAAACTAAGATCAATTACCAAAAGGAATCAAACTCCCATCACTCTCATTCTGGTTATTGAAATCATTTATTTTTGGGGAATTGATTTCACTATAGATTTCCCAAACCTTAGGGGATATATTTATATCTTATTAGAGGTTTATTATGTCTCAAAATGGGTAGAGGGAATTCCCACAAAATTCATTGACCGTCATGTTGTGATCTGATTTCTAAAATAGCACATGTTTTCTAGTTTGAGAATTCATAGGGTTATCATTAGTGATCCTGGAACCCATTTTTTCAATTGTACCTTCTCTACACAAATTTCTCTGCATGTTATTTCCAATAAATTTTCAACAACATACCTTCCTCAAACCAATGGGTAAGTTTATTTAGAGAATAGGGAGATTAAGCATATTCTTGAAAAAAATGTCAATCCCTCTAAGAAATATAGGTCTAATAAAGTCTTGAATTCTCTTTGCACATATCACACTACTCTCAAAACAATCCAAGGCATTTCACCATATAGTTTGGTTTATTTAAAAGCACGACATTTACCTGTTGAAATTGACATAAGGCCTTTTGGTCAATAAAAAAATGTGCATTGACATTTCTTTGGATGAAAAAAGAGGAAATTAGATTTTAATGAACCTACAGAAATTATGATGGGGTATTGTGAAAATTAAAGGATAAATAATGATATAGTTGAAGACTACCAATCTAGGAATCTCAAATTCAAACACTATGAACCGGGAAAATTAGTGCTCTTGTATTGTTCCAAACATCATTTAAACCCAGTAAAGTTAAGGTCTAGATGGTCATGTACTTACATAGTATATCATGTGTTCCCTTATGGGGTAGTAGTGATTCAAGATTACACTAGTGTTCATGTCTTCAAAGTCAACGGTCATAGGTTAAAACCGTTCATTGAATCGTTCAATAAACAAGAAATAAATGATGCATTAACAGAGCCAAACTATGATCCAATTTTTTTTTGATAGATTTAGTGTCTATTTCAGGCTAAATAAATTAAACCAAGAGCTTCCTAAGATGCAACCCATCCTTTACCTATAAATTTACTCAAGGTTGGATTTTCAAACTAAACAGGTATGTTTTTTCTATTCCTTTTGTTTTTTTAGCTAAGGGAACCTCAATGGGTTCCCATTGTGTTTTAGTAGTTTTAATATGAAAAATTAAAGGGATTATGAGATTGATGTATTTTTATGCAAATCATATTTCATCCAATTGAAAAAACACAATCTGTCATCATTAATGATCCTTCTCTGAGTCTCGTGGAGATCAAAAGTGTAATTAAAAGCATCATGATCTTCAAATTCAACCACCAGGTTACTTTGCTCCATGATTATTATCTCAATTTTCCTTTAGAACACATCTCATATAACTCTATCCCATTTTAAATTTTCTTTTATTTAAACTCCATGTACATTTTAATTTTAATTTTTGTGGATATGTAATAAAAAAATTCTTTTGTCTGTATAAAAAAAATTAAAATTTTAAAAAAATATTTTGAAATAAAAAAATGCATGGATTGAAAAATTCCTTTAAACTGGAACATAATACTACACATTTAAAACATTGAAATTTAATATCAAATAATTTTTCATGCCTTGATTCTAATTTAAATTCAAGTTAGATTTCATGACAATAGATTTTGTAAATTGCAGTTTTCTGATTTGATTGTTCAACATTTATATTTTCATCCATTTAATAAAAAGCACAATGAATGTCCATTAGATTGTGGGGTATTATTTTGAGTTATTTTGGTCTCATAATAAATGGAATAAGTTTGGTGATCATTTTAATTTTAACTTGAGTATTCATAAAAATCAAACAAAAAAATACAACAAAAAAAAATTGTACGTAGACTAATGGATAGATTTATGCATGGATTTCGGCACTTGGGGATCATGACTCCATAGTTTTATAGCCTAGATTTGGGCATTTTATCTCTATTTTTTAAAATTTTAATTTTTTATTAATTGAGTTAACTTGAGGTGATTTATGATTATGTGATATTCACTTGGTTCCCTAAGGTCTTTGAGCTTGGGAGTAATTGACAGACTCTCATTATTGGGGTTGACTTGATTGTGTGGAATTTAAATTACCATGGAAAATTTAAAAAACAAAAAATTAATACTCATTTTAATATTAAAGTTTTATTCCACCTATCACTTCTATATGTTACCACTTGAATAAAAATGAACCCCCATGTCTATTGTGACACACAACACACCATCATTCTTAATTGAAATTGGATGAAATGAGACGATGATTTTGAACAAATGAGCAGACAAGGGATTGAGATTTTATTTTTAACCTACCTTGTATTTAATGGATTTTATGGGTCTCATTATTTTTTGGTATCATGTATTTTTTTGAGCATTGCGTATTAAAATGTTTTTGGGAAAGGGAAGTCGAATATCATATTTTTGAGATACATATTTCTCGGGACTAGAAAAACTCAATTTGGGGGTGTGATTATCCACTGAAAGAGAATATTATTCATTGTTTAAATTAAAATATTCATGAGATTAATTATTTATAAATACCATTTTTATTTAATTTTATAATTTGGACATTATTTCACATTATGACTGTAATTATTTGTTAAAGTGCACTATTACTTGGTACATATTTGAACACCTCCTGACACAAAAAATTTAAATGATGTTACTTTAATATTTAATTTTTATATTTATCATTACATTGGGAGAAATTTATATTTTTGGAGTACTGGAAGATTCACATTGGAAGACCACCAAAGTGGTCCTTGAACCAATAAAATTTTGGGTGATGTGAATTGGACAACATTCCCATAAAATTATTATATCTGACAACATCCAAGAAAAATGATTATTCAATATTAACTAAATATATAGGAAATAATGGGTAACAATTAATACATTTGTTACATGACCTAATTCTGACTTTTAAAAGGATTTCTAGGTGGCTTAATTTGGATATAAAATTCTGGGCAAGATTATGTAGCCCGAAAAAACAGCTCACCATTTCGACCATATCTCAAAAACTAAATTTCAATTTGCACTAAACTTTTCCATGATATTAGGATACATATGTAGATTCATTTTATTCTCCTATTAACCACTACAATTATTCCATATATAATCTCATTTAAACACCTCATTTTTGTGGATGCAATATGGATTCTATTTCAGGTCAAGGGTGGAAAAGTTAGAATTCCACAAACTTTACACCACCTTAGGCCTACCATACTCAAGTTGGAAGACTTGGAATGATGACGTCTCGACCCATATCTCTTTAAATTAATATTTATGGAAGTGGTGGTGTAGGATTTAATCATATTTATGTTTTGTTTTCATTTTAATGTTATGCTTCTAATTTGATTTTGTAATCACATTTCTTCAAATTTTATATTTCTTGAATCACCATACCTTCTTAATAAAACTTATTCTTGTTATTTTTTTATATTTTTCTTAACACATTGATACTGTTTTATTATGTTTTTAATTTATTCACATAGTGAAGAATGAAATACATCAAACAATGGTGGAGTGTTTGTTATTTCATTTCATTTCACTTCCTCAATTCCTCCATCATGAGTAAACATCTCGCTTCTATTGAAAGCATCACATAAATGGAGATATAATAATTTTATGGGTTTATCCAAGGGAGTATAAAGGGTATAGATTGGATTTTATTTATCACCCCATTATGATCTAGTCACTTTTTTTAATTGATATATTTATTTCAGGATTTCAAATCTTATTTTTCCATGTTGAATTTTAAGGCAAAAAACATCAAGTACTAATATGAACCCCTTATCTTAGAGTGATCATAAATATGATCCAACAAGTGTATAGGTGATTAGTATCAAGGTGTGTTTGTATTAAACTAGTAATTGATGATGGTAGCTTTACTTAATTGAATGAACCCACCTCAAATTTAAGGAATTGAAATAGTCTTTAAAGAAAATCATCCAATTCACCCTTAGAAATAACCTAGGATCAAAACAATTTCTCACAATTTGAATTCACATAGATCTACTAGTGCTCATTTAATCACATATAAAATAAACTCAATGTTGGACACTTAATATCCAAAAACATTCCATAGAATGTATATGTATGTATATTTCTTCTTAGTTCGATAAGGATTCGATAACCCATGATACACTACAAGATAACACTTAACCCTAAGAACTAGGGTAAATTTGGGCGAGGCCAATCATGTGAACCCAATTTTTTTCATTGTGAATACTTGGAAAAGTACACTAAGAAGTTACATACTCGTTGATGCCTTTGTATTATTATAAAAAATTGAATATTTTTATAATATATATAGGGTTAAAACTTTTGGGGTGTCCCCTATTCATTAGTAATTGATGATGCACTCCATAGATTATTCACTTTCATTGGAAATTATTGGTTTAGTCACTAGGATATTATGAAGATCCTTTTTTCTCTGACCTTAAGTCCCTAGGGCCACTCCCATGATATTTTTTATATTTATTTCCTTTAATATATTGTCATATGTTATATATGTTTATACAAGTTTAATTTTTTGTAATTGTATGGATGTTACTAAATTTGACATACAACCATTTGTCTTTATTTTTTTAGTCTTGTCTATTTATGGATATATTTGTTTTCATTTGGTTTTCATTCTCACGTGAAATGTTTTTCTATTATTCTTTTTCTAAGGGCTTCTCTCATATGTGTTCACTTTATGCCCTTGGTCTTATTCAACTAATAATGTTTTAAGAATTTAACTTATGAATTTTTTTTTCAGAAAAATATAATAAAATGGATTAATATCAATTATAAATTTTAATTTATATAAGTTAATTTCTAAAAATTATTTTTAAAGGGTTTTGGGTGAATTTTATAAAAAAAATGTGGCTTTACTTAGATGATGTGAGGTGGTTATAAAGAGGGAAAGTTGAGATTAATAATGTGGGTATGGCTTCTAAAAAGGTTTAAAAGGTATTTATTTTATAAATTTTATTTGATACTAGAAGAAATGGAATGACTTATGATTGGAATGGAATAAATAATTTTATTATTTGTATGGTTCTGGAAAATTTTATCACACCCTACTTAAAACAATCTGTTTTAGTATACTAAGTGTATTTTGTAAGTCCTTTTTTGGGTCCTACATAATATCTTCAATAGGGAATTATTTCTTTCAATCCAATAACAAATAAAATTATGATTGTAGTGTTTTCGGGTGAGTATAAGTCATAAAGAGGTTGTTTTTTTTGTTTTTTAATGATCTATTATTTATTATACCATGTATATATTGTTCATTATATAATATTTTTACCATGATATATTATTTTAATTTTATTCTATTTCATTTTTAATGATTGTTTAATGGATGTTTAAAATTTTACTTTTTCCTTGTCTGGTTTCACGTTACTTTGGAATCTATATGTTCGGTTTCTATGGAAGTCCATCTTATAGATGAGTCATGTTGGATTCTTGGTAACTTTATTCTGGATATTTTATTTTTCTTATAAGTGGAAACTATTACCAAGTGTGATTATTTGAGACATAGGTACTAGTATCCATCCCATGGTGATCAGGAATTCCCTTAAAGCTTTTTTTGAAAAGTATTTAGTGATGGGTTGGGTTGGACAAGGTTGGTTCATGTTACCCACATCAGATATCTCAATAGTATATAACTATTTTTATAATTTATAGGACTAAACAGTGCTACCATTTTCCTCCCATAGAGATGATTTTCACTATAAACACAGCTCTCCTCTCTTGTCCCGTGTTAGCTCGTGTCAATCTCTTCCTACTCTAGGAAACCTCGGCTAGGATCCACCATCGAGCATGTTTTTACCACATTTCTTACATTATCTATTTTTACTTGGATAGGTATGTCCTATTTACTACACACTACTTTTTTATTTCTATTAAAAAAATTATTTCAATATAGATTAATCTATTACATATGAAACAACATCGTAAGGAACTTTTCAATTTTCTATAATTTTCCAGAAACTTCATATTCTCATCCCAAATGTCATTAAAGAACCGTTCCTACCAAAAATCATAAATCCAATAAAAATTAATACTAAATATTTATTTAAATAATAAAATTCCTTAATTAAAAATTAAAAATTATGAATGAAATTATAGTTATAAAATCCTCCCACAATGAAATGTTTTATTATCCTCCAGCATAAAATCTATACATATCACAGCTAAAAACCATTCTAGAAATATTTAAATACCATAGTGGAAAAAATTAAATAATTAACATATGGAATAATGTTTCAAACATCACACGGATTTCAGTGAAGTTAATGGAATTGAATATAATGGAATATTTGGTCTTGTTCATCACTCTTTAATAATTAAGATCACATTTTATGGTCAAGAACTTTAGTTTACATAACAATTGGGTAATCCTAAACCAAATTTAAATTTTTTTAATACCCCACCATATGATCACGAGAAAGGATAAAAACTATTAAATTCTAATAAAAGGTTCTCCCTCACTCAAAGTACAATGGTCATAATTAAGAAATGAATAATATACAATGAAAATAAATTAAATGCATAAACCCATCAAAAACTATCAAAATAATAATAAATATTCAAAACTCATTCCATTTTCATTATAAAATCACAACACAATAACTACCCTTTCATTATATACAAGAGACTTTAAGAATAAATTCAACCTAAACAATCCAAAGACTAATAGAATCACTAGATCCTAGTAGTGAACCTCCCCAAGAAGAATTTACTCCTCTAAAAGATGATTCCCAAAAGTAGCATCACTAACCTTAATTTATAGTCAAATAACCCTCCTTTAAATCACTATGTATCTCCATCTATCTTTTTATATATCCACTATCTAAACTCATCATACTCCATCTTCATCTCCATGCATATAGGCTGCCAAACCCACATGTCACATGACACTAATGAATCTATAAAAATATAGATCATGTTTGGACTTATAAATTCCCTAAAATATTAAAAATAACTCGATACTTGTCACCACACCATGGAATTACATGTATTAATTAAAATCCTCAATAGGCCACACCCATATTGTAGTACTCTATGGAATAAAATATTTTACCTAAAATAGTATCCAATTCGATCTCCTATATTTCATAATACCAGTAAATTAATACAAACCCTTCATCTTTTATAAAAATACAACTCTTCCTATTATCTTGAAACCACACTGAAAACCTTCCAAGCTAATGAAAAAGAAAAATTGAGAAATTTATTCTATTATACAAATAACTCATATAATACAACACATAACTACCATTTATCATTTACTATAGCTTATCATGTAGTAGATTCACCCTTTATATGCATGAAACACCATGCCTAAATACAC
Source organism: Viscum album (assembly GCA_963277665.1). Taxonomy (NCBI): domain Eukaryota; kingdom Viridiplantae; phylum Streptophyta; class Magnoliopsida; order Santalales; family Viscaceae; genus Viscum; species Viscum album. The sequence continues at coordinate 1,444,364,992 of OY728128.1, forward strand.
ACTGAAGAAATCCTTACTTCACATTTGGATTTTACCTATGGACACAAACACTCTCTAAATAAGTGTTTTGATCCCCATTTTCATTCTTTGACCAACTGTATTATTTAGAAAAGTTAAAACCCCATCGAATAAAAAACCATTCATATGAATTATTTCTAGTAAAAAACGTCATGTAACAACCCCCTATATAGGGATTTCTCTAACGACCTATATTCATTGCACTCATATCATTAATCTCATCACTATGACATCATTTCATTTCAAATAATGTTTTAATTATATCTCAGATACAAACTCCCACCGTGATATGTAGTCATTTCATATATCATTTTAATGGGGTTTTAACAATTTTAGGCCCTATAACATAATTATCTTTCATCTACCGTACCATATGGATCAGTGGTATACATTATATTTCAACCCAAGATCATCATCAAAGATCATGTATTTATCATTATTATATTCCCATTCAAATCTATCTCGATCACCGAAACCATAGAAGATGACTCAAGTTTTATGTGGTAATTATCATGTGAATGAATGTTGGCCATGATCACATGACCACTACCAACTCTATGGACATTTTAGTGGGAATATTTGGTATTTCATTAATTGTTTCATGCATGGAAACCTTAGTTCAAATTAGGATATTCCCATACACATTGGTTCAATTCCAGGATTGTTAATTGTCTTATATAAATGTTGTTGGGGTGGTAACATAGTGGTTTACACACCCCATAATCCTACATGAATCCTAGGATAAAATCCTATAGGAGGAGTACATCTAGTATATTGTAGCAGTTATTTATTAGTACAATAGTAGGTATTATAGTGTTACTATATTAGTGAATCTATTAATCTAGTTTGGGCCTTTGGACCAGTAGTTTATGCCTATAGTCCATGTTGTCATTGGGAAAGCAAAGGCCATCATACCACATAGACTTAGAGCCATCGCAGAAATCAAGGACTTGGTCTTTTGGGCCATAAGGCCTTTATTCCTAAATCAGTTAGGTCAAACCACATAGGAGAAGTCCAAATGAGATGAATCAGAGTATTTAGTATCCACCAAAGGAAAGAAAACCAGATTTTAAAAGAAACAGAGGGTATGAGAGCTGACATAGGTACCAAACATCAAGAATATCTTCATAGGGAAACACTATCTAGTCATCTATGTGAATTAGGGAGTTAGAAACTATAAATGAAGTAGATGTCCTAGAGGGTAAGTTCCTTTTTAGTTAGGTATTTAGGCCATTAGGTCATATATTGGGCCTTGTTCCTATGCACCTATGGTTCTTGTAAGGGTTCCCTCTCAACCATTTTAATAAAAGGGATAATCCAAAAAAAATCTAAGGACTTCAGGATATACAGACCATCAACTTATATAAATAGTGTCCCATATTTCATAATACCTCATCGAAGATCCATTTAGATTATAGATAAATTGATAATATTCAATTCTCAATAGTACCACCATTTCCCTCCCAATGTTATACCTCACACTAATGTCACTTTTGTACTCTATTTCCCATAACAAACTAGTTTTTGTCTCTTGATCCTCTATAACACACTAGCTATGTGTCACTACCAAGTTTGTTTTCACCCCTATATGTACTTTCTCTAGTTTTTCAAGGCTTGTACTAGCCATTATTTACTACATACATGTTTTATATCCTTTCCAAAATTCTAATTCCCCCTAAAAATATTATATTACATATGAATCCCCTTTGTGGGGGAATTTTCCAACTTCTTACCTTTGCTAGAAACTTCTTCAATTCATCCTAAAAGTCATCCAAAATATTTTTTTACCAAAAAAATTAAAAGCAATAATAATTTGAAAAAAATAATTAATTATTTAAAAAAATTTGTGAATTTGATATCATGATAAGAAACACAAAATCCTTTTTGTTTTGAAATAAAAATTATTACATTTTTTAGGGAATACTCAATATCATATATGGTATTTTATTTATTTTTGAATATTTATGAAAAAGAATAATTTGTCAAATATTCATATTTATGGTTGTGGAATCATATTATATTATATTCTAGGATAAAAAAATTATACTGGTTAAAAAAAAATCCTTATATCCTTTTTAAGTAGTTTATAGAGTTATACGAATCATAACACATTTGTATCAAAAAATTCACCACATTCATTATAGAATTATTGTTTACAACCTCATAAAGGAGAGAAAAATGAGACTAACAAACCATTATTTTATTCAAATTAATCAAAGATTGAATTACTTCTTGCATACAAGTCCTCATTGCATCAACTCGTTACTACATTACTTGAAGGAAAACATGAATCTCTGATCATCAACTATTTATTCACTTCTAAACTCATATATATTTACAATACCAATAATACATATATTTGTTACCATATAACATTTAGAATAAAAGTATTAAATTATAAAACTTTAATACCTAGGGCTGACTCTCCATGTGGTTTCCAAAAAACATCATGTATTCTAGAAAATTCCTTCTCTAATGTTAATTTTTTCCACAATAAAAGAACCGCCATCATTTTTTGGGTTTGATAGAACTATATACTATGACTAGCCTCTTTTTTAATCTATATTGAAAAAAACTTTATGGTTATCCATTTTCACCATCATTATTACACTTTAGCCTTGGCCTCCCATGTCCTGCTTAGTTGTCGTCAACATTTTTGAGGAGATCGATTAAGAATTTACTGAACTCATTCCTATTATTGTTCCCAATAAAAATTCTTAACATTTATGGAAATGATTGTAGAATAAATTCTATATCCAGATCAAGCCTAAAGATGAACCTAGTAACTCTATGTCAATGATGTACCCAATCATATTGATCATATTAGTTTATAATAATTCCCCTTCCACTATCTTTCACCAAATAGAGCCTTCAACACCTTATACCTCTCATGTGTTTCTTATTCTTGATAGAACCTTTTTAGGTTATCTATCATATTATAAGAATAATGGGTCACATTTATATTTTGAAACATGTATTCCTTGGTCAAAATCATGAGAGTAGGGACATCTAGTGAATCCTTAAAATCCTTATCACATGTAACTATTTTTTTGTTCAGTGGAATCACAATTAAGTTTCTTAAGAATGGGTTCCTCTAACAGAATAAATTTCCATTAATTATTAATAACTATTATTATGTTTAGGTGCCAGTCAAAGAAATTACTACCATTTAATTTTTTACAAATATAATATTTATATCAAGGTAAATCTATAATATGATGATTCCATTATATACAACTGAATCTTTTAAAAGATGAGTATTATGTTTTATATTACTTTAATAAGTACTTTTATAAAAAGTACTCCAAAAAAAAATGATGACCCTATACATCATATCCATTTTTTAAGACAATAACCAAATTTCATCATTAGTTACCCTAGTTTGAGCTTGTAAATAATCCATGACTATATCTAGTAAGGAAAAACTTCCAATAGGATCATTTGTGGTTATCGGATAGTTGAGAAGATAAATAATTATCTGAATCCAACATATGGATATAAAATCATGTTTTTTCTTTGGTATCCTAGTTGTTAGGGTTTACAAACAAAGTGTAACCTAAATATTATTCCAAGAACAAGGAACATATTTATTTGGGTAACCTTATTACTTTCATTACCTATTCACGATAACCCATGGGTACCTAATCATTAGGACCAGTGATACTAAATGATTAATTTCTTGAAATGTTATTATTTATACGGAAAATGAAACTTATTATAAAAATGATTTTCTTTTAAAGTTTTTCCAATTTAATATACCTCACATTCATGTTAAATCAATAAATGTTTCAACACGTGATCATTATTATCTCATGTTTTATTTATTTACTTATGCATGATTATAAAAATTTAGTTTTGGATTTCATATTCCATATACCAAATTAATTTTTTCACTCAATATTAATGGGAAAATATTTACACAATCCATACATTTTTTTATTCACCCAAAAAATAGAATTGAAACATATTCACACATATTAAAATATATCATATATATAAGTTATATGAGAATTTATGGTAAAGGTTTATAATTAAATGAAATTTATAATCTCCTCATTATTATGCTTAGTATATAGAAAGAAAACCCCCACCTTTCAATAATATGTCATAATCCTCTAGGATAGTGGGAAGTAATACCCAATGTACCTCTACCCATTCCTAAATCACTCAAGATATAATCTTATTGATCATATCCTTCACAACTAAAATGAATAAATTATATTCAACAAATAAATTCAATTTTATAACATTAATTACAAACCAATGTCAAGGTATATGAACACTAAATCCTATTTTTTCAAATATAGTATGTAATTCAAGGAATGAACATTTTATAATAAGTAATTTATCAAAAAAAATCCATAATACACAATATTAAAATTAAATAAATATATACAAAAACATGAATATTCAAAAGGAACAAATAGTTAAAAAAATTATATACTATCCAAACATGATATATTCATTTATAAAAAATTTATAAATTAACATTTATAAATGCTTTATAAATAAATATGGATATTCCATAATTATATTAATATAAACAGTTTATATTTATTCCCAAATATTAAATCCTTCGTATTATATATTATATGAAATTTTATTTTAAATATAATATATTTCATGAAATATACGAATTTTTTATTTTAATTTCTATTATGTAAATATATTACATAATCTAAAAAAACATATTAATAATATTTTAACTATTTATCACATCATTTTTCAAAAAAAATTTAATGTTTTTATGTAATTTCCAAATAACAACCTTTTAATTTGAATGATTCAAAAGAAAATTATGAAAAAAGTATACTTTTTAAATAAACACATTATATTTCTCCATATTTTTAAAATTTATAAACCATTTATAAATTACACTATTGATTTACATATAAATATTTTAAATCTAATTTGTAATTCATCTATGTAATTTTAAAATGTTTATTATGTTAACTCTTAATATTATAGAATATTTATTAAATAATGTTTTATAAACATGTAATCAAATAATTATAAACACTTTATAATTAATTAATTTATAAACACTTTGAAAAATTAAAAAATATTCCAAAATTACATTTATTATAATTTATAATGAATTAATAAAATATATAATTAACATACAAATTTAATTAAAAGAAAAAAATTATTGACAATTATTTTTTACTCTATAGGACTAATCATGGTGTATGATTGATAGGGTGGTCATCACATATCCCATTTAGTGAGATGAGTCATATTTTAAGAATTATAATCCAATCATTACATAAAGTGATAAATATATGTAACATTTTTCTAATTTTTTGGAAAAGGAAAAAAACCAATATGTCTAGAAAATACCTTACGTATCATGCAGGGAAAATCATACATATTATTCATATTTTATCATTTAAAATGATATTTCTATGGTGGTATAATGTTTTTTTAACCTCTAATTCTGTGAAATCATTTAGTATAATATCCTGATGTAATCTTTTATGATATTTATATAATAAAAGGATTCATTTTTATTCAATGTCCCTAGTATCTTTAAATTTTAACTTGTGACACAATCGAGTAGAACAATATTTTGAATCATACTTTATGATATTGATTTTGATAGTAAATATTATTTCAAATGCCTTCATTTTTTGTATGATTTCATGAATTGAAGTGCATGTTAAGGCTCTGATACCACTAAAGGGTTTCTATGGAATTAATAAAAATTAATCAAAGCTGTGAAATTATATAGAAATCATAAAACCGAAGAACACTATTCTATTACAAATGAAATCTTTTGAAACTGAAAAGTAAGAATGTGGTCCTTACACTATAGAACAACATTATGGTCACCTTTGGATTATGAAGACTAAGGAACAACTAAAAGGTTCTTCTCTCTAAAGTGTACCCATTGGTTGTAATGAATTACCCAAACACTTTTGGATGGATCTTTCAACCTTCATGAAATTATTGTATCTCAATAAAAGAGATGGAAAAAGGAATAATGATTTTGGATGGATAGAATATCATCCAGGGGTGGATTGAGAAGGTCACACATCCAAACTCAAAGCATATAATCCATTAGATAGGCTATGAGGACACTCCCCTGAATTTACTCATACATTTCACAAAAGTAAATTTAATTCATTTGGTTACATCTTATGTAACACTCATCCAATAAATCTCCCATATGATTCATCTTATAAAAATAATAATTAATGATATCCAAACATGTAATATATTCATTACCTTTTATGAATCATAATAGCTCCAAGTGAATTATACCTTATGATTCATGGTACTAAGACTCACACATGTCATATAACACGACAATCCAGGGAAGACTATATGATATTTGTATATCAAAATATATTATATGCCCTAAAGGAATAAAAGTACCTATTTCTCTATGTATATTATCTCCACAACACACTATATTGTATTATAAAATGCTAAAAGTCATTAGTGATTATTCCCTTTATAGGGTAGTATGAAAAACATGGATTTTCTAATGGCCAGATTTATGTGAACCTTTTCATACACACACTCTTGGGTGTGAGGGATGATTATTCATTCAGTGATGTTGGAGTACCACAAAAAATATAGTTTGATGAACCACCATGGTTATAACCATACCAATTGAGTTTGAACATTTTATTTTGAGATGAGGGAGTACCACACACAATGTTGGTGGGATTATCACTAAGGGTTTACTCACATCATGGGTTTACTGCTTCTTATAGATCCCATTTTGTGGTGGTATCAAACATGATATATGTGTGAGTACTATTTATGTGTGGGGTTGATCATAATAAAAAAAATACAGGTGATTAATTTTATTTATTATAATTTCATTTTATAAGAGTGTCAATCCTTATAGAAAATACACATAAGAGAATTTTTATTTTGTTCAACCCAACACACACTAAGTGGGTGGCTAGTATAATGGGTAATTTGTACACCTCCTTCTCTCCCAAAAAATGGATATAGATATCATGTTAAAATAATCATAAGGAGTATTAAATGAGGTTTAAATACTTTATGACTACGATATGAGATTATTATATATTCTAATGAGGTGGGAAGAGATACGAAATTTAATGTTATATTTTTTGGTTATTGGGTCAGTGGGAGTATAATTATATGTATATTGTTGTTCTGTTGTGTTTTTTTCTTTTATTTTGGTGTTAATATGGTGTTTAATTATATGTTATTCCTATATTTCTAGATAGTGTTATTTATAGTGAGTTATGATCTGATTATCCAAGTGGATCATTGATGGGATTATGAACAGACTTCTAATATAACCTATATGACTCTTGGGATTGGACTATAATGAATACATATCAAAATTATGTGTTAGTGATTTGTATTGTATTAATATTTTTCATATAAAAAATTTAAAAAGTTGTTTTTTCCTTTTGGGGATGACTTATTGTGTATTATGATATACTCATGCCATCTGTCCAAATATATTTTTTAGATTTTATCAATTAAGTTATCAAGAGGCCTGAACTAGATGATTGAGGTGGATCATGGGGCTTGTGTTTAGGGAATTCCTTATATTCCATTGAAGGGATTTTTCCTCCCGATAAGACTCCCTTGATTTTTCTTCGTTTATATCTCAAGAGGTTCTCATGGACCTGGGATTTTCATGTGATAAATACACATGTTGTAATAATCAAAGGATATGTCATTGAACATGGTGAAGATTGGATCGATATTTTGGAAACCATTAGTCCATTTATTCTTTTCCCAACACAAAGTTCACACATCTAATCTATGCATTATCGGACCACTCCCCCCTCCTTATTAATATTAGAACCATATAATCTCAGGGTAGTTGTTTTTTATTCTCTATCTGGTAGTATCAATACCCATATTTCCTTACCACAGTTCAAGGATCCTTGAATAAACTGACTCATAGCTAGTGTTGTATGATATTCCACAATAAGTTGAGGAATAATAAGCATGAATTTTTAAACTGGGACACCTCTCTTCCCTTTGCTTATCATAAATTGGATTCAATTAAAATGGAGATTGAGAAATTCGAGGAGAGTCTATATGATTCATGGGATTATAATCATTTTTTCCTCAGCTTTAAGAAGCTCCAATTCAATGAGATTGTGTTGATGTAGTATATATGTATTCATGAGAAATACATAGCCTCTTGGAAAAAATAGGGTGACCAAAATACTCGCTACATTAATGCTTTCTTGAAGTAAAAGCGACGGATTAGTGCCCTTAAAATCTCTCTGAATGGTAGATATTACACTAAGTATCATGAGGTTATTGGAGGTATGGTGGATTCACATTTTATATCCCTTTTATGTTATAATTCCCCTTTCACGAATAATGGCTACTCTACTGGCCATGTTGAGCTATTCAATGCCATCCCTTACATGGTCTCCCCCCATGAGGACACCCTTTTGGAAAGCATACCTGAGGAGGATGAGGTTATTTGGGTTTCTATCACTTCTCTCAATCAGGAGAGATCCCCTGTCCTAAACAGTTTCATGGGTAATTTATTTGTGAGCTCCATGGATATTATCAAAAAGGACCTTTTTGAGGAAATCAATGACTTCTTCCATAGAGGATACCATCACCAGGTTTACTTCATTACTGTTATGGTTCTCATTACCAAGTTCCAAAATCCTTCCTCTATATCTCTATATCACATCATCAGCAAGTGAATCTTCTCATACAATTTCCTGTCTACCACCATAAATAAAAGGGTCTCTCAGTTCATTATATCATGGGTATCTGGAGAACAATGCGCTTTCATCCAAGGTAGGTCCATTCGAGGAGCTATGGTAATTTCATAGGAGAAGGTTGGAGGTATTAATAAGAAGGTGGTGGGATATAATATAGAAATTAAGTTGGATATGGAGAATTCATATGAACATATTGAATGGAATTTCATCCTCTAGGTTATGCGGAAGATGGGATTTTCTGAATGCGTGATTGACTTATTCTTCTAGTGTTTTATCTCACACTGTTTCAATACTCTTTTCATGGGTAGAAAATGGGGCTTCTTGAAACAGGTCTGGGGGCTATGGAAAGGAGACCCTTTATATCCTAGCATATTCATTATAGCTCAAGACACACTCAGTATATATTTTAACTCTATCATTCAGCTCGTCCACATCAGTCATTTTCATTGTGGAGCCCATCTCTCCATGGAGTCTCAGTTTTTTTTCACAGATGAGATGATATTATTCTTAAATGGATGCAAGTACTTCATTAGAGTCTTTAAAAAGCATGGAGTTCTACTCTATGTGGAGCGGGGAAGTTATCAGCAAGGAAAAAATACACATGTTCCTTCCAACTTCTTACTCAGAAAGGAGTTGTATTGAGTCTAGCTTGGGTATTGATGTGAAGGCCTTCCCTATGAAATATTTGGGTACTTATCTAGCCCCAGTAATAATTCACATCAGGAACTTTTATGTCCTGATCAGTAAAATAACCAGACAAATTAAAAACTGGAAAAATCATTTCCTATCCTTTAGTGGTATAATCACATTATTCAATAGTGTACTAGTGTCAATCTTGATGCACATCCTTTTAGTGGTCAAGGCTCATAAAACAGTTTTGCACAACATTGATTAACTTATAAATGCCTTCATCTGGGATGTTCAAGGTGAGGATAGGTTCCAATGGACTTCTTGGAAGAACCTCATGAAACTTTTGGAGTCTAGAGGTATCAGTGTGAGGAATATTGGGGAGTCCATGTATTTTCATCAAGGAAAATTAGATTAGGAAGATACAAAGTGTAGAACATTATAAAGAATATTATGTAATGAAATTTAAGGGATTTTATTAAACTCATTCACAGGTAACTCCTCCCTTATATGGGATTATTTTCAAAGCTATCATGTGGTGCTTCAACACCACTCACTCTGGACTATTGGGCGTGATGATATAAATTATCTGCTCTTGAAATTGGGTTGATGAGGTCCTGGGGTTCCCTAGGTTCCCTACGCTTGACATTTTCTTTACAGAGAAAATTAACATTCCATAATTAATTTCGTCCATGATTCCATGAAAAGACTGATCTATGCTAATATTTACCTGGATGACTCCCCTAATGATTTCTTCTTCAAGGTCTCTTCTAGTGAATCTTTTTCAACCAAATCCTACAAAAAGGTGGAGGTTAGTAATCACGATGTTAATCAATGGGTTGGTACTCTCTAGTGAAATAATATACCTCCAAAACTCAATTTTCTATTGTAGAGATTATGGAACAATGCTCTTCCCACTGACTCGGTGATGAAACAGAAAGGTGTCCTTCTTACTACCAAATGTTCTCTTATATTTCTCATCAAGAGGAGTCCATGCACCATCTCTTCATCTATAGAAAATGGGCTTAGAGGATTTGGAGCTTACTAGGATAATTCTCTGGATATTATTCTATGGCATTTTCCCCGAATGAATTTCTCTACCAATGGTTTAGCAACTCGGGAAATAAAAAACACAAGGAGAGGGATCTCTCCATCCTCCTCGTGGTGGATACTAGATCTTATGGGAGGAAATGAACCAATATTTATAGAAGTTCCCACCCATGTATTCATCTCTTGTTATTAGAACCAAGTCCCTAGATGTGGATCTTGTAGGACTTTTTTACTTGTGGGACAATGCTCCTTCTATCATGGGATTTATAGCTAGAATCCATTTGCTTATTTCTCTCAGACCCCTACAAGTGGGTTATTAGGATAGATAGAACTCCCCACCCCATGGTCTTAAATTTAATATGAATGGCTCATGTTCCCAATGCCTCATGAGGGGAGCAGGCATCGTCCGTGACATGGAGGACCCCGTTCTAATCACATTTAGCTACTTCTATTGTTCTAGTGACTCTCTCAAAGTTGAGTAAGAAGCTTTGAAAAATGGCCTTGATTTGTGCTATTCTAGTGGTATATCCTTGAATCTGATGGATATGGACTCAAAGTTTATTTCGTATTCTCTAATATGCCTCTCTTCTACTCCATAGAACATAATTTATTGGATTTTCAAATGAGAATTCCTTATCTTATACGACTCTGAGATCCTCCTTACGTTCTACAAGGGAACTTCTTGGCTGAATGTCTGTCCTCTAAGACCTATCATGAGGTCCCCCTCAGAAGTTTTAATAGATCCCCCCCCTCGGTGATGATTTTTCCTTAGGGGATTCCTTGGGTCTCCACTTCTATAGGCCCCTTGATGCCTTTGTACATTTCATCTTCCCATTTTTAATAAAATCTTTGATTTATAATATAAACCATATATGTACCATAGATAATAATAAAACCTAAATGAAATAAAATACAACATTATCTCTATGTGGGACATGACAACTCTGGAAGACAACTCATTTATAACTTTATAACTATGTCCATTGTCCAATTTACTTGAAAATGAAATATATATTTTTATACCATCTAGATTAGATAAATAACAATTGACATATATACAAAAGTCATATGGAAATATACTATCTCCAAAAACAAAAATATTATATAAATACAAAAAAATGTGACAAAAATAAATAATAATAATAATGAAACAAATAATTATTTGGTTTTCTAAGAATCTATAAATCCATAAAAAGTTATAATTTACATCGCTATATTTGAGTGAAAAATTATAGGGCACACAGATGTACTATAGAAACCCTAGTTAAAAATGTTCTTATAAGACAATATGGTGCTATAATATACCATGTTTCTACAGTACCCAGATTCTTGTAGTGGTCTACTGTGCTATAGTACCATATTTTAGTACTTTTTATACAATAATAATACCTACTATAAATGTTTTTGGTTAACTCTAGTATATTTTATCATACTCCCCTTACTACCACCAGAATTTTTTGTACTAGTGATTATTATGGACCTCTAACATGTGGTCGAACTACATCAAATAAATGAAGATCCAAATTTCCAATATTATCTCACTTTGATATTGATCTAATAACTAACTTCCTTTCTTTCTCCCAATTTTTTCTTCACCATTCAGAATATTAAGATTCATTCATCATTGAAGTTTGACATAGTAACAATAATGCCTCAACTTCTAAATAACCATTGCCTTAATAAATATATCTACTAGATTTCTCATTTTTCATAGCGTTTTCGATGTCATCAACCCATCCTATGTTACCAATTTAAAAATATAGTACCTAAATTGAATATATTTTAATAAAAATGAAAAATTAGGTTCTTTGCAAGATTTATATCACAATTACTATTATAGTGAAATAAAGTTTCCTATCACCTTTTTAAACATCTCATAGAAGAAATTATTCTAAAAACAATTATCCTTTATATATTCAATTATAATAATATATTCAACCTCTATGGAATATAGTGATTCCACATTCTATAATTGAGATATCCAACTTTTTATAGATCCTCCATAAGTAAACACACAACCTATAGTATTCCAACTAAAATCGATATCACCTCTTTGTTCAACATCTAAAAATCCATATAATGAATTTTCATTCCCAAATAATAGATATACTTCTTTACATTCCTTAAAAACCATTTTATTATCTTTATAGATTCAAAATAAGTTTCTGTTGTGTTATCCATGTTACTATTCAAAACTCTCACATCATCATAAATATATCATTAGGTAAAGGCCATGGAATACATTAATACTCCAATAGATTCTACATAAAGAACCTTCACCATGTAATCAAGATCTTTTTCAGTATTTGGATTTTTCTCCTTTGACATCTTCAAATGGATTTTCATGGAAATAAAAATTATATTTTCGTCAAACACACTAATATTTATAAAAACCTTTCAAATTTAGTCATTACCTGATAACATTAAGGTTCCATATACATCATTTCAACTTTTCATTGTCCCCAAAATTTTGTTATCTTCTCCATGATATTTATTTTTTAACACCTTAGTTATCTTCCCTTTTAACTCATCAATACATGGTATAAATGATCCTATAATGATCATGTAATCCACATATTGAATAAATATAATGTATCCACCCATAAAAGACTAAAAATAGATGTATTAGCCCATTCTATACCCTTTTTATGTATCTTTCTAAATACATCATACATCTTATTCCAATTTTTTGAAAGTCTACTTCAACCCATACCACCTTTTTGGAGTTTTTGGAATGTGAATTTCATTTCAAACACACACAAAAACCACCTTGGTTGGTCTATATAAATATACACCGCGAGATATATATGAGGTAAATTGGTTTTTATATTAAACTACTCAATATGAAAATTTAATGATTCAACAACACTAAAAACCACTCGGATGGTGGAAAGATTCACTATATAGGAGAAAATGTTAATAATATTCACACCTTCCTCCTTCTAAAATCCTTTCATCACCAACCATCCCTTGTATCTACTATTACCATCATTTACATACTTTAATTAGTTTACCTATTTTTTCTATTATTTCATTTTGTGTCGAAATGTAGTTAGCTCTAATGTACAGTTAACATGAAAAGAAGAAATTTCACCCTTCATAGCCTATTTACACTTTAATTAATTCCTTAACTATATTTATTCTTCCAATAAATATAGTTATCCATGTTTAGTTAATAATAAATAGTGCAAGGATGATAAATACCAATACCCTAGTTTTATCACCCTACTTAATCTTTTCAACTCTACTTGATGAGTAATCTTTAATAGAGTTGTAGTCTCATGACCAAGTATGTCTTTTTGTTAAAATTTATCCTGAATAGAAGATTAATTATTACCACTATCATTTTAAGTGTATTTTAGCCTTCACATATGATTCCTTTATTAAAAATAACATTTTTTTTATTTTTATAATATTATTTTTCTCAACATCCTATAAGTGATTTATAAATTTTTTAGTACCATAATCAATGGAGAAAAATGTTTTTGACTTAGAATAATGATTTTTTTCCTTTCATAAAAATCTATATATACATTTTCTAATAATAAAAGTTTCATAAATGATAGAATCTTACACTTTTTCAAAACTATATATCATTGGAAAATTATGATTTTGGGGTTTTTGTGTTTGAAATATTTTATAGTTAAGAGTTTGAATTAATAAAACTTGTATTTCCAAAATTAATATTAAATGAACAATATATATATATTCACCTTTACCATTGATTTATATATTTATTATAACTGAAGTAGCAATAAAAAAATAGTGTTCAACAGTGGGAATGTAGAAGGAGAAATGTATAGATGCATTTGCTGGAGGACAATCCACATTTTTTAGGATATAGTGATGTAAATGAATCAAATTTATAGATATAGAAGAAAATTTCTAAAGCAGGTGGAGATATTAGTAGAAAATATTTTTGGACATTAGGATTGAATAATAATACCTCACATATGAATCATTCTTAATGACTTGTGTATGGTTTCCTTGTGGGTTTAAAAAGGATAAATATGTTTCATAATAGGGTTGTATAATGAGAGACTGAACTATTCACTAGATTTTCTGGTAGAGTTAGTGGGGTTTATCCATTTTTTTCCCGAATGAAAGGTTGTCCATAAATTTTGGAAGGAAGTCAAATCAAAAAATACTTTCTTGATATTTTCAAGGTCATATATAAAAGGATGATCTTAGGATCGTTTTTGTGTGTTCTATAGTGGATATCCAAAGTGTATAAGGCATAATTTTTAAGGATATTGGATCAAGTGAGAGTCGATCTAGAAGGATGAGTTGGAGTGTCATATATCCCCATTGGGCGGAGGGCTTCTCTTGGGAATCAATTGAAAATGGGTGAAATCATTGGTGGTTTCTCCATGAGGTTATTTGAGTTGGTTTCTCAGAAGGATTCCATTATAACTCAGTCTTAGTATGTGTTTTTGAATTATTTTCCCATATAATTTAGTTTCTCCCTTAACTAAATATGTATTTTGTTCCCCTGTGGAATTGGACAAATGTTTGAACAACATAATTTAGGTGTCTGGTTTTTATTCAATTTATTTTGTGTGTTGATCTTTCTTTATCATTGAATTAAATGATATTTTTGAAGCCCATGAAGTTATAGTATTAAAGTGAAGGGATGATTATCATAGTTTCTAGGGTTCTAGTTCTTCCTAAATCTTAACATTTAAATTTATGGGGTTTTTGTGACATTTTAGGTGCTTCTAAGTACTTTATTCTACATTGGGGACCCAAAATATAACTTTTAATGAAATGGTGTTTAATGGTTTTATTTACTTGTTTCTATTTACCTATATGTGATATAAGACACATGGGATATAGATGCATATGATAGGGTGAAATTCCCCCATAGTGGTATTAGATCATCAATGATCTTTTAGTGAACTGATACTCAAGAAGTTGTATAAGAGCACCAAAAATTGGTATCAAATATTTTTTATATAGATAACAGATGAGAATTTTATCATTTCATGTATGAAAATATTTTTTGGAAGATTGTTGGGTACTTTTGTTGAGTTATTTACTATGTTTCTAGAAGAATTTCAATGGTAAGATTATAGAAGATATTATTGATCCTTAATGCTTTTAAAATTTTTTGGGAGTTTATTTTTATGCGGGTTGTAATTTCAATAGGTAAGGTTCATATTAATGTTTGTCAGTGGAATATTTCGACTTTGGGAGATGTTTTTTCTATTCATGGAGATTTTTGATGTTATATTTATGATGAATTTGTAGTTTTTAGTATAGTAAAATGGAAAGAGGGGTGGGTTTATATTAAATAAATCAATGGATATAACTTATTTCATAATGACTAATTTTTTTTTATAAAGATAAAAGATTAGTAAAAATTTTTTACATTTAAAAAATGAATCAAGGTTGAATGTACAATGATATAATTTTATATGTTTATAAAGTGGAAGAAAAAATAAAGAGTGATTCAGAAATAAATTGAATAATATAATCATAGATTACCATGAGTGGATAATTAATTGAAATTAATATATAATTAAATAAAAATGTGTATGGTAAATAAGGATCAAAATTTAGTAAGGAAGATGAAAATATATGAATAATAACCCACACATGTATCACCCCAATTTCTTGAGGATTTAATATATCCGTCCCTTGGCTTTATTGACTGTCAAAGTACAAAAAATCCATTGATTTTTAGGTTAGAGAAAGAAATCAAATTTAAAATCATCACTAGATTACTGACAAGTATAGCTAGAAACCTCAAAGATAATAATTTGTTTCCTTTTAACTATTATGAAATGAAAACTCAAGTCCCTTACATTAAAGGTGTAGAGCATCGATAATATAATAAATTGGATGAAGGGTGGATTTCTTAGAATCGATCAAATTTTTAGTATATTCTCAATTCCCTAAAAATAATAAAAAGAACAATTATAAAATAATTAGAAAAGGAAGATGAGTGTGTGATTATTTTAAAATAAGAACACACCTGAGATTAGAGAAGAGTGGATTTATAATGTGAGATTACATGAGGGAAAATTAGTGATAATAACACATTATCATTAGATAATTTATGTGAAGGTGAGTTTTTAAGGCCACTAAGAGGTCTATTTATAACATCAATATTATTCATAAAACTTATAGAGTTTTATAGAGGTAATTAAGTTATTGAAGACCAACCATAATAAATGTTTTCTCAGAGTTATTATCATGATGCCACCAGATACCCAATAGTGTCTTTTAGGTAGTTGGTGGACCACATATAAAATACTTCTAATAGAAATCTTCCACTAGCTAGAAGGTTCCCCTCCCCTAAGTTGTTAGTGGTATTACTTTAGTGGGGGGGTTCTTCTTCCTTCACCATCTGTTGGATGGTGGTTATTCTACTCATTATAGGTTCTGGAAAAATGGAACCAATGAATTGGTTTATCTTGTTGTTTTCCACTTCAAAATTTGGCATCACTACTTCCTTTAAAATTATTTTAAATATATTCTAATATATATAAAATCATTTAATACATCCACTATGATTATTAAATTGACCTTCATGGTTCCTAAAATATTCTATCATGGTTTCATTAAGTCTAACATCTAATTACAAAAATGAATACATTTGACACTTTAAATAGATTTTTTTATCATTAAAAACATTGAGAGAAGTACAAAAAAGTCATCTAGACATGAGGTGTTTATGAGAATCATAAACCCAAAAAGGAAACCATAAGAGAATGTTTTAGAAAGGTGTGTTCGTGTGAGATGAAAGATGACCCAAAAAGTGGATGTTAATCCCTATGATCAGATTGATGATATGAAAGAATGAGTTGATGAAATTCAACATATACCATAGTTCAAAATTTGAAATTACATAGGAAAACATATATTTTAGTACGACTACTGAGAAAGAATGGTCTATACCAAAAAGGTAAATTTATGAATGTTTCACAAATCATACATCTAAGATGGGTGTTTCTTTTTTCCACTAATAGTTTTCCAGTACAATAAATCCATGGTTTTTTGCTCTAGTTATTCATCACTCAAAATAAAAAAAGGTGATTTGGGGTTTGTTCATGGAGTTTTTGTATTTGGAGTGGTGGATACTACTTAAGAAGTTGGTGGTTTCATCTAACCATGGAATGAGAGAAAGGTCTAAGGCATAAAACAAGTCTTACAGAACATGTGTTTCCATGGGTTAGTTGGAAAATGGTTTTTTTATAAGAGTTTGTGGATAGGGCATTCATTGTTATATGATACTATGAAAGATGGTTCTTTGTTTCTAGAAAAAAATTATAAGGATAATTCATCTTGGTAAAAGTGTTAGTTTGTAATATTGAGGTTGTGACATGGTCGTATCACTAACAAAAATGTTGAGAATATGATGAAACCTTATATTGTTGGAATATTACTAAAAATATAACATAGGGAGTACAGAAATTATGGGGAGGTAGTATTTGGAAGCAGTATAATGTTTTCTTACTACGGAATAAAAAATCACCAGAAATTGGATGCTTCACTAGAATTATTTCTTCTCATAGTGTTTATTTTACATTGTATCTTCATCGATGAGAATACAAGGAAAGATTGTTTATGTTTTTTCACAATAAAAAGTCTTAGGTGTTTTGAACCGTTCATCTATTGAGACCATGTGTTTCATTTATTTTCAATGGGTAAATATGTGATGTGATGATATTTATGGAATTTTTATGTATTCATTTTATGGAATTAGATTCCATGATTGAGAAACTCTCCTTAGTATGTGTGATGATTATTTTACTAGTCATAAATGGAATACAATACATGGTTTCATGGGTGAAATTATATTATCTACAATAAGGTAAAGGCCATGAAAACATTTATTTTATTTGGAATTGAGGTGTGTTCCATAAAAAATTATTATTTATCATGAAGAATACTTTGAAGAATAATTTCAGTATATCATGTGTTATTATCATTTTTTTATGATTTTGGACAATTGTTTTGTGGAAGTATACATAAAAAAAAGATATTCTATCCAACTATCCATCCATGGTACCCTTTTGTAGCCACTACTGAGGGGGAATTAGAATCGACCACAACTTATGAAGAGAGACATGGGGGCATTGGCGGGAGCCTACATGGGAAGGAAGGTGACTGTGCATAGGGAGGCACACAAGAATGAAAAAGTGTGTGCATGGAGTATCCAGAACCATCGTGTGGGGTATTATGGTGGTGTGAGACATGTTATAGGTGTGGTTCTAGGATTGGAAATGTGATACTAGTATAGAACCACTGAAGGAACGCAGAGATATAAGTGACAATTCTCAATAAATAAAACATATGATGTGGGATGAAGCATTATTATTCCATTCAACCATTTAAAAGAAACAAAAATATTATTCATCACTAGATCTGAATTATGTGGTCCATACAATCAAGATGTGGAATCATCTTCCTTGGATGAAACCCTCGCTCATCCTTCACTTGTTTAGTGCACGTCAATTTTAAAATATGCATGCATTGGATACAACCAAAGTATTTTCCACATTTAGTAAGGTTGAATCAACCTCATAAGATCTAGGAATGTATGAAATAAACATTTCCTATCTTTGTAATTAATTTTACAAGCATGAATAAAGAACATGAAAATGATGTCCCTAATAATGAATTCATTCATTTTGATTAAGTAAATTCATGATAAATGCATTAGGACCATTAAATATAACATTACATACACAAATTTACACTTCCATGCATTCAGATGAAATGAAAAATAAAAGCTATTAACATCAATGTGAAGCCCATGTTTTTTTTCATTTGTTTACTGCATTATAATATGATGAGAAAAGGGTTGGATAAGTCATCGGGTGAATTTAAATGAGGTTCTGTGATGAGAATCCATGAGTATTCAAAGATTAATATCTCATGTGAGGAAATAGGTTGGAGAATCTCAAAATAGTTGGGTATTTTAGAAGAGATCAAATTAAAGAGATTTTAGTTGCATGTATTCTAAAATTAATATCCCGTGTGAAGAAAAAAAGAGATACTAAATCTTTCAGGAATTTTATTAATGAGATCCATGCATGTAGTTTGAGCCACAGAGGATGATACTGCATGAAGAATAATGAAAACCTAAAACACTAAGGTATTTTAAGTGATTTGTTGGATGTAAAATACCAACAGAATAATAAAATATTTAATTTAAGGAAATATAATACCCAGCCCTATTCGGTTATTCATATTTAAAATGAGGAAAAATAAATATGTTATTCTTAACACATTTTAAGGAATAATTTCAAAATAAGAAATAATGAGGTATTTTAAGTCTTGTATAGATTGATTTATTATCACATGAACAACAATTTTTTAATAGGGATTAATTTTTACATAAAGGTGATGAAAAAAAAGGATAAAAACATTGATAGATCTATCATCCATTGCGAAAGAGTATTCTGAGAACCTGATACATCTTTGTATCAAAGAGAGAAGGATTAAAAGTTGGGTAATTCATAAAAATGTGACTATATGAATCTTATAATTTAAATAAGATAATTATAATCATGTAGTATTTGAAATAATTTTTTAGTACAACAAGAATTTTTAATACTTATATTGAATACCTTGAAGGATTTTACATAAGGAGGATGCTTTCAAATTTCTAATAGAGTAAGAAATTTTGAAGAAGAAGTTATTTCTATATATGGATTAATGTTGAAGAAGAATCTTATAAATGGGTTGTCTAGCTGGTTACTTGAGGCTTATAATTGGGGTGTCAACCTTATTAGATAATAGGAGTAGTTATAGTGTCGATAAAATTATGGAGAGTTTGATACTTGTGTATAGAACCATTTGTATTCAATTGTTGAGATAGTGGAGAATCAATTTTTTAGTGTCAAACCACCATGGAAATGAGTATATTTTTATACTAAACCCTATAAATACTTTTTTTCTCTCTTATATATTTTTATTGTACACAAGGTAATATTGAGAGATAGTGTTGAGTTTATCAATAACATTAAATAGTCTAAGTGGTTGAAAATAAAAGGAGAAAAAATTCATAAAATTATTATACCATTTTTTCACCCCCCCCCAGTGGTAGCTCACCAGTCCTTAGACTCTTTAATTAGTTTCCGAACATAGGTTTACACTTAAAATTTATGGATATTTTGAGGATTAAATCTAATAATGATTTCAAAGAGTTCATAACCCTTCGTTCAAGAAATTTCAAAATGGGTAAAGTGAATAAGGAAAGAAATAGACAAATTTAAATTATTAGTAGAAATGAGAAAGATGATTAATCCTTTTCTTACACCCAATTTTGAGATGAAATACATATTATTTACTTTAATGAGAAAATTAACAATATTGGTGAGTCAGATAAGTAAGAAACCTAAATCAATGTGGTCAAGAAGAATAATCTTATATATTTAATAAAAGAAAAGATTATCATTGATCTCAAGGATAAATTGTCTATAAAGGAAGAGGAGTTGTTAGAGTAATAATATATATGTATCATAGTAAATCATGAAATTAATAAGGCTATAGTATACATTAACAATTTAGAAGAATTATAAAACTAATTTCTATTAATTTGGTGAGGATAATGGTCAAGGAAAACAAGGTTAATATTTTACCTCTTATAATGGAGGTTTTGAATTAAAATTTGAATTTTTTTGGGACAAGAAGGATGAGAGAAAATACTTCACATCAAATGAAGGAAAAAATATCCCATGAAGGCTATATTCCCTCAAGAAAATTGAGTCTCATATTTAAATAGGATATTAATAACACAATTTTGGACTGATGTACAATCAACATAGAAGATTTGAGTATCAAGGGTTTTTCGGGTGTTTTGGTAAGAATGGGTAAAATTACTATTATTGTTGGTTTAATATGTCTTTTATATATAATATTCATGAAACAAGGGGGGTTATATTTATAAATTGAGACTAACAACTCAGAGCTGTGAGAATCCCAAAGATGTTGGGAAATCATAGAATGAGAGTTTGGTTTGGCCCAATAAATTGTCCATGACTAATATAGAGAAAAAACTCCATATGAGGAATAAATTCAAGGGATTATTTTCTTTTGAAAATCCATTAATCAATTCAATAAAAAATATATAACATTCTATACTAATCTTTGAAAGAATAAGAGATAAATTATGAGAGTAAAGTTTCACCTTTAATGGTTCCTCTAATGAAATAATAGGTTTCTCCTTATTTTCTATTATTAGTGTTTTGAGATATCATGTAAGGAATTTTAAGAGATGTTTTAGTATATCACTGTTAAAAAAATTGAAGCAATTTTTTATCTTGGATTCTTATAACAACCTTGAAATTAAAAATTGGAGTGTATCCCTTGTGGGATAGAAAAGTTTAAAAAATGTGGTTTCCAATGCATTTTCATATGAATCTAAACATTTCTAGCAAATATAGTAATATTGGAGTTTGAGGATCAGGAATTTCTTATCATAACAGTACCTTAAAAGATATTTGTGACTTTATAAGCATGATTTCACATGCATGGTAATTTATCAGCATCTTAGATGACCTTGGTTATATCTCTCTTGTTTTCTATACAAGGTATCCCATGTAGACATAGATTTTATTTACTAAAGGATCATTGATAAGAGAACCATGTATTATCATTTATCTCTCATAAGTTTTCAAGGAACACTTTTTAAAGGAAGGGTAATATGTTTTTAAGAAGAAATATAAGTTGATAAGACCCTACGTATCCTCTATATTTCATTATCAATAAGTAATAGAAAATATTTGAAGTTTCATATTTAATTTTATAATGTGAAGGGATATTCAAAACAAAAAAATGGGGAAATTGTTGACACAAAGTGTTTAATTTTTTCTCAATGGGTTAATATGTTATGTAAATATGTTTGGATAATTATTATGGAGTCATTTAATGTATTTAGATTTCATTCTTGTGAAATTATCCTTGATAATACTGATTATTTTTGTGACGATCATCTAAGTAATAAAACACAATTGTTTATGGGTGAAATATCATTTTTTAGAAAAATGAGATGATAATGAAAATGTTTGTTTTCATGAGGAATTGAGGTGTGTTATTTCAAAAAACATTTTATTTATCATGAAGAATATTTTAAAAAAAATTTAGTGGGCCAAGTGAAATTATCACTATTTTATAATTTTGGATAACTGTTTTATGGGAGTGTATATAAAAAACACTACATCTAACTGGACATATATGGGACCCATGTGAATCCACTAATAAAGTGGGAACTAGGCTCTAATACAACCCTAGAAGTGGTGGAATGTCATAATGGGTGAAGGAAGGAGAGAGTACACACAGAGGTTCATAGGAACGCATGGGTGTGCGCATGAAGGTACCAAAGCCACCATGTAGAGCAGAATAATGGCATGAGGTGTGTGTGACGAATGGGTCTATGAGTGGACCCCAGGATACTCCTATCAAGCCATTGAATTTACTCATAGGTATAAATGGATTCACTCAATAGTGAAAAAATATAATATAGGAAAAAGTTTTGATGTATAGTTCACCTCTTTAAATGATATGAAAATAATTTTCTACATTGGATCTATTTTATGTGATCCATCCATAAATCTAAGTCATTATCTTCCTCGACTGAAATACTCTCTCGTATTTCACTAGTAAAACATGTTGTAATTTTTTAATCCATATATAGTGGATAAAACTAAATTCTCTTCCACATTCAACATGGTTTTGTTGACCTCCTGAGATCTAGGTGAGTCCATGATATGCATTTTATATGTTTTTCAGGAATCATACAAGCATTAATATAGAAACCAATCATGATGTTTCCTATAATGAGGTCTAGAATTTAGACATGGTAAATTATTGATAAATTCATGAGGTATGTTTGATATAACTGTAAATCCTTGTAGTTATAGTTTTATGCATGTAGATTGAATGAAAACTGGAAAGTCATGATATCTGGTTAAGGAAATTTATTTTGGGAATTTTTTTACCACTTGATAAAATGAGAATAAATAGGTTAGTTAAGTATTTGGGTAAATTTTGATGAGGCCATGTGATGAGAATACATGGGAATTAAAAGAAAAATATCACATATGATGAAACATCTTTGAGAATTCCAAAACATGTAGGCATGATTAAAGAGATAAGATACAAGAGTGTTGATTTATGGGTATTATAAATTGAATATGCCATGTGAATAATAAAGATACTCCAAATAATTTGATCATTTTATAAATTAGATGCATGAATATTGTTCTAGAAATATAGTCAGATTCTATATGAAGAATAATGGAAACCTAAAACCCTAAGGTATTTTCAAATGAGTTACTACAATGAATATTCACATAGAATAATTGAATATTTAATTAAGGAAATATAATATCAAACACCATTTGAGTTTTCATAATTTAAATGAGGAAAAATAAATGTGTTATTCACAAGAAATTTAAATGAACGAGTTTAAAATTTAAAATTAATGACAAAAATTAAATCCTAAAATTAATGATATTTTATCACACGAACAATTATTGATTTTGTTATGGATAAAAGTGTCCATTCATGCGATGAAGAAGAAAAAGGAGAAAAAAATTATATCTATTTGATATTCATTATACATGAGTATTTTGAGATCCTAGTATATCATAGTATCAAAGAGATAATGATTCGAAGATGTTTAATTCTTGAAGAAGATTATCATATGTAATTAAGAATTTTAAGAATATAATTAAGATAATTCAATATCTAGAAGGTGTTTTTAGGCTGAAAATATGGTTCAATGCAACTATTTAAGACCTTTAAGGATCGTAAAAAAGGAAGGATGATCTGAATTTCTTGTGGAGGAAGACTATCTAAAGAAGAAGATATTTGAAACTCTGAATTGACATTGAATTGGTTTTTTGTATTTTGGGGGCTAACAAGTTTTTAGAGACTGTGATTATGTTGTCTAACTAATGAGATAAGAATATCATTTGGTTTTTCTAACCAATTATGGAAATATTAAAATTGGGGTACCAAAATGGTTACACTCACTTGTAAAGATAGTGGAGAATCCATGTTGGGGTGTCTAACAAACATGGAATGGATTAATATTTTATATCAAATCTTGTAAATATTATATTCTTGTTTCTTTGATATTTCAACTACACAAGATGTGATATTTTAGATAATATTTAATGTATTGGGAACCTTAAACAGTCTATGATGTTGAATTTAAAAGGATAAAAAATTCTTAGAAGTAGAGTACCACTGATTCACCCCCTTTGTGGTACATAACTAGTCATTAAACTCCATATATTTGATTAGAAACATGGTGGAATTATGGTAATAAAATGATATTTTGGATGATGAGAGTTTGTAAATAGAGGTGTTATAGAATATTTTCTTGTGGAGAGGCATGCAGTTTTTAGGAGACTGGACCTGAAACACTGGAAGGTGTGGTGAAGAGGATGATGCTTCTCTTGGAGAAGGATCTCCCAAAGAAACTCAAAGTTCAGAATTATGATGATTTATGTTTTTCTATCACTAATAAATTCTTTGTGAATATTACCATGACCATATCAATAAAACTATACTTTTTAGTTTTTGTGTTTTAGATAGAGTTTGGTTTGAGTGGTATCACTAGAGTTTGATATACCAGACAAAAATCGTATAACAAATTCTTAGTGGAAGAGTATCAAAACAATAGGATTTCATATAAAGAAGTATATTGGACAAGTTACATAACACAACATGTTTATAGAGTTAAATAAATTACGATGGATCTTAGGACTCCATACTTTAAAAAATTCTATAGAGGTGTTTATATTATTTAATGGGAACAAATGATTGGTCAGAGTATGGAGGTGGGGGTGACATTGTCTCAGTGGGGGAAGGGATGATAAATACTATAGTGGGAATCCATGGTGACACTAAAAAGGGATAAATAATTAAATATTCTATTTATAAGTGGGATATTAGGCTTTGGTGAAATCCTTGAGAATCAATTTTGAGTGGGATATTGTTCGGTTTAACATATGAAAAAAGTTTTCAAGTTATAGATTATTAGGATTTATTGTGATAACTATTTAATTTTTAAGTGATGGAATTTATAAAACCTTTCTTGTAATAATTAAACTTAGAGGAACCAAATGGATAAATTTTCCCTTTCACCATGGATTTATAATTTCATATTATTGGAAGAAGAAGTAATTGTAGCAGTGTTCCAGTATGGGAATACAAAAGGAGGAATGTTCGGATGCATGAACTTACAGAGAATCTATATTCAAAAGGATAGAGTGATGGATAAGGAAATACAATTCTAGAAAAATCATTGATTTTTTGAACAACATGAAGATCATTTAACCCCTATTTTTTGATGATGGGAGTACAAAATTAGACCTTGTGAAGGAATAATTTTAAATGACTTCCAAAAAGTTTCCTTATGTGGTCAAAATGGGTGTATACGATTCACTAGAGGGTTGTGTATTGAGAGATTGAAATATTCACCAAGATTTCTTATTAAAGAATTGGTGCTTAGTCATTACCCTAGATAAAATTATGGTCATCAAAAAAATTGGAAGCTACTGTAATAAGAATGATTAGCTAGATACTACACATCTTCTACATAAAACTATAACCTTAAGAGACATTTTCAGAGTGTTATGATATAAAATCAATTTTTTATAGGTGTTATTTCAATGGTGATGATATTGAGTGAGGGAATACCTAAAAGTATCATTCATACTATTTTCTATTCCCAAGTGCGGGAATTTTCTATAAAAGTTATTGAAACCAAAAGTATTTAGTGATGTGTTTCTAGGAGGATATTTATGTTTTCAAAAAAAGGGTTACCCTGTAACTTAATTTCTCCCTTAATGGAAGATACAGTGTGCTCTCCATTATAATTTTACTATATTCAAAACCATGTAATTTATAGCTTTTTCACTTATGTTGTTTATATCATGTGTTTTTTCATTCATTTTCATTGAATCATAAGATCTTATGAAATAATATGACGTTTGTAAAATTATAGTGGAGGTATGATTTACATTCTATTTAGGGTGCTTGGAATTCTCATTTCAAGATATTGAATTTACTTGGGTGTGTCATGGAATTTTAAACCATTTATTATTTATGGTTCTATATTGGAGTTCTAGAAGATAACCGCTAGTGACAATATATTGTATGGTTTCAATTCACTAGTTCAATTTCCCTATATGTGGTACTAGATAAATTATATATGGAGGAAATCAGTAAGGAAAAATTCCCAAACAAGTGTTATTAGATAGAAAATGACCTTTTAGATAATTCAAACCCAAAAATTATCCCATCATCATGAATGTACTACTTTCTATAATATATTCTTCAGTATATACTATATCTCTATAGAATGTATTTGGTATCACTTATTTAGTCTCATTCTCTAAGAACATTCATTCAAAGTTCTATTAATTTTCCCATCCACGCCATTCCATTATTGTGTACTTAGAATATTATTCTCCCACTGAATTTTATTCATATCATAGGATTCCCTAAATTCTATACTATCAAATTTTCCTCTTTTTCAAACCTAAAACATATCATCTTTGTTCCTCATTCAATATTTTCCAAAGTATTTCATTTTTGAAACATGGTCGAGACATAAGAACTATTTCTATAGAATTCAAACCCATAACTTTCTTGGTGAGATATCAATAAATGTCAAATAATACAGTGACCCTCAAAGGTAATAAACTAGGGTACATACTCTGAAATTGTTGTTTACCAATTATAGTTTTTCAGTATTTGATATTCTACCTATTTACAAAAAACAAACATTAAATTTATTTATAATGATACAATATTCCCATTGCGATAACTTCTCTAACATCAGATCCAATATAATTTGTTTTATTTTCAGGACGTTCATCCTCTTATCACTCAGGTGCCCTCACATGTAATTGAACAACTGTCAATCTCTCATAGAATTGTTTTTGAAACCATGTCTATGATAGTTTATGTCATATTATATAATTTTTCCATTATTTTTCCCTTGATTTATGACAATATACCACTTCATAATTTCACAATAACCACTATTGAATTTGCTATTATATTTTCTATAAGAAATATACTTGATAGAAATAAGATCCCTTTTCAAGAAATAAATTTGTTACACATTCTTCAAAATTTGAAAAGTCCCACTATCATTTTTGATCCATGCATCACCCTTTCCCATAATTTTTAAGGGTTCATTATCAGTAGGATGTATGTTTTCATTATTTATATAAATGTTATTATTTATGAAATCCTTCACATATATATAATGGAAATGTTATCTTATGTTTAAAATCCAAGATTTCATGGGACCATTGATACTTTGTAGAAAAACAACCTTAGATCCTTTTGCTGCTATATTTTCTAAATTATTTTTGGTTTCCTTACACTTATAATTTCATTCCATCTTATAGTGTCCCTTTTTCACAAGTTCAATAGGTAGTATTAGACCACTTCTTCTAATATCATATATTTTCTCTTAATTTAGAACATTCTGTAGGATAATCAAACTACATAAATCAACATATTCCTTCATTTTACAAAGAAAAATCATGGAATCTACATGACTCACTTATTTGAAGATCCTCACTGAGGATTAAATCTTTTACATTCTTCAAATTTAGATTTTTATTCCTCTAATAAATACTCATAGATATTATAGTGGCTTCTTGAATATCAAGTAATGAATACAAAAAAAACTAGGGAACATACCATAGAATCTAAAAAAATATACATATGTGTTAACTAAATTTTAATGGTGCTAAATTAATTGAAATGACCAATAATAGTTCTCCCTTAATTTTTTTTTGGTTTTTATAACTGTGACATAAAGTAAACTTTTGTATACTTTAGAAGGATTCTCATACTTTTTTGTTAGTGTTTTTATCAACATATTCATTATAGTAGGCATTGTGTTCTACAATTTCACATTATTTTCATACATGAAACCAAAAAATTGTAAAACCTACTAATCATATAAGTAACTCCTGCTCAGTTTTTCTCATATATATTGTTTTAAAAACCATACGTTGTAGGTGGATCAATTTTTTATAAAGATAATCCTGATTTTTTTATTCTTCATAAATTAAATTCATTTCAATCAAATATAATTATATTTACCTTTCATTATTTTTTTCATTATTTAATATAAGAAATACAACCTTGATCTTCCAAATTCAATATTTTTTACAAATTTTTATCTAAACACCAGATCTCTAATAAATAAAAGATTCCACAAATAAGATAGAGTTGGATATAGGGAAAGAATAAAAATAATAATAATAACTCATAGATCTATGTGGTTCAATAACAATACCTATGTTCGTGGAGAGGAAGAATAAATCTTTCTAATTCTAAGGGAAAAATTATAGGGAACACTCATACATTACAAAAACCCTAGATCAAAATGAGATCATAAATAAATTCAGTTCTATAGTAACATGCATTATTACATTTCCCTAATTTTCATAGTGGTCCACAGTGCAAATGTACCCTATGTTGGTAAGGTCAATACTATTATAGTACCCACTATTAGTTTCTCTAATCATCACTACTACAGTTGGATGGACTTTCTAAAATTTCTCCAAAAGTTTTTGGATTATTTTTTAGTACATGCATCTTGTACTTAGTCCAGCTTCAATCAAAAAATCACGATCCACCATTCCAATAAAAATGTGTACATGTATGGATTGATCACAATCAGGGTAAGATAACTCCATGGATTTTATAAATTTTATTTTATAATAAATATAATAAATTCTTTTTTGAAAATAAATAATAAAAATAAATAATTTACATTTTAATTAGTAATGAAAATAAAAAATCCTACTTCCTAAAAAAATGTATACAAAAACATAACCATAGTAATCAAATAAGAATGTAAGACCATAAAGATAAATAATGAAAAAAATTAAAGCATAACCCAGTACACATTATGGGATAACTACATGGGGATTAAATAGATAACCTATGGATTGAATTGTGGAACTATCCATGCTAGCATACTACTATGATCCAAACATTTCCCAAACCTAACTCAACTAACCTTATCATAAGGGTAATCTACATGATAGGTAGAAATACTAAAATAAGGGCATTGGTAGTGTGAAATCTAATTACTGTTACACTATTCACTAGTTTCCCACAAAGATACCCATGGATTCCCATGAAGTATTAATCCAAAAAAATGTATGTCACATTATATTCCCTTAAATAATATGATTTTATGTATTTATATAAGAAATAACATGGGGAAAAACAATAAGGGTGTAAATTGAGGAACAACATCATTATTATATGCAAACAATCCATTAAATAATTTAAAAACAAAATTAAAACAATAAATTTTCCTTTTAAAATTAATAAGAAATTATATCCTAAATAAAAATTATTTATTAATTTATAAATTTTTATTCATCATTTTATCATACATATGGTATGAAAATATATCGCAAAGTAGGGTTTTAAGACCCTTTTTAAAAAAAATCCCATTTATATGTTTTGTAAATCATAAGTAAATATAAAAATTATTTCATAAATCCATTAAATATTATTAATATTGTTTTAGTGTTTATAGAAAGTCAATTTTTAATTATCAAGCACTCAAAGATAAATCAAATAAATAAGAAGGTATTATATAACCGGACATTAAAAAATTCAATGATTTTTTATAGTTATTATTGAAACAATTTTACCTTTCAAGGCCTTGGCTATCACAAAAAAATTATAATAACCAAAATAGTAAAATAATATAATTTCCCATTATTAAAAAAGTGAAGATATTCATCAGCAACAAATATTACAAAAAATAACCTCCAATCAAAATGTAGAAGTATAATGTAAGGACTATCTTGAATTATTCAGTAAAAAACCCCACAGTTTCTAGGTTTTTCATCTTAACATGAAAAAACACATCATTACATCAATCACTAATAGGAAAATTCTCTTAGAGATAGAGAGAATAGGTATAATAGAGGCAAGATAAAAAGAAGAGGGGGAGGTTACATTCCCTAACCGCACTATGTTGTAACTATATGGGGTGAATCCATGTGACACTTTTTACTATAATATTTTTTATTTTAATTTCATCTCCCAATATTTAAAATTTTATATTTTTTAACATGAATAGGTCTTATTGTGAATTTTTATCGCATAATAACATATCAAAAGTACTAAAAATCAATATTGTAGCACATTATATTTTAACAAGTTTTAATCTAAATGTTGTAATCGACCCCTTATTACCATTATGTTTAGTCCAAGACACAAATATACACTATAATAATCTCATGATTGAAATTTGATATTTCTCAAAAATAATTTACTATCTCCTATCAATTTTAAATTATCTTGATTAGTTATTTATACTTTCTCCTATCAGATTATAATGTGTCCTCTTGAACTCCTTAAGTAACAATCTCTTCCTTCTACTTTTAGACGTCACTCCATTTCCATAAAAGATCTTTTTCTTATATAAAAGTTATCTAACGTCCAATATATAAAATACTACCGAAGAATGAACATAGGCCTTGTTCAGCTTTCCAAACTTATAGACCATATGTATGATGTAGGTTGTTAGCTTTATTCACCCAAATAGATCTTTTTTCATGATCATGTGATATTTAATCATAGCATCACCTCAAACTTTGAGTGTGTCAACATCATTTATTAATATAAAAATTGGGGCCTATCAATATCTATATTTGATATTCACATCAACTTTTTCTTCTTTAACTTTTATGATATAGTGATATCATATGACAAGTCTTCTCACATAATTCTCCTTCATCTTTTTTCCTTCTTCTATTGAAAATATGTTATATTGAAGAAGAATATTGTTATCCTCTTTCTCCTTCCTTCTTTATTCTTAATTAATAAATGGGATCTTCACCAGATTAAAATATCATTCACTTCTATTTTACCCTCACCCTTATTCCATTATTTTTATTTCTCTTATTTATTCATAAAAGCAAATGATTATTATTTCTATATTTCAAATATATAAATTAATTTATATTCATCACCATAATATAATCAATATGGCCATAAAATTTATTAACATCCTCACATAGACCTTCTACGATGATCTTAGAATAATATTTCTCTTTCCCTCTAATAGAATCCCATAAATACCCGTCTTCTCATTTACTATATTGAAAATATTCCCATAAATTCATCAATCATTGATATTTATCAAAGATTTAAAATATTTTATTTAAAATACTTTAATTATCAATCCAATATCTTCTTAATTCATTATAATTTAATATTACTTTTTTCCTCATCATGAATCAAGACTCAGTCACCAAAAATATGATATTTATGAATTGTAGATAAGTACAAATTCATATGTCCGGTACCTCTAAAAATTTCTAATTTTCTCAAACTGATAAACCTTATATTAAAATTTTAATATCATATGTATAAATACAATGATCTCAAATATCTTATGCATGGCTAAGAATATGTTCTATAGCAGACAACCTATATTTTGTATCATAGAACCTTTGATACTTTTCCAATTTTCCACTCAAAAATATAATATGTGATATATTATATATATAATGAATATATTTTATATCATAGTATAATTATTTTATTTTTCCTCATTTTAGTAATAACTTCAAAAAATAACTTCAGCGTGCTTTATTATTTTTCATATCATTATAAGATGATTACCGTTACAAATTTAAACATAATATTTAGAACATGCCTTCTATATGAACGAGGATATATTATGTATAGGAAAAACATATTTTATACCATCTAAAATCTGTTTTGTATCTATTTGAAACGACCACACTTCCTTATGTGTCATCCATATAATGTTATTAATCATATTGAGATCTAGTCCTTTGTTAATAAAATATATTGGAAAAAACCTTATGTATTCCATAACTTTTCTTATTTTTTAGATTCAATTTGTAATTTCGAAATCTCTTTAAATCATCTCAAAACCTCTTCAAACATTCTTAGGGAATCTATAGTGACTTCAATTTAACTCAAAAAAGGTAAATTACTTTAAGAGTATATCAAATCCTCTCAAAATTTTTTATCATGATTCTTAAATAATCTTATAGTATATTTATACTCTTCTTGAGTATTTCAATTAATCTTCACTAAATATTTAATTCTAAATTTTGAATAGGTATTCTCCAATCAATTATCTAGTATATATTCTCCCATTATTTTTAGAAGCCTTGATTCTTGGTAATCCATATATGGTTTCTTAAAAAACCTCAATTTTCTTTATTTTTCTCAAACACAACCATCTCTTTAACATAATTAAGAGTCCTTTAGTAGAAAATTGTTTCCTCATCCCAACAGAAATTTTCTTGAGTATATTAAAAAATAAACACAATAATCATCATATATGTTTTTCTTATTCCTTGAATCTATTTATCAAATTACTTCTAGTAATAGTTGACTATTATCATTATTAAGGGAAGTATACCTTCTTATATCTTCATTTTCAATATATAAATGGATCTATAAATTATAATGGAAGAAAAATATATATATAAACTCTTAGATATACATTATTTTTATTAATAAATTAAATTATTCATTCATTTGGGATATTCATCATCTACCAACTATAGAACATATCAACTTAACTTGTCCATTGACATATTACAAAAAAATAAAATAATCATAACTATCTTCATCAAAAATACATTTCTGAAATTCAATCATTCCATTTGTATTTTTCTTCAATACCCATTTCAATTTAGTTAATTTAATTTATAAATTAAACATCATTCTACCCCTTATTGATTTTAAATGTAATAGTGATAGGGTGAAGGAAAGTTCCACTCACCACATTCTTTTCACTCATTTATGATTTAGTCACCACCCCTTAGTGAAAACATTTCCACTTGAGGGAAGGTTTGAATCACATTTATATTATTAATGATATATAATTTAATAAAATCTAAGTCTGTGTGAGCTAGGTTACTATAGAAATAATTTTTTTTAAAAATTGACATCAATGTTTTCTATAAAGTTATCCAGAATATGAGACCATATCAAATTTATCTTTTCAAGGGTCGTTCAAGAATATTTCAAAAGTAATTTAATGACATATATTCAACTAAATAAATACATCAAAAGAATTCAATTGGAAGAACATACTCACTTTACAATCTATTTTAAAATTCAATAATCATACCCATATAATAATCAAAATTAATTTAACTCAGATAAATGATGGGAAAAGTGATTTTCATATATTAACAATGGAATTCTCCCAGGGTTTTCCATATTAAAGTATTTTATAGAATATTATTTATCTTATTTGATCTCCAGAAATGGATGCACTCCATCATTATTTTTCAAGGTTGATCTTATGAAAAGTGAACTCTAGGAATATCCTTTTGATATCATTTGAAATATTCATTTGTGGCATTATAATACAAGTCAAAAAACTCCACAATGAATGATACTCTATGTCATAAAACTTTTATAGTATTATAGTTCTCCCCTAATATGCATAAAATTTAATTCTATAGATGAAAACACAAAAAAATCT
This sequence comes from Viscum album, assembly GCA_963277665.1. Classification (NCBI taxonomy): domain Eukaryota; kingdom Viridiplantae; phylum Streptophyta; class Magnoliopsida; order Santalales; family Viscaceae; genus Viscum; species Viscum album. The sequence goes on from OY728128.1 coordinate 1,444,398,886, forward strand.
TAAATAAAGAATTAGGGATAAGAGTTTCTTCTCAACATAAAAACATGTTTCTTTATAGCTCTAGATTTATGAAAAATCTTCAAATGTAATTATCTTATAAGTTTTTATACTGTATATTCTTTATGTAACGTGATATTTTTTATTGTAAAATATCATCTTATATGGAATTAGTTTTTTCACATTATCTATAAAAAAACATGCACTCATTATACTCACAACATCTTATTCACCTCTCCAATTAGGATAGTTGTGAAATTGTGTATTCTTTTGGAAACTATCAAAATTACTTGAATTTTTACATATCTTTTTAAGAATATTTGTGTTACCCTTTTTAATAAACCTATCTAGTTCATTTTAATATATTTCTTACACGAAACTGATCCCCTTATTTCATTATTAGATTGTTTCCACTTGTTTCTTCATATTGCATCCTCTAACTATGATGTTGATGGACTATTTTAAAAGTTTTATGATGTAGTATTTTCTTCTATAATATAACAATCCATTATTCAATGTGGAATACATTTTTATAATTCTTATAGGGTCTATTTTATTTAATACTTTTCTTCCATTGTTTACACCCCAAGGAAGACTCATCATTTTCCTTCATTGGATTTTGTTGTCTTATTTAATTAATTTATTATGGTACATTATTGATTCGGAAAAATAATCTTAACTATTGTAATCACCTTTTTCAACTTCCATATATCATTTCAGGAAATTAAAATATATTATAAGTCAATATATTTTTATTTTTCGGTGTTCTTTGCATTTGAATAGTATGATTTCTGTTCACTTTAGGTCCACTCCCCATTACTCTAGGACTTTTATAATATTCATGAATTGAAAAAATATATAACAATTCAATATCCTAGTGTCTAAATATTCCATATCACTAAAATTTAACAAGAATACTTTCCATTTTACCTTTTGGTACTATTTTCCCAGATTTTTTCTCCTATTGTTTTTAGATCAACCAATTATTCTTTTGAGCCTTCTCTATGATACACTTCTCCTTATATTTCTCAATACCCCCATGATGTTGTGGTAAGTTTATCAAAATATTTCTCTACCCATATATGTATAGATTATAATTTGGATCTACTATTATAAAATCCAACATCGTTAGTACAAACCAATGTTTTGGGAATATTGGTTTAATTTTATTTTGAACATGGAATGGATATATTATTAGATGATTTCAGGATATTTTTCACAATAATATGTGATTCATTGGATAATATTCTCATATAGGAACCTTTTTATGAAAATAATTATTTTCTTAAATTTTTTTAAGGTATCAACTTTTGTCATCTCTTAATTTCTTATTCCTACCTCTAATTTAATACACTTTAAGTTGAGGGTGTTTTTTACCAACCTCAATCGAACTAAATCTATCTTACCATTTTTTATTTATCATAAACATATAATTATCATGAATTTTAATCATTTTTGTAAATAATCTTCAATATTTTTCACTCTTTTATCCTTTATATCCAAATGAAACTACATTAAAAATTTAATAAAACCACAAAACTAGACCCACTGTTGGTGAAACCATGGACATAGGAACAAATATCACTGTGGTTTAATTTGGATTGTTGAAGTAGGTTACAAAATATCAGCCTATGGACTTGGTTTTTGTGATCCATGGTGATAAAATAGTGTGATAAATCCTTAGATCTATGGGAATTTATATGTAGCGGTATAGGAAAAGCATATTTCCAAGATCCACATATATTTTGGTAGCTACATGGACCAATTTCCATGGTCTAGATGGACATAGGTCATTTTATTTTTTTGAAAGGCCTATGGACATGGTCTATATAGACCATGTACCTTAATATTAGTTATCATTACGGTCCATGTGGATTGTGGCCTATTGGTTAGGTAATCACCAAAATCTATATGGATAGTGTCAATAGGATTCTATCCAATGTCATATGGCCACATTCCACATGGGCCATGTTTTAGTTACCAACACTATCCATGTAGACCATGGCCATGGATTATTAAACCCACCATAGTATTTTTTTTAAAAAAATTAGTAATTATTGTTATATATATATATATATAGTTCATCACTGGTTAATGGTAAAGGAATAATAGAATTATAGAAGATGTATCAGGATAAACCCATCCCACCTTTGTTACATTTTTTGAAGGATATGGACATAGTCATTGACTATAAACATTTCATATTTATGAACATAGTTTATATAGGTTTTGGTCATAGTTGTTACTAGAATGTAGGGTGTGTAATACAACCACAGTTACAAACAATGGCCATAACTTAGACCATATTCTATTTGCAATATGTTCCATGGTACCGATGCACATTGCCATGGTTTTGGATCATGGAAATAGTCTTTTTATATATTCGATTGACCATCTCATAAATGGTGGATATTTGAGTTTGTTATAATACATGTCTCCTCTCTTCACAAAATTTACATTCCATAGCTTTCACAATAATTACTTTTTGAAAATATTCTTCATCCAATGTATGTTTTTCTTTATAGGACCAGAAAATTTGTTCTTTACCATTCTCATATTTTATAATAGTTTTGTAATTTTATAAATTCTTATCCCCATTTTAAGGGAACCTAATTCTATATCTATTTGTGACTTTTCATATAATATATCATTGATGTATTCAAGTATGAAAGCTGTAATCTTTACATGAATTCTTTCTAGTAATCCTTTAAATTAGAGTAAAATTTTGTATGTAATTTTCACATACTCTTCATAGTATGAAATTTATTCTTATTGGGGATAATTATTAATAGATTTAACTGATGAAACATCACTTGGACAAACATCAATTACTCGTGATCCATCTTTCTCCTTTGATTCATATTTTAATTTCTTAGCCTCATTGTTCTATATATTTTTCAAGGTTCTATCAGAACCCTCTATTTTGGTAATAATAGGGATGGGAACTATACTTTTAATTTAAGGAAACTATGAACCTTATTCAAATATTCAATTCATTATTAAATAATAATAAAAATATGTAAAAATATATCCAATTAGTGGAAACCAATATTTTCTTTGATACCACTTGAAATTCCCCTCATATGTTCATTTAGTCACTCTGGGTTAGAGGGATTAGTGTGACCCATTTTGAAAAATTATTTTCTTTTTTAATTTCCCCAATAAAATGGTATACATTTATATTAGTTAAGATAAATGATATTATTATAAATTACCAATATATAATACCACATTAAAATTAGTAAATAAATTAAGATTGAAATGAAAAATATTTTTACTTGGTTAAATCCCAATGTGGGTGTCAACTCTTTACTATGTTAAAGTCAAATTTGATAAAAAAAATCTACTATAATGATTAAGTGAATGTAAAAATATATCACTAATAAATCATTAACTCTCTCTCAATGGTTTCAAAATATCTTAAATGGTTCTCGATACCATATCCTGGTAGTTTATAATGGGTCCTCCTTAAATCAATTTAAAAAATATTTTTATTCTTCGCCAGAATTCCACTCTGTCACCATATAAGATATTCTATATAAAAAATAGGTCTTTGAATTACAATACATAAACTTCTACAGTAGGATTCACATTATCCTTTATCAAGTATCCAAATTCTCATACCTTATATAGGATGAATTTTTTTTATTACTAACTTAAATCAACATTATGTGACCCTTATTTGAAACTTAATCAAAATATCTCCTTAATCTCTTGGATTCTCAGCATAGTTGATAAACAAATATAATATAGCCTATTTGTATCTCTCTCAAATATTAATTTCTTCTTCTGTTTCTTCAACATCTATGATAAAGTGATATCATAGGATTGGTTTTTTCACTTTCTTCTCCACATTATTTATTCTCTTCTACCATTATTCCCATTAATTATCTTATATTTTTTCTTGATAAATGATTTGAAATATTCTACTTGAAATCCTAAATTATCATTCCATGATCTTATAAAATGTATCTCATTTAATATTCCTTTTTTACTTGGCATGAATCATGAATCAATTACTAGTATTGTGATACTTATGAGTTAAGCCTAGAAAAATAATCATCTAACTTATATATCTAGAATTTTTTCATTTCATAAAAAAGATAAACCATACATAAGAAATGTAATATATTGCATATTATAGGAGTGAGCTCATATATATTGTTCTCGGTTTAGAATATTTTATGGATCAGAAAAATTATATTTCATGTTGCAGAAAATTTTATTATTTTATTATTTTTCACTCATAAATATCTTCTACATCAATAATGATAAATTAAATATACATTAAATATATTAAATATCATAGTATGGGTTTTTAGATATTTATTATTTTAGGAGGGAATTAAATAAATATCTTTTGAATGATTTAATATCTTACATATCACTATAAGAACTTACCTTTACTATATTTGAGTGTAAGTTTCAAAAAATATCTTCTATATATATTAGGATATATTACATATTAGTAAATAATCTTACATACAATATAGCATATGTCAAATAACACAATATAACTCTCACATCCTGACTTGGATACCTATCCAACTAGGTTCCGAACCGAACTACAGAAAAACTAGAAGGTCATTCCTGATCCCCATGGTTTGGAAGCTAGCACCAGGGCATCAAGAAACAACCAGAGGGAATGATTTCTCCCTACATGAAACAAGATACATATTATATATACCATAAGATAAGAAAAAATTGAATATCACATAAACAAAATAGTACAAATGGTAGTAGTACAACCCTAATGTCTCAAGATCAAAATCCAAATTTTATGCCCAAAAAAATCAAAATGAACCAAAAAAATTGGAAAAAACTACTACATGTGATATGTGTGGGCTATGTCCCACCATCTCACCACTAGCTAACCATACCCAGCTAATAGAAACCCTGCCACCTCACGGCGACATCATTCTCATTCCTAAATTATCTTCTACAAAATAGGCCTTTAATAGTTCTATAATAAAACTTTATCAATGTTAAAAAAGTGTTGACAACCAGAGCGTGGTTAAAAGGCCAAATATTTTATTAGCACTAAACATGAACTCTTAAAGGACCCTTTAACGACACTAACAAAAGTGTTTTTAAACGGGTCATTTAATAGTGTTGTTAATGGGACCTTCTAACCACTTTTTTTTAGCATTTTTAAAGGGGGCGTTAACTATATTTTTTTAGCACTGCTAAAGGAATAGATGTTAAAGGGGGTGAAATTATATTTTTTCCTATGTCTATGAGACTGACTCCTTTATCATCACTTCCATGACACCTTTAATAGTGCTTCCCCTCCTTTATCCATTCTTTTCACCCCACCGCCCCTTTTATCAATGCTTTGTGAATTTCCACCCTCATGCGCGCCCTCCTGGATTCGAACCCTGCACCTCTTATTTGAAGATGGAACACCTTTACAACTACACCATGTTGTTTTTTGTATGATTGATGATATATCTATTTATATATATACACACAAACACACACACACACACACATATTATTCATGTATTTATATAATTATTTTAAAATACATTTATACAATATATGAGTGTTATATACATACTTAAAATTTATATAAATATATTATATATTATATTCATTTTAATATACTAGAATGTAATATAAATATACATATGCTTTTTAATACACACATTTATGTATATATAAACATTTAAAATATATTTTGATAATATAAAAAATGGTTAGATAATGTTTTAAATAATTTTTTAGAATATGTATTTATTTATATATATATATATATTAGAATATACATTTTTATATAAATATATTGATATATGAATTTAAATGAGTGATTTATTATAATTAAAAGTAATAAAAAATGTATATATTTAATTATAAATAAAATTAAATTGGAAAAAATAATAAAATTTTAAAACCATAATATTAATATGAATGTAATCCCTGAAAATAAATTCATTCATCGCCAAAAAAGAAAAAAATACCCCCTTAAATGAGGCTAAAAATCCAATGAATGTTAAAAAATTGGGATACCTTGGATAAAAATTAGGTTTTGGAGGACTATTTGGCCGTTTCCCCTGAAAAATGTGATATAGGTTCACATATATCACTAAGCATGTAGATCTTGTAGTGATATTCAATTTGATATGTGGTAGAGCCCAAACAGGCACCCGGATCAGAAGTTATGGTTGTTTGATGTGTGAGTTATGTTTTCAAATTATTATAGATATTTTATTAATTATTTCATTATTTTATCTTCAAATTTATATTAAATGACTATTACACGATAATAATAAGAAAATAAATAATTAATAATATTTTTTAAATTATTATATAATGCATTTTCACTAAATATCTTATATATTAAGTGAAAATTCTTATTTACCTTATCTTAAACACATTTTAAAAAATATATATTATATTTATATCAATATAAGTATATTTATATATTTATATATTATTTTTAAATAAATATTTCTTTTGAAGTATGCATTTATCAAAGATAATAAAAATGTGTTGATAAATGGGGGTCTATATCATCCCTTCTAAAAAAGAACTCACAAACCCCCCCATTAGAGATTGTAAAAAATCACAGATAAGGGTCACCATTTAATAGTGAATTTTTAGAATTGTTACAAACCCCCTTTAGCAACACAAAAAAATATATATTAAAGGATCCATTTAACAACACTTTTTAGCGCTGAGAAAGGGGGTATTTAACAGTATTTTTAACTAGCACTGTTAAATCCCCCACTCTAGATAAACCTTGTTTTGCAGTAGTGATAAAAATAAAATACATGGTCTACACACCCTAGATAGAGTATGAAGGATGTGAGATAAATGATCTCAGTATAATCCCATCAAGGCGTGCAATGTCAAGTTACTATAAAATAATCCCAATATACTCATATTGAATAAAAACAAGGAATGGATGGTTGTTAAATAATTTTATATCAAAATAATGGTGTAAAATTTCCCCATTTTTCATAGTTCTAAAATAAATACCGGTGAAATAGTTTTAGAGAATATTTCAAATAACTAGCTACCTTTACAAATAATGTATCACATCAAATGAAATCCAAACAGCATAATCCTAATCATAATGTTAAACACCCCTAAGATAACATGAGGTCAGAATAGCTAGTTCCCTCATACCTCAATCTCAACCAATGACCAGGGAACATAAATTTCCCTAGATCTCATGCATAAAAGTCTAGGAATCATAGGAAACCCCAAGAAGGTGAACCCCCAATATTTTTAATAAAGTCTTATATATAATTCATATATGATATAGGAATGAAGAAGCACCCCATAGAGTGAACCTTCTTACAATAATAATAGACAAGTCCCAATACTACACATTCCACTGAAGTACCCAAGACTCTAATATGCAGCATATATAAAATCATTTTCAAAGGGGTTTCACATTTCAAAAAAAATCCAAACAACCATTTATTCATCATAAAAATGATTTGAAATCCAATTTCATAATACATTTCACAATACATTGAGAAAAACCTTATTTTACCAAAATTAGGGGAAATACCATATTTTATATTAAAATATTTACACACGCACACACAAATCAATAAATAATATTTATATTTTATTTAAAACACAATTTAATAAATCAATCGGATTCAAGTTTCTTCTAACATAGTCTAGATATGGAACCACCTTCCTCAAGCACATGGAACAAACCACCCACAAAGTGATGCTCACCTAATAAAAAGGGAAAAGAAAGAAATAGAAATAATAGCTGACCCTAACATCAATTAACACATCCTGGAATCTAATTCCATAAGAAAACTGGTCAGAAGAGAAGTTATATGCATTCGTACCTTGATAATCATATTCACCACACCAGAACAGACACAACATATGGCCTATGGAAGATAAACACATCGATGAATTTATAAAGGACAGAGAGAGATTACACTCTAATTTATAAAATCTAATAATTCATCCCAGAACCACTTACAAAGAAATATATCAAGAAGGAACATAAGATAGAACGATCATACTTGTAATGCCCCGACCCTAGTTACCCAGAGTTGGTGCATTATTACATAACATTTTCATGATCACAAGAAAGATCAAATCTCGAAAGACTGATTGGTTTAGTAGCCTTGGAAACACTAGATATATTCATAAGTCTTACATTACATCATAAAATGAAAAACTACTACAACAACATAATGTCTCCACAGTCCACACTATTATCCTCTCATAATATCCCTGCAGGTCATTCATAACTTACTTCTTCACATCCTGGGAAAAATTAAACATAGAAAAGGGGTGAGCTCAAATGCCCAGTAAGGATAACAATATAGCGGAACATTCAAAATAAGCATAAACATTTAAGGCAATGCATTACTAAAACAAAAGCCTTTTAAACTTGAACTTCAACATAGTATGGAAAAAGTAAAATGAAATAATGCCATTTACTTGTTCACATGGATATTCTACTAATCAAATAATCACATGCAATATCAATAACCACTTTCATAATGTTGGAATGCATAATGCCAGACTATCATAACCACATAGCCAAGGCCTCGTGCCAAGACTACAAATAAGATTTTGCCAAGGCCTTGTGCCAAGACACTAGTTTGTCTCATGAGACCTACCGATGCATCAAGGAGCTATATTGGGCTCCACCTGTCATTTATTAAGTCCAATGCATTCCTCATATGAACAGGTTTAAACATAACATAAACATTCGTATTAAAACAAGCATACGAAATGTCAATAATTTCACCATAAATTATGAATGGTATAAAAATAGAACATCCACAGTCAAACATATCACAAAACCTTAAATACAATATAGGAGTTTTGTATCATAATAAATCAACTTCAAATAAGCGTAAAATCCATCAAAGGATGTTGACATAGATGAAATCAAAACTCTTTTTAGAGAAATATCTCTTTCTATTTTTGAAATCATTTAAGATCCATATAAAATAAAACATTTTCTTTGAAAATATTCTTATAATCTTGTATGGAAAGCTTTGAAGATTTTATAATGGCGGAAAATAACCGCACCCGCCGTATAAGTTAAAAAAAACATTCTTACCTTAATTCTGTCGAAAAGGTTAAAAAGGACCTTGTTTTGAAAACAACGGAAAGATTCATATTATAAAAATTCAAACGAGGGTATAAATGACTTTAACCCATATTCTTGTAAATAATAAAATTTTTTTGAAATACATTTTTAAGAAAAGATGGATGTGGATGATAAAGAGATCCCAGTAGATTATTACATATAAACAACCTCGGATAATGAAGAGATTGTGAAATAACCCTTACCTTGTACTTTTCCTTGGTTGGGGTAGGTTAACCTCCTGTATAATGGTAAAATAATTGTTATTAAATTATACAATAATCATATACATTAATATTATATCATATATGATCTTTTAATATTGATTTGATAATAATATCTTAGTATTATCGTTGTTTCGGGTGTTAACTTACTTGTTTTCTTTTATATGTTTTGTTATGTGAGACATGTTTGTAAAGGATAGGTTGTATATTATTCATATCCAGAATGATATCAAGTCCTTAAACATCATTTTTTAAATCATCAAATGATAATTATACTTGAATGGATACGATGGAGAATGAATCTCATCGCGTTCGTGGAGACGGTAGTCCGTACGTACGCACGAGCGACAATATCATTATTTTGATATTAAAATAATATATAAATGGATGGTATATCATATATACAGAATCATTAACATGTTATATTTATTATTTACATGAGTTACACATCATTATTATACCCATCCAAATAATATTATATTGAATAACAATTACACCAAGACGTGGAGACAGTAAGCCGTACGTACGCACGTATGGTGACATGTTATTCAAAGGGTGGATAGAATACTGAATATGGTTGTACCATATTTATAATAACATCACAGTATATATATGATACTGGAGTTATTATTTTATAATGGTAACAAGAAAGGAAGAAGAAGTGGAAGAAGAAAGGAACTTGGAAAAGGGTGGTGAAATCATTACCTCTTATTCGGTTTCTTCATTTTGATTTGATCAAAAGGGCTCCTTAGGTTGTCTTTATGATCAAACTAATGCCTCTATGTTGTAGTGAGGGAATTTGGGAGATTATTTGGGTAGATTTGTGCCGAACCAAAAGGCTTTGAAGGTGTGAAGAAGTGATAAGGAGGAATGCCCTTTTATAAGAGGGGTGAGGGGCACCTTTGGAAAAGCTAGAGATATTAGTTTATAATAAATTCATATTTGGTTTCCAATGGCTAAAAAGTTTATTATTCAAAGGTTAAGGTGGGTATGGGTCGAAAAAAAACTCAACCAATAGAATTTAGATAGGTTTGGGTACTTATATTAACCTTATCTTTAAGTATTAACTCTAAGTTAATTAGTTTCACTTTTACAATGTCTCTTTGTATTTTTATATAATATGGTTAATAAACTTACTATATACATCCAAGAGACCCCCAAGTGGTCCATTAATGATGAAAATATCATGATATAAGTCTTTTGGACGAACCGTATATTTTTAGGAATTTAATATCAATTAATAATATAATATTTGTTTTAAGAACTCTTTTATGTCAATTTTGACACTATTCAATAGTTGATTTTTTTGAAACTCATAACAGATTTATTACTTAGAAAAAATTCAATTAAATCAATCCTAATATATCATATTATCCTATAAAATTAGTTTAATTCATTAAAAGTTTCATATTATATTTATTTGGGTATTTATAATATCAATCATTTAAATTTAACACTATTATAGTAATTAATTCATCATCATTGTGTCATAAATAAATTAAATTATTTAATGTCTAAAAATTATAAATAAAATATCATTATGTAGGAAATAGTTTTATATTTATAATGAATATTTATAATTTAAAATCCAACATATATAACCCAATGTAATAATTGTTTTTCTAAAAGATATATGCTTGTGTCATTTTTGTATTCATTTTAACTTAATTAAAAAAAAGTGTCCCTATCACCTTCAAGTGGCACCATGGGGTCCCAAAATAGACCCAAAGATGCCTATGGTCGAACCTGTATCAACCAATAAGTCTAGGACACGTTTTAGGGTAATTTAGTATTATTATAATATTATTTTTTAACCCTTATTTACCGGATTTACCCTTAACCATGGTAAATAAAATATTTACCGCAGTAATTATTCAAAATGTCTAAAAATAAAAGTTACCTATTTACACAATTTTGAAATCCTGATTCCAAATATGGAATCCATTTTTCTAAATTCAAAACACAGAAGTGGTAGAAATTAATTTAAAATTAATTCCCGCTGTCAAAACAAAAAGCGTGTTTTTAAGAGATAATAACTATCAAAAGATTGACACTTGTTTATATTCGGTTTAATTGTAAAATTATGTCCAATGACCTACATTATATTAAATGGTAAAAATATATTCTAAATATACTTTAAAACCACTCAAATTCATAATATATCACTATTAATTATTTTGATTAAAAAAGTTATTTTTAATTAAAATTTAGTAATTTTCACTATTCATCAAAATATTAAAGTTATCCGAAAAGTAACAAAATTTCATCTTAGGATAAATTCCATATTCCGAATCCAAAAATGAAGTCCATTTTGAAATATAAAATATATATAATTTCAAAAAGTAGGTATTACTATTCATAACGGCTAGTTTAATTGGTTATGGTGTGTTAGAACTCGGTGTTGCGTACAACACACGCTATCACATTATTCAAAGAGAAGCGTACTGTAGAAGCTTGGGGTGTTACATTCTCCCCTCCTTCAAATAATTTCGTCCTCGAAATTTCTAGAATACTTATCACATGAAAAGACTCGGGTGGTTCTTCATCATAAGTTCCTCGAGTTCCCACGTTGCATCTTCCATCTTATGGTTTCTCCACAAAACATTTACCAGACGCGTCGTACGGTTTCTCAGTACTTGTTCTCTCGTATCAAGAATCTTGACGGGCTCTTCACAATAGGAAAGATCGGGTTCCAGTTTTAATTCCTCATAGGTGAGTACATGCATTGGGTCAGACATGTATTTCCTCAACAGAGATACATGGAACACATCGTGAACTTTGGAGAGACTTGGCGGCATTGCCAATCGGTAAGCCACAACCCCAATTCGTTCTAGAATTTCGAAAGGTCCGATGTACCTGGGAATCAATTTACCTTTCGTACCAAAATGTATGACTCCCTTCCATGGTGATACCTTTAGGAAAACATGATCACCGACTTGAAATTCCAAATCCTTCCTTCGATTATCGGCATAGCTCTTCTGCCTACTTTGAGCTACTTTGATGTGATTTTGGATTACCTTCACATTTTCCATCGTTTCCTCCACCAGTTCTGGGCCTACAAGTTTTCTTTCACCAACGTCATCCCAACAGGTTGGTGTACGACATCTCTTTCCGTATAACGCTTCATATGGTGCCATCTGAATACTCGAATGGAAGCTATTGTTATAGGAAAATTCTACCAGTGGTAAATATTGATCCCACATACCCTGAAAGTCAAGTGAGAAAGATCTCAACATGTCTTCTAAGGTCTGAATGGTCTGTTCTGATTGTCCGTCTGTCTGAGGGTGGTAAGCAGTGCTCAAATGAAGTTCAGTATCCAGGGATTTCTGAAGTCTTTTCCAAAATCTTGAAGTAAAACGGGGATCACGATCAGAAACAATCGATAGGGGTACTCCATGAAGTCTCAAAACTTCATTAATATATAGTCTTGCTAGACGTTCTAGGGGTAGATCTTCTCTTATAGCAAGAAAATGTGCTGACTTGGTAAGACGATCAACAATAACCCATATTGCATCGTTCCTTCTAGGAGTCTTTGGTAGCCCCATGACAAAGTCCATCGTAATATTGTCCCATTTCCACTCCGGTATGGGAATAGGTTGCATGACTCCTCCAGGCTGTTGCTTTCCAGTTTTCACTTGTTGACAAACCATACATCTTGACACAAAATCAGCAATCTCCCTCTTCATGTTGTCCCACCAAAAATGTTCCTTCAAATCTCTATACATTTTGGTGCTCCCAGGGTGTATAGAGAAATTGGAACTATGAGCATCATCCAACAATTCCCTTTTTAGATCAGGTATATCGGGAACACAAAGTCTCTTCCCGAATTTCAAAATTCCATCTTCATACACAAAGTCTCTCAATCTCCCATCATTCACAGCTTTAATCTTCTTTTGAAATTCTTCATCATCGGTCTGAGAACTCTTAATCCTTTCTAGTAAAGATGGTTTGGCAACCATTTGAAAAAGCATTGATGTTTCACCTTCCCTGGTTATTCCCATGTCTATCTTCACTAGATCCATGAAAATTGGATCCCTTTCAATTCTCATATTATTCAAAACTCCATGGTCTTTTCTACTCAAAGCATCTGCCACCTTGTTTGATTTCCCCGAGTGGTAGTGTATCGTGCAATCATAATACTTGAGTAATTCAAGCCATCTCCTTTGCCTCATGTTGAGTTCTTTTTGTGAGAAAATATACTTCAAACTCTTGTGATCAGTATAAATCTCACATTTTTCACTATAGAGGTAGTGCCTCCATATCTTCGAAGCAAAGATCACAGCTGCTAACTCGAGATCATGAGTAGGATAGTTTTGTTCATGAATTTTCAACTGTCGTGATGTATAGGCAATAACTCTATCATTCTGCATAAGGACACAACCAAGTCCTTTCTTTGATGCATCACTATAAATAACGAACCCATCATTCCCCGATGGTAGAGTCAATATAGGAGCATTGACTAATCTTCTCTTCAGTTCTTCGAAACATTCTTCACACTCTTTTGTCCAAACAAATTTAACCCCTTTACGTGTGAGCTTCGTTAATGGGTTAGCCAATTGGGAAAAATTCTGGTCCAAAATGTCGATAATAACCTGCCAATCCAATAAAACTACGTACCTATGTTATACTCGTAGGTGCTGGCCATTCTTGTATTGCCTTGGTCTTAGAAGGATCAATAGAGATTCCATCTTTAGAGAAAATATGGCAATGAAAAGAAATCTCCTGAAGCCAGAATTCACACATGCTAAACTTCCCATATAATTCATGCCTCCTCAGAGTCTTCAAGATAATACGCAAGTGATTTTCATGATCTTCATAGGTTTTGGAGTATACCAAGATATCATCAATAAATACCACCACAAATTCATCGAGATACTCCTTGAAAACTCTATTCATCAGATCCATGAATACAGAGGGTGCATTAGTCAGTCTAAACGGCATTACAGTAAACTCGTAATTCCCGTACCTGGTTCGAAATGCTGTATTCGGAATGTCTTCCTTCTTCACGCACAACTGATGGTATCCAGATCGAAGGTCAATCTTTGAAAAGTATTGAGCTCCATGTAGTTGGTCAAATAAATCATCAATGCGTGGTAGGGGATACTTGTTCTTTATTGTTATAGCATTGATCTCCCTATAGTCGATACATAACCTCATAGATCCATCTTTCTTTTTAACAAAAATAACAGGGGCTCCCCATGGAGAAACACTAGGGCGAATAAATCCCTTATTAATTAATTCCTCTAGTTGTTTCTTTAGTTCAACTAATTCTACAGTGTCCATTCTATAATGGATCTTTGATATAGGCCTTGATCCAGGAATCAAATCAATGGAAAACTCAACTTCTCGTTCTAGAGGATGTCCAGGTAAATCTTCAGGAAATACATCTACAAATTCTTTCACAATAGGTACATCCTCTATTTGAACATTCCTTTCCTCACCCACAGTTTTTTCATTCTCTTCCTCCCCAATAATTGAATTTATTTGAGCTATTGAGGGTGGATATAAATAAGAATTAGGTGGTGACGATTCTGCTCTAAAGATAAGGTGTTCCTTATCATTATCATCAAGATTCGTAACCTCTTTCTTCTTACAATAAATCTTCGCATCATAGTCTGAAAGCCAGTCCATACCGAGGATTATATCAAACTCAGTCATAGGTATGACGATGAGATCAGCAGATAAAGAACATTTATGTGCTCTAATGGGGACTGATTCACAAAACTTTGTTGCAATGATACTTCCATTAAGAGTTTTAACTGACAAATCCCTTATTAAATCAAATTGGAAATATCTAATTTTCTTAGAAAACTGGGAAGATATGAAACAATGCGATGATCCAGAATCAAATAATGCATTTGATAAACTTGATGAAACCGTTAAATTACCTACCACCACGTCTTTCGGAGCTTCTACCTCAGCAGTAGTGATAGCATAAGCTTGGCCTTGATCCCTTGGCCTTTTCTGAGGTAATTTCTCCTGACGCTTAGGACATTCATTTTCATAATGCCCCATCTCCCTGCAATTATAGCACTGAACGTTGGTAGCTTCCTTCTTCCCTTTGCAATCACGAGCTTGGTGGCCTTTTTCACCACACTTGTAACAGACTCCCATTCCCTTCAAGCAAGTACCAGGGTGTTTCTTCCCACATTTACCACAGGATAGATATTCAACCTTTCCCTTCTTCCCCTTATTTCCATTCCCAGATTGATCAGCAGGTCTCTTCTTCTCTTTCTTTGCTTTAAAGTCATAAGACTTAGATAATTCCTTTTCGGTCTTGATAGCACATGAGACAATGTCTTCGTACGATGAAAAGGATTGTGAGACTAATGCTCAACGGAGAAATGGTTTTAACCCATAAAATAAACAATCAATATTACTTCTTGGGTTACGTATATAATCTCCAGCATACCTTGCTAACCTTGTAAAGTTAGCCTCATACATTGTGACATTCTCATCCTCATTTTGTCTCAGACTCATAAATTGACTTTCCATATCTGATCGATGGTCGCGAGGAAAGTATTTTTCTAAAAATAGATCTTTGAACTCCCTCCATTACATATTTGATACTTCATCATCTTCCTTCAAGTTTTGAATCAATGACCACCATTGATCAACATCTCCAGTGAGGCGGTAAACTGCCATGATAACTTTTTCCCTTTCACTGCTCCCCAAAGCCTGAAATATTTTCTCTAGGGAATTTATCCATTGCTCAGCTACTAAGGGATTTCTACTCAAATTGAACGTTGGTGGTTGTTGCCTCATGAATCGATCTAACATTGATCCTCCACGCTGTGGATCAGGGTGTTCCATATGGGTAAGGTTATTATTCATAACCTGAGTAAGTTGTCCCAGTATGGTGATTAGCTGATCGGCACCAGTTGCATCACCAGCCCCACTATAATTATCTTGAGCAGGAGGGAAATCCCTACATGGAGTGAGTTCATTGATACGGTTTCCATTTCTTCCACTAGGCACCAATTCTAAACAATGGCATAAACTAGATCAGTTTATGAATCAAAATACATAATCCCATACTTATAAAACACTTAACATAAATTGAAATATTTATGGATATAATCTATAATCATAAGAATGTTTTATTTGAGGAAGTATATACTCATAAACCCTTCATAATGATTTGTAAAGAAAATGAGAGTTATCCAAAGCATATCCCCCGGGAGTGTCGTAACCAAGAGTGCAGCAAGGCCCGTTGTCGTGCACCAGTTCCCGTTCAAGTTTAGCTCAAAGCGGTGTTTTCCGGTTTTACCCCTAGGTACATCTGTGCCAGAGCCGTCTCTACCTGCTCGTATCTAGACAGGGATGTATTTCTCAGAAAACTCACAAAATCTCTACAATACCAAAATTCTAGGAAGTTCTTCTATAATAATCCTCATTGTTCATCTTAGGTCTATGTGCTCTAATTAGAGTTTATCTAAATCTAGCTTCCAAGGTTTGTACTAAAAATCCTATGATACCAACTGTAACGTCCCGACCCCAGTTACCCAGAGTCGGTGCATTATTACATAACACTGGCATGATCACAAGAAAGATCAAATCTCGAAAGACCGATTGGTTTAGTAGCCTTGGAAACACTAGATATATTCATATGTTTTACATTACATCATAAAATGAAAAACTACTACAAAAACATAATGTCTCCACAGTCCACACTATTATCCCCTCATAATATCCCTATAGGTCATTCATATCTTACTTCTGCACATCCTGGGAAAAATAAAACATAGAAAAGGGGTGAGCTCAAATGCCCAGTAAGGATAACAATATAGCAGAACATTCAAAATAATCATAAACATTTAAGGCAATGCATTACTGAAACAAAATCCTTTTAAACTTTAACTTCAACATAGTATGGAAAAAGTAAAATGAAATAATGCCATTTACTTGTTCACATGGATATTCTATTAATCGAATAATCACATGCAATATCAATAACCACTTTCATAATGTTGTAATGCATAATGCCAGACTATCATAACCACATAGCCAAGGCCTCGTGCCAAGACTACAAATAAGATTTTTCCAAGGCCTTGTTCCAAGACACTAGTTTGTCTCATGAGACCTACTGATGCATCGAGGATCTATAGCGGGCTCCACCCGTCACTTATAAAGTCCAATGCATTCCTCATATGAACAGGTTTAAACATAACATAAACATTCGTATTAAAACTAGCATACAAAATGTCAATAATTTCACCATAAACTATGAATGGTATAAAAATAGAACATCCACAGTCAAACATATCACAAAACCTTCAATACAATATAAATGTTTTGTATCATAATAAATCAACTTCAAATAAGAGTAAAATCCATCAAAGGATGTTGACATAGATGAAATCAATACTCTTTTTAGAGAAATATCTCTTTCTATTTTTGAAATCATTTAAGATCCATATAAAATAAAACATTTTATTTGAAAATATTCTTATAAGCTTGTATGGAAAGCTTTGATGATTTTATAACGGCGGAAAATAACCGCACCCGCCGTATAAGTTTAAAAAAAACATTCTTACCTTAATTCCGTCGAAAAGGTTAAAAAGGACCTTGTTTTGAAAACGATGGAAAGATTCCTCTTATAAAAAGTCAAACAAGGGTATAAATGACTTTAACACATATTCTTGTAAATAATAAAAATGTTTTGAAATACATTTTTAAGAAAACATGGATGTGGATGATAAAGAGATCCCAGTAGATTATTACATATAAACAACCTCAGATAATGAAGAGATTGTCAAATAACCCTTACCTTGTACTTTTCCTTGGTTGGGGTAGGTTAACCTCCTGTATAATGGTGAAATAATTGTTATTAAATTATACAAGAATCATATACATTAATATGATATCATATATGATCTTTTAATATTTATTTGATAATAATATCTTAGTGTTATCGTTGTTTCGGGTGTTAACTTACTTGTTTTCTTTTATATGTTTTGTTACGTAAGACATGTTTGTAAAGGATAGGTTGTATATTATTCATATCCATAATGATATCAAGTCCTTAAACATCATTTTTTAAATCATCAAATGATAATTATACTTGAATGGATACGATGGAAAATGAATCTCATCGCATTCGTGGAGACGGTAGTCCGTACGTACGCACGAGCGACAATATCATTCTTTTGATATTAAAATAATATATAAATGGATGGTATATCATATATACAGAATCATTAACATGTTATATTTATTATTTACATGAGTTACACATCATTATTATACCCATCCAAATAATATTATATTGAATAACAATTATACCACGACGTGGAGACGGTAAGCCGTACGTACGCACGTATGGGGACATGTTATTCAAAGGGTTGATAGAATTCTGAATATGGTTGTACCATATTTATAATAACATCACAGTATATATATGATACTGCAGTTATTATTTTATAATTGTAACAAGAAATGAAGAAGAAGTGGAAGAAGAAAGGAACTTGGAAAAGGGTGGTGAAATCATTACCTCTTCTTTGGTTTCTTCCTTTTGATTTGATCAAAAGGGCTCCTTAGGTTGGATTTATGATCAAACTAAGTCCTCTAGGTTGTAGTGAGGGAAGTTGGGAGAGTATTTGGGCAGAGTTTGGCCGAACGAAAATTCTTGGAAGGTGTGAAGAAGTGAGAAGGAGGAGTGCCCTTTTATAAGAGGGGTGAGGGGCACCTTTGGAAAATCTAGAGATATTAGTTTATAATAAATTCATATTCGGTTTCCAATGGCTCCAAAGTCGATTATTCAAATGTTAAGGTGGGTATGGGTTGAAAAAAACTCAACCAATAGAATTTAGACAGGTTTGGGTACTTATATTAACCTTATCTTTAAGTATTAACTCTAAGTTAATTAGTTTCACTTTTACAATGTCTCTTTGTATTTCTATATAATATGGTTAATAAACTTACTATATATATCCAAGAGACCCCCAAGTGGTCAATTAATGATGAAAATATCATGATATAAGTCTTTTGGCCGAACCTTAGATTTTTAGGAATTTAATATCAATTAATAATATAATATTTGTTTTAAGAACTCTTTTATGTCAATTTTGACACTATTCAATAGTTGATTTTTTTGAAACTCATAACAGATTTATTACTCCGAACAAAGTCAATTAAATAAATTATAATATATCATATAATCCTATAAAATTAGTTTAATTCATTAAAAGTTTCATATTATATTTATTTGGGTATTTATAATACCAACCATTTTAATTTTTCACTATTATAGTAATTAATTCATCATCATTGTGTCATAAATAAATTAAATTATTTAATGTCTAAAAATTATAAATAAAATATCATTATGTAGGAAATAGTTTTATCTTTCTAATGAATATTTATAATCTAAAATCCAACATATGTAACCCTATGTAATAATTTTTTTTCTAAAAGATATATGCTTGTGTCATTTTTGTATTCATTTTAACTTAATTAAAAAAAAGTTTCCCTATCACCTACAAGTGGCACCATGGGGTCCCAAAATTGACCCAAAGATGCATATGGTCGAACCTGTATCAACCAATAAGGCTAGGACACGTTTTAGGGTAATTTAGTATTATTATAATATTATTTTTTTACCCTTATTTACCGGATTTACCCTTAACCATGGTAAATAAAATATTTACCGCAGTAATTATTCAAAATGTCTAAAAATAAAAGTTACCTATTTACACAATTTGGACATCCTGATTCCAAATATGGAATCCATTTTTCTAAATTCAAAACGCAGAAGTGGCAGAAATTAATTTAAAATTAATTCCCGCTGTCAAAACAGAAAGCGTGTTTTTAAGAGATAATAACTATCAAAAGATTGACAGTTGTTTATGTTCGGTTTAATTGTAAAATTATGTCCAATGACCAAAATTATATTAAATGGTAAAAATATATTCTAAATATACTTTTAAACCACTCAAATTCTTAATATATCACTATTAATTATTTTGATTAAAAAAGTTGTTTTTAATTAAAATTTAGTAATTTTCACTATTCATCAAAATATTAAAGTTATCCGAAAAGTACCAAAATTTCATCTTAGGCTAAATTCGATATTCCGAATCCAAAAATGAAGTCCATTTTGAAATATAAAATATATATAATTTCAAAAAGTAGTTATTACTATTCATAACGGCTAGTTTGATTGGTTATGGTGTGTTAGAACTCGGTGTTGCGTACAACACACGCTATCACATTATTCAAAGAGAAGCATACCATAGAAGCTTGGGGTGTTAAAATACTTACCAAAAGAGGATCAACCAACCAACCTGGAGATCAAAGTGCTATATTGAGAAGATCAAAGGGTTATATTCACCTAAAATCATTGGGATCAATCCCGGGGTTCAGAGAAGAGAGTATGAAGGTGAATAAGAGAGGAGTGGGGAAATCTACACATATAAATCCAATGTATTAATACATTTCACAAGGTGATTTAAAAATCCACTACATGAACTCCAGGACTGACCTATATGCTAAAAAATAAATCTCTATTATTTGAAAATCTGAAGGCCAAGTTCATTATATGAGTAGAATCTTTATGTCATGAATGTTTTTCAAATATTATAAAATGTTCATGGCTTATTCCTGGGATTAATTCTTTTCTTGAATATAAAATTCATTGTTTGAACCTGCTACTCTATCCAGCACCCAACCCATGTTCTTTTGAAAACCCACTAGCTCGCCTATAATAACCCCCGAACCCAAGTATAACCTATTAAAAACTAAAAAGAGAGAATACCTTAACTATTATGTTATAATTCTCCCCACCATAGGACTTTATATCCTCATATCATCACATGGAAGAATAATGATCTAGAAATAGGTAAGGCCACTACTCCCTCATTGACGATTCACACTCCCATGTCTCATGAGAATCTTATCTATGTCACCATAAATCTTTGAACAATATATTAGACTTACCACACAATACATTAATCTAAGAATGAAATTTTTTCAATGGTTTATCCACAAATAAT
Organism: Viscum album; assembly: GCA_963277665.1. NCBI lineage: Eukaryota > Viridiplantae > Streptophyta > Magnoliopsida > Santalales > Viscaceae > Viscum > Viscum album. Next base: position 1,444,420,182 of record OY728128.1, read on the forward strand.
ATGTCTAGATCTAACTCATACCCCTCCCAACTCAGAATATGGGATAGATCGGGGTGGTACTTCTTAAGATGAGATGTGTGGAAAACATCATGAATACCAATCAACAGATCTAGTAACTATAATTAATAGGAAACCAAATTAATCCACAAAATGATCTCAAATTTTCCACTATATCTTGGACATATCTTCCCTAATTTCCCAAGCAGACATTGAACTAATGGAGGTGAAATATTCAACAAAACTTGGTCACCCATGGAAAATTCCAAAGTAAGATATTGACGATCCACATATGATATATTCTAACTCTAAGATATAAGAAAAATTAGACATATATTCTAAATAATAACCATCACCGACTAAAAGAGACTTAATCTCATAAGAGGGAACTCACCCACCACTTCCCAAAAAATAAGTGACATGAATAGGGACCATAAAAAATCCTCGAACGGATCCATTCTAATCAATGACAGGTAAGTTTCCTTAAAAAACATGACCAATCCCAGATGTCGATACCTTGATCCAAAAAAGTCAAGGTGCAAGTATAGATAATTTTGTCTAGAATAATTATAAGATTCTTCATCTAGTTTTTCATATTTATTTGGTATGTTCTATACAATATGACCTGAGTCCCCATCACTTCATGGAGACTCTCCTATAATCTTGAAGTAAACCTATGATACTGATCAGAAAAACTGGAAGAAGTAACCCCATGAAACCCCCCAATGTCTTTCGTGTATAGCTTATTCAAATCTAAAACCTTGGTAGTGTCTCTCATCAAAATAAAATGAGTTAATTTCATCATCTGATTAATAACCACTAAAATGGAATTATTTCCTTAGGAGTTTGTGGAAATCCAAAAAATGAAGTCCATGGACACCTCATCCAATTTTCAAACCATCACTAGAAGAAGTTGGAGCATGTAAAATGAATTCAAGTGCTCTAAATTTGTCTTTTGGGTGTTGTGGTAGTGGGAAAAATAATGAAAAAATGTCGTTCTTCATACCCATCCACCAAAAAACATTATCTCATGTCATAATACATCATCATTTTTTCAGGGTGAAAACTCCCAAGAAGAACTATGGAAATCATACAACACTAAATTAATCATAGATGATTGAATGATAAACCAATATTTGATGTGGACAATACTATCATAAGGGAGAGACCAACCAGAAATAGTATCCCTATAATATAAGGTTCCTTTGATTTCCCTAAACTCATTATCCAACTGTTGGTTCACTGTAATAAAATAGAAGAATAATATAGTTTTTTTAATTTAGTGGTGGTTTAAACCACTTCTAAATGTTTCCATGATGGTTTTTACAATCACCATCTAATGTTTGTGTTGTAATACATCATGTTTTGGTTTCTTAAATTTATTAGTGGTTTACGACAAGCGTCGCAAAATTTTTTTTAGCAGCAATAATTTCATTTTTGATGTGTTTTTTCTTCTGAAAAACTGAATATGAGTTAATAAAGGTTTTATCCAGAATTAAATGTTATAATATATAGATACAGTTTAAACCACTATTAATTTTTTTACCATATTTAGTAGCAGTTTATACCTCTTCTATATAGTGCTATAAAAAAATATGCACAATCTTCACCCCCATAAAATCAATAAAATATAACCCAAAAACAAACATCCATCTTACATACCAATATAAACCATCTCTCAATTTCCTACCTAGATATCAATGTTTCCTATGATACTAGAGACTGATGGTGGGAAAATATGTGTCAGATATTAGTCACACATCAATAAAATTATATAAGTAAAATAATATAAATGTAATAATGCATCCCTCCCCCATGCACCCTTATTATAAATTAAACATATATAGTTCAAATATCAACAGAAAATAATCAAAATTCTCCTATAGGATCCATAAAAATATTTAAAACAAGATTATATTAGGGAATAAACCATGTGTGTAATAAATTTTAAAAAAAACATTGCATAAAGATTCAAATAAGACATTGGTTTTAATCTAAGAACCATACATATAAAAACTTCCATTAAAACCACATTATAAACTTGCTATTATTCAGATACATTCTCAAAGTGTCTTTTTGGAACCACTGTTCAAATAAAGGGGATACTTCCCTTTAAAATGACAAAATCCAATAGATTATATGTACATACAAAAAACCTACATAAAAATCATGTCAAACATCATAAAAAATTCACCAATAAGAAACATCATATCATATCAAAGACACTATTGGCCCCCAGAAATTGTTAAGAGTGGAAATGGTTTTATTGATATATGAATCTATTGAAAATATTAGTTTTATGGAAATATGGAATTTTGTAGAGGATTTATGCTTGGGGAAAATGTCTATGTGAGAAAATTGGGTACATTACCAAAACCTAAGAACCTAAGAATGATGAGTTTAGGGTAAACTTTAGAACAAAACAAATAAAATCAAAAAAACATGTAGATTTCATGAAATGCAAGGGAAATAAATATATCCCCTACCTCAAACCCCAACATGGGTTCTAAATCACTATATTAGTATTATTCAGTGATGAGTTTAGTTATACATCACTGCAACTGATCAAAATTCAACTCTAGTCACTACTTGAAAAAATAAGGTCGACATCATCTCTCTCTCTCTGCCACCACTCCATTCTACCAACATCTCTATACAAAATTTTATTAAAGTTAAACAGTTTTGTATATTTAAATTTAAGCATAAAACAAATAAAAGTATGTATACTAAATGATCATGAAGTTGGGTGATTTATGTGCTCACTCAAACCATCCATTGATACAATATCATTGGGGATACAACCAACCATCTTCAGATATGATTCAACCAATGATTTTTATAGAGAAATGGTAAAGTGAAATAACATCTACACCAAGTGATTCATTTTTAAAGTTTTAGAATTTAAATACATAAATTCATTCAATTGATCAATATTGTATTAAAATTACATTTATATGGGAATAAAATACTTCATTCTTCCATGATTGAGGCATATGACTCCAATCAGTTTATGTAATCAGAATGTTAATCGGCTCCACTGCAAAGTGGGATATAATCTGGAAAAATAATACTATAGTATCATCCATGGGGACCCCATAACAATCAAAGGGAACAACTATTTTCAATTCTTTCAAATTCTAGAAATATGAACAATTTATATTTGTCTCAGTAGTAACATTTGTTCATCTTTTATGATAACAAAGTTATTAGTATTAAAATGTTAAATAAATTCATCAGGGTTAAAATTTGTACCTATAAATGTCTCCCTCTAATATCCTCATGAATAAAAAAGAGTGATTACCTATTCACTTATTGTAAAGTCACCACATGATGAACCTGCTGAATGGGGAGGAAATGTTCCAAGTGCTTATGGGATGAAGAAGGAGGGTGTGTTAGATGCTGATGAAAGGGAGAAGGATTGTGTGATATATATACTAATGGGGGAAGATAAACAGTGTCTTAAATTTTGTAGAGAAGGAGCTTGATGGATCATCAGGTGGCTTGGTGATCTAGGGAACATCAACAAGGACTTTACTGGTATAAGTGAAATGATTTATCTTTGGCGTTACGATTATTTAAACAAGGAAAATTAACTTTAGAACATATATATTAAAATATTTATATAGAAAAGAAATAGAAATGATAATAGAGGAATATTAGTAACAATCAAAATACACATAGGTATGATAATGAATGACTTTACATAGAAACTAATATAAAATTCACATTTTAAAAATTAAACAACTAATGTATAAAATCAATTTAAATTTGATCACAGATCCATATTACTGGAAATGAATAACATATAATATTGGTGGTTGATAAGTTAATGTATGAATACACATGTAATCATTTTGTCTTTCAATCATGTTGCTATCTTGCTCTATTATTATTTCATCTACTTCATCCACCCTTGCAAGACTAATATTTTCAATATGAGGATGAAAAAATAATTTTGTTTCTTATTATTGATGGGATTCAACATGAGTGGTTAAATATTTTAACTTCATTACCCATATCATACAAGTCTCTTTATTTTATGTCAATAAATACACACCACCCTTTATTAATTGCATATTAAACAAAATATACCATTTTCTATTGTGATGAGAAGATATATGGATAATTTAATTCATCGTCACTAACATCAATCAAGTGAGTGAAGTTCATAGAAGTTAATTTTAAAATAATCTCCTTTAATACTCGTGGTAATATCGACCAACTTGTATTTGAATAAAACAACTAAAAAATGACCATGGTAATTCAATTCAATAATTTCAGTAAAATGTCAAAAGTTTCACATTTCAGAATCTATAAACATACAACTATTATGTGCTTTGAAAACCTCTTCCCAATTGACTGTATCAAATTTAAATACATTCACATTGTAAATGTTTTACTTTCATGCCTATTTTAGAGGTCCTAAAGCCATAAAAATAATATCTTCTATCAAATAAACCTGATTATTGGTATTCATGATATAAAAAAGTAATATACATTATTATATTTACAAAATATATATTTTATCCTTATAACCTTATTGATTTCTTATTTATGAAATTAAATTTCATGCAAACCATTCTAAAATAGCTTTATTAACATATTTTGTTATATCTTTCTCATTTTCCATTTGACTTATCATTTTTCACATTGTTTGAATCATGATATCTTCGATAAATGGATCTGAAATTTCACTGTACAACATCACATATCAATATGCCTAGAATAATTCCATTTCTATCAATGTAATATTTGATATCCTCTAAACTAGTTGGAAAAACACTGGAAATATTTTTAATTTCCCATGTAGTTGAGATTGAGTTGATGTGTTTTCAACATGTAAAAGTCTATTTAATCTTTTCTCAATAACATACACATATTTATAACAAAAGGTAAAAATATATTCTTCTAAATAGACTTCAGAAATGGATCCTTTAGGATGATCTTTCTTTTTCGTGTTCGATTTCAAATGAACAAGGTATCTATGTAGTAACATAAATCTAATATAATTACATTTTTATTGAAGATCCAATAATTTTTTCTTAAGATGAAAAAAATATAAATAAAGTACGTCTCAATTGGATATATCCATCAATAATTCATAGGACCACCAAGTTTAGTTTCCTCAACCAAATGAAAAGTTAAATGCATTATGATAGTAAAAAACGATGGTGGAAAGATCATCTCCATTACACAAAGATTATATACAAATATATCCTAATGGTTTTCAAGATTAGCTAGTTTTAGAGTTTCTCACTTAGTTTTCTAAATAAATTGAAAAATTGGAGTAAAACTGTAGTAAAATTTTCTGATAAAAATTTATGAAGTGATAATTGTAGTAACTAATGAAACAAAATATGTAAATCATGACTTTTAATTCCATATAAACTATGATTATTTAAGTCAACACACCTTGATATATTACTTAAATACCCATTGAATACCTTCACATGTTTTAAAACTTAACATAGTGTATCTTTATCCATTTTTTCATTGAAATAATTTCCATAGAATACATTCCATTCTGATTAGTCCATAGATCATGATTTATATTATTATTTTTAAGACCTTTTTAGCATTCATGTGGTCATTTGACTTTCTATGCTCATTATGAAATTGGAAGATCAAATTCTCACTCTATTATTTTGAAAGTGTATAACATCAAGATTATGACTCAATAAATTAACTTCCCAATATGGAATTCTGAAGAATGTAGTTTTTTATTCCATTTTTGCATTCCAATTTTAATTTATGATGCACTTCAAACTCATTTACCACTATAATTTAAATGATTGACCTTCCAAAATTTTGTTTCAACATTTAAAATTTTTCCAATATTTTGGAACCTTTTAAAAACATTGGAGGTGGTATAGGATTAATAAAACCATTTAATTTTAAATTTTTCAGCTGAAATATATGAGATACATTCAGAAATATTTGATGAAACAAGAAGAACCATTTTTTACTGTAAGTAAGTCATTCAGAATAAAAATATTATTTACAAATAGGATAACCCAAACTTGTCTAAGTGTTCTAACCAAATAAGTTCCCATGTTCAGGGAAGTCACTAATTGTATACATTATGGAAACATGCATTTTGAACATTGTTCTACATAATGCATCATATGTCTCAACACCTTTTTTCTATAACTCATGTAATTCTTCAATTAGAGGATGCAAGTATACATCAATATCATTTCTTGGAATCTATTTTCTAGGAATAGTCATCTAAATGATAAATGATGTTTTTTTCATATATATCCATGGAGGTAGATTATAATGGATCAAAACAATAGGTCAAATTCTATAACAGGTACACAATGTCTCAAATGGGTTGAATCCACTAGCATCCAATCCCAATCAAACATTCTAAGGTTCATATAAGAAATATGGATATAATAAATCAAATAACTTCCAAAATTTTGAGTCTCATGGATGTCACATTTACCCATCATTTTTATTATCTATAGAATTTTACTTTTTGTGCTCGATGGTTTTTTATGAAATTAATAATTTTTGTAGATAAGTTTCTTATGGTAATTAACACAAAACTATTAGTGGTGAGTTCTTTTTACTCCTATTTACAGTAGTATATTTATTCGAACATCCAACATAACCCACTAATTTCCATACAGAAGATGAATATTTTTTAAAATATGGTCTACTTGAGTCCTTTACCAAATAAATAATTCAATAATAGGTACAACAATGTATTTGGTTAATAATTTAGACCAATATTTGTAACAACTTTTTTCATATCATAAAAGGAATTAGGGATCTTAGATTCAGGAAAGGCCTCACACAACAATTCTAATATCATATACATTGCTTATTTTTTATTTCTCATAGGAACTTGATATGGTAAAACTTCAGCAGAAAATAATGTTTTTAATATTTCATACATCCATGATATATCTCTTGATTTCCATCATCAACTAATTCATGAATCACATTTGTCTACTCGGTGAAGTTATCTATTATATTAGTCTCTATGAGATCAAGAGGAGGATCCAATGATATGTTACGATCTTGATCTGGTTGTCCTATATTCCCAAACCATCATTTTTCAATTTACTATGTATTGCACCGTCAACTAGTTATTCTGGTATGTTTTTTATGTTGACGTTGTTTCCATGCAATGTTGAAAACAACATTTATATGGTTTTTTTATTTCATTTTCTATTTTAGATGAATTTCAGAGCTCATTCTATTAACTAACGTTAGTTCTTAGAATTTCTATAATATTTTATTATCCATGCCAAATCCAACATAATTACTTACCAGGAAATTGCTTCAATATCATGTGTTTATAAACATAATGTTTCTTCAACAATATTGAAAATTTACATTTAGGGAATGGAAATTTTATTATTCTATTAATAGATCAATTGGAAATTTAAAATTCTAAAAACTCTTAAAAACCATTAGCATACGATGGTGTGTTCCTTAGTAATGTGCTCCATATTTTATGAATATATCACAATGCACCTACACTTAGTTAGAGAAAATTAAAACACATAAAAAATATTATATCATTTAAAAAATTACTTATTTATTCAAAATCAAAAATATATAAATTTTTTTTATGTTTTTTAATTTTACTACATTTTTGAAGAATATAATTTCTTAGATTTTAAGTTGAATGTATATAATCCATAACATGGTGCATTACGAGATGATCTAAAAATTATCCTTTCGAATAGTATAAAATAAACCTTCAATGAGAAACCCCCACTTTAAAACCAAAAATGATTATGGGAACCTTAAATAAATGGGGAACAATAACAATAAATAATTGAAACTGCCCATCTTGGATAATTGTATCCCTATGATGGGGAGGATTGAATCAGATATAATTTCTCTTTTATGTTTCCTTGAAAAGAAAAAAACTGTCACCTCCTATTAAAATTGTATTCCCTGTTGAAAATAAATCAAACACACATCCACACAAACCAAAGTATTTATATGGTTCACTATTAAATAAGAATATCTACATCCATGGTATGGTTTGGAAATAATCTAATACCACACAAATCACTATAAAACAATCCTTTTTGTGAAATACAATTAGTAGGATATACCCTTTCACTTATGTATAACTATGTAATCAATCCAATATTGTGTGTGCTCCCTCTAGATTGAATGGTATAAATAATTTTTTTTGTAACAACACATGTTACATGGGATTCATTTCAATTTAGTCAAATGTATTCTTTTGAAAATAATTCTTTAAATTCTTACCTAGAATGTGGTAAGAACTTTGAGGAATTTGATATCTAACTCAATCTGATTTCCATGTATGATCTGACTACTCTGATTCTTCAAATCTGATTGCTCAATACAAAAAATATAACTCTTTCATAATATAGTTGAGACAATTCAGAATACCTTAATCCCTAGTTCAGAAAACCAAATACAATTCCCCAATCCAATTATCCATACTGATACAATGACCAGCCAAATGTAGTGATGAGAAAAATATGACAATCAACTGAATACAATGATCAACTAAATAAGATGACCAGCTAAAAAATTAAAATCTTATCTCTTCTCCTTTCACTTCTATATGGTGAAACTTATTCAACAAATCTCAATGTAGAAACTTCTTCTATCTCAAAATATTTGAAGCTTCTCTGTATTCCACTTTAAATAGTATATTCATCAAGAAAAAGTATAAAGTATATTCACCTTTTATAAGCTTCCCAAAAGTGATTTTGGTAGGAATCTAAAATTGTTTCTGATCAACCAAAGTTCCCCTAATCTTGATTTACCATGAAATTAGGGTTCATATTGGCTCAATCAAAACTTCTCAATACTTCTAGATTACTCTTGAATCCTCTAATAGCTTCATCTCTCTTCAGACTTTCATTACTAACACAAATCCAATTTTGATTTCCTATTTATATTTTCCCAATCTGATTTCTTCACTACGATGCTCTATAAAAATTAAATCAATGAAGAAATATAACTCTTTCAACTTCTTCGCACACCTCAGTCTGATTCCAGTTCTCTATTAATATTTTTTAATATGATTATCCCCTTGACAACACTTTCAATAATATCCTTCAAACTTTTAACACACTCAAGTATGATTTTAGTTTTTATTTTCATTGTGATCTACCACATTAATATTAGGAAAAATGTAAAATAATAGACTATTATTTATCGCTTATCTTGTCCCACTTAAATATCAAACAAATAAATTTAACCTATTCTTAAAATGGTTGACTATATTTTTGATGAGATCTGAATTTTATATTCATTTCAGAATGATGAATAATCATCAACTCCAATATGATAGCTCTTAAACCAATTTATAAAAAGTCTTTTGAAGAAAATTTTGATTTCATCTTTATTTTCTAAATATAATACCCATAAACTTAATTCTCCAAATATTTATATCTCTTGGCTTTTGGTTTGATTGAAAACTAGATCCTTTGGTTTCTGATATTTTCAAAAAACCTTCTCAGCCTTTAAACAAATATGAATATGATAACCCAATACGATGATCTTAATACTGGAAAGCCTTTACTTCAAAACTTTCTTATTTCAAAAACATCAGCTTCTATCATGACATGGACCATGAATTTTAATACATTTCAAATAAAATTCAGTATTGTCAGGCTTTGATTATATAGAGGATTAGCTTCAACAGTTTCTTACTTATAATGAAAATTATTTTGAATTCCCAATCCTCTCTGACATCTTCTTACTATTTCAGTAAAATATTTCTTTCTTAGTTATCCAAAATATTATTTTCCTGAATACAATTGGAATGATTATGATCATGATGAATAATATTGGTAGAATCTTTTCATTCAATCATATTTTCAATACGATTGATAGAATCTCTTTCACTCACCCTTTATTCCATCAAACATGAATCATAGGTTTTTCAGTAACTTATGATTTTTGAAGAATACAAAATAGAAAACCATCATCACCGTTTCATCATAGTCATATAGGATTTTATTCTCCAACATTATGATTAAATATTTTATACCAAATTCTAGGTGAAACTGATAACCCTATACTTCCAGCAATGTACCTCCTCGATAAGATCGACCTTTTATAGATTTGTGAGTCATATTTCCCAAATAAAATAGTTAATATGATTCTCAACCAATATAATGTGAGGTTATTTATTTTCTTCATAAAACATACATTGAAAAAAAGGACAATACCTTTGAAAAATAAACTTCTCAAACTTCCATAAACCTTCTCCACCCAACATTGTCCCAACAATATTTTCCTTTGTATTTTGTTTTCAACCAAGATTCACAAATCACTGAAAATTTTATCCTTATTAAAATGGATTAATTATCAATAATTCAAATCCTGTGTGGGATAAATCATTATAGGAAACAAGAATTATTGATAGAAAATTCATTTTTTCATCATATTTAGTAGAATACAGAAGTTTTTTTTCTCTAAAACCACTCCAAAAACATTTATAATATTTCCCATATAATATAATGTTTAATTCATTACTTACCCAAATCCCCCCCTTTTTACATTCTTCCATAAAGATAGATTTATGAAACAATTATCTCCCTTGAAAACACTATCCAAAGTTAAGATGAGTAATGGGACAGAAACACATACCTCATCCTTGATGAGATAGAGGTTGTACACCCATGTTCAAGCTCAATTTTTAAAAGGATTCCTTCGATAATGGTTTTATGAAAATTCTAGAAACTTGTTCCAATGCAGGAATATATTCTAGCTTAAATTAATTTTTCTCCACATGCTCTTTGATGAAATGATATTTGATATCAAAATGTTTTTATCAATAATTTTTAAATGGATTCATAGTGAGATTTATTATAATTTGATTTTCATAACCCAAGAGAAAGGGTAACATCACTTCAAAATGTAAATCTTCTAATTGAGTTTTCATCCACATAAGTTGAGTAGTGGATAGATTGGTAGAAACATGATCAGCTTTAGTCGTACTGAGAAGTACTAAATTCTATTTCTTTATATTTCAACTAACACAATTTTTTCCCAAAAAGAATAATCCATGATATGTCGATCTTCTATCATCAACATTTCATTCACAATTAGTATCTAAATTACCAAAAATTCAATAATATATGATATATCATACCTAATTCCAAAATTTATTTTTCTATTGATGTATTTGAGAGTTATTTTTCAAAAAAGTAAATGTGATTCTTTTGGAGCACTCTAAATCTTGCACATAAGGTAAAAAATAAACAATGTTTGGTTTTGAGGTAGTAAAAAACAAAAAACATCTAATCAACCTTTGAAATTATATCTGATCAACTTATTTTCCTTCATCATCTTTAGAAAAAAAATTCCCACTGAAATCGGAGTGGAAACAGGGTTTGATTTTTCCATTCCAAACTTCTTAAGAAGTTCCTTAGAATACTTTTGTTGAGAAAGAAATACATGTTTCTTCTTATATAGAATTTCTAACCCAAGAAAGTAATTCAATTATCCCAGCATGGAAATATCAAAAAAAAAATTAATTATTCGACGAATATTTCACAAGCTCTTTCGTCATTCCCAGTAATGATAATTTCTTAAACATAAAAAATTATGGTGAGAGAGTACTCTTGACTTTATCTAATGTACAAATTGTTATCCACTCATCCTTTATTAAAACTCATATTCCATAAGAATGTATCTAATTTTGAATAGCATGCCATTGAACTTGTTTTATCCCATACAGGGCCTTCTTTAATCTACATACATAACTTTCATCTTTCCCAACAACAAATCCACAATGTTTTTCAATGTAAACTTACTCATCAAGTCCACCATTCAATAATGTGTATTTAACTTCAATTTGGATGATTCTATAACTTTATTGTGTAGTAATGTAAAGAAAGATTTTGATAGTTTCTAATCTTTCCACTTATGTAAAGGTTTTATCTAAATCAATACCACCAATTTGTGAATACCCTTTGAACTCCAATCGTGCTTTGTTTCTTATCACTTCACCTTCTTCACTCCTCTTGTTCTGAAAAACCAACTTTGAAAAAATAATTTTTATGTTATCTGGGATTCATATGAGTTCCCATGTATCATTCTTTTCTATCAGATCCAACACTTCATTCATGTCATGAACCCATTATGCATACTCAAAAGCTTTTTCACATCATTCAGCTCAACTTTTGAATAAAAATAAGTATGTGTAATAGAATTTGTTTTTATTCATGTTTTAACCTTTTGTTGGTGATCTCTAACAATATTATAACATTCCACTTTTCTCCTGAGCCTTGTATGAGATTTTTAAGTATCTTCCTCACCACATGAAATAGTTGAGTCTGATTATTTTTCTTGAGTAGGATTATAATTTTTTGTATCCATATTAGAGTTGGTTTCTTTATCCTTATTAACTTACTTATCTACCTGAGTATGTTTTTATACCTCATATCATTCAATTAAATTTACATCAATATAACCAATATTTTTTTCTGTTTCTTTTTTGAAACATCTACATCCTCTTACTTGAGATGCATAACCAAGAAAAATTCCATCTTCACCTTTCTGCTTGAACTTTCTATAGTTTCCACCACTATTCGTTATAATATATGGGCTTCCAAAAACTCTTAAAAGTTTCAAAAATGGAGTTTTTCCATAAAAAATAAAATGTATTCATATCTAAATCAGGCATGTAGAAAAATTGGTTCTTAATGTAAATAGTAGTAATCATGGATTGCCTCCAATAGTAATGAGAAAAACCATGTCGAAGTAACATAGCTCTTCCCATGCCCACCAAGATTATATTCTTTCTTCTAGAAAACACATTAATTGAGGTGTATTTTTGGAACAGTACTCATGATGAATTCCATTCTTCTCATAATACCATTAAAATTATTCACTTTCGAATTAACCAAAATTGAATATTCTCAACTTCTTCACTGAATACTCAAATTTCTCCTCATATTTCCTTCTGAGACTTTTAAATAAGTTCACAACATCCAAATTATGTTTCATATACCTAACACAAGTAATGAGAGTAAAATAATCAATGAAATTATTGAAGTAATTATCTCAATTTTCTGATTGTTTTCTCATTGTCCCATAAATATTGGACTGAATAAACTCTAGTTGTTATTTTGAACAAATATCAACTTTCTTATGAACTATGTTTGTAATATTTCCTTTTTGACAAATAGTGAAACACAAATATTTTCTTCTTGGAAAATATAGAATTTCCTAAACACTGTTTTTTTAGATTACATTCCCATGTTTTTTTCAAACATTTTTTATAGTCTTTTATTCAATAATAGATTCTCTTCCACCATACTCAAGTAACAATAGTTTTTTATTTCACCAATCTGAAATACGTTTCTATTGGTATGTTGGCCTATTATAGAAATCCTTCTATATTATTGACTTTTCATAAAAAATCATATTTTCTAAAGATAAAATTGTTACCTTCATCACACAATTAGAAAAAACTTATAAAATTTTGTTTCAGTCCATCAACATACAATGTTTTCTTGGGTTTCATCTTTTCCTTCTCAATGATGGTTGATCCAACACCTTTTATTTTCAATGATTCATCATTTCCAAATGTAATGGTTCCTTATTTAAAGTCTTTAAAATTCTACAACAAATTAAATTTTCCTATAATATTAGGAGAACACCCACTACCAATAATCCAAGGTCATTTTCCTTTTGTATCTTTCAAAATAGCTTCAACAAAAAAAAGTTTTTTCTTCTTCCTTTTAATTATTCACCTTCAGCTTGTGAGAATTTTTAAGATGTTTTTGTTGTGTCAGTAACAAAAAAAGACATTATTTTTAAATTTATCTAGGTTTTTTACATTATTTAGAAATAGTTCCTAGTTGTTGGAAGTTATTTTCCATATTTACTACATCCACCTCATGTTTCGTGAAAAAAAACCCTCCCAATATTCTTCTTTTAGGTGAGTTGACTCCCCCTCAAACATTTCACTTATAACTTATGGAATAATAGTAATGTTTTTGGTTAAACCAAAACATATTTACAGTGTGTTTGAATCCACCACAATACTAGATGAAGTGGTAGAAAGAGTATTTTCCTTTGAAACTTCCATACTTACGGGAGTTATAAACATAAATCTCAGAAACCTTCTAGTCATTCTTATATAAACCTTAAACCTTTCTGTTATCAATACAAATATTATTTTTCTTTTTACCCTTATCAAAATCCAAAGTATTTTAAACATTTCCTTATTTAGAATGTTTAGAAACATATTAGAACTGAGGGTATTTTTAGACTTCTAAATTCCCAACATTGTTAATATTATCCACATATATATCTCTCCCAACATTCTTCTTTTCAGAAAAAATTTCGTCTTTCTTCTCAACCATTGAAGGTGAATTTTTTTGATCCTTATTAGGTTTATCATAATGAAAACTTTCACCAACTTCAGAGATAAAATTATTGAAACCGGTATTTCATTGTTGATCTTTAGAATTTTTTTTGTTAGACAAGTTCCAACTCTTCTTATTTTTTCCTTTAGCTTCACTTCTAGATTCTCATTACGATTCTTTTCTTCCTTAAGAGTTTTCTTTGAATCATTAATCTCTTTCACTAACATAACCTTCTCATTAAGAAAACAATACAGATTTTTTTTATGAACATTCATCTTCCAACTTATTACTTTTCTTTTCAATCATTATAATCTTACTCTAAAATTCTTTCAGTTTTTATTTTAAATGAAATTCAAGTTGAGTTTCTTCTTCATTGGAACTACTGCATCATTCAATATTGAAACAAAAGTATTCCCAATACCATACTCAACATATTTTTCAGATTCGACATCACTTCTTTCTTCTTCTTCATCATTTGATAAAAAACTTATTCTTTTGGGTTTTAATAATTTTCTATATGTCCCTATGAAATAAAATTTTCTTTATTTACTTATTTCCTCCATTATCTTCTTAAATTGTTTTCTTCTTCTTAATTTTCCACTTCTTTCTTTATTTGGGGAAAATTAGCCACAAAGTGGTCAACGACACCATAGTCAAAACATTTCAAGGGATTTTTCCCTTTGTATATACCTATACCTCTTTTAACATTTCTAAAAAATAAGGATAAAATATCATCAAGATTATTTCATACCTCATTAATAGAATAAAAATCACCAAATTCATCTTTAAAAAGAATATTCGTTTACTTCTCTTTATTAACCTCCTTGAAAGGAATTTCTCTATCAACATTTGATTTAATTTTAATATCTTTCTCCCTTATAATTTTATAAGTGATAAGAGTGCTATAAAAATCAACTATGGATAATATCTCAGGATCTCCGTCTTCTAATAAAAGAAATTTTTCATGAAACCTTTTCGGAAGTATTCTTAAGATCTTTTCAACTACTATATAATCGTCCAAATTTTCACCAAGACATCTGATGGTACTAACAATGTCATTTACCCTATTAAATAAGCCCCCAATAGATTCATACTCATACGTCTTCAAATATTCATACTTTAACATCTAGAATTGTAATTTTTCATTCTTCTCTTTTGTTTAGGCTTTATATATGTTTTTCAATTTATCCCATATACCTTTGGTTGTGGAAACACCTTTTACCCTTAGGAATTCATTTTCATAAAGTGGTGATAATAATGAATTCTTGACCCTTCTATAATTCTTGTGATTATTTTATCAACAGATGTAAAAGTAATTTTATCATCAATTGGTGGAAAAACATTTGTTGTAGCTTCAAGAACATCATATCAAATAGACATAAGATAAGGAAACATTATATATTTTTAGATTTGATAATTATTACCATAAAAACCCAAAAAAACTTTACTATTTACACAATTCAAATTATCTATAAACATCCCTTAAAATCATCATCAAAGAAAAAGCTAAAGGGATCCATCATCTCTGATACCACTTGGAAGTTCCCAATTAGGATAAGTTTATCACTGGGAGGGAGAGGGGGTGAATGAGTGATAGTTTTTGTTTTATTTTTCTTTGAAAATGTAACAAACATAACCTACTATTAATGATTTCATTCCTTGAGGAAAAAAATCAAACATATATTCACAATAATAGAAGTATTTACAAGGTTTACTAATTAATAAGAATAGATACTTTCTTGGTATGGTTCAGAAATAATCCAATACAACGCAATTCACTAGAAAAAAATCATTTTGTGTGGAATACAATGAGTATGATATACCCTTTCACTCGGGTAGCACTATGTAAACAATCCAATAGTGCATGTTCTGCTTCTAGCACAAATGGTATAAAACAAAGTTGTTATAACAACACAAATTACATGTGCTTCTTTTCAATTTCAAAAATTGTATTCTTTCAAAAAAATTATTCATTTTATTACCTACAAGCTGGTAAGAACATCGAGGAATTTGATATAGAACTCTGTCTGATTTCCTAGTAGAATCTACCCACTCTTATTCATCATATCTAATTAATCAATATAGAAAATATAAATCTCTTAGAATATAGTTGAGCTAATTGAGAATACATTATTCCTCAGTTCAAAAAACCAAATAAGATCCCTTCATTAAATTATCTTTTCCGATATGATGCTCATAAGAATACGATGACAAGAAAAATATGACAATCAACTAAATACAATGATCAAATAAATAAGATTATCAGCTGAAAATGTTGCAATCTTGTCTCTCGTAATTTAACTTTTATCCGATGAAAATTCTTCAATAAATCTCAATAAAGAGTGTTCTTATCTCCCTAAAAACATTGGAGCTTCTATCACTTCCTCTCTAAACAATAATTTCATTAGAAAAATTATAAAGTACATTCTCCTTTTATAGGAGACCAAAAATTGGATTTGGTGGGAATCTGAAAGTGTTTCCCGATCCACCAAATTTCCCCAAATCTTGATTTCCTATGAATTTCAGGTCCATATTGACTTATTCAACACTTATCAATTATTTTCGATTGTTATTGAATCATTTAAAAGCCTCATCGCTCTTGATACATTATTTACAAATGCTAGTCTGATTTTGATTTTATATTCTAATTTTCTCAGTATAATTTCTCCATTATGATGCTCTATACCAGTTAAATCTATGAATAAATAGACCTATTTCATATTCTTCTCATACCTTAGTTTGATTGCAGTTCTACAATTTTATTTATGAATTCGATGCACCCCTTAAAAACACTTCCAAAAATCTCATTCAAACTTTTAAAACACTCAAGTCTGATTTTTATTCTGATTTTCATTATGTTCTGCATCATTATGATGAGGAAAATTTTAAAAAAATAGATTCTTATTTGAATATTCTACGGACCCACTTGAACAGAAAGAAAAGTAATTCAACCTATTCTTCAAATGGTTTATTATATTGATGATAAGCTCTTAATTTCTTCTTTACATCAGAAAGGTGAATCATCAACAACTCCAATATGATGGATCATAACCTAATTGATAAAATGTATTTTGAACTCAAGTATGAGTTCATATTTATTTTACAAATACAATACCATCATCACCATTCTATGAATATTTGTAACAATTGGTTTTTGTTCTGATTGAAAACCATCACCTTCAATTTCTCACATTTTCTACTATCCTTATCATCCATTAAACACATATGAATCAGATGAACCCATTACGATGATCTTAAGGCTGAAAAAATTAATCTTTACATACTCTGTTCTTTTAAAAACATCACCTTTTATCATGAATTCCTTCATGACTTTGAATACATTGAAAATATGCTTCAGCATTGTCAGTAATTGATTACATTAGGGATCGACTTCAACAATTTCTTACCTACAATTAAAAGTAGTGTGACTTCCCAATCCTCTCCCGCATCATCTTACTCTTTTAACAACATTTTTCTTTCTTACTCAGCCTAAATATTATTTTATTGAATACAATTGACATTATTACAATCAGGTTGAATACCATTGAACTAATATTTTCTTTCAATCAGATTCACAATTCAATTGAAAACATCTCTATCACTATCCCTTTATTTCATCAAGCATTCATCACAAGTTTTTCACTAACTTATGAATTTTGAGAAATAAAAAATATCGAAGCATCATCACATTTTCATCGTAGTCATACAAACCCCGTTTCTCCACCGTTACGATCAAATATTCCATATCAAATTCAGGGTGAATATGATGACCCTTTACTTCTAGCAAGATACTTCCTTAATATGATTGACCTTTTCATGATTTTTGAGTTTGATACCCAGAATACGATTGTCAGTTTGATTTTCAACAAATACAAAGTAAGGTGATTCTTTTATTCTTAAAACATCCTCTAGAAACAAAAGACAATACCTTTTAAAACAAACTTATTCAACTTTTAGAAACATTTTACTGCCAACTAGGTCCCAACAATAATAACACAATCACCACAATACATGTAAAATATATAAAAAAGATAAAAAACAACTTAAAAACAAATAATTTTATTTAAAAAGGAATTTTAAAGAACCCAAAATCAATGTTAAATACCTCTTAAATAATTTAATATATTAATTAAAATTAATTAAGGAGTTTACCAAAAAAACTAGTGTACAAAATGAATTAAAACATATTTTTAACAATATTCTATATTTGGGAAACCCATTAAGTTGAAGTACATATCAACTGAAAGTATATTTTCGATTCAAACATCTATTAAAACTATTTATTGTAATAAATTTATATCTTAATTAGGGATTCAAACTATAAACAAGATTCAATCTATAATTTAAAGACCTATAATAAGAGGACACAATTGAAACTCGCTGCCCTTCAAAATGACGATAAAATTCCAACTCCAAAGAGCCAATGATTCACTAAAAAATTAAAAAAACCTAAAAATAAAAAAATAAAAAAAAAATAATTTCATAAAAAATGGAAGAACAAGATAAAATCCCACCATTAATAGGGTGAAAATCATCTCATTCAATGAAAATCACCAGAACATGCCTCAAATAACTCCTCATGAACCCAAAGAACCAAAATTTGACATAAACAAACCCACCCAAATTTGTTATGGTTCAACCATTTGCTATGGAAAACCAAAAATGGGAGGGGTAGGGGATTAGTGTGGATCAGGGAGAGGTGTATATGGGGAAAGGGGAACAACAACAAGGGGGAACGGGTGTGGTAGCGAGGGGGATCAAGGGCAATGACTAGGGGAAAAGACTGTAGCATGGGCTCGATCTCAGGCAAGGGGATTGGGGGAGAAGTGGTGATTGGGGGAGGAATTGATATTTTTTATAAATTAAAAAGGTTTAGTGTGAATTTGAAAAATGACACTAAATATTTCTAATATTTTTTGGAATCAGTTTTTAAAACTACTGTTATTAAACACTCATTATTCCCCTATTTTTTTGTAGTGGTTTTATAAGATAGAATAAAGGAGAGATAGTGATAACTGAACACAGTTAAAAAACAAAATTGAGTCATTATACTATTCATATATCAAAAAAATTAGTTTCTATAGAAGATCCAACAAAGATGACACTTCTCACTGTATTCAGGCCCATATCAACCTCTATCAGAAACTCATCCACTACATGAAATACTTAACCCTAAGGTATATGTCTTGATCCATGTGAACTATGAAATATCTGGCTTGTGATTATCATGCCACATACTCTTCTTTCACTATGCACCACTAAATATTACACTAGGTTAAATAGAAGAGGCATAGTAGCTAATATTTTCTTCCATATCTATTTCAACCATCAAATCCCTTTCCACCATATTAGTATAAGTGGAAAGATTAATCATGTATACTTGCAATTGAATATCTATTTTCAATCCCTGTAGGTATTTATGATCTTTTAGCTCATCATCGATCATTACCTCTAAAGAAAAAAGGACTATATCTGAAAAATAGTTGATATCCTCCAACAATGAGTACTCCCACTATAGAAATGATAGGAACTCTAAGACTTATTTATCATTATAGACTCTAGATATAACTACTGAAAGAAGAGGGTCTTGAAACCCTTCCAATATAAGACCACGTGTTGGTTTTTTTATTGTAACATAGAATCCCAACATCAGTTTTTGGGAGCTCGAGTATAAAGGTAGAGAATTTCACCTTGATATCCTCATGTGTATCCAAGAATTCAAATACCTAATGGATCTTTTCCATCCAGTCCTATACCCATAGGAGTTTATTAGTACCCTTAAAGGATGGGGTTTCACATATAAGAAATAAAAACCTTGATCCCTTTCTCCCACACCTCTTAATCATACCTCAACAGCTCTGTTATGAACCCATGGAACATTATATTCCATGGAATAAAAATCACATATGATAGATTATAACATATACTAGTCTAAATGAGGATTCCATTGAGGGTCATTTCTCACTACATCCTCCTAATGAACCCTCTGAAAAAGTCTCAAACACATGTTAATATACCCCAAAAATTGAAGAAAATGATCAGATAATGGGGTAGTCATAGTTAAAAACATAATATTATAAACAAGATTTGAGACCAAGGTTAAAACACAACTCCAAAGACAAACATCACAACATCCCATGATAACTTGAGGCTTGTCACAGAATGAATGGGTTAGGCACTCAGTAAAACCTATATTTCAAATAATTATAATACTATCTATAGTATACCAACTTCTTAGAACTAAGAATAATGATTCTCTGATACCAAATCGTCATCTGTCAACCAACATACCCATCCAAACAGACTCTAAAATGGACTGTGGAAAGACCTAATGGGATTTTTCTATCCTCATGGGCTGGCGACTATGACCCAGATATCAAAAAATAACCACATTTAATGATTTCACCCAACTTAAAAGAATATACATGGAATATTTATAGAAAGATAACCAAAAAAAGAATAGTCTATACACAAAATTTTTCAAATAGTATCTATACAAACCAAATGTATCCAGATCATAATTCAAAGTTCATGTCCAAAAATAACCAAAAATGAAGATGAAAACTATAAACAACTACTGTATGTCATATTTTTGGACCACATACCACCATCTCAGCACAATCTACCCATACCAAGAGAATAGAAACCCCACCACTTCAATATGACACCTTTCCATTTTCTACATCAGAAGAAAACACAAGTTCTACACACCCCTGAGGGAGTGCTCATAGTGTGAGATAAATGATATTAGTAGGATACCAACTTGGTGTCCCATATAGATTATATGTAATATAATTCCAATATACTCAAATGAAAATAAAGCAAGGAATGATAGGTAGTTAAAAAGTTTTATATCAAAATCGTGGGACAAGGTTTACCCTTTTTCTATAGTTCTAAAAAATCTATGGGAAATAATTTCAAAGTATATTTCAAAAAACTAATTAAATTTATCATAGAATGTATCACATAAACAAATTAAAACATCAAATGAAAATAAAAATAGTAAACACCCTAAGGATAATAAAATGTCCGGATAGCTCGGTGACCCATACCTTAATCTAAATCAACGACTAGTGGGCACTCAAGTCCATAGATCCCATACATTAAATTCAAGGGAACATAAGAACATACCTAAAATTGAACACCCTAGAACTTAATTCAAGAACAATATCCAATGTGTCTATGATCTAGGAATATAAGAGAACCCCATAAAGTGAATCACCTTACAATACCAATGGGAGAGGCCAAATACACAAAATTCCACCTAAGTACCAAAGGCTCCCATGTGCGGCATATCTCAAATCATTTTCAAAGTGAATTCACATTTAATAAAAAATACAAACAACCCACTATTAAACAAGAACATATGTTGAAACCCCATTTTGAAATCCATTTCACAATTCTTTGAAAAACACATTTCTTTTAACAAAATGATAGGATATACCAAATTTCCTCAAAACCCATTTTTAGTCACACAAATATAAATCAACAATGAATATTACAATTACTTGATAGTACTATTTAATAATGCAAGATAATTCAAGTTTTTTCAAAAATAGGTTATAGACAGAACAACTTTCCTCTAGCATGGGGCACGCACCACCCACAATTGGATCCTCAAACACCAAAAAGGGATGAGAAAGAAAGAGAAATTAGTTGTGGCCCTAACATCAATTATCATATATTAAAATTGAATTCCATAATAAAACAGATCAAAATAAAATTTATATCATTTCATTCCTTGAGAATCTCATGTGCCACACCACAACCATCTCATGATCTGACCTTCGAAAGACAAACACGTTGACCAATCTAAACAGGATCAAGAGAGATCACACCATGATCAATAGACTCCATAAACATAGTATAAAAACATCTTCCAAACCAAGAGATCAAGAATGAAAAAAATAGATAATGGTCACACTTACCAAAATAGGAGCAACCAACCCACATGGATATCAAAGAGCCTATTGGAGAATCCTATAAGAGCTATATTCACCCAAAAATACCCTAGACAAGTATTAGGGTTTGGAGAAGAGATGAGGAAGGTGGATGAATGTGGAGTGAGGTTCCCAATAGTTATAAATCCTATGGAAAAAAACATTGCATGGAATGAAATTCAAATTCACATAGTGAACTCCAGAGATGGCATGTACTCCAAAAACATGTTGCCATAATTTAAAAACTCATAGTCCAAGTCCACAACATGAATAGAATATTCACTTCATGAAAGTATTTCACATTTAGGACCATGTTCATGGATTCATACATGGATTAATTCATTAAGTGAATATATTATTCATGGTGTGAACCCACTCCTATGGCTAGTGACCCCCCCCCCATGTTCTATAGGAAATCCCATGTTTCACCTCTGATAACTCGTAAACATGATGTATAACCTCTTAACCTTTAAAAAAAGAGTGTAACATAACCAAGATTTTATAATAACTCCCATATTTTCTTATGTATTATCCATATAATGTTACATATTGCAGTGATATCTATTATTTTGATAATATTTTGATTTTAAGAAAAACGTTACATATTCTTTGTTTTTTTGAATTTTCATTTTTCACTCATGATTCAATAATTTATTTAAATTATCTCCAAAACTCTTCAAACATTTTCAGATCAATTTCAGTCACATCAATTTGACTCAAATAAACATAAATGACGTTACTAATGTATAAAATATTCTTAAATCTCTTTATCCAAACATGATTTTTCATGAATCTATTAAAATCACAATGTGACCATCATCAGACATGTTCTACTACTTCCTTGAATATTTCTATCCAAGAACTCCAAGTTGTATCAGTAGTTTCCAATTATTATGGGCATTATCTTAACCTATATCTTCATTTCCAATAGATAAATGGACCATCCAAGTGAAAAAGATTGATAATAATATTTATAATCCAGTGGAACTCTAAGATGTATCTCAAGCCTCACTACAAAAAAAATTATAATTGGGCGATGTTTTGTTAGCGACATTTTTCAGGAAACTTTACTAATTTGGCAATGTTTATGGAAAATATCTCTAATTTAGCAGTGTTTTTAGAAAATGTTGCAAATTTAGAGACCTTTCATGAAAAATTTCATTATTTTAGCAACATTTCATGAAAAAATCACTAATTTAGGGACATTTTGTGAAAACATCCCTAATTTAGGCACATTTAATGAAAAAATCGCTAATTTAGCAACTTTTTATGAAAATATCACTAATTTAGTGACCTTTTGTGAAACAATGTCACTAATTTATTGATGTTTCTGGAATATTTCACTAATTTAGGGATATTTCCTAAAACGAATCGCTAATTTAGCGATGTTTTATGCAAATCCTTCCTAAGTTAGAAATGTCTTGGAAACAATGTCGCTAATTTAGTAATGCTTCCTAAAAAGCATCGCTAATTTATAAAATATTCTTAAAAACTGTCATTAATATAGTGAAATTTCTTGAAACGAGTTGCTAAATTAGTGACGCCATTCATGAGAGATCGCTAAAAATATTAATATTTATATTGCTCATTTTCCCACATCAATGTAAATATAAATTTAGATATATATATATATATTAATATATATAAATAGAGAGACATATATATAATAATATATTTAAAAATATATAAATTTATACACACACACACACACAGATATATATATATATAAAGACTTATATTTTAAATTTAGTCCCATTTTTAAGAAAATGTTATTATTTTTGTGACATTTTTTCTGGTGTTTTAAAACATGGCTAATTATATATATGTGTGTGTGTGTGTGTGTGTGTGTGTGTGTGTGTGTGTGTGTTTGTTTGTTTAATTATATATATACATATAAATATATTTACACACACACAAACACATATATATACATAGACATATATATATAAACATATATATGTACAATATAAACATATATATAAACATAAAATATAAACCTAAAATATAAACTTAAACATAAAATATGAACATATATATATAATATGACATATAAACATATATATATATATATAATATAAACAAATATATATATATATATAATATAGAATATAAAATATATAAATATATATAAACACAAACACATAAATAAACATATATATATATATATATATATATATTAAAACACACACACACACATATATATATACATATATTTTTATTTAAAAACACACATATATTTTAAATTTAGTAATGTTTTCCAGAAAACCTAGCTATTTTAATGAAATTTTTATCTTTATTTTAAAATGAATATAATTATATATGTGTGTTTATGTGTGTGTGTGTTTGTATACATACACATATAAACATATATATATTAATAAAAAAACATATAATACATATAAACAGATAAACATATAAACATATAAATAAATATAAATTATATACATATATATATATATATAATATAATCATAAAATAAACCTATATATCGACAAAATATAAAGTATAAACTGACACACACACACACACACATATAAACATAAAATATAAAATAAAAAATAAAAAATAAAAAATAAAAAATAAAAAATATAAAAATATAAACATATAAACATATAAACATATATATATATATATATATTAATATATGTATATTAATATATGTATATTAATATATAAAACTATATATATGTATATAATTTTAATTTTTAAATACTGAAATGTATTTATATTTATATAACATAATACAATTAAATATTTTAGATTTTGTCTCGTTTTTAAGAAAACATGACTATTTTTACAAGCATTTTAAACTGCTGATATATATATATATATAAAGATATAATATATATATAAACATATAAATAAACATAAAATATATACCTGATATAAAATAAATAAAAACATATATATAAACATATATGTAAAATATTAACATATATATATATATAATAATAATAATATATATTAATATTTGTATAGCCACCATAAAAGACGTTTTATTTATTATAATGAAATGTGGTAGAAAAATCCTACAAAAAAACAATTAAGGAGGTCTAAAATAATGCAATCCGAGAGCACCAGCCTGAAAAAAGTGACTAACATTAGGAGGAAAGGATCCCAAGTTAGAAAAAATAAGAAGACAATCGTTCTGAGAAGCTTTATAATCAAGAAAGCCTGCCACCACATTAACCTCGTGCAAAGTATGAAGGATAGACATCTGATTATGCATGAGGACCTTATATATCCTGACATAATATTCAATGGACCATATATATATATATATAATACAGTTATATTATTAAAATTCAAATAGGATAGTTTGTCAGTTTATTTGTTAAGATAGTGGATGTCTAATGATTAAACTCCAATGGAGGCCCTTTTTGTATTAGGGATGTGGAGGAGTGGTGAGGGAGGGAACTTGGATAGATGAGGGATGGGAGGGGCTTGGGTACATGATGAGGATAAGGATGGGTTGGGGTATATGATGAGGATGGTGACAGGTTGGGGTACTGGATACAGGTTTGGGATGGGGATGGGGACGGACTAGGGTATTGGACATGGGTATATTACATAGACGGGGATGGGTTAGCGTACTATACACGGGCGGGGATGGGGGTTGGTGTATAGGACGTTGTATGGTAGGGGAATTGGTGTACAACATGTGTATGGGGAAAGGCTAGGATACTAGACATGGGATAAGAGAGGGATGGGGGTATAGGATAGGGAGGGGAGGAGAGGGGTTTGGGTGGAAATGTCCAAGGAGTAATAATATATATGTTATAAATTTATATAAATTTCAATATATATAAACATTATAATTTTCAAAATAAAGTGGGTAAACTAAAATTTTTAAATTTAAAAAAAACCCGATGAATCTAAATTATTTTTAAAAAAAATTGATGTTTATTTGGAAACATTGGTAAATGAGATTTTATTTATCGATGTTTCCAAAAAAACATCAATAAATGTGGCCTCTCTAATTAGTGATGTTTCTAAACGTCACTAATTTAGCGATGTTCAATTATGGGCATTTCTAAAAAAACATCAGTGAATGAGGTGTCTCTAAATAACAACATTTCTTACTTCATTAGGATCTTTATCATCACCCAATTATATGATATATTTAATTAACTTCTTCATTGAAATATTGAAATGAAATATAACAAATAGAACTCTACTCATCATAAGAAATTTGGGGAATTTAGGTGGAAAATGAGACAAACCCATATTATATCTTCCATGGAAGAAAGAAGGTCCTAGAATAATGTAGAAGATATCTCCCCCTCCACTTTTGTACATTTTTGTAGAAATGGGGACAAATAAGGAACACTTTATTTTTTACTCAACAAGGAAATAAAAATAAGAATAAGACAAATATATTAATTATAATAACCATATAGTTTTCTATAAAAATCTAATACTATTATTCCCATCTCAAAAAATATATAAATTTTAAATAATACACCACTAATAATAATGTTAATATTATTATGGTAATAATTATAATGGATTATTAAAAATGAAAATCATTTTATACTTTTTTTTATAAAATTTATACAAGACATATTTCAAAACCAATACACAAATAATCTAACCATATAAACATATGATATTTTCATTATATAAATCCATAATTTTTTTATTTGACTAATGGATTTTAGGGACATTTATATATATATATATATGTATTATACACTATATATATTATAATATGCATGATTCCACATGAAATATTTCATGTATGGCACTTGGTATGATTCTCACATTCCTCTGTAATAAAGGGATCATTCAATATTGGAGGAAGACTCAACCTTATAAGGGATTGATAAGATTGCATGTGTCATCCCTCCATTAAGTCATCATCACACACTATATTCCATTCACGTGTCATTCTAAATGTGTCTGTGTGAAACTCACTCGACCCACAAGAAACTAAAACTTCTCCTTCCATTACACCAATTTTTGGGTAGTTTGGGCATGAAAAACAATTTTTCTAATCATTTTTAAGGAATAAAAAGCCACCTTTCAATGTTATCTGTATGTGCATGGGACCATGAATCTCCCACTACCTTATCATGTTTACATCACATGATGATCTTGTATAATCTCAGGACCATGCTCTAGACAATACGTCACTAATTGTTTTTATATTTTTAAATATTCACACTTTCTATACAAAATATATTATTATAATAAAATATATTAAAAATATAAAAGGGTTTTGTTATAAGGTTTCACTAATTATTTGGGATATAACTATTGTTTTCACACAGTTGTATTCATTTTCCATTATGATTATGTTTTACTGTATTCATGCATTATACATTGTTTATAATATTAGTTGATTTTAGATTTCCAATTATCATATTTTTTCTAGTATAAATTTTATTTTAATATCTTCTTCTCTTTTATTTAGAGGTTAATTCCTTAAATTTTGTGATATTTATACTATTAATAGTAGCCAATAACCCATGACTTATTGGAGGCAGACTCTAGGGATCACACTTGAGTAAACCACATACCGAAGTTGGTACTTGAGGGAATCATGTTGTGAATGTTTTTTTTAATTATATAATTCAAATTTTTTATTTTTTATACTCCATTTTTCATATATTCAAAAAAATTATTTAATTTTTAATATCTTTTTTTGTATTTAATTAATAAAATAAATTTTTTATAGTTTTAGGATTTATAATGTATTTTTATATTTTTAATTGATAATAATACTTGACTTTTCAATTGATTGTGAAATATGAATGATTTTTTGGCTAATTATAAGTAATTTTTTGTTAATATTTTAAACACATGTTATGTTGATCAAGACTAAATTGATATTTTTTTTTATAAAATATCAAACCTAAAAAATATGTATTGTGTTTGTTTTGTTCATTTTAATTAAATAAATTTACAATTTTATACTTAAATATCATATATAGAATATGTTTCATATATTTTTAGGATTTTTTTTGTTATAATTTTTTTTATATTATGAAAAATTAATTAAATAGTCTAACAAATAAGTTTATGTCTTAAAATGTTAAAATAATAATAGAAAACAAAATATAATACTAACCATGATATATAAAAATTTATTAGATTTAAAACTAGATTTTAACAATGTGTAATTTTAATGTATTGTAATATAAAACATGTATTTATTACATTAATAGATATATTATATGTATTTTAAAATTAATTAACTTTTTAAAATAAAATGTGTTTATTTATAATATTTTGTAAATAGAAATAGTTTTTAAAAAAATAATGGATTAATAAAAAATATGAATTCTATATTAATCTTGTTCATTTACTTGAATATTTTTAATATTATTTTTTTTATTTTTTTAATAGTTTAATTTTATTTTTTAAACAATTGAAAAATCTATCATTCATACTTATATTTGGTTTGATTATTTTATATTACGATTAATCTTTTAATAATTGTTCTCATAAGTCAAATATTTCATTTTCATTTTTATTTAAAATTTTTAAAATACTTATAAACCTCTTGAAATAAATTTCAATTAATTTATTATATTTTAATTTTATGAAAATAGGTATTCCATAGGGAACATCATCTAGTAGTGATGGTGTGTATGTGTTTATTTTTATATATAATTATTAACTATGTGTGTGTGAATGTTCTATTTTCAATATCTATATTTTATAAAAAACAATTAATTTATTATTTATAAGATTATGAAATTTTGTTTAGATATATCTGATTGTTCTTTTATCAGGCCTAGGGTTCCCAGTGGAGGGATTTATGTATGGAACTCTATTACCAGTTTGGATTTATTATATGATGATACATATCATCTAGAAATATAGATAGATAGTCTTATGATTCACTAATTTGAGGATATCATATGATATTCCCAAAAAATCTCAAAGAACAAAAAATATTCAACCACATTCCCTCATGAGATGATAGAAAAATTATGGTGGGAGTTTCATGTAAAATAAAAAAGTAATTTTTTTTCATTTTTTATATAATTTTTTTTATAAATGGTTTTATTTTATTTAAAAATATAAATTGATTTCCACCCATGATGATTATTAACTGATGTGTAACTCCAAACATTGAGAGATGGATACATATTTTAAGGTTGAGGTAAATATAGAGCACTAGGCACTATATATGGGTGTATCCAACTTTTTTACAATGAGACTTTATAAGTACTACTCCCATCTATTGGCATGATTTGGTTTCCAATTAGTTATGTGTAGTAGAAAAAATGTGATTACTTGATTTAAATATTTAAAAGAGTATTAAATATTTCATATGTTAGATAATAAAATATGTTGAATTAAAATCAATTTAGATCATTATTCAGGTTACCAATCACACAGGGGTGTGCCTCACAGACTTTTTATTCGACTTGAATCATAGTTTCAATAGTATGTATATTGAAAATTTATTTTTCCTTTAATCAGCAGTATGTTATTATATAACATACATGTAAATATGAAATTAATGTTCATCAGATGTAGTTATTCTAGTAATTTATCATATCAAGGTGTTTGCAGCATTCAAATTTTTGTGTGGATAAGGACTCATCGAGACACATATCATAATGTTACTAGTGTCATAGAAAGTAAAACTTATTTTTTAAAAAAATATACTCGTATTTTATTGATATTATTCATTTTTACTAATTGATTCGTTATATATATTCCACATGAGTAGTTTTTGGCTGAGTTGATGGATTTACTAGGATAAAAAGTACATATTACAACTTATAGAGATGAGATCTTCAATAAACTTGTACATTCTAACGACTTGTGTTCTTTCAAGTTTTGAATATTAGGATGAATCTGAATTTTAATGTTGGCAAGGGGTTTTTTTAAAAAAAGTGTTTATATTGATATTCTGAGAGTTTGAACATCTCCAAAAAAAAATGTTTTTGGACATATATCTAGTATAGATAAGTGTTCCTGTTATTTATGGGGGTCAAGAAAAAGGTTTGGGGGGTTGAGTAGAGCACAGGGTGCCTAGAGACCCACTACAGTATGTGTTACACCATGGTTCAGTAGTTATATCTGTTTTGGATGACCATGAGGTTCCCCATGTTGTTGACCACTTCATGGTGCCAAGGGGTAGTTTCAGTACAAAATGTGATGACTAAACACCTCGGGATATGAATTTGATAGACTGTGGTGGTGGCTTAAGGCATTAGGGAGTGAAATGGGTACATGATATTTCATGACTAGCACTTGTTGGGATTTTCATCTAGTCTGAGAAACGGTGGAAAATATAAATAATGGAGGTGGAATGCGATGGTGTTAGGTTCTTTTTTAGATATGAGTGAGTGTGCTACCAATATATAACATTGTACGAGGGTGAGGGTATTACCATTTTAAGGCATGTTTGGATCCTATGGGTCTACTCAGGGTGCACCACAACATAAGGAATGTTGTGGGTCATGCGGTTTTATTCTACACTTGTGTAAACTTTTGGGTGGTTTTACAATTTTCTGTAATTATTATTTATGGGGTTTGGTCCTTTCTCTCTCCACTTTTTCACACTATGTCTAAGGGAACTCTCCCTCTTCTATCATAATTCCCCCATTTGTTGGGGTGGTTTGAGATGTGATTTCTTTTGTGTTCTAAATTTTTATCTCCTTTGTTCTTCTCCAATGATCCTCCTCATATATTCCTTATAATTTGGGTGTCCCGACTTAGGGTTTCATTGATAATTCATCTAGATAATGGTGGAATAATCCTTATATGATTGGTATTTTTTTCAATGAATAGATGATGTCATGTGTTGATGATCGCATGTCTTCCTACACCATTTCATCAATGTTACATCACCACATGGATTTTTAAAGAGTTTTAATTAATTTTTTTGAATTAAAATAAATTAATGATTATATTGGTTTTTATTATTAAAGAATTTTTCTAGGATAGATTCATTGGTGTTCCATAGACCTTTTACAATAGGTTGTCCACCATTTGGGTTTTATGAGGTTAATCAGTGTGCAAGAGTAGATGCATTACATGGATGATCTTGGGGGAGAATTAGTAAGATACCTAAAAGGGTGGTACATTTTTTATTAAGGTAGGTGGTTCCTTGAAAATACCCATTTATTAAATGAATTTTATTTATGTATGCATGGGATGTGTGGATTTTACACTAAGGGTGATCCAAATTTTTTAAAATAAATATCTTAACTAAAAAATGTGCCAAGTGAAATGAAAGAACCTTGGGAACTATCTTTATTTCCTTAGCTACTGACAGTTGAGGAATACATTCTAATATTCTCTCTTGTGACATACAGACCTATAGAGGAGACATTTTAAATAAATTTAGTGAACGGTATGTATCATCCCTAGTGTTAGGTTCCCTTGATTTTCTCTTGGTAAAGGTGTGTGATGACTTGAGGTTGATGGAATAGAGATTTTCCATATGAGTAACATGAAATTCCTTAGAGACAATAGTATTGCACGATAAACATGGGGTGAGTTTTTATTACCCATTGAGATATGAGCACCCAGGTTGATATTCCTTGGGTATGATTTAGGTTTTTTTGGTGCATTAGGACTATCCAGTGGTGACTTGGGATATGAGATAGGATTTATTCCAACCCCATTGATTTGTACTAGTGTGACTATTCCTATGATCCTAATATACTTGTGATATGTTTACAATTATGATGACGGATTCTATTCCCTCCAAGATATGGTTTTGGGACTAGGATATGAGAATGAGAATTAGATTAAAGAATATATATGGGGTGTTTTAGAAGATATGTGAAATATGTGATATTAGTTGGTGACCTAGTGATATGTTGAACATTGAAAGGGTTAATGTGGGTAATGGGTAGTGATGACTGAAATTGTCACCTTAGAAAGTGAATTGTGGAAGATATTGTTATGACTATGAGAGTGATAATTCATTCACTTGAGATTTGAAGATCGATTTTCTGATATAGGTTTGGGAAGATGCTTGATTCCATCGAGATGTATATTATGAGATGATTCAAGTGGGAAACATTTACCAACATGATGTATTGAGATAAATGGGATTCCTTGGAAATGTTTTTTGGATTTAGCATTTGGGCCTAATATATGATATGGAAAAGAGGGATGTACTTCCCTATGAAGTGATTTATGAGAAGCATGGGAGGGATGAACTACCCCCCCTCCCCAATGTTATACTTGATATGTTATGGGAGGGAAAAATTTCTCCCAAATGGTATGTATACAAGAGATAATTCTAGACGGATGCACTTCCTCCCAAGTAATCAGTATATTAGTGGATTCATAGAAATTTCTCCTAGAATTCAGTCATTAAGCTTGAATCTATTGTATTTCATAGTACATTATCATATGAATCACTCATGGGCCTGATATGTTTTTTCATGGTTGTGTAACATGATCAAATACACTATATAATTGTCTTGAGCAGATTTGGATTTATCTTGTGTGTCATGTTAAAACCTTTGGACCGATTGTGTTTACTTATTTAGAATTTTTCATGTATTTATTTATTCAACTAAATATATCACATATATACACCCTTCATTTACTTTTTATATATGATACTATGTTGGGGGTTCCCTACTAACTTGAACTCACACTCTGCTCAGGTGGCCATGACACTTGGATACCCAAAACATACTTCACTATTCATAGGTTCATATTGGGTAAAGGCATGTGTTTGGATCATCTAGTTAGATAGGATTGGACAGAGTTCGGAGATGGATGAGGTACTATTTGGGGATATATTAAATCCTTATACATTATATTTATTTTTTTAGTGTATTTTGATCATCCCGGTGGGAAATCAATCATTTTATACTTTCATAACCATGAGTGTGTATGACTGTATACATTCATATGTTCAATTATTATAGAATTGTTATTGTTTATTAGTTCCATGTACTCTAGATATTAATTATTGATAATGTTTTATTATTCACTCATTATTTTTTTCTCTGACATGGGGGTATAATCTTACTAAGGAATAACATTAGATGCATTCTACTAGTTGGTAGACTGTATTGTATGTAGATGAATTCCTGAGGTCATGTAATTAACCAATTCAGTTATTTTAGATTTAAATAAGCTAGGGCCATTCCAATTGGTATCAGAGAATATGTGATAGATATAAAAGAGAGTGTCATAGTTTTTTTATCTTACTATTTGGGATGATAATAGTCAAGTGACATAGGAATGAATTAGGACTTGTAATGAATATTGTATAGGTTCATCATGAACACTATTTCATATAAGAATTATAAGTTACCATGGATATGATATTTGTATTCTTGGATTCCATTGTTAAAGTTGTATAATTTCAACTAGTCTGATGCAGTTTATATTATGTTTTATAATTTATATATTTTTTTAATCTTGGACCATTGGAAAGAGGTAGTTTTTTATACATCATGTTTAATGAATAGGACTCACATGATATACTCATGCTTCTGTGTGATTGATATCATTGATGATGAGCTTCATTTGTTTAAAATTTCAACAACATAACTTTTTGGTCACACTATAATCAATAGATCTATATTATATTTATTTCTAATGATAGGTCATATGGATTCTATGGCCGGATAACCTTAATGATGATAATATAGTACCTCAATATAAGGGGTTTATAGTGACTCATAGTGGGTTGATATATGAATTTTATGACTTAGTACTGATTCTAGAGAAAAAAATAGGTTTTGTTAATTAAAATATAAAAAAAACCTATATATTGTTTTTAGATAGATCATTTTGGGGGAATTTAAAATAATTGAACCATATGAAAATGTTTCCCTAGATACACATTTCCGTTGGGTGATGTTTTTATATATATGTATACACCTTCATGAGATAGTGATCTATGAGGGGGCAGATCTTATATTTTGGAGCCTTAATGAGGATCATCCTGAGATCATTATTCTGAAGGGGTAGACTTGTGTGTGGAATCCCAGTGAGAATAAGTTCCTTGAGAGACTGGTAACATTGAATGTAAATCCTAATTTACATGTGTGTGAGGACATGGTATGGGTATTTTGGTATGGGAGTTTCCCTATGATTGTTGATATAGGAATAGGGATGTTTCCCATGAGTTATCAATTATGTGATAAATGATATATTTGCTATGTAAGAGAGCCTAATTTTGAGGTGATACTACTTAATATATTGATGATTCAAGTTATATATGTGACGGAAAATTGATATAGGGGTTATATTGGATTTCGAGTGAATTATAAACGAGTAGCATGTGTATATGTTTTGGATTATGAGATTGGATCATAATAGGTATTATCAAGTGTAGTTCATATGTATGTGAGGTTCTTTAGGCTATCATGATGTAATTTACTTAAGGTTATTTTGATATCAAGGTTGGTCTTAGTGGGTAGGATTAGAAAGATTCCTTGATCTCAAGGATTAAGGTATGGTTTCTAATTAGATAATATATTATGATCCTAGAAGGTTAGATCTTGGGTTGGTAGATCATGGTAGATGCTTCTGGTTTTTTGAAGATGATCAGGATGGAGGGTGACCATATGGATTGATTTGAAAGGAGTGAGCTATTTGGATTCTATGGAGATAATCACATAGGTTCTTATAGATATGTGAGATTGAAGTTCTATGATCATGTTTAGTTATTTAGGTTCATGTTCCCCTGTTTGATAATGACTGAATCATTGGATTGTGATTCGTTTTCTTCTAGTGGGTGGTATATAAGTGTACACCAATTAGGTTCATATGAGGCGGAGATAGTTCATTGAGATGATGTGTGTGAGTTGAGTACCGATGGTTATGGTTGAGTTCATGCGAGAATGGGTATTTAGAGATTTTATGATAATTAAAGATATCCCTATTGTGAGAGGTGACATCAGAGATGGATCGAGGTGTTAGGATAAGGATGGAATAAGTGGGTTTCTTAAAACATATTGTTAATAATGTGTTTTGATTGAGTTCTTATGAATATGGTGGACTAGGATTATAGATAATAGATAAGGGGTGTTTTCTTGGGGATGATAATAGCGTCATTGATGGCATGGAATCCAGAGTTAGTAGACTAAGATCATGGATTGATAATAGTGACACATGTATGATTGATGGATCCTATTGAGGTTTCTCTCAAGGAGTCCTGTAAAGAAATCCTTATGGTGGGGAGCACACCATTGGCTATGGAGGGTGTACCCTTGTTGTGTATGGAATATTTAGTGGATTTCAAGGATATCATTCCTTTGAGTTGCAAAAATATAGTGGTTGATGTTTCTCATTATCAATAGTTTTGGTCGTATTGACTAACCCAATAGGGGGTGAATGGAGTACCCAATAAAAATTTCTTTTTAAAATGGATTATTTTCAAATCCCACAAATATTAAAAACCAAACCAGTTTATCCAAATATGTAGTATGATATAGATATTAATCCTTATAATGATTTTTATAAAGATTTATTAGGTCTTGAATGAATAAAATATAATATTATTGAATTATTTGAAATTAGTTTTTTTAATCAACAAACTATATGAACACAAATAAAAATAATTTATCAAAGTATATATTTTGTTTATAGTACAAACAATTTTCAGTTTTTGATGTAGAAATAAAGTAAAGAAATTAAAGCACATAGTGGAAATATTGAATACTAAAGGTTCAGTATCAAGCTGAGACTTAGTTGTAACACCCCAAGCTTCTACGGTACGCTTCTCTTTGAATAATGTGATAGCATGTGTTGTACGCAACACCGAGTTCTAACAACCAATCAAACTAGCCGTTATGAATAGTAATACCTACTTTTTGAAATTATATATATATTATATTTCAAAATGGACTTCATTTTTGGATCCGGAATATCGAATTTAGCCTAATATGAAATTTTGGTACTTTTCGGATAACTTTAATATTTTGATAAATAGTGAAAATTACTAAATTTTAATTAAAAACAACTTTTTAGTCAAAATAATTAATAGTGATATATTATGAATTTGAGTGGTTTTAAAGTATATTTATAATATATTTTTACCATTTAATATAATGTTGGCCATTGGACATAATATTACAATTAAACCGAACATAAACAAGTGTCAATCTTTTGATAGTTATTATCTCTTAAAAACACACTTTTTGTTTTGACAGCAGGAATTAATTTTAAATTAATTTCTGCCACTTCTGTATTTTGAATTTAGAAAAATGGATTCAATATTTGGAATCAGGATGTCCAAATTGTGTAAATAGGTAACTTTTATTTTTAGACATTTTGAATAATTACTGCGGTAAATATTTTATTTACCATGGTTACGGGTAAATCCGGTAAATAAGGGTTAAAAAATAATATTATAATAATACTAAATTACCCTAAAACATGTCCTAGCCTTATTGGTTGATACAGGTTCTACCATAGGAATCTTTGGGTCTATTTTGGGACCCCATGGTGCCACTTATAGGTGATAGGGACATTTTATTTTAATTAAGTTAAAATGAATACAAAAATGACACAAGTATATATCTTTTAGAAAAACAATTTTTACATAGGGTAATATATGTTGTATTTTAGATTATAAATATTCATTAGAAAGATAAAAATATTTACTACATAATTATATTTTATTTATAATTTTTAGACATTAAATAATTTAATTTATTTATGACACAATGAGGATGAATTAATTACTATAATAGTGAAAAATTAAAATAATTGATATTATAAATACCAAAATAAATATAATATGAAACTTTTAATGAATTAAACTAATTTTATAGGATAATATTATATATTAGGATTGATTTAATTGACTTTTTTAGAAGTAATAAATCTTTTATGAGTTTCACAAAAATCAACTATTGAATAGTGTCAAAATTGACATAAAAGAGTTCTTAAAACAAATATTATATTATTAATTGATATTAAATTCCTAAATATCTAAGGTTCGGACAAAAGACTTATATCATTATAGGTTCATCATTAATGGACCACTTGGGGGTCTCTCTGATGTATATAGTAAGTTTATTAACCATATTATATAAAAATTCAAAGAGACATTGTAAAAGTGAAACTAATTAACTTAGAGTTAATACTTAAAGATAAGGTTAATATAAGTACCCAAACCTGTCTAAATTCTATTGTTTGAGTTGTTTTCGACCCATACCCACCTTAACCTTTGAATAATCAACTTTGTATCCATTGGAAACCGAATATTAATTTATTATAAACTAATATCTCTAGCTTTTCCAAAGGTGCCCCCCACCCCTCTTATAAAAGGGCACTCCTCCTTCTCACTTCTTCACACCTTAAAATCCTTTTGGATCGGCCAAAATCTGCCCATATACTCTCCAAACTTCCCTCACTACAACCTAGAGGCCTTAGTTTGATCATAAAGCCAACCTAAGGAGCCCTTTTGATCAAATCAAAAGGAAGAAACTGAAGAAGAGGTAATGATTTCACAACCCTTTTCCAAGTTCCTTTCTTCTTCCACTTCTTCTTGATTTCTTGTTACCATTATAAAATAATTACTCCAGTATCATATATATACTGTGATGTTATTATAAATATGGTACAACCATATTCAGTATTCTATCCACCCTTTGAATAACATGTCACCATACGTGCGTACGTACGACTTACCGTCTCCATGTCGTGGTGTAATTGTTATTCAATATAATATTATTTGGATGGGTATAATAATGATGTGTAACTCATGTAAATAATAAATATAAAATTTTAATGATTCTTTATATATGATATACCATCCATTTATATATTATTTTAATATCAAAAGAATGATATTGTCGCTCATGCGTACGTATGGACTACCGTCTCCACGAACGCGATGAGATTCATTCTCCATCGTATCCATTCAAGTATAATTATCATTTGATGATTTAAAAAAAAATGATGTTTAAGGACTTGATATCATTCTGATTATGAATAATATACAACCTATCCTTTACAAACATGTCTTATGTAACAAAACATATAAAAGAAAACAAGTAATTTAACACCCGAAACAACGATAATACTAAGATATTATTATCAAATCAATATTAAAAGATCATATATGATATCATATTAATGTATATGATTCTTGTATAATTTAATAAAAATTATTTCACCATTATACAGGAGGTTAACCTACCCCAACCAAGGAAAAGTACAAGGTAAGGGTTATTTCACAATCTCTTCATTATCCGAGGTTGTTTATATGTAATAATCTACTGGGATATCTTTATCATCCACATCCATGTTTTCTTAAAAATGTATTTCAAAACATTTTTATTATTTACAAGAATATTGGTTAAAGTCATTTATACCCTTGTTTGACTTTTTATAAGAGTAATATTTCCTTCGTTTTCAAAACAAGGTCCTTTTTAACCTTTTCAACAGAATTAAGGTAAGAATGTTTTTTTTAACTTATACGGCGGGTGCGGTTATTTTCCACCGTTATATAATCTTCAAAGCTTTCCATACAAGCTTATAAGAATATTTTCAAAGAAATTTTTTTATTTTATATGTCTCTTAAATGATTTCAAAAATAGAAAGAGATATTTCTCTAAAAAGAGTTTTGATTTCATCTATGTCAACAGCCTTTGATGGATTTTACACTTATTTGAAGTTAATTTATTATGATACAAAACTTCTATATTGTATTGAAGGTTTTGTGATATGTTTGACTATGAATGTTCTATTTTTATACCATTCATAGTTTATGGTGAAATTATTGACATTCCTTATGCTAGTTTTTTTACGAATGTTTATGTTATGTTTAAACCTATTCATATGAGGAATGCATTGGACTTAATAAGTGACGGGTGGAGCCCGCTATAGCTCCTCGATGCATCGGTAGGTCTCATGAGACAAACTAATGTCTTGGCACAAGGACTTGGCAAAATCTTATTTGTAGTCTTGTCACGAGGCCTTGGCTATGTGGTTATGATAGTCTGCATTATACATTCCAACATTATGAAAGTGGTTATTGATATTGCATGTGATTATTCGATTAGTAGAATATCCATGTGAACAAGTAAATGGCATTATTTCATTTTACTTTTTCCATACTATGTTGAAGTTCAAGTTTAAAAGGCTTTTGTTTTAGTAATGCATTGCCTTAAATGTTTATGCTTATTTTGAATGTTCCGCTATATTGTTATCCTTACTGGGCATTTGAGGTCACCCCTTTTCTCTGTTTTATTTTTCCTAGGATGTGAAGAAGTAAGTTATGAATAACCTGCAGGGATATTATGAGGGGATAATAGTGTGGACTGTGGAGACATTATGTTTTTGTAGTAGTTTTTCATTTTATGATGTAATGTAAAACTTATGAATATATCTAGTATTTACAAGGCTACTAAACCAATTGGTCTTTCGAGATTTGATCTTTCTTGTGATCATTCCAATGTTATGTAATAATGCACTGACTCTGGGTAACTATGGTCAGGGCGTTACATTAGTCCTCTCCATTTTCAGATCATCTGCAACCAAGAAGTTTATATAAAATAAACAAGTTAATCCAAAACCTGGATCAGGTTTATAAACTAGTTTACAAACTATTGAGGTCCCACACAACCTCTTCTATTGTTATATGCGGGAGTAAAAATAAACAGTCCAGACAAAGACCTATACCACCCTTATCTATGGTAGAATCAAATCTATAAATATTTTCAATAGATATTTAGTATATTCAAGTTCATCACCAAATATAGTGCTTTTTTTGATAAAATAGAGTATGTACACACACTGCTCAAAATGTAAATAAAAATAAACAGAAAATACAAATCTAAAAGTATAAAGTTTAGAAATGGTCATTCTGTTGCAATGCTTATTGTGACTCTTTATTTTCTTATCTAGTAAAATATGATTTGGGTTATTTTAAAAACATTAGAAGACTAGAGCATCAAAAACTCTTATTCATGACTAGAGTCAAGCAATGGTTGTTAATATGTAGTTTTTCTTCCAGTTGAATGTTTGTAGATGGGGATCTCCTCTTGTTTTCAATCAGGTATAGCACTATTTATATTCATTAGTCACAATCTTTCTATTTTCTTTATTTCTTCTTCACCAATGTATTTCCTATATCACATGAGGTAGTCTGCTTCTTTTCTTTATTAGCAGCAGTAGGGAGAATATCTGAATAATTTTTTTCCTCATAATGCATGTTCTTACACTCTCTTCAATTAATCATGTCAAGAATTTAGGAGACAGTCATTAAAATAATAAATGGAATTAACTTCAATAATATATCCACTATTAATAATCCAAAATAAGGAAATA
The DNA here is from genome assembly GCA_963277665.1 of Viscum album. Taxonomy (NCBI): domain Eukaryota; kingdom Viridiplantae; phylum Streptophyta; class Magnoliopsida; order Santalales; family Viscaceae; genus Viscum; species Viscum album. The sequence continues at coordinate 1,444,460,686 of OY728128.1, forward strand.
AAAAAATTGAGGTGGTTTATTAGTATGGAAGCTTCTCGAAGTCTGGTGGTATGTTTTTATGGTGGAATGAAAATGGTGGCATCTGGTCTAATGGTTTATTAGTATTAGAAAAAATTCAATTTCCCTAGAGATGTCTGAACTGTAGGTTTCTGTTTAGAAAATGTCTTAAACTTATAAAAAGTTCTATTTTGATGGTATGACATTGGTGATGTCTCATCAGGTGATATCTCTTACTTAGCAAAATTTATGTTTTGTTAGCATGACATCCTAATAGCGTGTTAACTAACGGGGTCTCATACTTCATCAATTTTGTTCCCAGAGGTATGAAATTATTTTGGCATGTCATGGAAAATAGTATCTCGAGTTGGTAGTTCCATTCTCAATGTTTTCTTGTTCTTAGTTATGTTTATCACCTGTCTCAGAATATGATATTCTTATAGAAATTATATAATTCATTAATACTGTTAGAATCCTGATTTTGTGATCACTGAAAAAAGGAGGTCAAAAATCTCTCCCTTTTTTATGATAACAAATCATGGAATCAAAGGTATTAAAAAAGTTTAAACACAATGTCCAAGATAATACCAACGTATAAAACAAGAGGTATCATTCATAGTATGTGCAGATGATATTGAAAAAAAAGAAAATTGTAAGTATCAAGAGTAAGTTACATGTATAAAAGATAAAAAGATTTAAAATAGATAGTGTTAAAGAAAAAAACCACAGGATTAAACAGAAATTCCAAAAAAATCCATAACAAATCTGAAAAAAAATCCATACAAATTCTACCCCTTTTAGGATTATATAAATGGTAAATATAAGTAGAATAAAGATATTGAATGTAGTAAAAGTAAATAGACTAATAGATATGGAAGGAAGTATGAAATATGATCAAAGAGTTATCACATATAAATTCCCATCAAAGAAATAAAAAGTTTGAGCAATAGGTGTCCCAAAGCATGGGATGAGACATTGGAAAATGCATGAAACTGGAAGGAAAATGTGCTAGATGATATCGAGGAACACCTGGTCCGAGAGATAACTGAGTTGTAATTAGAACTACTTCCTAAGAAAAAACATCTTGTCCATGAAAATGAAGAAATTCATTCATCAGTTTGATGAAATACATTATGATTTTTCCACCCCTTTCTACTTCACAAAAGAAGTCATATTTATCTTTCATAAATCGGCTCAACACTAGTGTCATCTACATTAGTTGTCTGACCTGATGTTTGAAATATTGAGTAATATGGTGATTCTGAATATTCGTATCCAGGAATTTAAAATTATCATCCATGTAATGCTTTGTGTAAATCCTTGATAGATAATATCTAATGGAATTGGTAATAGTTTTTTTTGTCATCTTTCATGTCGTGGTCATTTTTGGTAATAAATGTGAGAAAATTATCAGAGTTATATCTAATTCGGCTCAAGGACTCTTGGAGAAGATCATTGACACTACTAGAAGAACTGATAAAGATAACTCTAAACTCATATCTAAAAACTGATTAGATGACATTAACATCAAGCACTAGAGGAGGAGGAGCGGTCGCAATATAACTATCCAGAGATGTATCCTCAAGACTTTTTAGGATTCCATCCATGGAGTCATAAAAGGTTGACTTTAGATCTTAAATCATAGCTTGATAGAATCCAATTAACTTTAACTTATCTTATTCTCAATCTCAACTTTTTGTATGTGATTCAACATATTTGGTTGAATATATTAGATCACCTACTGAAAGATAAATCTGGCATCCTTTTCACTAACTTTTGTCAAATGATGAGACTGATTCATCAAACAATCTTAAATGATAGAAAGACATTTTTTCTCAAAAAACATTCAAGTCATATCTTGTACATAAATCTATCGGCAAAATAAGAGGAACTGTAGTAGGTTTTAGATTAGGGGTTCTAAGAAAATAAAAAATTTCTAGTATACCTTCAAAATCTACTTGAACTATCAAATATCCCTTAATATCAAATTCAACTCGATCCTCATTCCCACCATTATTTTGCTGACTCCATACAACATTTGAGTACATTCCCCATTCTCCTTCCATATTTTCAACCCATAAATCTAAAAATATAGCTAAAACAAATTTAGTGGAATGATATACCACACCAGCAGGTACAAATTACACATCAAGAATTATTAGTCCATCATAAATATGTGTATCTAAGGTGTGTTCAACACTATTAGGTTCATCTTATATCTTTTTAAAAACATGAGGTGTCACTACGATTTGGGAAACATCCTTTTTTCTATAAAGAGTAGGTTCTAATTCCATATGGCTATCAACTTAGGGTTCATTAGCATCTAAAATATCCCACTTAACATCCCAGACTTGCTTAGAAAAAGCCATCTAAATTTTCTCTTGCTCGGCTATATGTTGTTCCACAATAACAATCACATAAAAATGTTCCATCACATCAGAAATTGAAATTTTATAACCAGGAGAAATGGAAATGGACTCAATTTCATCATCCATTTTATATTAATGAAGTATATCAATAGATGGGGATTTCCCCCCTAAAATATTTCATCTTTTTTCTTTTAGATTTAGATCCACAAATTTATACAAATATGGTTATTGTAATTATTCACTATGTGAATCAAGATGTTCCTGAAGCATTAAAACTTCCTTCCTCCTAATTTGGAAACTTTCACCACTAGGATCAAAGTCATCAAAATCACATTCATCATTTGTATCCAATTTATCTTTATTCATATTTTCACCATTTCTATTCTAATATTCTTCTTCTTTTTCCTCCTCATTATCACCATCATTATCGAATTCCATAGATTTGGAACTCTTATAATTCTCCTCTCCATAGACCTCAGTCTCTTTTTCATCACATTTAATAATTTTTCATTTTTTGAAAGCCTCTTTGGTGGGATTGGAGCTCCAAAGGTAATGGGAGAGTATTTGGGAGATAATTCAGGATCATTCTACTCATCAAAAGATTGTTCCTTTTCTTATTCTACAGTAAAAACTTTTTACTTATCCTCATCAGAGTATTCAATAACTTTATCTGGCTCTATGACCGGATGAAATTCATCCATTAGTTTGGTTGTATGATGAACTTGGTCATATTCATCATATTACATATCAGAATCTCCAACTCACTCTCTCTTCTAGGGGTTCCAACTAATATTCATCCTTGAAAAATTATCTCTTTAAATATAAAAACGCCCATAGTATGTAATATACTCTTCATCATTGGCTACTAGGTCATTGTACTTAAACATGGAATAAATGAATTTAGGGTAGATGAAGGAGTTGGATATAGAGGATGGTTTGGTCATCTCACACATATGCACCATGAGATATCTACACAAATATATCTTATGACCTTTGTTTATAAGATATAGAATATAATCATTTTGATGCCTTAAATTTTAGAAATAACCCTTTCTAGTGAATATCATGTGCTGAAAAACATAAAAAGTATCCTACATTCTCCATCAATATCTTAGGAAACAGGTCTTTTATTTGTGTTATGTCTGGTAAAATCTATTAAAGACTCTTCACTCACAAATGAATCACTATCTTTTGTAATAGTTCATTAATAATCCTTATATATTCATTCATGAGTTAAATCCAAACATTTATCCCATTTCTTTTATGAAAAACCAAATCTGTGTCCTTTGATATGACTTATGATCCAAGAATCACCATATTGATCAAAGGAAAACTCAACATAGTGATAAAATTCATAAACAAGCTTGGGGTAGAAGGGTATCATGTTAGAGGAAAACCACTCAGACCATCCTTGATTCTTGAGTATTTTAAGTACTAGAGACTTGCTATAAAATATCAACATTGATTCAAATTCCCTTCTTGCAATAATAACTTTGTTTGAATGCTCAGGATTAACTGGTGAAACTAGAGAAACAAGAGTAGGTTCAATCAATTATTTCTTCCGATTATTAGAATATGTTGATTTTTCTAGAGAATATACTAAATCATGCCTCATTCTCAGCATACAAACTTGTTTTGGAAATATCAATCATGATATGAGGAGGTTTAAAATGTAGAAGGAAAAGGGTTACACAATTATTGAGAGAGAGAAAATACAGGAGTATCATGTGGGGATCAAGTTATATTGGGAATAGATATTATTCCATTTTGAATCATTTGGGATTTCATGAATTCTAAAATCAAAATAATATTTTATATTGAATTCAAAATTGAGTAAAAAATCACATCGAGTTACAATAAATAAAATAAACTCGAAAGCATTAAACATGCGGTTCAACTTTGAGAAAATTTTTTTTTCAAAGGAATGAAAAAGTAACAGCATGATAAACCAATGGAATAACAAGCCAGTGACATAACAATACTACTTTATGATAAACCAATGGTGTGTCAGAAAAATTAAACTCAACAAAAAATAATCAATACTAACTAATGTTTGATATAGTTTATTCCCTTAAAATTTAAAGGATTAGTGAATATATCCGCTAACAGATGTTTTTTTCCAATAAATTCAAGAGTGAAATTTCCCTTTTTAAAATGGCCTCTGAAAAATTGATTTCTTATATCAATATTATTTTTCCAATATTGAAACACAAGACTCTTTGAGATATTTATTGCACTTTTATTTCCACAGTTTATGGGGACATGTCAAAATTGATATCCATAGTCTAGTAGAGTGCGTTTCATCAACAAAAGTTATGTATAGAAACAAAATTTATCTATATACTTAGCTTCAGTAGTATAAATTACAACATAATTTTTATTTTTACTAAACCATGACACAAGATACTTTCCTAAAAATTGAGATGTTCTAGATGTTCTTATTTTTCTATCCTAAATACACCAAAATCTGCATCATAATAACGTACTAAAAGAAATTCTTGTTCTCTTAGGTAAAAAAAATTCTAAATTGGTTATATACTTAAGGTATTTGAAAATTATTTTAATAGAAACAATGTGTGACTCTCTTAGGTTTTCTTGAAAATGAGCACACATAAAAACATGATATATAATTTCTAGACATCTAGAAGCCATGTAGAGAAGACTTAAATCATAACTCTGTAACTAGTTTGATCAACTAGTTTCATAGTTTCATCAAGACTCAATTTACTGGTGGTACTCATAGGAGTATCACTACTCTTAGTATTATCCAAGTTAAAACGTTTTAAAATATCTTTTGTATATTTAATTTGATTTAAAATAATTCCTTCTATGATTTTAAAGATCTGAAATCCAAGAATGAATTTTATTTCACTTATTAAACTCATTTCAAATTCATTTTTTCATCATTTTAGGTAAATGAGTAGATATAGAATTTTTGGAAGATCTGAAAATAATATCATCACCAAATATTTTTACTACTAATACATCTTTTGAAATTAATTTTATGAAAAGAGTAGGTTCAGTAATACCTTCTGAAAAACCATTTGAAATAAGAAAATTGTTGAACCTATCATACCAAGTGAAAATAGCTTGTTTTAAACCATTTAAATCTTTAGTTAATTTAAAAACATGAATTGGAAAATGATTATTTTTAAAATTATAGGGTTAATATAAAAACATCATCAATTATAAAACCATTTATGAATGCACTATTGACATTGATTTGATAAATCATGAAATCTATATGCTCTGTATAAGAAAGAATAATTCTTATAGATTCAAGTCTGGATATTGATACAAACGTTTCTTTATAGTCAATCCCTTCTTCCTAACTAGAATCTTCTGCAACTAGTCTAGCCATGTTTTTAACTATAGTGACTAACTCATCATCTTTATTCCTAAATACCCATTTAGTACCAATAGTTATGGTGTTCTTCGGTTAATCAACATGTTCCCATAATTTGTTTATTTTAAACTGATTTAATTCATATTTCTTAGCTATTTCCCATAATTCATCATTAATAGCTTTATTGATGTTCCTAGGCTCATGTTCAGACAATAAATTTTGATGTTCAACATGATTTATAATTTAATATCTAGTTTGTATTCCTCTATTTAGATCAGCTACAAAAAAATCTAAAAGATGCTACTTAATGGTTCTAATATCTATACAAAAAAGGTATTTTTCACTTCTAGATTTTCATGTTCAGGTTCTGGAATTTCTGGAAATTCTTTAGAACTGGATGATTTTTCTTCTTTTATTACAATAGAGTCTAAAGGATTATAATTTAAGTTCAGAGAAGACAAATCATCCTTAACATTTTCTAAGGATGTCTTAGGTTCATGCGAATTAGTCTCATTAAATTTTACATAAACTTATTTTTCCACAGTTTTGGTACTCTTATTTTAACACTCTATAAGATTTTCAACAGATTGAATAACCTAGGAAAATTCCTTCATTACTTTTGGATGGGAAAATTATCAATATTATCTATATTGTTAAGAATACATACTTTGAAACCAAAAACTATGAATTAATTAACCGTGGAATTCCTATAGTGCCATAGTTCATAAGGTGTCCTCTTAAGGATTGGTCTCATCAAAACTCTAATGATGATATAGCAGGATGTATTGATAGCTTCTACCCAAAATTTTATATGAAGGTCATGTTCATTCAACATGGTCTGGGCTATCTCTTTTAAGGTTCTATTTCTTCTTTTAACAAATCCATTCTACTGGGGAACCTAGGATTAGAGAAGTTATGAGTGTATCCATTTTGTTATAAAAAAGATTCAAAATATTGATTTTCAAAATTACACCCATGATCATGACTTAATGTCTTAATCCTGAGTCCATTAAGATATTATATAGACATGTTAGAATTTCTAATGTAAGAAAAATAATCACTTTTGTGAGCTAGAAAGAATACCCAATTATATATAGATAAATCATCTATAATAACATAAACATTTTGCTTCCCATTAAGGCTTGAAACTATGGAAGGGCCAAAAAATCCATGCGAACCATCTCAAGGGGCTGAGAAGTTGACACTTCTTTCTTTAATATAAAAGAAAATTTATATTGTTTCCCTTTTTGATAGGGGTTACAAACTTTATTAGCTTGGAACTCAATATTAGTTATATCCCTAACTAAAACTTTTCTAGTTACCTTCCTAATTGAGTGAATGTTTCAATGGCCTATTCTTCTATTCCAATTCTAGGATTACTTATGAAAGGAACTCAATCATGAATCATTTTTTAGGAATCTAATAAATTAAATCTATAGCATAAACATTGTCATATCTCATGGAAGTAAAAAATTAAATAATTTCTAGAATCAAAGAAAATACAAGAATAATTCTCAAACATAACATAAAAACCATTATCACATAACTAAAAATACTAATTAGGTTATAATTAAACCATAAACTAATAAAACTTTATAAATTAAATCTGAATTTTTGTTACCAATCTGTCCTGGGTAGGTTGATATTTCTTTTATAATTATCACCAAATGTGATATAGACACCATCAACCTTTATAATTATTTTAAAGAATGAATAATATCTTGTAATATTCTTTGAACAACCAACATCAAAGTAAAATACAGTTCTACTAGATTTATTCAATCATTTTTCCTACAAAACAAGTTTTAAACAAGAAATAATTTTGGTACCCAAATCAATTTGGATCCAGAAATGTTAGATATTAGATATTTAGGATCCAAAAATTGCTTGATGTGTTTTCTATAAATATATTACATACTATATGAAATAGAAAAATTGTTATTTCCTTTTAAAAAATAATTTTCAGTAGAACTTTTAGGTATGGATTTGGGAAAAAAGTTCTTTTTTTTTGTTTTCCTTTGTCCAGGTTAGTATCCAATCCCACTAAAATATTTTATTGCAACTTTCTTTCCCAACATTTTTGTGAGTGTATCTCTACAAATTTTAAATTTTTCAATATCATTCTTCAATTGATCATTTGATAGTTTAAGTTATATGTTTTCTTTGAGTAGTAAAAAAATTTCTTTGTTTCTATATATTGATCAAATTTTGTATTTGTATTTAGAGCATGCAGTTTTTTTAGACTTTTATACTTATATGTTAATTAATTAAAGGTATCTGATAGAATATTTGTGTATTATAATGATTCTTAATTTGACATATTTTCATCATCATGTTGTTAATTTTCAATTTCATCAAAATTATTCAATGGAAGAATATTATAAAAAGTAGGTAATGTTGTTACCACACTGACTTTAGTTATGAAACACATATTTTCTTTTGTCTAGATTATCATTTGGTGAATAATCTGAATCACTAAAGATATCTTCAGAATAACTCCTAGTGGCATTCAAATCCTTCTTGTATCTCTTATCCTTGTCCTAATAATTCTTTTTATACTTAAGCTTTGGACAGTCAGACTTTATGTGTCATTTACTCTTATATTCATATCACACAACTTCATTTGAATCATCATACTTTTTCCAATCTCTCATCCAATTTCCTATATTTACATACCTTCTTTTATAGTTTGATTTCCTGAAAAACGTTTTCTTCCTATAGAACTTCATAAATATTCTTGCTAAGTGAGACATCACCTCATCACTTTCATAAAGAGGTTCCCAATCACTTGAATCTATCGCTTGGACTTGCTCCCTTTTTCTCCATTTTTAGGGATAGTAGTCTTGAAATATACTGACATTATTTTAGTATCCTCATCTTCTAATCCACTAACTAAGTTAACTTGAAAGGGGGTTACATTTATCTCGATAAAGGAGTGTGAAAGAAATCTCCTTGAACTGAATATGAGGTTGGTTAGTAAACCTATACTAACTCTACCATCTATCAAAGATGGGTTTGTTATTTATCATGATGCATCTCTAAAAGGTCTTAGATGTGTTCTTATAAAAATTTAGAAGGGGATTTCCTATGCATCTTGATATTTTAATCCTCAAGAGAAGAATTATCCTACCCATGAATTAGAGTTACCTATAATATGTATTTATCTAAAGATAACAAAACATTATATTTATCGGCAAAAGTGTGATATATAAACAAACAAAAAGAGTTTTAAGTATATATTCACATAAAAGGAACTAAACATAAGACAAATGAGATGGTTGGATATTCATAAAGACTATGATTGTTTAATTAATTATCAACATGGAAGATAAAACTATGATGTTTATGCATTGAGTATGAATGATCATGGCATTCTTGTAATGATGATAATTGAAGGAGATCCATTTATTAAGGGACTAGTATAATTGGACATGGGAATCATAAAGAAAATGATATAATAAATGATATCACAAACAATTTCATAACTTTCATTACTAAATAATATCATGAAATCTCAAAGAGACAATTATTTTATGAAGAATAAGATAGAGTCTATGAAAAATGGGAAGTTTCCTAAATTTTGTATTGATAAATGAGGTGTACTGAAATTTTGTAAATGGATATGTATTCCATCTATTCCGAATAAAAAGAAGAAGAGGATGGATGAAGCTTATATCTCTACATTATCTATACACATCAAAATAACTGGGATGTATAAGGACCTTCATGATCATTATTGGTGGGATAATATGAAATAGGAGAATTCAGATTATATGGAAAGGTGATTAGTGTTTCAAAAATTTAAGGTGGGGTGAAAAATTAATAAAGGGGTATTACAACCACTACCTATACCTATATGGATGTCGGATAATATCACTACATACATTATTACTATCCTTCTAAATACAACCATTATTAATAGTTATATATGGGTAATCATTTATAGATTAAAAAATTCTACCAATTTCATTTCTTTAATAGAGGATTTCTCCCTAGAATATCTGTAATGCATCTATATTCAATATGTTGTGACACTACATGGAGTATCATTGTTGATGGTTTATGATAAAGACGTAAGATTTTATTCTAAATCTTGAAGTATCCTTAAAAATTATTTGATTATAAAAGAAAACCCAAGCACAACCTATCATCCTCAAAATGATGGGAAATCTGAGAGGACTATTCAAACATTAGAAGACATGTTACGAGCTAGCTCACTTGATTTTCATGGCAGTTGGGATCAACATATTCCACTTGTTGAATTATATTATAACAACAATTTCTACTCAAACATTATAATGTTGTATTTTAAATCTCTCTATGGAAATATTTTTAGAACCCCAACATGTTGGGATGAAGTTAGAGAAGAGAAACTATTAAGACTATACATTGTGAAGGAGACTATAATAAATAAACAAGTGATTCAGAAAAATATAAAGGATACTCAAAGTCAATAGAGAATTTATGATGAAAAAAAGTTAATGAATTAGAGTTTCATGTTTGAGGTAATTTATTTCTCTAGTTATCACAGTGGAAATGGGTCTTGTGGTTCAAAAAGTATGGGATACCTAGTCCAAATTACATTTCACCAGTTTAGATTCTGGAGCATATTGGGAAGTTTCTTATTGACTAGTACTACCACCATATATTTCAAAAATCAACGATGTATTTCATGTGTTACAATTGAGAAAGTATCTATATGGATCATCACATATACTTAACATTAATGGTTTGTAATAGGAACCTAGCTTATATTATAAATAGGAATCAATTTAGATTATTGACAGAGAGGAAAAAGTGTTGAGTAACAAGAAAACACAACTTGAGAAAGTATTGTAGAGAAACCACATGTTAGAAGAAGATACTTGGGATCATAAGAAAGCAATGAAAGAGAAATACCCCCCATTTTTTGATTCATGTGTCAAATTTCAATGATAAAATTTCTTAAGGGGGTTGGGAATGTAATGACATGAAAATTCCCTTTAGGATTACTAAATGAACTCATTTTTCTTAATGAATAAATTATTATATTTCATGGTGGATGTACATATAATGATTATTACAAATATATATACATGTCAAATAATATTATTTATTAATATAACTATGAATTGAATAGGGATATAAAAACCAAAAAATATAAAGCATGCAATGGTGTGCTCCATAGGTTCAAACTTTTCCAGGAAGATTAAACCATGGACACTATTAAAATAAAATAAAGAAGAAATTGGAATATAATTAACATTATAAAAGTAAATTTAAAAACCTTTGGGAATCAAGTAGTAAATATTGATTAATAATAGAGTTTATATATAGTATAAAGGGAAAACTGAACATTGGGATCTGACTATTACCTAAACATTTTCCTATAAGAACGATGTTTAATATGACTATTGGGTATTACCACCATTGGTAATAATGTTATAATTAGAATTAGTGTTTATAAAGGGAAATGAAAAAATATAATTTATATATAAATTAGAAATGATGGACTTATTTAGTAGAGTCGTGCCTTTAAAAGATCATTTGTTAGAACCAATGAAGGGTAGCATCACTGCGGTTTTCCCATAACCAAGAAATAATAGATAAAATACCTATAGAGAATGCCAAAAGGCATTGTTAAAGTACAATATTGGCAAACCAGTGACCTCCAAACAGGGAACACTTTTGGCTAGCCGCTATTGTTTATAGTGCCTGCAGAATAGAAGATGTTATACACTAGATTGGGGTAACCTTAAGTGAATACCATTTGGAAGTCTCTATATTATATCATATAGAGAACATAAAATGGTAGTATCTATAGTCATAATCATCTAGGTCTATAGGAATTTCCATATATTGGTTGGTATAGGTTCCCTTGGTCGAGACTATAGAAAATTCCCTATGGATGGCACTATAATTTTGTTATTTTCAAAAAAAAATGACAATTGAATTAAAAAACCACCATATTTCAAAAATAAAATAAATATTTCACAAATACATAAAACCACAGTCCCATAAATATATTTCTGTAATCATCTTCCAAGATCTACTCCCATCATAAAATAAAACATCCAATGAAACAATTTAATAAAATATTTTGTGCATCAAAAAATATCACAAAAAACTAATAACTGAAATTAAATAAAATATTTCAATTAAAAATTAGTACTATAGATCGATGTTATTTGATTTTGAATATATATTAATAATTTATAATCATTTTTTAAAATTTAAAACTATTTATTCGGTCATTCATCAAAGACCGCACATATTATTGACATTTCATCTACTTATACATGTTAATAATAATAATAATACATTTTTCTTTTATTTCAAGTCATTCCAAGGTTTTTTGCTATATATTTGAATATTATAATCATATTTTGGTGTTTTATGAAACTATAAGTGAATTTTCCATTATCCTGGTAAATAGAACCTCCGATTGAAAAACCGTCTGCTCAAACATTTCAAAATTTGCATTATGGTTTCTGTGTTCTGATTTCACGACATTCAGAGTTTTATGATTAGTTTTGACCCCCCCCCATGTGTATTTAAAGGTCATCAAACCATTAAAACAACATATTCGGTCATTCTAGGAAGACCATACTTCTGATTGATGTTTCATATTCTCGTACACATCACATATATTAATAATATAGTTTTCTTACGATTTTATGTTATTTTGGATAATTTTATATGGATCTCACTTTTAAATGTGTGTCTTTGTGTTTTATAACACCCAAAAGTTTATTTTCAATCCCCCAAAAAAACTGTACCTCAGATCAGCATTACATATTCTAAAAAACATAAAAATTAAATCTACAATTGTTCTCCTATAATTTCACAACATTCAGATTTCGTTCAGTTGGTCTCGGAACCCAGAGGAATCTTTTTAAATAGTGTCAACATTTAAAAACCTCAAATTTGGTCATTTCAAGAGGAATGCACGTCTGATTGACATTTAATCTAATCATACATGTATGGAATAATAATAAGACTATTTTCATATGATTTCAAGTCATTCTGAGGTCCTTTTCTATATATATGACTGTGAAATACTTGTTTTGGTGTTTTATGACACTAAAAGTCTGTTTTCCATCATCCTGGGAAAATGGCACCTCCGATTGACATAAAAACTACTCAACCATTTCAAAATTCACTCTATTTTTGTTTTAATATGATTTCATAGAATGTGGACATCATTCTATTAGTCCCCCCATGTGTTTTTAAAGGGCTTAAAATCATTAAAAACAACATATTCGGTTGTTCTAGGCATACCGCTTTCTTGATTACATTATGTATCCTCTCACACATAAATAATAATAATAATATGGTTGTACTAGGATTTTATGTCATTATGAGTTCATTAGTTTTTTATCTAACCATCAAACACATGTTTTTGTGTTTTATGACACAAAAAATGTATTTTTATCCTCCCGAGAAAATGTCGTCTTAGATTAATGTTCTGTCGACTTGACCATTTCACAATTCACTCTGTGCTTGTTATCGTCTAATTTCATGGAATTCAGATCTCATTCGGTTGGTTTTGACCCTCTATTTTCCCTTTTTAAAGGGCATCAATCCTTTTAAAACCCACATATTCGGTCATTCTAGGAACACAACACATCTGATTGACATTTCATCTACATGTACAAAAAAAATAAGATAGTTTACCTATTATTTCAAGTCATTATGAGGTTGTTTTCTATATATCTAACCATTAAATGAATGTTTTGGTGATATATGAAACTCAAAGTGTGGTTTTCATCATCCCAGACAAACAATACTTTTAATTGCCATAGCATCTACTCAACCATTTCCAAATTCAATAAAAAAATGATCTAATTTCAAATCATTTGAAGGTCGTGCAGTTGGTTTTGATTCCCCCCCCCCCTCACGTGTTTTCATAGGGCATCAAACCTTTAAAAAAATTATATTCAGTCATTCTAAGATGAACATAGTTCTGATTGACATATTATCTTCTACACATTAAAAATAATAATAATATGGTTTTTCTATGATTTCAGGTCGTTATGAGATCATAGGATATGGATATGATCATTAAATGAACATGTGGGTGTTTTATAAAACCAAAAGTTCATTTTCAGTCCTCCCTAGAAAACACCACCATGGATTAATGTTCTATCATTTCATCTATTTTAAAATTTACTCTATGGCGTTTTTCATCTAGTTTCATGGCATTAGTATTCTGTTCAGTTCAGTTCAACTCCTAGATGCACCTTTTTAAAGGATGCTAAACTTTTAATAACCACATATTCAGTCATTTTGGGAAGACCACACATCCAATTGGTGTTCCCTCTGATCGTACAAATCACGAAAAAATAATAAGGTGGGTTTCCTATGATTTTATGTCATTTTGAGGTTGTTTTTTATAGTTCTAACCGTTAAACACACATTTTGGTGTTTTAGGAAACTAAAATTGTGTTCTTCATCATTCTAGGAAAACAAAACCTCTGATTGATGAACCTTTTACTTGGCCATTTCATAATTCATTCTACGGTTTCTACCATTTTTTCACAACATTCGATTGGTTTTGACCCCCCCCCCCCGTCTTTTTAAAAGTTCACAAACATTTAAAAATAACATATTCGGTCATTATTGGAAGACTATAGGTCCAATTGATGTACAATATTCTCATACATGTCATGAATAATAATAATAATATGATTTTTCAATTATATCAATTCATTCTATGGTTTTTGACTATGGATTTGATAGTTAAAAGCATGTTTTTCTGTTTTATGACACTAAAAGTGTGTTTTTGATCCTCCTAGAAAAATGAAACCTCATATTGATCTTCTATATAGTATATGGTTTGAAAATTCAGTCTATGGTGGTTATCAAATAATTTCATGGAATTAAGATTTTCGTATAGGGTTTCAAACCATTAAAAACTGCATATTCAGTCATTTCGGGCAGACCACACGTCTGACTGACATTTCCTCACCATAAACAAATCACGAATAATAATAATAATAATAAGAATAAGATGGTTTGTCATATTATTTCATTGAATTGGGGATTTACTATAGATCGGACCATTAAACACACATTTTGATGTTTTATGATACTAAAAGTGTGTTTTCTATCATCTCAGGAAAACAATACCTCTAATTAACATAAAGTTTAATTGAAAATTTCACAATTAATTTTATGTTTCTTTCCATATTATTTCATGCCATTCAGAGGTCTTTCGATTGGCTTTGACCCCCACCTCCATCCCCCCCCCCACCCCACCCCCAACACCCCCCCACACACATTTTTTAAGGTCATCAAACCATTAAAAACTACATATTTGGTCATTCTAGGAGAACCATATAACCAATTGGCATTCCTTCTCCTCATACACATCACAAATAATAATAATAAAATTTTCCTATGATTTCACGTCATTATGACGTTTTTTATGGATTTTTCTATTAAATGCATGTCCTGGTGTTTTATGACACTAAAAGTTCATTTTTGATACTCCTGAGAAAAAGGAAAATCAAATTAATGTTCTGTCCACTCAACCATTTCAAAATTCACTCTAATATTGTTTTTGTCTAATTTCATGGAATTAAAATTATATTTGGTTGGTTTTTACCCTTGGACTCCCCTTGTTAAAGAGTGTTAATCTTTTAATAAACTGCATATTTTTTTACTCATACACATTAAGAATAATAATAATATGATTGTATTCATATGATTTCAAGTCATTCCTAGGCTATTATCAAATGATTTGGCCCTTAAAAACATGTTTTGGTGATTTTTAACCCTAAAATTGTTTTTTATTTCATCATAAGAAAAGGAATATCTGATTTGTGTTCTGTCTTCTTGACCATTTCACAATTGAATCTATTGTTTTCCTCATCAGAATTCATGTAATTCAGAGGGTGTCCAGTTGGTACTGATCGCCCCCCCCCCCCCACATGTGATTTTAAAGGGCGTCAAACCATTAAAAACCACATATTCAGTAATTATAGAAATACTACACATACACTTTACGTTTCATATCCTTTTTAGAATAAAAAATAACAATCATATGTTGTTCCTATGATTTCAATTCATTATGAGTTTTTTTTCTATTTATCTATTCATTGAACGCACATTTTGGGGTTTTATGACCCTAAAATTGAATTTTCGGTCCTCCTAGAAAAATACCACCTCATATTGATGTTCAGTCTACTTTACCATTTCAAAATTTACTATAAGGTTGTTCTTGTATAATTTCATGTCATTTGGTTGGTTTTGATCCCCAGACACACCTTTTTTAAAGGGTGTTAAAACATTAAAAAATGCATATTCTATTATTTAAGGAATACCACATATATTATTAATGTGACTACTACTTGAAAAATTAAATAATAATAATAATAAGATAATTTTACTATGATTTCATTTCATTCTAAGGTTATTTTCTACAGATCTGGTTGTTAAACACATGTTTTGGTGTTTTATGACACTAAAAGTGTGCTTTCCGGCATCCCATAAAAATGACAACTCTCATTGATGTACTATCTTCTTGTACATTTCAAAATTAACTCTATATTTTATTTCATTTAATTTCATGACATTTTGAGGTATTTCGGTTGGTTTTGACCCCCCCCCCCTCCACCGTGTGTTTTTAAATGGTGTAAAACATTTAAAAAATGCATATTAAATCATTTAAGGAAAACAACACATTCGATTGACATGTAGTCTCCATGTACATGTCAATAATAATAATAATAACAATAATAATATAGTTTTCCTATGATTTCAATTCATTCTAATGTCATTTTCTATGCATTTGATCATTAAATGCATTTTTTGGTGTTTTATGACACTAAAAGCGTGTTTTCAATCATCCTAGTAAAAAACCATGTCATATTGACGTTCTATGTACTAAAGAATTTCACAATTCACTCTACAGTGATTTCATCTAATTTCATGTAATTTTAATGTTGTTTGGTTGGTTTTGACCAATGAACACACCTTTTTAAAGGGCATGAAACCTTTAAAACCCACATATCCTGTCTTTTTGGGTATATCGCTCATCCAATTGAAATTTTTTATACCCTTACCTATCAAGAATAATAATGACATAGTTTACCTATGATTTAAAGTCATTTTGAGGTCATTTTCTATAGATCTAGCCGTTAAATCCATGTTTTGGTGTTTTATGACACTAAAAATGTGTCTTCCTTCATGCTAGGAGAACTAAACCTCTGATTGATGACTTGTCTACTTGACCATTTCAAACATTACCCTATGGTTTATTTCATATTATTTCATGTTATTTGGAGTTCATTCAGTTGGTTTTGAAACACCCCCCCCCCTTCGTGCGTGTTTTTGAAGGGTGAGAAACCTTAAGAAACCATAAATTCGGTCATTCTAGGCATACCCCACATCCAATTGATGTTTTTATCCTCATCCACATAAAAAATAATAATAATATGGGTTTACAGTGATTTCAATTCACTATGAAGTTGTTTTATATAGATCTTACCGTTGAAACCCTATTTTGGTGTTTTCTGACACTAAAAGATCATTTAGCATCCTCTCAAGAAAACACTACCTTGAATTGACATTCATTCTGATCAAACATTTCAAAATATACACTATGTATTTTTTCTTATAATTTCAGTGCATTCAGATGAAATTCGGTTGGTTTTGACCCCATGACATTCTTTTTAAAGGGCATCAATCCTTTAAAAATTGTATATTCAGTCATTCTAGGAAGAACTAGGATATGATTAATGTTTCATCTACTCACACACATCACGAATAATAATAAGATATTTTTCCAATGGTTTCATGTTATTCTGATGTTTTTTATATAGTTTACCATTAAATGGATGTTTAATGTTTCATGACACTTAAAGTGTGTTATCCATCATCTAGGAAAAAAGAACCTCCAATTCAAGTACATTAATATTAACCATATGAAAATTAACTCTATGTTTGTTATCATCTGATTTCATGGAATTAGTAGGTCACTCGATTGATTTTGACCCCTCCCCCATGTTTTTAAAGGGCATTAAACCTTTAAAATAGCATATTAGGTTGGTCCATGCAGACCGCATGTCTGAATGAGGTGATGTCTCCTCATACATGTCAAAACTAATAATAAGATAATTTTCCTATGATTTAAATTCATTCCATGGATTTTTTCAATGGGTATTACTATTAAACGCATGTTTTGGTGTTTTATGACACTAAAAGTGTGTTTTTAGACCTCTCATAAACAATACACCTCAGATTAATATTCTATATTATCATCCATTTTAAAATTAACTCTATTTTTTTCTAATTTTATTGAATTATGATGTTGTTCAGTTGGTATTGACACCCATACGTACCTTTTTAAAGGCTCTCAAACCTTTAAAAACTACATATTCGGTCGTTCTGAGCAGACTGCATGTCTGATTGATGTTTCATCTACTCATACAGATCAATAATTCTAATAATATGTTTTCCTTATGATTTAAAGTAATTTTGAGGTAGTATTCTTTATATCTAACCATTAAAACCATGTTTTGGTTTTTTATGACACTAAATGTTCATTTTCCATCATCCTATAAAATTGGTACCTATAATTGACGTACCTTATTCTCAAACAATTCAAATTTCACTCTACAGTTTTTTTCACTCGATATCATAGAATTTGGAAGTCATTCAATTTTTTTGACACCCCCTCTTTTTTTTAAAGGACATCAAACCTTTAAAATCTGAATATTCATACATTCCATGAAGACAAAATTTTCTATTTACATGTTGTCTCCACGTAAATGTAAAAATTTATAATAATATATTTTTCCTTGGATTTTAAGTCATTCTATGGTTTTTTCTATGTATCTAGCTGTTAAATGTGCGTTTTGGTGTTTTATGAGACTAAAAGTGCATTTTTGGTCCTCCTTGGAAAACTCCATCTTAGATTGATTTTTCATATACTAAAACATTTCAAAATTATCTATACATTTGTTTTTTTTCTAATTTCATGTCATAAATATTCAATTCAATTGGATTTCACCCTCAGATGCACATTTTTAAAGGGAATCAAACCTTTTAAAAATGCATATTTGGTATTTTTGAGTAGAGTACATGTAATTGATGTTTCATCTACTATTAAACATAAAAAATAATGATAATGTGGTTTAATTATGATTTCATGTCATTATGAGGTCTTTTTCTATATATCTGACCATTAAATGCAAGTTTTTGTGTTTTATGATAGTAAAAGTGCATTTTATGTCATCCTAGGAAAACAGAACCTTTGATTAAAGTATAAACATCTTAACTATTTAAAAATTCAATATATGGTTGTTTTCATTTGATTTCAATGCATTTTTAGGTCATATTGTTGGTTTTGACCCCCTTGCATGTTTTTAAAGGGTGTCAAACCTTTAAAAACCACATGTTAGGTCGTTCTAGGAAGACTGCATATTAGATTGATTTTATTTCTCCTTGTAAACATCTCAAATAACAATAATGTGGGTTTCCTATTATTTCATGTCATTATGGATTATTTTACATGGATATTACCCTTAGATGTGTGTTTTGGTGTTTTGTGACACCAGAAGTTCATTTTCGGTCTTCCTAGAAAAAATCACCTAGGATTCATGTTCTGTCTTGTCAACCATTTTACAATTCACTCTACATTTATTTTTGAATAGTTTCATGGAATTATGATGATGATCAATTGGTTTTGACCCCTGTATTCACCTTGGGGATGAGTGACAAGTGTCTTACACTCTTTCAAATCGATTCCTGGTGTGAATTATGTTCATGGTGATGAGCTTAAAGATGAGGAACATCCATGTGCAGAATTCAGATTCCTTGTGTTATGTTTATAAACCCTCTTTCCACATTATACATGAGAAAACTATTCTTGTTAATTATAAGAGGATCAGTAAATAATACCCTTTTTGGGTGTTTGAGTTGTTCTTAAAAACTTAGAGTATTCGTTTTACATTGTTGTTTTCATTTTAATTTATGTAACACTTATTACATTTATTGAATCATAATCTAACTAAAAATAGTTTTATTTTTTTTGTGTAAATTTATTTTTATAAATTTTCATTGATATATTTTATATTTATCGAACATTATACTTTCTAATCAACATAACATTTGTGAAGGATAAAAATCCATAACCATATTTTATACTAAAATTCTTCCACCCTCTTATAGTTCTGTATCAATATAAATTGCACAATATTATATACCCTCTAGAATTATTTATAACAATTCAATATACATATCATATTTTATAGGTTCCCCATTCATAAATTTTTTATTGGGATCCACACCATATATCTATTGAAGCCCCTAGATTCTAGAACAACTAGTTGGAAATACAGACATTGGATTATCTCACTCTAGGAGGTTCCACTAAATCAAATTAAAGTATGGATTCATTTTAATATATCACTTATTTATTTTGGATGAATTTTTTATCATAATTAATGGTTGATGAAAATAAATTCAAATACTCAAACAAAATGGTTCAAATTAAATATTTTTAATGTATCATAAATAAAATTGCCAGCAGAATCACCAGATATAAAATTCAATTACTCCCTTTTAGAGTAATGATAACACTTGTCTAATGTCTCATATCATCCAAACCAATGAATTTACAACAGTCATTTGAACACCAAAATATTTTATCATAATAATTGAATCAATTCTCAATAGTTTTGTTTGGGATGAAAAGGAGGGTAGATATCACTAGGTTAGTTGATCTAGGATGAATAATAAATATGAGGAGGGTGGAATTAATCTAAAAATTACCAAGGAGACCATATAGTGCATTCAATATTTAATTTTAGGAGAGGAATGTTTTTTCCGTTATTTATGTGAAAGATTTATTCAGAAAACATATATACCTTATTCAGCTAGATGGATGGAACAATAGTATAGATTTTTTGGAATATATGATGTCTAAGATGGTTAAATTACTTTTTTAGAAAAAACATCTAGAATTTTGAAAAATGAAAATTCAATCCAATAGAATAAGTTCACTTCTAAATCTATTTTTTTAAATAAGGATCATGTTTGTAGAGTTACATTTTTTTATTTATTTTTGTGTGGAAGAACACATAGACATATTTGGAATGAAGAAGAGAATAAGAAAATTGTGTAGAACATTAGGTATCATTACCACATATTTTTTATTATAGAATAAGTGGTATAAATTCTGATAGTTTTTTATTTAGTATGATATTTTAGTCTTAAAATGATTATAATATTATGTGGAGTCATCTTGGAAATAAAAAAACACATATAAATTCTTTATCTAAAATGAAACATTGAATATTAAAATCATTACAAAAATTACCTCATGCATGAGGTGCATCATCATATTGATCACTAATGAACTCTTAATGATGTCCACCAACTACATCTGGAGCCTAAAGTATATATAAATATTATATATCTTAATAATATCAATAAAATTAAATATGAGTACATTGTTTGAAAAAAACCTTCAAGGATTCATTTTTGTGGTTTTGGGGTGTTTCTGTTTGTTTACAATGATGGTTAACACCATTTCATCATGGTTGTTGTCAAAGTAATTTTTTTTAATTTGGCACATTTTACCTTTGTTTTAAGAAAAACAAAATTCTCAAAATTAGGATTTTTTTTATGGAAAAATAAATATTTCCATATAGTATAATTGGAGAACCAAATTGGAATAATGTAGAATCCCAAAGAGAAATCGGTAAAGGCATGGATTCCATATAGGAGCTATGATATATGGACCACAAAGAAGACTCAATGTTCTACAGACAAAGAAAGGTACTTACATCTCCAAAAAGGGTTATGCTCTATGTGAACTGCATAATGAGATCAGTTCATGGGGACATTTTCATTATCAGAGAGAAGGTGGTGAATTAATGTCATCACAAAGGGATCATCGTTCGTGGGGGGAATTATGTGATTTAAGGGGTGCCATGAAAGAATAAATGTTCTATGTAGACTACATAGAAATTTCATTACATGGTTATAGATAATCCGTAATGGTATTAATAGTAATTGTGATTATAGGGTTTTCTGGGATTTATTTTTCTCTTGAAAAGGACCCTAATAACATCATTAGATAAATAGAATTTCATCAGAGAAGATAATCTCTAGGAGATTTTGTCTAATAATGTAGTTGGTTTGAAAAGGAGGTATTCTAAAAAGAAAGTGGTTTGATAAAGAGGTATTCTTCAAAGGAAGAGGTTCACCAAGAAGTTAGTTTTTGAATATTTAGTTCTCAAAGGAATTAGTCCTCAAACAAAGATTAATTTGTAGAAGGTGTTTGCGGGGTACTTTTGTCAACAAAAGAGAAGGGGAATGTGAATCACTTGTTCCATGTGGTGCAAGGAAGTATGTGAAAGAGTCAGTTCATAAAACACTAGCACTACATGATGAAAGGTAGTCTATGAATCACTTGTTCTACATAGTGTAGATATTTTCATTAAGGTATTAAGGAAATTCATGAAGGCTGAAAAAAAGTTTGTGAATGGGTCTCTCCGTAAGGAAATCACCACATTGTGATGTTTATTCCATCAAATCGGTGAAAATTGGGCTTCATGGAACACTTATGTGCGAAACTATTATGAGGGTATGACCCAAGTTTATATGTTATAGAATTAAACATTGAAGAGTATCATTGATATATCTAAATTTATAATAATAAGACGAAGAAGAAGAAGAAGCTGACAGAGGATATCCACCTTATGACTATATTCTCAAAAGGAGTTTATTCCCTTATACATTCAAGGAAGTTAAAGAAATATATGGAATCTCTTAAAGTCCTTTATTGATAAAAATAAGGGGTAATTTGTATGTCTATAGTAAAGAGAAGTATGTTCCAATTTTCTAGAAAGTGGAACTGTTTCATCTAAGTGATTTCACAAAAGTGAAGGAGAAACCCAAAAAGAACATCAATAATGCATCTACCTACAATTGAGGATTAATTCATTATTGTTGATGAAGGGACCTACATGTCTATAAACATTGTGTGAATCCTTTATAGAGTAGTGAGAAAGGGAAGAGGAAGAAGGTGAACCTTTCCACCAACAATGATCTATTGAATGAGAGATTGAGGGAGTGACCCTTGGGAAATAGTGAGCAATCGCTAATTATTTTAAGGTAGTTATACTGGGTATAGATGTGATCTACCCCAAACCTTGTATTGGCAATGAGCTTTAGTGGATTTCGTATATTGGTACATTGACATTGCTTGCTCCTTAGATGTAACTTACTGAGGATGAACCAAGTAAAAAATATATGGATCTATGTGGTTTCTTTCTTTCTTTACTTTCTATGAATCATCATCAGATAAAGTTGTAAAGGATAAGATCAATATAAACACTAAAGATAAAACGAAGTGATCCTTATAATAAAGATGTCATGATCCAGTGGGGAATTATTAATTTTAAAAATAATATACAAACCCTAATTCACCCCCTATCAGGGTATCTAATCCCCTTAAGGGACACACATATAGTTTATTTTCTTCATTTTTAGTGGAAACACTTTTGTACCATAAATAGGATGATACATCATAAATTCATCGATACATGCTAACATATGTGATAATCTCTCTTCGAACTCAACCCATAATTGGTGAAACCACTCATATTTACTATGCTATATAGCCTACATGGCAGCATCTATCTCAGTCTGTGGTTACTTCCCTACATCCATCCATGCACCAATTTCCTATTCTCTAACAACTGAACCTTGTGGGATGGAAATTCCATTTTTCAATGAATAACCATGATGGTCACACACAAAAACACTCTGAAATATCACATCTCTATGCATAATATTATGATGTTTCTTCTCTGTTATCTCTACTTACTTATCATCAAACTGATCTTGTTTAATATACATAGTGAATTGATGAATAAATGTGAATAATATACATGAAATAAAAAAGAATTTATTACTAAATTATTTTCCTACTATAATGCAAGGAACATCGAGATCACCCACCCAAAGAGTCAATACCCATATCGACATCTGATTGTATTTTTCAACTCACTGGTGTAACTATAATAAATTCTTCCCCCAAATTCATATTTATATTCATGTTATACTACAATATTTTTAATATTTGAATTAAAATTAAATTATAAACTTACATCATGTCTGAGTTATGACATGTGTTGAGTACTAGGTCTAGAAGGTGTTCCCTGTATCAATCGATTACATGAATGATGTAAAAACTCAATATATATTATTTATATTCAGTTAATAGAAATATGAAAAATTAGAGTCATTTATATATTAAAAGAAATATATTTTACCATCGTCTCATCACTCGGCCAAAATTCAACCAAATCCTTCCACAATGTTGGAAGAACGCCCAGAGGGACTCACTGTAGAATGTCTACAACACCCAAAAATGGTTTCCAATGATACCTACTCAAAATTACTATGTAATCCATCCATAAATTTGGCATTTGGACATGCATATTTTTTGAAATTTATCTTGATATGATTACAATTTATCCCATTAAAAAATAAATAGTGTCCATGATACTGATAAAAATAATGTCCTGAATAATTATACATTGAATTAACCTAAACCTCCCTCAATAATCTTTCAATCATATCCTAGGGGAATGAAGACCAATCATTAGTCATCAGAGGGAATATATGAGGTTATAGTATCATATACCCCAACTGATGAATCAGTATACTTGCACAATCTCTAACTGGATGAAAGGTGTCACCAAATAACACATTCAATTGGGCTCTTGAGTTCAAAGATTGAACCCCTCTACCAGGACACCTATATTTTCTAGAACATGCACCAGATATTGATAAACATAAATCTATAATGCAATATGAAATAACTGAATTTTTAATTGACATTTAAAAATTTTCAGGGGGATTTACTTATAGAAAATTACAATAAATTATTCTTAAAAATTAAAAACTTAAAAACCAACAACATCAGGTGAACCAATATGACCATGCTATGACATAAATATAATAAAAAAAATAAATAGTTAAATCATGTAATCTGTATACATATAATTCATAAATATTTTTACAGTAACACCCCATGATTCCACGGTACGTTTCCCTTTCAATAATGCAATAACTTCCATTGTACGCAACTTTGAGATTCTAACACACCGCGACCAATCAAAGTAGCTGTTATGAATAGTAATACCCACTTTTTGAAATTTTATAAATTTTATCTTTTAAAATGGACTTCATTTTTGGATTTTTAATATCAAAATTAGCTTAGGGTTAATTTTGGGTATTTTTTAGAAAACTTTCAATTTTGGATGAATAGTGAAAACAATGAGTTATAGTTTAAAACTGAATTTTTCTTTAAATAATTATTTATTTTATTTAAATTTATTTTAGGTCAAAATAGATACATAAAACCTATATAAGTTCAATGTAATTCATTGGAATTAGATTATAATAATTATAGATATATAAACATTTTATAGAACTTTTCACCTTCTTTTACCCACCTCCTAGGAGAATTTGCAAATTCACATAAAACTTAATTTTACCGCTTCTATGAGTGTAATTTCAAAAATCCAAGAGACACGGTTTATATAAGTAAGAAAAATTTGGTTTGATTAGTTGAAAATAATTTTTGGTGAATAGTAACGTTTTACTTTTATTTACCACTCTTAAAAGTGAATAGGGTATTTAAGGTTAAAATTATATTATTATTACCCTGACAGATGTTATAATTCTATTGGATAAGTATAATTCGACCAAAAAAATATTAGGAATAAAATATGAACCTCTTTGGTCCACTTTGATTAAATTAGGACACTTATTATTATTTTATTTAAAGAAGATTTAAAAGAGTTAAAATCAATGTTTAATAACTAAAACATTTTTAATATATGGCTATACTTAAGATAAATTAGACTATAAATATTCATTATAAAGATAAAAATATTTCATACATAATGGTATTTTATTTATATTTTTTATAAATTAAGTAATTTAATTTATTTATGACACAATGATGATGCAGTAATTACCTAATTAATGAAATGCTAAAATAATTGATATTATAAATATCTAAATAAAGGTAAAATGATACTTTTTATGAATTAAACTTATTTTATAAGTTAAGATGACATATTAGTGTTTGTTATATAATTTTTTTTTCGAAGTAATAATTCTGTTATGAATTTAGCAAAAACAAAATACCAAATAGTGTCAAAATTGACAGAAAAGAGTTTTTAAAACAAATACTATATTATTAATTGATATTATATTCCTAAAAATCTAAGGTTCTTCCAAAAGACTTATATAATGATAGGTTTTTCATTAATGAACCACTTGGGGTTTTCTTGGAAGTATATAGTAAGTTTATTAACCATATAATATAAAAATACAAAGAGACCTGGTAAGTTTCAAACTATTTAACTAAGAGTTAAATCTAAATGATAAGGTTAATATAGTGACCCAAACCTATCTAAAACATATTGGTTGAGTGGTTTTAGACCTATACCCTCCTTATACTTTAAATAATCTATTTTAGTTTCATTGTAAATAGAAAATGATTTTATTATAAAATAATATTTCTAACTTTTCCTAAGGTCCCGTCACCCATCTTATAAAAGGGTACTCCCCATTCTCTCTAATTCACACCTTCAAAGCCATTTGGATCGGACAAAATCTACCAAAATACCATATCAACAGTCCTATCTTCATACTAGAAACCTTTATTTAGTCAAAAATCAATCCTAAGGTGCCCTTTTAATCAAATCAATAGGAAGAACCCGAAGAAGAGGTAAATATCTCACCACCTCTTTCAAGTTCCTTTCTTCTTCCACATCCTCTTTCATTGTTTTTTATATTATAAAATAATAAATCCAGTATCCTCTATATAATGTGATGTTATTATAAATAAGTTACAACTAAATTCATTATTCTATCCATCCTTTGAATGAAATGTCACTATACATGCGTACGTATGGCTTACCGTCTCCACATCGTGGTGTAATTGTTATTCAATACATTATTATTTGGATGGGTATAATAATGATGTGTAATTGATGTTAATAATAAATATAACATGATAATGATTCTGTATATATGATATACCATCCAATTATGTATTATTTTAATATCAAAATAATGATATTGTTTCTCGTTCGTACGTATGGATTACAGTCTCCACAAACGCGATGTGATTCATTCCCCATCGTATCCATTCAAGACTAATTTTAATTAGATGATTAAAAATAATGTTTAAAGACTTTATATCACTATATATATGAATAAGATACATCCCATCCATAACAAATATGACTCACATAACAAATAATATAAAGGAAAATGAATTGGTTAACACCTGAAACGACGATAATACTAAGATATTATTAACAAGGAAATGTTAAAAGATCATATATGATATCATAATAATTTACATGATTCTTGTATAATTTAATAACAATTATTTCACCATTATAAAGAAGTTTAACCTACCCTCGACCAAGGAAAGGTACAAGGTAAGGGTTAATTTCACAATCTCTTCATTATCCGAGGTTATTTATATGTAATTATCTACTGGGGCCTCTTTATCATCTACATCCATGTTTCATAAAAATTTATATCAAAAAATTATTACTATTTTA
This sequence comes from Viscum album, assembly GCA_963277665.1. Lineage (NCBI taxonomy): Eukaryota > Viridiplantae > Streptophyta > Magnoliopsida > Santalales > Viscaceae > Viscum > Viscum album. Next base: position 1,444,487,991 of record OY728128.1, read on the forward strand.
TAGACTAAGAGTTAAAGTAGTTTATACCCTTGTTTGACTTTTTATAAGATGTTTATAAAGTAATATTTTCGTCATTTTCTAAACAAGGTCCTTTTAACCTTTTTGACAAAATTAAGGTAAGAATGTATTTTTAACATATATGGCGGGAGCGGCTATTTTCCACCATTATAAAATCGTAGAAGCTTCCCATACAAGGTTATAAGAATATTTTCAAATTAAATGTTTTATTTTATAATTATGTGACTTTTAAATGATTTAAAAAAAGATATTTCTCTTAAATTGTTTTGATTTCATATATGTCAACATCCTATGATGGATTTTAAGCTTATTTGAAGTTGATTTATTATGATACAAGACTTCCATATAGTATTGAAGTTTTTGTGATATTTTTGACTATGTATATGTTATTTTTATACCATTCATGGTTTATGGATAAAGTATTGACATTTAATATGCTAGTTTTAATACGAATGTTTATGTTATGTTTAAAACTGTTCATATGAAGAATGTATTGGACTTAGTAAGTGACGGGTGGAGCCTGCTATAGCTCCTCAATGCATCGGTAGGTCTCATGAGACAAACTTTTGTCTTCTAAAAAGGCCTTGACAAAATCTTATTTGTAGTCTTGGCACAGGGCCTTGACTATGTTGTAATGATAGTCTGGCATTATGCATTCCATCATTATGAAACTGGTTATTGAAATTGCATGTGATTATTCAACTAGTCGAATATCCATGTGAATAAGTAAATGGCATTATTTCATTTTATTTTTTCCATATTATTCTGAAGTTCAAGTTTAAGAGGATTTTGTTTTAGTTATTCATTGACTTAAATGTTTAGGATTATTTATGAATGTTTCTGCTATATTGTTATCCTTACTGAGCATCTGAGCTCACCCCTTTCTATGTTTTATTTTTCCTAGGATGTGAAGAGGGGTTTTATGACTGACCTGTAGGGATAGTCTGAGGGGATATGAGTGTGGACTATGAAGACTATGTTGTTCTAGTTTTTCACTTTATCATGTAATGTAAGATTTATGAATGTATCAAGTGTTTCCAAGGCTACTAAACTAATCGGTCTTTCGAGACATGATATTTTGTGATCATGCCAATTTTATGTAATAATGCACCGACTCTGGGTAACTGGGGTTACGACGTCACATTTACAAACATTAACTGGAAAAAATTACAATATTTCACTGATCATGAAAGTCTATCCTAACTCTTTCAACTGTCTCTCTGGACCATTGTATATCCTATTCTCATAAAAATAATGTTGTTTGGTCAAGTGTTTGATCAAGACAGGTGAAAATTTCTGGTTCCTCTCAGCCAATCAGAAAACACCCTCTTCTATAAATTTCCAACATGACTTTCTTATTATAATTAACATCGACCCAAGTAAAAATTATCTTCTTGGAATGTCAGTCTGAAGGGAGTGTTACTTACTCGTTCATATTTATATAGTATATTTTTAAAGTCTCTAATATAAATAGGAAATTGTCCAATTTTGATCCATGAACTGAATCAACCCAATTTTACCTTAATAATATATTCCTTAATCCATGATCATAAATAACCTCAATATTATCCCTCAACAATCCATAAAAATAACATTCATCAATAAATGAAAAATCAACACCAGTTTTCTATGTTTCTTAGTTCACGTCAACATCACTAATATAGAATACGAATTCATTATCATCTAAATACTTATAGCGGTGAGATTTAATAAACATGCCATTAGCTAGTTTGATGAGTTCTTCACTCATACTATGAGAACTTGAATCATGAAACATATGAATATATAAATTTGACACAATTCAATGGAAAAAGGGTTGTGAAAAGAAAACTCAGTATCATTATAAAAAGAGTAAATCTATTATTTATACATACAAGAGTCTTGAACCACTGATGAAATGTGTTAAAATTATGGTTTTTGATTTTATTATTAGTCACAAGGGGAATTTCCAATTTCATCTATTTGATATGAAACCTAGATTAAAACAAAATAAAACTTATTCAATTTATTAAATATAGAAACATAAGGCACAATAGAACAACAATGCAGCTTATTGTATCAATGGAATAGCTGATGGAGCGTTGAACAATATATATTGATGATCTTTAACTCAATAATCTTTATGAATATCAAATGTTATCCCTAATCCAATTGGACCTTCATCAATCCAGGAGGGTTTATCTTGATTTTTTTCATCCTCATCAATATATGAAGCATGAAAATAATTTCACTCAACCATCAAATATAACTTGTAAATTTAATCTTTCAGATGAGATTTTTTGTGCACATTCAATTTAAATGTATTAAGTATCCATCTATTAGAAACATCCACATAAATTAAACAAGACCTCCAAAAATGAATTCACCAGTAAAATGCATAGTCAGTTGGACCATGACATAAAAAAACTAATGGGTAAATTTTTTCATTGGGTGACATAGTGAAAGAAAAATCTTATCCTACTTCTTTTTTAAATCACTCGTGTGATGACTACTTGAATAGAGTTCTTTAAAGAAATTATAAATTTCAATTAGTGGCTCCAAACAAGGGTTTGTAAACAATCACTAATTAAAATTGGGATTAAATTTAGAACCAAAATATGATTATCATGACATTTCAACCCCTATAATGTCATGATTATCATATTTACACACTTGGAGATATTACATAAATAACCAGCTGGTACCTTTATGATCTTAAAAATTGATAAAAATTTTTCTTTCTCTTTTTTAATCATTTGGTAATGTGAGTTATGAATGTATTTCAAATTGCTATCACCTATTTTTAAATGTAAATGTTTTTTCAATTCCATTTCTCATTAATCACATTGATCATTTGTGCTTTACTTTGATTTCCCCTTGATTTCTGTTTCACATTATATTATCACAGAAATTTCTTCAACGTGCATCATATCCAAATTATGTATTAATATATTATCTTATAAATAAGTAATTTCTAAGAAAATAATCTTTTTCTTCTAATTAGGTTAGTGTTTTTTATTTTTAGTAGGAATATAAGTCAATGTTGGAGAAAATAAATCCATAAAATCATACATTTTTTGAATTTTTTCTTGATCAAGTTGTGTAAGAATTTGAACCCTTAACATTATTCTTGGTGATGTTCCATGATATATATTCCTATAAAATGACACACTATCTTATCTAAACCTATTTAAGGGGGAATAAAGTGTTTTGACCAAGGTATTCCCACTTTATATAGTTATTAATCCATTTAGATTTCTTAATTTTATTACAATGAGGTTACATGAATTCTCCTTTTATAATCCAACATCATAAGTTATCATAAATTGACTGAAAATAACTTTTTTTATTATCAATGCACTTTTGAGGAGGAAAGTGAGAAACCACAAAAACAGTCTGAACAAATCTTAGGACAACATAGGAAAAAAGAAAAACCAAGGCAAACCACCGAACCTACCCCACCCCAGTAGATGATCTTACAGACAAGCCTCACCAATGCATGGCCCTTCAGAAAACAGTCTCGTGCAGAAGTGCACAGGCATAGTACCGATAGAAAAGCCATACCCTCTCAGCATCCCACTCCAAAAGTCCTGCATCGATGAAGACTTCGTGCTCTAGTCTCCCTCTAGAATAGGTCCAAGTATATAGATGGAAAAAAACCAAAGAACCAAACAAAGACAAATAACCAGATCCCAAGGGTTACACCTCAACCAACCCTCCCTAAAACCTGGCCATTTACACCCTTAACCAGGATCATTAAAGAAGAAATTAATGTTACTTGAATCTCTCTCCCATAAAAGTTTCTAGGATAGGGATGGAACATGTAAATCAGCCACCTCAAAAATCATTTCCTCTAATGTAGAAGCAAGTTGATCCCATGTCTGAATGTACTCTTCAACACTGATTATCCCTCAATTGAACCCCCCCAACAAGAATGGAGTCTTGTCTTCAATCCATGTATATTGTTCCTCATTAATAGATACCTTCAGCGACTACCCCATCATCCTGGATGCCTCCTACTCCGATGCATTAAGAATCAAGGTCTTCTCTATCACTTCTTCTTCAGAGCTTAAAAGGAGAACCATGTCTTGGTTAACCTGTTCCACTGGACTTAGAGAATACAAAATCTCCTTTTCCTTCTTTTTGTCCTTCATCTTCTTCAAAGATTGGGTCTCTAGAGGCAGAGGTAACAAGGAGTAGTCCTTCTTCCCCTCCCTCTTTCTGAAACCCTTAATACTATTTTTAGGTGACTCCTCATCTACAATTTGGACATGCTCTATCCCCTTGGAGACCTTCACTCTGGCCCCGTCTCCTCCAGCTGTAGAAATGGGGACAACATCCACGTCGGCCTCTAGGAGGCCTTCAAATCTATTTCACAAGGGAACCGAGGTTCTCCTCCATCCTGCACCATTTGAAAAATCATTCCAGTCCTATCATAATTATCTCGCAACTAAGTATTCTCCATGATTAGATTAGCCTCCCCATCCAGCGGTGTCATAATAAGATTCCCAACCTTGCTGGGTTGTATGAATCCATGCCCCATGAACTGAGGTCGTGTGCAAAAGTCATCAAGAACCACACTCTGTGTAGCATATGTAGTTTGGATTCTAGGACACTCCACATTGATACCAGGATGGGAGTCACCTGCAAGTTGATCTTGATCGTTCATGGCCACTATATTGCCATTAAGCCCAATGACAGGTATTCTCCCACCACTGAGGTCACTTATCAGTCTGCTAAACACTTCTTGAACTGTCAGGTTAGTATGAAAAACCGGCGGTTTCTCCTGCCTCACTTGGTTGTCATCAGATGAAAGCCCTGTGCCAATTGCAATTATGCCATTCCTGATGTCACCTTTGTCCAGAACTGCAATCTGGGCCACCATAGCAGCACTCAATGGATCACTTCCCTCACCTAGCCCACTGCATATAACCCCGTCAATTCCTTCGGCTATAACATACTCCACCATTCCGTTCTCCGGAATGCCACAACTACCATTGCACAAATCCTCCGGATATTCAGTATTCTTTGTTTCTTGCCTGCAATTCTCCAAAGAATGACCCAACTATTTGCAAACTTGGAAAAACTGGAACCATGACTCATATACCACAGGCTTCTTACACTAGAATTATTCATCAACATTAATCTAGACAAATTCTAGTTGAGCCTTTGATGCATCCACCTACACACACACACAAGGATTAATCGGGTGGGAGACCGCATTGGTCTCACTATCCAAACACAAGTATCTACCCAGATGGTTCCCAATAATTTTAACAATCGATGGATTCTGAAATGGAAGCATAAGATTCCGAAAACTTACCCAGATCACCACTGATGGAGAGTCACACTTCATGTGAAAGTCATATGACCATCGGGACAGGAAGAATCGTGAGCCGTTACAGATGCGGGGAGCCCTCAACTGTGCTTTTATCAGATCTTCCTCCAAATAAAAACGGATCAAGATGGTTCGGTTGTCTAGAAAACCTACTGTTGCCTTTCTTGCAAATCCCAGGAACCGAACACAAATCTTTCAAATAGATCGACTGAAGGTCTTCTCTTTGAGAATCTAGCGATTAATGACAAGGTATGGAGGCCCGACACTTCGTTAAACTTCATGGTCAAAATCGGAAGATTGGGATGCCCATCATAGAGATCATGCACCTTAGGGATCAGAAAACATGGTGGAAACGGAGGATAGAATTCTAGGTTCAAAAACGGTAGAAAAGAGGGTTTCGCTCATGTGGAAGATGGCAGAGGTCCCTCCCCCAAAGGGGTAAGAACCTGCTCGGAGGTCACCACCGTCACTGGTCGAGTGTCGAACCCTCATTGAGATTCGCTTCCATATTTAGCTTACATTGGGAAGTAATTAATTATCCATACCAATGTGGTCATAAGTCTAGAAATTTCATTACTTATATAGTCAAAATTCATTAAACCATCTTCCCAAGATTCTTGCAGCTCACCAATCAATGGTTTCATATAAAAATAAATTTTTTTAGATGGTCCTCTAGGTACATAAATTAGAGTTGAAGGTAACAAAATTGGGTTCCTCGTACATAACCACTAGGTAAGGTTGTATGGAACCAACACCACTTTCCACAGAATATGTGTCACACAAACCATTGGGATAAATGGGATAATACTATCTACTATAAAACCTAGTCAAACATTAAGACCATCCTCTAAAATTATTGGTTTCATTGATCATACTCTTTCAGTGACTTAATTTTTCAACCTTTTTTTCTCTCTGAATTCCAATCCATCAGTATACAGTTATTAATTTTCTTTTAACCTAGATGAAAAGAAAATATTATAAGTATTTATTTTCATATCCTCTTTTTTGAACAACATACAGTTACTTCGGAACATATCAATGGTTTCATATATGAAACCAACGATGTTGGTCAACAATAAATCTTGATAATCGGACTCTGGAATATTTTCTTTAATAGGGAGTACCTTCCTCAATATTACCAAAAAAAATTGAATGATTTTTTTATACTGATTCAAGGCCTTCAAGTATAAAAATTAAATTATTAATTAAAATTTACTAAATTTAGTACATACATTATATAATTTATTATGTGAATCTTCAAGAAAAATATGTTTTGCGTGTTAGAGTTATCCAAACACCATTCAGAAAAATATGTTCCTTGACAGCATCTTATTTGAAAAAATATGTGTTTTCACATTTTCTACATGGAAATGTAATCAAATAACTTTTAAGTTTGATAGTAAAATCAAAAACTCACATAATCCCCTCATAATAGTTAACATAAAACATATATGGCCTATCAATCCTGATATTGTCTATATATATATTTAATAAAAAGAAAATCATTGAAATATCATATTTTACTTCTAAAGAAACTTATATCCTTAAAACATATGAACAAATATTTCCACCTTCAGAGGAACATTTTGAATGAGATGAGGAAAAAAATAATCCTTGATACCAAACCATTTTGGGAAGTTATCAAATCTGGCATAAATAATTTATGAATAAAAATCAATAAAAAAATTATTAATCATGATTTCATTATAATCAATATTAAAAACATAACTCAAAAAGGGTCCATGATTGTTGAGTAGAAGGGGTTCATCATACAGAATAGGAATGAAGGGGAATGGGTTCGCTATGAAGAAGTAGAGTCTATGGGCATAGGTCCCTTTGCAGTAATCAAGGGCTAGGGATCTATACATAGAGAGGAATTGACGGTTATGTGTTATGAGTCTCTAGTTACACCTCCCATGAGAGGGATTGCGAATAGGGGGGTCGACAGCTAGGGGAAGGACATTTGGTGTCCTTTGGGGGGTCCACAGTGGAAAAGTAGGGATATGGGCTCAACCACTAGAGGATAAGGGAGCTTGATGGAAGGGGTGGGGATGGGGGATCAATGGTGGGGGTTTCTTTTTTGTTGGTGATGGATGGTGGAGGGATGAAGTATGGATGATGGGGGGAACGAGTTGGGATGGGGGATTAACGATGGGGGGAGGGGTGAGACGATGGGGATAGGTGGGGTGGGATGGGGGATAGATGGTTTATGGATGGAGGCTGACATAGAGAGAAGGTGAGGGAGGGGATAAAGGTCAGTGAGGGAGGATGGGGTGAACAAGGGAGGGGAAGTAAATTGGGGTGGGGAAATGGAAAATCCCAGTAGCTTCAATTTAGTGGTCAAAAATACACTCAATAGTGAATACCAAATGGTGGTCACCAAAATCCATCCTCTATGGAATGTCATTTCCTAACTATTGAATCCCATGTAAAGCATCAAAAAGTGAGGGTTAAACAAAATTTCTTACGCGAGAAGTTCAAGTTGGGGGAGACAACCACTAGGTCAATGTTAACTAATCCACCCAATGAAACTACCACAAATACCCACCTTACCCTTATAGATTATCTTAGTGTAATTATGGGTTATAAATATAGACCTTAGTATCATAAATTTTTATTTTAATCTGTATATATTAAGTAGTTATTTTTTCAATCCCATTTTCAATATTTGTTATTTAATAGACACAGAGGTTGGATGAATTTGATATGTTTATTTGTGGATAAAATTAAAACATAACATTATTTTCAAAAAATATATACACATTTATAATAAAATCATGTATTCTAAATAAAAATTAAGTTTCATGAAATAATCCATTAAAATTCTATTAATTTAAATTTAAATGGTAAAATAATTTTATATTATCCTAGGATTTTTTAATAAGTGTCTGAAAGGTTATCATATCATAAAAACTATTATTTTAAATAAATAAGGATTTTTCATTTTAAATTTAAAATTATCATATTTAGGAAATTATTTTTGATAAAATAAACAATATTTTTTGGAATCATGACATCAAAATTAGGATATTGTGAAATTTTGAGAATTTTTTAAAATACATTATTTTTTTAGTAAATAGTAAAAACAAGGTTTTTTGTTTTTATTGTGTTTTATGATTCTATATATATGTAATAATTATGTAATAATTAAATAAACATAATCCACATCAACAAAAATATGTTATTTTATTAATATTATTAATTTTAATGGATTGAAATCAATTTCCAAACCTATAAATGTCTTTACAAATACTAAAATAGAAATTATGATTTTATAATCTATATTTTGTGGAAAAATATTTTCCATGCCCAATGTAATATTAAATTATTTTTTTGTTATATTGGATTAAAATGTTCTAAAACAAGACTCAAATTTCTAATACCATGACTAGAATCCATGGGTAAGCCAATGGATTTTCAATTTCGACAACCTATAATTACATGACCTATATTTAGAAATTAGTAAACAATTACTCATCTTTTAGTATAAATAGCATCCACTCACATCATTCCTCTCCACTCCAAATCCATTATCCATTATTCTCTCATCATTTTTTCTCCCAAAGAGTCCCTCTATGGTGTCTTCGATATTTTAAGGTCCCACCCTCATGTTCTCTGAATAAACTCTTTAAGGTAATGGAACTCCCCTATTTTTCTTTTCTATTCTAGTACCCCTTTTTTCTTCTAATTATTAACAAGGAGACCATGGTGACAATGGTGGTCGAACCCTATGTCACCTATTTTTTAAACTTGTGATGTTTGGTTTATAGGGTTTGTGAAGATATATTTGTTACCTTTAAGTGTGTTTTTCATTAAATGTGATGTGGTTCTTTCAGTTTAATGTAGGCGTTTCTATGTGATTGTATTTCTTGGTCATGAATTTATTTCTTGGGTATTCTAAACACTTTCTCTATTTCAGGTTCAATGAATGTTAATAGTTTTAAATAGTGATGGATTTATTTTCTTTCTTTGGTGGTTTCTAAGACTTAACTTGAATTGGGTTTCTAAAAAGACCCTTCGACCATGTATGATTTTGAAATAACTCTAAGAGCTTGATAAATTATGCTTAATCACTTATTCATTTTAATTATAATTTCAAAAGGAATTACTAGTATATTTAATGACTTTATAATTCTTTAAAAGTGTGAAAATATAAGAATTAAAATTAGTTTTCTATTAAAAGTATCCTTTTAAAATGGATTTGATTATTATTAATCAATTTTATTTTATTATTATTATTTTCAGATTCATACTTATTGATATGATTCTTAAAAATAGGTTATGTTAGTTTACTTTTTTTTAGGTTTCATATTATCTGTTCTAAACATCTTTATTTTGTAATTAATTTTTATTTTGACTTGAGAGTATTCTTTTTGATGTGTTAAATAATGTTTGGTTTAAAAAATATATTTTCCATATATTTAATTTCCCTTTGAAGCTGGAAGGTCCATTGGAAAAAAATAATGGATTTCAATGTTTTAATTATTAAAGATGTTTAAAATGACTTATTTTATTTTTATACAAATAGTTTGGATTGTTACCCCTATTATTTCATGTATTTTAGTTTTATATTTATATGATATGTGTTTTTTTGATTATAGGGTTTTTTTGACAAAAGAGGTTCTTATATTGGAGGGGAGGGGTACTTTTATATATTTAATTGATGTTCTATGTTGTTTTTTATGACTTATATACTCATATCTATTTATTGGATCATGGGAACCTGAGAGTTTAGGTTTTTAATGTTTGGAAAAGTACACTAGTAAGTTCCAATCTCCCCTTATACTATATAATATGATACAAAAACAAAACATTATTATTATATATATAGGGTTACACTTTATGGGGTGTCCACTTTTCAATATGAATTGATGATGCCCTCCCAATAGGATTTATTTTCATTGGAAATGATTGTTTTAGTTACTGGGATAATATGAGGATCCTAAGTTTCTCTAATCATAGTTCCTAGGGCCACTACCATGATATTTTTTATATTCTATTACTTTATTATATTATCATATATTATTTTTGTTTAAACATGTTTAATTTTTTTCACTGTGTGTATGTTACTATAATTTATATCTTGTAATTTATCTTCATTGTTTGTGTTTTTTCCATTGATGATTATCTTTGTTTTCTTTTGGTTTTCATTATCATGTGATATGAATTATTGTTAACATATATCTAAGTGTTCCCATCATATGTGTTAACTTTATGTCCTTGGTATTATTCAATTATTAGTGTTTTGAAAAAATATATTATGAAATTTTTGTGGGGGTAAAATATAAAAAATGGATTAAACTCGATTATAAATTTACCTTTATTTTAAATGTGTTTCTATACATTCTTTGAAATTTTTTTGAGTTAATTTAATAAAACCAGTGGTTTTCTTTAAATTATGTGATGTGGTCTTAAATTGGGGAAGTTTTGATTTAATCATGTTGGTTGTACTTTTAAAAATGTTTAAAAGGTATTTAATTTATAAATTTTATTTAAAGCTAGCATAAATGGAATAAATTATGACATGAATGGATTATAGACTTTTATTGGTAGTATCTTACTGGAAACCTTTCAAAAATCCTACTTACAATATTGGGATTCTATATATGGAGTGTCTTTTGAAAGTCTTTGGTTGGGTTACTGAGAATCTCTTCATTATGGACTTCTTTCTGTTATTCCTCTCATAGAGAACATTATGATAGTAGTGTTTACGGGTGACTATGTATACCAAAGAGGTTGTCTGTTTTGTGTTTTACTAATATATAATGTTTTTCACAATGTATGTAATTCTCATTCTGGAATTTTTGTACCTTAATATATTGATTCATTTTATTTTATTTCTTTTATGTTATTATTGTATAATGGATGTTTAAATATTAATTATGCCTTATTTGGTTTGTCATTAATTATCAATATAATTGTTTGGATTTCTTGGAAGTCCAACTTATGGATAATCCATGTTGGATTGTTTGTAACTTTCTTATAGATATTTTTTTATGTTTATTAGGAGAAACTATTTCCAAGTATGATTCTTTGAAGCATAGGTACTCGTTTCCATCCCATTGGGATTGGTAATACCCTTAAGACATTGTTTGAACTATGACTAAGTAATGGGTAGGGTTAGCCCAGGGTGGTTCATGACACCCACATCAGAGATCCCAATAGTCTATAACTCTGTTAATAATTTTTTGAACTCGATATTAATACCATTTTCTTCCCGTGGTGTGGATTTTCACTACGACCACATTTCTCCTATCTTGGACAGTGTTAGCTTTGGTCATAATCTTCCTCCTCTAGGACATAATGACTAGTTTCCACCATAAAGCTTGTTTTTTCCTATTTTATTCTTTTATATTTTGGTACTAGGCTTGGGCTGGCCCATTTTTTACTCCATACTTGTTTTATTTCATTTACTGTATTATGATTCCCCTACAAAATATTATGTTACATCTGAACCCCCTTTAAAGGGGACTTTTTCAATTTTCATACTTTTCTAGAAACTTTATATTCCATTCCCAAAATTCAATCATAATCATTTCCTAAAAAAATAATAAGAATTAATCCTGAATATTTATTAAAATATTAAAATTAATGAATTTAATATTAAAATTTATGTATGAAATTCTAACGAAAAAATCCTCCCAAACATAAACTATTACTTTTCGTCAAGAATAAAATGTACACATATCATAGCTATAAACCATTCTATAGATATTTAAATACCATAATTGAAAAAATTAAATAATTAACATCCGGAATAATTTTTCAAACTTAAAAAGGAAAATGACCCTTCAACCACTCATTTTTCAAAAAACAAATTTAACCCTGAATTTTACTTTCCACTTGAAATTTTAATACTTTACCTTAACAATAATTCAAATATTTCAACTTATTATTAGTACGCATTCCACTTGTGACCTAACACACAAGAAAACTTGTATCTCATCACTCAAGGTACTTCTGACAAGAGTTATTCTCATACCATAAGTGCATAAATATGTACAATAGTCTTTTAAAGCATCAAAATCATGACACAATAAATAAGAAAAAAAATATTATTCATGAGTTATTTCATAAAAGGATCAAATTACTATGATGATATATATAGTTAGGTAATTAATCTAAAAAATTATAGGGAAAAAATGAGGTTAAACTCTAAAGTATAAATCTTGATAAACAAAATAAATCTCTATATAAATCCCCCTCCATAAATGATATCACCCAACACCATTCTTCTCTGTCTAATAGGCCATTAATCATATGAATAAACATAATGATGTATATTTCCACTTTTCCATAGTAATTCTTTCACAAAATCACTTTTTTCATTCATTATCTTTTTCAACCTTGATTTTTTTTAGTGTATATAATAAAAAAATTAAATGGAAATTCATGAACCTTTCCCCTATACCTATAGATAAGTCATCACACTATTACCTTTATAATACACAGTATCCCCTTAACACAATGGAACAACATCTTCATGCACACAAAATCTCTTTTAAATCATTAAAAATACCAAGAGTAGGGTTGGAAGGATAAAATATACTTGTAATAAAACTTCCCTTTTAGGGTCATTCATGAATTAAAAAGGATTAATATAATTATTAAATTTAATGGTATGCATAAAACTTATAAATGAATTAAATAAAAAAAATCTGAATCAACTTAATGTGACTTTTGGTATAAACTATTCGATAAGATATCAATGAAATTTCTAATAGTATAAATGTCCAAAGTATCTCTCAAGAAATAGTGTATAAGAAATATTATGAAAAAATAGATTAAAACACTCTTAATAATAGTAAATATATAATTTAAATAATCACTGATGTCATGAATAATAAAAATAAAAAATAAATCAAAATGAACTTGAAAAAAAATGAAAAAAATGTTATAGGAATTTAATCTATATAAATCAATTAATTTCTTTAAATCACAATTAGTCAATTTAATACTCCCAAAATTATCATTAATCTTTATTTAACCATCATAATCATCTGATATTATAAAAAAAAATACATCTTCAACATGGAATGAAAGTATTATTATGAAACTTTTGAATCATAGACAAAAAATATAACATAAGGTTCTATGTGTGGAATTAAAATTCACTTAAACTCAAAAAAACTATCGCCTGAACAAAAATATAGAGAATATATAAGTGATAATTAATTAAAACCATTAATCCCCACTCCAATTAATCTCACACTCTTTCCTTTATTTTCATATTTTCCTCTTGTTTTTTCCTTTAATATTGACCTATAATATCAAAACAACCAAGTTAAAGTACATGGTATATTAAAATTTAGGCTCAAAATTGTAAGGGGTGATTGAATCTACACCCTAAAATGATTCATAATATAAATACTAAAAAATAATTACTAATAAAGAATAAAGATCTCAGGTTTTATCCCATAAGTGTTTCTAAATTACTTTTAGCTATATATTACCTTGTTTGTATCTTATAATATGAGTATATAAAGAAGTGACTCGGTCCAGTTTTAACCAAAACTGAATTTTCTAGTCATCCTAAGTGATATCACTCATCCTCTTGATAATTTTTAAGTATACAACTTGATTATAGAAAATATCAAAGTATGGATAAGTAACTCTTATGTTATCCAAAAATATTAGTATTCATAATTCATAAATTCTTATTATTGCTACACTTAAAAAAATATCAATGTTTTTCTTTTTTTTCAGCAACTATCACCTCATATTTTACTTATCTTATTATATTAATTCTTATTTATCTTTAACCTCTTCTAGTTCATTAATGGTGAGGGTTTCTTCCATGGGTTTTACATAAAAATAAATATCTTCATTATAATTCAACTTTGATTCATCCTAAAACTTGACATCGGTGTAAAATACATGCTCATGTTTTTCCATGATGTTGTCTTTCTCCTAGGGTACCACTTTTGATTCATAAATATCTTATTTTATTCTCTCTGAGTCTCTACACACCTATTTAAAATAATTCTTCAATCCATAAATTATTTCCACTTCATTACAATGGTATATATGTAAGACATATTATCTATGCCTTTGTATCTTCTCCTAGAGTTGATCATTTTGATGTGAAAGATATGAAACTTTTAAGAAAAATTAGATGGGTTCACTCAAGATGCATTATGTTCCTACCATCAAAACACAAAAATACCCCATATTAAAAAAGTAATAAAATAAAAACCTGAAATAAAATTTGAAAATATATTTAGATAAGAAAATACTTTGTCAAAATTTATGGGATTGGAATATACTACTAAGTCCAAGTCCCTGGCAACAATTCCAAAAAACATTGATACCATATAGATATTAATTAAGTCTTATTGGTTATTATGTTTATATATTTGTAAATATGAAATAAAATCACTAAAACTACTAAAGATTAGTATATGATATTATAGTACCAAGGATAAACCCACATAGATTAGGTATCTTAGAGTTTAAAACTCTAATTCAATATCCAAGGCAATCGATCTAAAATTAATGAAAATCTACATTTAATTTGACATAACAATGATATATGGGTGTATCAAGATTTTAAAAATATAGTTTCATGAAATAATTAATCATAAAAGAAATGATAGATAGCTATGAATTTATTTCAATTGAATCTAATGGAAGTATTCGACTTGGTTGTCACTCTTCAATCATTAAGCTCACCTTTTTATGGTCAAGTACTTCTGTTTATATAAAAATTAGAAAATATAAAACCGTATTTAAAATTTGGTAATAACCCACCAAATAGTCGTGAAAAAGGATTCACAATATTCAACGCATAAAAAATGGTACTCCCTCACTCAAAATATAATTGACATGATTAATAGATTAATAATAGATAATATAAATAAAATAAATATAGAAACACAAAATGAACTATCATAGAAAGTAATAGTAATTCAAAACTCAATCCCTTTTCATTATGAAAAAACTTCCTAATAATTACACATTAATTCTATCCAAGATAGGTTAAAAATAAATTTGACCTAAACTAACCCATGACTAGCAGCAGCACTAGACCCCAGTAGTTAACCTCCCCAATAATAATTCCCTCCTCTGGAAGATGATTCCAAAAATTAGTGTCACTAACTTTAATTTATAGTAAGATGACACCCTATATATCTCAATGTACCTTCATCTATATTTTTATATATCAAATATTTAACCTCATAAAACTACATCTCAAACATCAGGGGTATAGTCTTCCAAACCAACATTTAACATGACATTAAATAATCTCCAAAAATATAGGGCCTAGGTGGACTTAACTTCCAGAAAATATTTAAAATAACTCAATCCTTGTCACCAGACCATAGAATTACCTGTATCAATGACAATCCTCAATATGTTACAAAAATATTTTTTTAATCCATTTAATAAAATAGGGTATCACAAGTAGACTCAACTTTGATCTGCTAATCTCATTATACCACTAAATGAATACAAACACATTATCTTTTTAAAAAATGAAAAATTTACCTATTGTCTTGAAACTGAATTGAAAACCATCCAATCCCACCATAAATAAAATATTGGTAAAATTAATCTATTTTAAGAATACCTCATTTAACTCAATATAGACATTATATTTATCATTTATTTTAGCTTATCATGCAGCATCTTCGCACCTTATATGTATGGAGAACCACACCTAAAGACACACTGAAAGAACCCTTATTTCACAATTTTATTGTACCTATGATCCATGAAAAATCTCTACATAGTGATTTTATAATATTTTTCATTATTAAACCAACTATATTTACTAAAAAATTAAAAAAACATTGAATAAAAAAATATTTATGCCTTCCAGTAAAAAAACTATATGTTCAAATCCCCTATGTGGGGATTTTTGCAACAACCTCTCTACCTTGCAATCAGATCACTACACTCACCACCATGACCTCGTTTCCTTTTATATATTGTATCAATTTTATCTTATAAAAACAATTCCATCATGGCTTATAGACATTTCCTCTATATTTTGAATGGTTTTTTCTCATATATAGACCCTAGAATATACTTATCTTTAATATACCATACCAAAGGGATCAGTTTCACACATTCCATTCCAACTTAATATCTCACTAAATTTCATGTATTTCTCAACATCCCATTCCCATAAAAATCTATCTCTATAATCCAAACCATAAAAAATGACTCAATTTTCATGTCACTGTTTTCATGTTCTTGCAAGTAGGCCAAGATATTATGACCACCCAAGCCTCCATGGGAATTTTCATGGAAATTTTTTGAGTTTCTTTAAGTGTCTCGAGCATGAAAAACTAATATCAAAGTTAGGGATTCCCATATAATTTTTTTCATCTGTAGGCTTCTTCATTTCCTTATATAAATTTTTTTGGGGTGGTATTTGAGTACTTTATACACACTGTAATTTACATGAAACATAGGATCAAATAATAATGGAGGAGTATTTCCATGTTACTATTGAAGGACTATAGTACTGAAATAGTATGTACTGTAGTGGTACTGTATAAGTGGAACAATTAATATTCTTTGGGACTTTAGGCTACTAGATTGTGTCTATTGGACTCATCACTTTTGGGAAACTGTAGGCCATCTGGACACATATCCTTTGAGCCACATCAGTTCTCCAGGACATGGTCTTTTGGGCCAAAAGGACTCTATTCTCTAAATTAGTCAGGTTAGAACACATAAGATAATTCCCTAAAAGAGTAATTAGAAAAAGTAGTATCCACAAAAGAAAAAATAACTAATTTGGGAATAAAAGATATGGTATGGGAATGACCATCAGTACCAAACATCATGTAGATCAAAATAGGGAAATGTCATCCAGTCAACCATGTGAGCTGGGGAGTAAGGAAACATAAATAAAGTAGATGTCATGGATGGGAAGTGTTGGTGTAGCCAGTTCTTTGGGCCTTCAATTCATGTAATCATCCTTGTGCTTCTGGGCCTATGAGTCATATAAGGGTTCCCACTAAACCCTATTAAAAAAGGGTATTATCCAAAATAAATAAATCTAAGGCCTTCTGGCTATTAAGACTATTAACTTATATAAATAGTGTCTCATATTTCTATAATACTACATCTGTGATCCCTATACATTATATATAAATTGATAATATGCAATGCTAAATAATTCCACTATTTCCTCCAATGGTTCTACCCCACACTAATGTCACTATTGTACTCTCTTTCCCATAAAAGATCAGTTTTTTGGATCTTTATCCTCTAGTTCTCCCTATCTACGTACTGCCACCAATTTTTTTCCACCACTAGATGGACTTTTGTGGTGGTTCTAAGTAGGATTTTCCCATTATTTACTCTATAATTTTTTTATTTACTTTCCCAAATTTGGGTTCCCCCACAAAATAATGTACTACATATTAATCCCCTTTGTGTAAGACTTTAACAATTTCCATACTATGTTAAAAAATTTGTCAATTCTTCCCAAAATTCATCCACAATTAATTTCTTCAACAAATAATAAAAACAATAATTATTTAAAAATAACAATTATTTATATAATAAATTATTTAATTTGATATTATAAATTATTTATGAAATTATAGATATCATTTAATTATATTTCTTAATGGTTTTAGGACATTAAGTAAAATTTATGTTGTTACGGTAACACAATAAAACTCTTTAGATTTTCTTTAAACATAAACCGAAAACTATTTTAGTAGGATATCAATTGAAATTTACTTTGTGTTTCAACTAGAATAATGTTTTATTAATTATCTTGGAACTTCTCTAAGTCCAAAAATACTCCCAAAAAATTCTTGGAAACTATTTTACATTAATAATTTCTGACCAATAAACGTAAACTCCTTTGTGTTTAGAAATATCACTTATTACCTTTCTGTTGAAACAATATTTATCATCTATGGTATTTTATGTATTTGAATATTTATTAAAAACAAGAATTTGAATAATATTCATTTATTGGTGTTGGAATCATATTCCATTAAATTTTAGAATAAAAATTTTATCCAATATAAAAAAAATTCCTTATCTCCTTTTAATGTAATTTATAGAGTTAGATGAATCATAAAACATGTGTATCAAAAAATTTATATCATTTATTAAACAATTATTTTTTATAACCTATTAAATGAAATAAAAATTAGAGTAAAAATAAAAATATTTTATTCAAATTCATCAATGATTAAAGTACTTATTGCATACAATCCCTCAATGTATCAACTTCTTTCTCAATTAATTGAAGGAAAACATAAATATCCCATCATCAACTCTTTATTCAATTCTAAACACATATATATTTACTATACTAGTAAGACATATATTTTTTTTATATAACCTTTATAATAGAAGAATTAAATTTTATGACACTAATATCTAGGGTTTAATCTCCATGTGGTTTCTTACAACCCTTTCTTTATTCTATAAAATTAATTCGCTAAAGTTAATGTTTTCTAAAATAAAAGTACCAACATTCATTTTTTTGGTTTTCATAGAACTATATACTATCCATGGTGACTTCTCATCTCTATTGATAAAATTTTTATGCTTATCCTTTTTCACAATCATGATGAAACATTACACTTGGCGTCACATATTTTTCTTAGTTATCATCAACATATTGAGGAGTTCAATTAGATTTTTATTGAACTAATTTTTATTATAGTTCAAAATAAAAATTCAGAACCTTTATAGAAGTGACTGTAGGATTAAATATATGGTCTGATCAAGCCTAAATGTGAACCTAGTATCTCTATGTCAATAATGTACCCAATCATATTGAGCACAAGAGTTGAGAATTATATTCCTTCCACTATATTGCACCAAAATATAACCTTAAACAACTTATACCTCTAATGAAATTATTTTTCTTGTTATAGCCTTTTTAGTTAATCTATCATATTATAAGATTCATTGTCCATGCGTTGATTTTGAAACATTTATTCTATTTTCACAATCATGAGAGTAGATACTTCTAGTGAATCCTTTAAATTTGTATCATATACATCATTTTTATAATGGCTTCACCATTAATTTTATTAGTAAGGGGTTCCTATAACACAAAGAATTTATTTTCATTATTAAGAACTATTCTTAAGTTCTAGTAGTAGTCAATGAAATTTATACCATTAAATTTTTACATATCTAAATTTTATATAAAGTTAAAGATATAATATAATTATTAAATTATCTACAACTAAAGACTGTATAATATGGGTATTTTTTTTATATTCATTTAATAAATAATTTTATTAAAAGTAATATCACTAAAAATGATGGTTTGAGCATATAAATATTCATTGAATATATCTAGTAGAGAATAATTTCTAGTCATATCATAGATTATTTTTGGATAGCTGAGAAGATAACTCTTTATCCAAGTATAACATATGGATATAAACCCAGAATTTTTCTCTAGAATCCTATCAACTTGGGTTTCTGAAATAAGCGTAACCTAAATAAGATTTCAAGAGCAATGAACATTTACATTAATGTCACCTTTTTTACTTGATTACTTTATAAAATATAATCCATGGGTACTTAATCTTTAGGACCATCCATACTGAATGATTGTGATCTTAAAAAGTTCTTATTTAGAAGGAATATCATGCTTAGTATGTAAGGGTTTTTTCTTTTAAAGTCTCTCTAATTTAAAATATAACACATGAATATTAAATCAATAATTATTTCATTACATGAAATCACTATTATCTCATGTTTTATTCATTAATTTATTCCTTCTTTGAATAATTTAATTTTGAATTCTCATTTACATACACCAAATAAATTTGTTCACACCATATTAATGTGAAAATATTTACACAATCCATAAATTTTTTTACTGACCTTAAAATAGAACATAAACATATTAACACATATTCAAATACATCATATGAATAAGTTATATGAACATTTATTATAAAGGTTTAGACATATATGAAATTTATAAAATTCTCATGATTATGATCTGATATATAGATAGACAACTCCCACCTTTCTAGAATATGTCATAAGCCTCATGATAGTGGGAAGTCTTACCAAAAGTGCATCTACCCAGTGAAACTTTACTCCAGATAGAATCTAATTTATCATAACATTAATACTAAATATGTATAAACTATATTAAATGGATAAATTAAACATAATAACTTTAATTAAAAACCAATTTCAAGGTTGATGAACACCAAATACTATTTTTTCAAAACTGGTATGAAATGAATGGTATGAAATTTTTATAAGAAATATTTTATCACACAAATTAAAGAATGCAAAATATTCACATTATATAAATAATTTATAAACATGAATATTAAAAAGGAACAAATAAATTAACATTTTATTTATTTTCCAAACATAATACATTGATTTTTAAACAATTTATAAATTAAAATTTATAAACACATTATAATTAGTTATTGATATTCCATAATTATATAAATATAAAAAATTTATATTTATTCCCTAAAATTAAATGATTCATATTATACATTATATGATATTTTATTTTAAATATATGATATTTTATGAAATATTAACATTTTTTATTTAAATTTATGTTATGTAAACATTTTACATAATCTAAATATCACATATGAATATTATTTAAAAATTTGATCACATGTTTTTTCAAAAAAAATTTATTTTTTAAAATAATTTTAAAATAATACCCTTTAAAATTTAATGATTCAAAAAAAACATTGGAAAAAATTCATTATTTTTAAATAAACACATTATATTTGGACTTATTTATTTAATTTATAAACTCTTTATAACATACACTAATTATTTACATATAAATATTTTTAATATAAATTATAATTCATAAAATATAATTTTAAAATGGTATTGTAATATTAATACTAAATATTATAGAATATTTATTAAATAAAGTTTTATAAACATTTAATTGAATAATTATAAACAAATTATAATTAATTTGTTTATAAAAACTTTCAAAAATTAATAAATATTCAAAAATTACCTTTATTATAATTTGTAAGGAATTTATAAAATATATAATTCGATTCAGAATTTAATTGAAAGAAAAAAATTCTTTAGAAATTATTTTTAATGCTATAGGAATAATCCTTGTATTGGGTTGATATGGTTATCATCCCTAAACCCATTTAGTGATATCAGAAATATTTTAAGACTGATAATCCAATATCTACTTATATTAAGAAACATATATAATGGTTTTCTAGTTTTTTGGAAAAGGAAAAAACTTATGTATTAAGAAAAAACATTATGTATCAAGTGGTAAAAACCTGACATATCAATCATATTTTATCATTCACAATGATATGTCTAAGGAGATATGATGACATCTTTTCCAACCCTTAAAAAAGTAAAATCATTGATTATGATATCCTAATTTCATACACTATTATATTTATATAACCTAGGGATATATTTTGAGTTTTTGGCTACAATATCCCTAAATCAAAAGTTGTGACTCAATTGGGAATAATAGTTTTCGAATCATATTTTATGACAGAGAGTATGTCAGGAAATATGATTCAAAATCCAATATTTTCTATATGATTTTATGAATTGAAGATCATGGTAAGGCTATGATACCACTAATGGGTTTTTAAGGAATGATTAATAACTAATCAAATCCATGAAATTATATAGAAATAATCAAACCCAAGAACATTATTATATTACAAATGAAATATTATGAAACTAAAAATGAAGAATGTGTGCCATACAATATAGGACACAATTGTTTCCACCTTCAATCAGCTTTTGATGATGAACACTAAGGAATAATTGAAATGTTCTTCCCTATTAAGGATACCCATGGGTTTTACTAAATCACCCAAAAACTTTGGGTAGTATCTTTCAACATTCATGATATGCTAGTATCTCAACAGAAAATATAGAAGGAGGAAGAAAAGTTTGAGAGGGATAGAATATCAGTTATGGGTTACTTGAGAAGATAACACATCCATAATAATATCTTAGAATATTTTATATAGGATATGAGGAAACTCCTCAATCCCATAAATTTACTGATATATTTCTCAAAAAATTAAGCAATTCCTTTGGTTACATTTCATGTAACCCTCAACCAATAACTCTTTTATATGTTTCATCCTATGAAATTATTAATTAATGATATCCAAGAATGTGATAGATTCAATACCTTTTATGAATCATAATATCTTCAAGTGAATCATATCTTACGATTCATGGAACTAAGACTCACACATGTCATATAATACAACTACCCAAGGTAATATTGTTTGATATTTTTATATCATAAAATATGATATACCATAAGGACATAACAATACCATTTTACCCTATGTATATAATACACTTCGACACACCATATTTTATTATAAAATTTTAAATGTATTTAAGGAGTACTACATTTATTGGGTAGTGTGCAAACCTTGGATGTTTTGATGGCTTTATTTATGTGAGAATTTTCATACACCTACTACTGGGTGTTAAGGATGGGTTTTAATTTAGTGATGTGGGAGTACAAAAAATTATATAGGTGGAAGTAACACTGAGAGTCGCACCATACCAAATTATCATAAACCTTTTATTTGGAGACATGGGATTACCACACATTATCCTGGTGGGCGTATCACTAAGGGTTTACCTACACCCTGGGTGTACTACTTATTCTAGATCCCATTATGTGGGAGTATCAACCAGGATATAATTATGAGTACCATTGATGTGTGGGGTTGATCATAATGTAAAATATATAAGTTATTACATGTATTTATTATTATTTCATCTTATAAGAGTACTAATTTCTATGAAAAAACCACTTTAGGGATGTTTTCCCGAGTTTATCCCAATATACACTAAGTAGGTGGCTAGTATGATGGCTATTCAATAGATTTATTTCTCTCCCGACACATGGATATAGATATCAGTTTTAGATAATCAGGTAGAGGAGGGAATGGTCTTGAAATCCATTATGAATTTGATATGAGGTGATGGTTTATGCTTGCTAGGTTGGTAGATATAGGAAATTTAATGTTATAATTTTTTGTTGTTGGGTTAGTGGGTGTGTTTTTCTATAGATATTATTATTGTTTTTATTGTTATTTTGTTTGTGAGTGTTGTTTATACTAATATGTTATTCCCATATTTCAAGAGTGTGTGATTTTAGGTGAGTTAGGATATTATTATCTAATTGGATCATCTATACGGTTATTCACAGGCTAATAAGATGTCCTATATTATTCTTGGGTTGGGAATGTAATGTAGAGATATCAAAATGATGTTTTAGTGATCTATATTATTCTATTATTTCTCATACCTAATATTATTTGAGCTTTTCAGTACTTATTTGGGTTGACTTTATTAGTATTAAGATATACTCTCCCAAAATTTACATGTATATTTCTTGGATTTTCTCAGTGGTGTTATCGAGCGGCCTAAACATGATGATCATGGTTGATAGTGGGAGCTTGTGTTTAGAGGATTTTATATATTCAATTGAGGTATATTCATAGTTTAGATCTATAACATATCATCTTTAACTCAAAATAGCATACCAAAAACCTGTTGAATGTTCTCAATCACTATAGGCTGGTACAAGTGCCTAGGGTATCACGGGAAGATATGTGAATGATTTTACCATTTTAAATAATAAAAAATAATATAAGTAATTTAACCACAGATCCTAGATTAAATTACTATATATCGATCTTGTTTTATTATATGAAACAAATTTATAACTCAAATAAAAACCATAAATATCATGAAAAATAAAAACCAACACCACATCATATAATATAGGCATACCAAATTAGTTCAAGATGAAAATTTTTTTATGAAGAATTTATATTAAAAAATCCTATATGGACAATAAATAATACTAAAATCGAAATGAAACAAAATACACCATTATATCTATGTTGAACATGAAAACTTTGCATTCCACCTCATTTATAACCTTATACCTAAGCCTATGGTCCAATTTCCATGAAAATTAAATATATATTTTCATACCTACAAAATCAGATACATATAGTAAGATAAAAATATTCTATAAATAAGATAAAATGTGAGAAAAAGAAATATGAATAATAATAAAAACACAAATATTTATCTGGTTTGGAAATAATATATTCATCCATATAAAGGTATAATTTAATTTACTATATTTGATAGGAAAATTATAGGTCATACACACATTGTATAAAAAATCTTGCTCAAAATGTTCTCTTAATAAAATACAATGCTATAATATCCCATTTTACTACAGTACCCAGATTCGTGTAGTGGTCTACCATTTTATAGTACAGTGTGTTATTACTTTTGATACTATAATAATACCTACTATTAGTGTCATTGGTTAACTATATTATAGTTGATCGGACTTACTATAGTACTTCCAAAATTTATTTACTAGTGTTTAGTATGGACCAATACCACATGGTCTAACTTTATATAATGGACCAAGATCCACATTTCCAGTAATCTCTTACTTTGAAACAAATATAAGAACTAACTTTCTTCCTTTCTCCCACTATGCTTCCTCGTTTGGAATCTTAAGATTCATTCATCATTAAAGTCTCATAAAGGCACAAAAATTCATTAAATTCTAAATAACCATTGACTTCATCAATATATCTACTGTATTTCTCATTTATCATAACTTTTTCAATGTCACAAACCCATCCTGTGTTAATATTCCAATATAATAGTACTTTAATGGAATATGTTTCAACCAAGAATGAAAAAATGGTTTCTTTTTAATATTTATTTCTCAATTACTGTTATAGTGTAAAAAAATTCATTTCTCTTTTTTATCCATATCTTACAAGAATGTATTCTACAAAACATTGTCCTTCTTATCTTTTATTATAACAATATATTAAACGTCTATGGTATATAGTGATTCCACCTTCTATAATTGATATATTCAACTTACTATAGTTCCTCCACAAGTAAACACATAACCTATGGTACTCCACCTACTATCGACATCACCTATAATGTCAGCATCTACATATCCCTACAATTAATAAATATTCCCAAATAATAGAGATACTTACTATATTTACTTTAAAAACATATGTATCATCTTTACAGTTTCAAAATGTTATTATACTTATTTATCCATGTACCTACTCATAACTCTCACTTCATGAGAAATATCTCTTTGGGTAAAAACCATGGAATACATCAGTCTTATAATAGCTAATTCATAAGAAACCTTCACCATCTACTCATATTTTCTTCCATCATTGGTTCTTTCTCCATTGAAAAATAAAAATTGGTTTTTGGGGGAATAGAAGATATATTTTCTTCAAACACACTAAAATTTATCAAAACATTTAAAATTTAGTCATACTATGATAACATTAAGGTTCTAGATACATCATTTATACTTATGTTTTTCACCAAAATCTTTATAGCTTCTCCATTATCTTTATTTTTTAACTCCTTAGCTATCTACCCTTTTAACTCATCAAAACATTGTATACATGATCCTACAATGATCATTTCAGCCACATATAGAATAAATATAATGTATCCATTCATAAAAGACTTAAAATAGTTGCATTAGTCTATTCCATAATGTTGGTATATACTTTTTATAAATACATGAAACTTCTTATTCAACTTTTTGGGTGATTAATTCAACCTATACATACTTTTTTGGAGTTTTTACACTAGAAATTTCATTACAAAAACACAAAAAAAAAAACACTTTGGTTGGACTATATATATTCAAATACAAATATATAAATGATAAAAGGTGGTAATTACATCAAGATACCCAAGATGAAAATTCACTAATTGAAAAATAATAAGAACCACTCAGATAGTGGTAAGATTCACTACATGTGAGAAAATTTTAATGAGATCCACGTCTTTCTTCTACTAAAATACTTTCATCAAAAACTATTCCTTGTATCTCTTCTTACCATCATGCTCATACTTGAATTAGTATAAATTTTCTTCTACTATTTTTATGGGAATGTATTTTTATCTATATAATTTCTAACAAGAAAAGAAGATATTTCTTCTTTTATAGCCTATTCCCAATATCAACTATATTTATTCTTTAAAACATTATAGGTATCCACTTTTAGTTAATAAAAAATAGTGCAAGAATGATAAATATATATACACTAGTCTTCTCACCCCTAGTTAATATTTTCAACTCTACTTGAGGAGTATGCTTCAATAGATTTATAAGTTCATTCATATGTATGCCTTTAAGTTTAGATTTCTTCTGAAAATAATATTTATTATTTTCTATATCATATTAATATGAATTTCATCCTTTTCATATGATTCCTTTATTAAATATAATGTTTTTTTAATATTCTTTTTATCAACAACCTATAATTTATTTACAAATTTTTTAAAACCATAACCAATGAAGAAACGTTTTATGGACTTAGAATAAATCATTTACCATGAATAAAAATCAATTTATACATTTTTTAGAATAATAAAAGTATCATAAATGATAGAATCTTACCTTTTTTTCCAAACCATAGCTCCTTCAAAACTTATTCTTGGTGGTTTTTTGTGTTAGATCAATTTTATGTTAAAGTGTTACAATTCAAGAAACTTGTATATCCAAAATTATAATTATATGAAATAGATAACGATATGTTCACCTTCAGAATTGATGTCCAGATTAAGTATAAAAGAATTAGAAGCAATAGAAATAGTGTTCATGTGTTGGAATATAGAAGAAAGAGTGTCTGCGTGAATACACTTTAGAATCATCCACATTATATAGGATTTGGTAATGAAAGAGGAAGTAAAGTTACACATATAGAACAAGATCTCATAAGGAGGTGAAGATATTAGTAGGAATAATTTTTATATGTTAGGAGTGAAGAAGAAAACCTCAGATAGGAATCATTTTGAATGACTTATTTATGGTTTCCTTATGGGTTTAAAAAGGAAACATAAGATTCATCATAGGGTTGTATGGTGATAGATTTAACTGTTAACTAGAAGATCTAGAAGAGGTAATGGTGCTCATCCAGTTTCATTGCTCAAATGAAAAGTGGTCCATGATTTTTGGGAGGGAATAGAAACAAAAAAAACTCACTAGATATTGTGGATGTTATCTATAAAATGATGATCCTAGGGCACTTTCTTTATGTTCTATGAAAATGGGTGGAATAACTAGTGGTTTCTCCATGATATTCTTTGAGTTATTTTGGAAGGATTCCCTTATAACTTCATATTGGTAAGGTTTTTATAAGGATTTTTTCCTTTTAATTTAGTTTCTCTATTAATTAATGATGTAGTGTGTTCCTAAATGGAATTGGTCTAAAGCTTGAACCATGAAATTTATGTGTGTGGTTTTAATTATATTTATGTTGTTTTATTTATTAGTCATTGAATTAAAAAATAATTTTTTAAGACCATTAAGTTACCATAATTTGAGTGAATGGATGATAATCATAGTGTCTAGGGTGATTTCTCTTCATAGCTCTTATCATTGAATTTTATGGGGTGTTTTGTGGAATTTTATACCCTTATAGGTGCTTTGTTCCACATTAGAGGCCCAAAATATAAATTTTTATGAAAGGAGGTTGGATGGTTTCAATTATTTGGTTCTATTTCCCTGTATGCAGTATGAGAGTCAGGGGATATAGATGGAAGTGATATGGTGAAATTCCCCTAACAAGTGGTATCATAGAATCGATGATCTTTCAGTGACATGTTACTCAATAAGTGGTATCAAAGATTGGTTACAGAGAATTCATGAGTAATTTATCAGGAATTAGAAGAAAATATTTATTGGGAGACTATTGGGTACATTGGTTGAGTGGTTTACTAAGTTTATAGAATAATTTTTATTATAAGTCAGTGATGGAACCACAGAGTCTACTTTTTTTTTGAAATACTTCTAGGAACTACAGTATGGAGGTGTGTTCCATTATTGAGGTGGATTTTAGAACATAGTTGGATGAATATTGAAGAATCCTAGAAGATATTCTCAATCCCTTTTTCTTTTCATATTTGGTTGGATCACATTATTATGTCGTATGCAATTGCAATAATTAAGGTTCATATTTATGTTTGGTAGTGGAATATTTGGAATTTGGAGGATCTTGTCTTTTCTAATCCTGGTGAGTCTTGATGTTCTATCGATGATTAATAAGTTTTTTAGAGTAGTAAAATAGTAAATGAGGGGTGATTTTTAATTTAAAAAATCAAAGGAAATAATTTAAGTCTTAATGGATAAAAATAATTTCTAGAAAATTCAAATATAATTAAAAAC
The DNA here is from genome assembly GCA_963277665.1 of Viscum album. Taxonomy (NCBI): domain Eukaryota; kingdom Viridiplantae; phylum Streptophyta; class Magnoliopsida; order Santalales; family Viscaceae; genus Viscum; species Viscum album. The sequence continues at coordinate 1,444,516,550 of OY728128.1, forward strand.
TTTTTATATATAAAAACTTAATTAAATTTGAGAGCTTAATGGTATAATATTATATGTTTATAAATTTTAAAATTAAAATAAAGAGTGATTAAAAAATAAAATCAATAAGTGACTTATATATTAATATGAGTGGTTAATTAATTTAAATAAATAAATAAATAAATAAATAAATATGTTGAAAGTAAATAAGGTAGATAATATTTCAAGGAAGTTTGAAAATATCTCACTAATATCCTATCTATCAACCACCCCAATTTCTAGAGGATTTAATTTATTATTCCCTTGTCTTTAACGATATCTAATGTAACAAAAATCCATTGATTTTTAAGTTATAGAAAGAAATTAAAATTAAAATCATCACTATATTTTTAATAGTTATAGCTAGAAACCTTAATGATAATAGTCCCTTTCCTTTTAAAAGTAATGAAAAGAAAAACTATAAGGCCCCAGCCTTAAAACTTACTTAATCTTGAGTTAATACAAGATTACACATTGAGGATCTTTTCAGGTTTAGAGTTTTAGAGAATTAGATCATGAAACTTGCATTACATTCCACATTTAAACAAAGTGGATTACATAAATGACAATATTCATTCTTCCCATCAACGAGAACATATTTAAAATAAAACATGGATTCTCTCTTAACACATCCTTGACTCTACCGTCTTATCATGTACCTTTCCCCTTGACCTGAAAAACATTTCAGAAACTTGGGATGAGCATAAAAAGCTCAGTAAGGGACATAAAAATATGGAAAGGAAACATGAGTTCATGTATACATAAAGATGAAATCATAATTTACCCATAAAACATAGGCATATCAAATCATGAATAAATCATAGAAGACATAAGACATAAAGGTAACTTGAGGCATTCATAACATTCTTACATAGGGAGTAACCCTCTTGGTTACGTTTGGAATACCCATCACAGTATATTCCCTAAATCTCTTCGGAGAAACCTTAACGTTTCACTCCTTCGCGTTACCCAATGCATTGGAGAGCTATATCGGGCTCACCCGCCCTTAGTTTATCACGGAACCACCCGTTCTTCATAACAATGCCCAAGAACCATAACATAATCGTATCACATAAAACATGAATAAAGGAAACATAACATTTCCACATTTCAATCACAATATAACAGTTTAAGATATTGAAATAATGAATCCATTAAAAACCATTTTCAAAACCATTTAAAACATTTAATAAAGAGATTTTTGAATCAAAGTGTCCCATACCACCTTGAAGCTTTTAAAATTTTAAACCATTAATATCCATATAAATAAATCCTTAAAACCACTTTGAAAACATGGATATTAATAAGAACGAATAATTAAAACATTTAAAACGATATTTTGGTTAAAGGGGTTTTACCAAAATTAGAGACACTTGAATACAATAATCGAGGAATAACATTTAGTCAAAACTTTGTAATATCATGGGAATAAAGGAATCCATGATATAATATTCCAAAGGACAGTATATACACCATATAAGAGTGAATTGGTGCATAACAACAATGAAGTCTCAATTAGGGATGTAAAATGTGATGAAATCCCTTATAAAGAAGGTATCCTTAAATTAAGGACAAATCAATCTCAAAAATATGTGTGAAGAATATAAATACACCCAATATAAGTGGATATTAAGTGTAAAACAATAAAAGGTCATTCACACATATTGAATGGATGACATATTCAATGACTACATGTTGAACCCAAAGAAATCGAAATTGGGTTAAGAAGTTCCCTTGACAGCCTAACGGCGTCACATCAAATGAGTTGATGAGAGATAAAAAGAGTATCTCATCACTTGGTCACAAAATTTACATCATTAAGGATATATGAGAACATATCCCAATGTAACAATATGTGAATTAAAAGACCCAAGAAGTTCTTTTAAAAAGAGGAGGGTGAAAGGTTCCCTTACCGACTTGGGTATCTTTCAAAACATACACCCCATGAAAGAGGGACAATAGATCATTGATGTAAATACTCATAAACGAAATTATTTTACACAAAGTGTAGAATAATGGGCAGTACATACACCACTCAATGTAATTTGTGGCAAAAGTAGCGTAAATCTCACGAGAATAAAAGTGAGATGAAAAATCCCTTACGAGAGCTCGGCAGCCTAACAGCGCCACATAAAACTTCCAAAATGGATTGATGAGAGAGAATAGGGTCTCTCATCACATGAACATAAAAATTACAGTCGGATTAATATAAAATAACATCCCAATCATCAGAAAGATGAGCTTAAAAGAAATGACATAAAAGAGTGTACTTAAAGAGAAAGAGAGTTGCAGGATCCCTTACCTCGGGTCCGACTTGACTCGATCGTTCCTTAATCTCCTGAATAATAAACTTGAGTTAATTTCTAATTCCTTAAGAACCCTTTTTCAGGTTCATTATTACTTTTATACCACTTATTACCATGTCACAAACATTTTGTAATCATTTAAGTTAATAATATTTGTTTTTCCGATATTTTGTTCTTAAGTCGAAAGTGGTCTTCTTACAATTACATGTTGTTCAAGTGGCCAAATGTTTATTATATCCAGAATTTTATTCATTATGTAGATATCATATATGTCACATATATCCATTAAATTCATGCATTTATAACATTACATAATCATTTAGAGGTAAGAAATGAAATGCACCGTTCATGGAGACGGTAAGCCGTACGTACGCATGAACGCTACTTTCATTTCTATTTCGTATTTTATAGAATGGAATAATAATGATATAAAGGTATATTATAATTCCAGTATAATATCATATATAATATCATATTTCCATCCTTTATACATCCCACATATGGTATTTAACGAATCAAATCACTTTGAGGGGGCGGTAGTCCGCACTTCCTTAAATGAAGATATCGCGTATACCCATAATGGAAGCCACAAAGGTAAGGCAAAAATGAAAAATACAGAAGCATAAATAAAACATAAACATATTATATATCATATATAAAAATAGTGACATCATAATGGCCACCTTTGAAGGTGTTAAATGAGTATTGAACAATCATCGTTTCGGGAGGCAGAATTTCACCATCCACGGAAACCGTATGTTCTTTAACCATTTGATGTAGTTGTGTGAGAGTGTAGCTAAAATAAATATTGTAACAACATCCTAGTATATTGAAGATACTGGTGTTGTTACAAAAGAAGTAAATAAAAAGAGATTAGAGGTTTGGAGAAGCAAAATAAAACAAAAGAACAAGAGAGAATGAGTTACCTTTAAAAGTGTAATCTCCTTTTGATTTGAGCTTAAAGGCTTCCTTTGAAAGGATTCTGCCCAAAGGGGATCCTCTAGGATGAGGAGAGGGATGTTGAGAGAGTAAATGGGCAGGGGTTGGCCGTGCCAAAGGCTTGAGGGGTGTGGGAAAAGAGGTAGAGGTGGGGGACTTTTATAAGAGGAGAGGAGGGGCACTTTTGGAAAGCAATGAAATATTACATTATTTGAAAATGCTTTTCGGTTCTAAAGGGTCCCACATTGATATAATTAGTGGATAAAGTGATAAGGAATCGAAATCCACTCATCCAATTGGTTTTTTCCATGTGTATATTGTAGATTTTTCATTATCTTTCCATTTTAATTAAATTGTCAAATAATGATGTCATCGCTGCATCATTATTATGTCATAAATAATTTAATTTCTTTAATGTCTAAAAATTATAAAAAAAATACTATGATATAGGAAATCTTTTTAGCTTTCCAATGACTATTTATAATCAAAATTTGGACTTGTATAACCCCACCTAAAAATTGTTTTAGTAAAACAATTTATGTTAGTGTCATTTTCACTTTAACATTAAATAAAAAGTATTTTATGTTATTTCCCAACAAAAGTGGATCCATGGGGTCCCCAAGTTAGGCCATGGCTTGTCTTGGTCGGCCATGACATAACCAATAGGGTTGGGACATGTGTCTAGGTCATTTCATATTTTTAAAGTATTATTTATACCTTAAACTACACTAATTATCACTAATCGCGATTAAAAACTTAATAAGTTACTATTCACCAAAAAATTATTATAATCTCATTGAACCATATTTTACTTCTTAATGACAACCATGTATGTCGGATTTTAAAAATTCAATACACATTAGTGGTAAACTTTCATTTAACTGAAAAATCAGTTTGCTTGATTATCACTTAGTGGTTTCACTATTCATCAAAAATTGAAGTTTTTCAGAAAATCACCAAAAATTCACCCTAAGCTATATTTGATACTCCGAAATCAAAAATGAAGTCTTTTTTACAAAATTCAAATTATATAAGTCACATTAATTAATTTAATAATTAATTCCCGCTGCCAGAGCAAATAGCGTGTTTTTACAAAACAATAAGTATCAAAAGATTGACACCAGTTTAAGTCTAATTTCAAAGTGAAATTGATTCCAATGACCACCATTGGATAAAATGGTAAAAATATTTTCTAATTTAACTTTAAAACCAATTCAAAATATTATCTAATCATATAAATAAATTAGATTAAAAAGAGGTTTTGAATTAAAACACAACATTCTACACTATTCATTAAAAAAAATGAACTTCATCAGAAAGATATCAAAAAATTACACAAAGTAAAATTTGATGTCTCGATTCTTAATAAGAGTTTTATTTGGTCCAAAAGAATGTATAAGAGTGGTCAAAACTATATTTAATGACAGTTCTCCATTAAAAGGCGATAAGTGAACCTTTAGTGAAAACTAGGGCATATACACCTAAAATTGAATTCTTTCCATATTTTAAGACATTGTCTTTTATTGGATAAATGTAAAAACATTTATAAAACATATATAATCATATTTTAGTTATTTATATCCATTCCCGCCAATACAACGGCTACATGTTAACTACCATTTGAAATAATATTTTTTTATTATTAGAGTGCAACGTAAGATTCCCAAGAAACTCGTTGTTGCGTATTGGGTACGCCATCGAGCATAGCGTCCCCTTTAAAGCCATATTAATATTTTATTCACAAAAATGGATAAATACAAAAATGTCATATTATTTATTTACCTGGGGTGTTACAAAAATTAAGTCCCTTAATTTAAATGTAGTGAGCACTACTAATATAAGATATTGGAATGAGGGATGATTTCATAGATATAATCAAATTTTTAGACCAGTCACAATTCTATGAAAATCATATAAATAACAAATAGTAGGTAATGAGAAAAAGAATATGATTGTGAGATGATTTAAAAATAATCATTCACTTTAAATTGTAGAAGATATGATTTAGAAATTTGGATAAAATTAGTGATCATAACACATTGGCGTTAGATAATTGATGAGAAGATGAGTTTCCAAGTCTGTTAAGAGGTCTATTATTATCCTAACAAATCTTTAAAACCCTTATGGAATTAGATGTAGGGAATGATTTTGTTGAAGATAAAAAATATTAATTGTTATCTACCACTAGTTAGTTGATGGACCAACTATAAAAAACTACTATAATAAATCCCCTACTATATAGCTAGTGCTCCTCCATCAGGTAGTCGATGGCACTCCAAGAGTTAGGGGTTCTTCTACCTTCACCATTGGATGGATGGTGGTTCTTCAACACTTAAAAGGTTATAAAAAATGGAACTAGTCATCCAGTGTATCTTTTTGTTTTCCACTTCAAAAAGTTGCATCACCACTTACTTTAAAATAATTTTAAAGATCTTATAACCCAAATACAAAGATTTAATACATCCATTAGGACTCTTGATGGAACTTTTAGGGTTCTTATAATAATATTAAATCTTACCATCAATTCTAAATTCCAATCACTTAAATGAAAATAATTGACACATAGAATAGTGTTTGTGATCATCAAAACAAAATATGGTGAGAATCACAACAAAATCATCTAGAAGTGAGGTGTTTAGGATAATAAAAACCATAAAAGAATGTTTCAGAAAGTTGTGTCCATTTGAGATGGAACATAACCAAAAATATGGATGTCATTCCCTATAATCAAATTAAAGAGATTAAATAAATATTTCATTAAATTTAACATATTCTCTGGTTTTAAATTTTGAATTATGGAGGAAAAGGTATATTTTAGTTGGTTTACTGAGACTAAATGGACTATTCTAAAAAGGAGAAATTAAGAATTTTTTATAAATCTTACATCTAAGAGGTGCTTTATTTTTATTAATAATTGCTTTCCATACCACTTGAAAAATTGTTATGGGATCTGGTATTTCATCACTCAACATCCAAGAAGGGGATTAGGGATTTTTTGTAACGCTCCGACCCCAGCTACCCAGAGTCGGTGCATTACTTCGTAACATTGGCATGATCACAAAAGATCAAGTCTCGAAAGACTGATTAGTTTAGTAGCCTTGGAAAGACTAGATACATTCATAAGTCTTACATTACATCATAAAGTGAAAAACTAATAACAAAGTCTTCATAGTCCACACTTATATCCTCTTCTGACTATCCCTGCAGGTCATTCCTAAAATACTTCTTTCACATCCTGGAAAATATTAAAACATTGAAAGGGGTGAGCTCAGATGCTCAGTAAGGATAACAATATAGCGGAAGCTTTCATCAATAAACATAAACATTTAAGGCAATGTATAACTAAAACAAAATCCTTTTAAACTTGAGCATCAACATAATATGGCAAAAGTAAAATGAGATAATGGCATTTACTTCTTCACAAGGATATTCTACTGGTTGAATAATCACATGCAATATCAATATCCACATTCATAATGATGGAATGCATAATGCCAGACTATCATAACCACGTAGCCAAGGCCTCGTGCCAAGACCACAAATTAGATTTTGTCAAGGCCTCGTGCCAAGACACTAGTTTGTCTCATGAGACCTGCCGATGCATCGAGGAGCTATAGCGGGCTCCTCCCGTCACTTATTAAGTCCAATGCATTCCTCATATGAATAGGTTTAAACATATCATAAACCATAACATAATCGTATCACATAAAACATGCATAAAGGAAACATAACATTTCCACATTTCAATCACAAGATATCAATACAACACATTGATATAATAAAAACGCTTTCAAAACCATTTTCAATACCAAAATAAAAAAAAGTTAAAACTTTGTATTTATTTTTCATTAAAAAAATGATGGCTTGTAGAGGAAGCCGAAACTCAAATAATGGCCACGGCGGTGAAGAAGTCGTTGTCGCCGCATAAGTACGGAAAGAAAAACATTCCCTTTTTGTCGTTTAGTAAAATGCTTCGTATAAAAAAGATTCCTTTTGAATAAACGTAAAAGTCAAAGGGGTTTATACACCGTATAAAAGAAAGTTGTGTATAAAACAAAATATGCCTCAATGAAAGGGGATTGAGACGAAGTCCTTAAAAAGATCATTTTTTTTATAAAGTAGGTCTATTATGTGTATTCACTATAATTACACATAAATAATGTAAAAATACAAGATAGGACATAATAATATCATGACATAATTTGAAAGTAGGAGATTAACCCAAAGAATAGAAATTGGGTTAAGAAGTTCCCTTACCTTGCGTCCTGTCCTGACTCGACCGTTCTTTAACCTCCTGAATAATAAACTAGAGTTAATTTCTATTTACTTAAGAACCTTTTTCATGTTCATTATTCCATTTATATCACTTATTACCATGTTATGAACATTATTTAATTATTTAAGTTAATAACGGTCGTTTTGTCGATCTTTGGTACTTGAGTCTAAAATAAACTTCTTATAATTACAAGTTGTTCATGTGGTGAAATATCCATTATGTCCAGAATTATATTCATGATTTATATATCATATATATCATATATATACAGTATATACATTCATTCATAATGTCACGTAACATTTAGAGGTAAGAAATGAAATGCACCGTTCATGGAGACGGTAAGCCGTACGTACGCATGAACGCTACTTTCATTTCTATTTCGTATTTAATGTAATGAAATCATAATGATATAAATTTATAATATAATTACAGTATAATATAGTGTATAATACCATTTAATACATCCTTTATACATCCCACATATGGCATTAACGATTCAAATCACTTTGAGGGGGCGGTAGTCCGCACTTCCTAAAATGAAATTATCGCGTTTTACACATAATGGAAATCATAAAGTATGCCATAAATGAAAAATACAGAAGCATAAGTAAAACATAAACATATTTTATATCATATATAAATATAGTGACATATTAATGGCCACCTTTGAAGGTGTTATATGAGTGTTGAACAATCATCGTTTCGTGAGGCAGAAATTCGCCATCCACAGAAACCGTACGTTCTTTAACCATTAGATGTAGGTGTGTGTAATTGTAGATCGAATACTTCTTATAACAACATCCTAGTATATTGAGGATACTGGTGTTGTTACAAAAGAAATGAATAAAAATATTTTAGGGGGTTGGAGAAGAAAAATAAAACAAAACAACATTAGAGAAGACATTACCTCAAAATCGGGTAACTCTTTTTGATTTGAGCCAAAGGCTTCCTTGGGAAGAGTTCTGCCCAAAGTGAGGCTTCTAAGAGTAATAGGGGGAAGTTGGGAGAGTATTTGGGTAGAGGTTGGCCGAGAGAAATGGCTTGAAAGTGTAAATGAGGTGGGAGAGGGTTGGGCCTTTTATAAGAGGAGGGGAGGGGCACTCTTGGAAAGTAAGGAACTTTTACATTATTATACAATGCTTTTCGGATTATAAAGGTCCCACACTTATATAATTCGTGGCTAAGGTGATAAGGGTTCGAAATCTACCCATCCAGCAGTCTTTGGAAAAGTGTAAGCCTTGGATTGTACATTATCTTTTCGTTTTATTAAAATCGTTAAATAATGAGGTCATCGCTGCATCATAATGATGTCATAAATAATTTAATTTATTTAATGTCTAAAAATTAGAAAACAAATACTATGATGTAGTAAATCGTTTTAGCTTTCTAATTAATATTTATAGTCAAAATTTGGACTTGTGTAGCCCCACTTAAAAATTGTTTTAGTAAAACAACTCATGTTTGTGTCAATTTAGTTTTAACATTAAATAAATATATATTAATGTCATTTTCCAACTAAAGTGGATCCATGGGGTCCCCAAGTTGACCCATGGGTTATCTTGGTCGTCCATGACTCATCCAATAGGAGTAGGACAAGTTTCATGCTCATCTCATATTATCAAAACATTATTTTTACCTTAAACTACACTAATTACCTCTAATCGTGATTAAGAACTTAAAAGTTACTATTCACCAAAAAATTATTTTAATCTCATTGAACCACATTTTACTTCTTAATGACAACCATGTATGTCAGAATTTTGAAAATCAAATCACAGAAGTGGTAATATTTCATTTAAACAAAAAATCAGTTATTTAACTACCACTTAGTGGTTTCACTATTCATCAAAAATTGAAGTTTTTTAGAACAATGCCAAAATTTCACCCTAAGCTATAATTGATATTCCGAATTCAAAAATGATGTCTATTTTAAAAAATTCCAAACATATAAGTTGCATTAATTAATTTTATAATTAATTCCCGTTGTTACAAAAAATAGTGTGTTTCTAAGAAACAATTTATATCAAAAGATTGGCAATTGTTTATGTCCAATTTCAATGTTAAATTAATTATAATGACCACCATTGGATAAAATGGTAAAAATATATTCTAATTATACTTTAAAACCACTAAATAGTATAATTTATCACTGTAAATTATTTTGATTAAAAAATTTGTTTTTAAGTAATTTTCACTATTCATAAAAAATTGGAAGTTCTCAGAAAATTACAAAAAATTCAACTTTGGATAATTTTGATATTACGAATACAAAAATGAAGTCCATTTTGAAATATAAAATTTCTATAATTTTAAAAAGTGGTTATTACTATTCATAACGGCTACTTTGATTAGTCGCGGTGTTTTAGAACTCGAAGTTGCGTACAATGCAAGCTATTGCATTATTGAATGAGAAGCATATCGTGGAAGCTCGGGGTGTTACATTCTCCCCTCCTTCAATAAATTGCGTCCTCGCAATTTGAAATTTTTCTTTGAAAATAAAAGGTTGAAAAGAGAAAATACCTTTGAGGAAAACCCACATCAGAAATATGATTAATAAAATTTAGCCTTAATAAGAGGGAAGGGGAAATGAAAAAGTCACCACCCAATTATGATCTCGATTAGGAGAACATTGGTGGCAATTAACGATATATAATTGGAGGAAAAACGTAAATATTTGTAGGGAGTGATTGAGGTCATCAATCACAATCAACTGTCAAATTGAGGGCCTTAAAGCCTTCAATATATGTTGATTTAAAATATCATCATTTCAACAAGACATAAGGTATTAGGATAACACATTTTTCTGTTTTAATATCCCTTTACTAAAGTTTAAGAATTAATTTATTCATTGAATAAGAGATAGGTATATATATATTTATGCTTGATAATTAGAGTTTCAACCTTCAACTCATCTTTCACTCAAAAAGATAATAGAACTCAAAAATATTATACTTAAACTAATTGTATAAGGTTCCAAATGTTAACACATACCATTTAGATTAGTAAAATTATTTTGTATTAACCAAGGACTTCCTGTAGGCTAGTGGTAGGAAATAATGGCATGTCGCACTATGATTGTGGGTTCGATTCCTGCAGCTTTGTCCGACGTGACGGGTTATGCCCCACCCTACAGGTTGTCCTTTTCCTAAAACTATAGTATAATAATATTCCAAAACTAATCTTCATAAATTTTTTAACTTAAACAATACTATCCAAAGATCAACTTAATCCACTCCAACCTTTATAGTTATCCAAAATACCTATGTCCAGACTTTCTCTAAAAGGTCTCTTAATTCCAAAATCAATTTATCAGATTCCCCAAAAAAAGTAAAGTTTCTCTTATTGTCACACAATAAAAATATAATTACCTTCATCATATTAAAACCTTACTGAAATCAACAAGTACTGCAGTACAATCCTTATATACATATCACATTATTCTAATAACTAGAATATAATCCATGAGTCCAAAAGCACCAATACATTAGTTATTCTGCTTCAACTGTAGTCACAGCATAAGATTGGCCTTGATCCCTTGGCCTTTTCTGAGGTAAGTTTCCTTGAAGCTTAGGACATTCATTTGCATAATGCCCCATTTCCTACAATTGTAGCATTCATCTTTGACAGCCTCTTTCTTTCCCTTGCAATCACGAGCCTGGTGACCCTTTTCTCCACATTTATAACAAACTCCCATTCCTTTTGGGCACGTACTAGGGTGATTCTTCCCACAATTATCACATAATGGAAAATCCTTCTTTCCCTTTTTCCCTTTATCTGTCTCTTGTTCCCTCGTTCTCTTCTTCTCTTGCTTTACTTTGTTGTCATAAGACTAAGAGGATTCCTTTTCTGTCTTGATAGCACACGAGACAATATCTTCGTATGATGAGAAGGATTGTGATACTAAAGCTCGACGGAGAAATGGTTTTAACCATCAAAGAAACGATCAATCTTACTCATTGGGTTACGTATATAATCGGCAGCATGCCTCGCTAACCTTGTAAAGTTAGCCTCATACTTTGCGACATTCTCATCCTCCTTATGCCTCAAACTCGTAAATTTCCTTTCCATATCTGCTCGATGGTCACGAGGAAAGTATTTTTCTAAGAAAAGCTCTTTGAACTCCCACCATTCCATATTTGATACGTCATCATCTTCCTTTGTGTTTTGAATCAGTGACCACCACTGATCGGCATCTCCAGTGAGGCGGTAAACTACCATGACAACCTTCTCCCTTTCACTACTTCCCAAGGCATGGAATATTTTCTCTAAGGAATTTATCCATTGCTCAGCTACTATAGGATTTGTACTCCCATTGAAGGTTGGTGGTTGTTGCCTCATGAAACGGTCTAGTATTGATCCTCCACGTTGCGGATTAGGGTGCTCCATATGAGTAAGGTTATTATTCATAACCTGAGTGAGTTGTCCCAGTATGGTAATAAGTTGATCAGCACCAGTTGTATCTCCAGATCCACAATAATTATCTTGAGCAGGAGGGAAATCCCTACACGGAGTGCATGCATTGATACGGTTTCCATTCCTTCCACTAGGTGCCATTTCTAAACAATGGCATAAACTAGATTAGTTTATGAAATAAAATACATAATTCCATATTTGTAGAACACTTTACATAAATTGAACTATTTATGGATATAATCCATAATCATGAAAAGAAATTTTTTCTTTGAGGAAGTATATACTCATAACCCTTCATAGTGGTTTGTAAATAAAATGAGAATTATCCTAAGCATATCCCCCGGGAGTGTCGTAACCAAGAGTGCAGCAAGGCTCGTTGTCGTGCACCAGTTCCCGTTCGAGTCTAGCTCAAAGTGGTGTTTTCGGGTTTTACCCCTAGGTACATCTGTGCCAGAGCCGCCTCTACCTGCTCGTATCCAGACAGGGATGTATTGCTCGGAAAACTCATAACATCTCTATAATACCAAAATTCCAGGAAGTTCTTCTATACTAATCCTCAAAGTCTATCTTTGGGCTATGTGCTCTAATCAGAGTTTATCTACATCTAGCTTCCAAGGTTAGTACTAAATTGCCTCTGATACCAACTGTAACGCCCCGACCCCAGCTACCCAGAGTCGGTGCATTACTTCGTAACATTGGCATGATCACAAAAGATCAAGTCTCGAAAGACCGATTAGTTTAGTAGCCTTGGAAACACTAAATACATTCATAAGTCTTACATTACATCATAAAGTGAAAAACTAATAACAAAGTCTTCATAGTCCTCACTTATATCCTCTTCTTACTATCCCTGCAGGTCATTCCTAAAATACTTCATTCACATCCTGGAAAATATTAAAACATTGAAAGGGGTGAGCTCAGCTGCTCAGTAAGGATAAAAATATAGCGGAAGCTTTCATCAATAAACATAAACATTTAAGGCAATGTATAACTAAAACAAAATCCTTTTAAACTTGAACATCAACATAATATGGAAAAAGTAAAATGAGATAATTCCATTTACTTCTTCACATGGATATTCTACTGGTCGAATAATCACATGCAATATCAATAGCCACATTCATAATGATGGAATGCATAATGCCAGACTATCATAACCACATAGCCAAGGCCTCGTGCCAAGACCACAAATTAGATTTTGTCAAGGCCTCGTGCCAAGACACTAGTTTGTCTCATGAGACCTGCCGATGCATCGAGGAGCTATAGTGGGCTCCACCCGTCACTTATTAAGTCTAAGGCATTCCTCATATGAATAGGTTTAAACATATCATAAACCATAACATAATCGTATCACATAAAATATGCATAAAGGAAACATAACATTTCCACATTTCAATCAAAAGATATCAATACAACACATTGATATAATAAAAATGCTTTCAAAACCTTTTTCAATACCAAAATAAAAGAAAGTTAAAACTTTGTATTTATTTTTCATTAAAAAAAATGATGGCTTGTAGAGGAAGCCGAAACTCAAATAATGGTCACGGCGGCGAAGAAGTCGTTGTCGCCGCATAATTACGGAAAGAAAAACATTCCCCTTTTTTCGTTTAGTAAAATTCTTCGTATAAAAAAGATTCCTTTTGAATAAACGTAAAAGTCAAAGGGGTTTATACACCGTATAAAATAAAGTTGTGTATAAAACCAAATATGCCTCAATGAAAGGGGATTGAGACGAAGTCCTTAAAAAGATCATTTTTTTTATAAAGTAGGTCTATTATGTGTATTCACTATAATTACACATAAATAATGTAAAAATACAAGATAGGACATAATAATATCATGACATAATTTGAAAGTAGGAGATTAACCCAAAGAATAGAAATTGGGTTAAGAAGTTCCCTTACCTTGCGTCCTGTCCTGACTCGACCGTTCTTTAACCTTCTGAATAATAAACTAGAGTTAATTTCTATTTACTTAAGAACCTTTTTCATGTTCATTATTCCATTTATATCACTTATTACCATGTTATGAACATTATTTAATTATTTAAGTTAATAACGGTCATTTTGTCGATCTTTGGTACTTGAGTCAAAAATAAACTTCTTATAATTACAAGTTGTTCATGTGGTGAAATATCCATTATATCCAGAATTATATTCATGATGTAGATATCATATATATCATATATATACAGTATATACATTCATTCATAATGTCACGTAACATTTAGAGGTAAGAAATGAAATGCACCGTTCATGGAGACGGTAAGCCGTACGTACGCATGAACGCTACTTTCATTTCTATTTCGTATTTAATGGAATGAAATCATAATGATATAAATTTATAATATAATTACAGTATAATATAGTGTATAATACCATTTAATCCATCCTTTATACATCCCACATATGGCATTAACGATTCAAATCACTTTGAGGGGGCGGTAGTCCGCACTTCCTAAAATGAAATTATCGCGTTTTACCCATAATGGAAATCATAAAGTATGCCATAAATGGGAAATACAGAAGCATAAGTAAAACATAAACATATTTTATATCATATATAAATATAGTGACATCTTAATGGCCACCTTTGAAGGTGTTATATGAGGGTTGAACAATCATCGTTTCGTGAGGCAGAAATTCGCCATCCACAGAAACCGTATGTTCTTTAACCATTAGATGTAGGTGTGTGTAATTGTAGATCGAATAATTATTATAACAACATCCTAGTATATTGAGGATAATGGTGTTGTTACAAAATAAATGAATAAAAAGATTTTAGGGGGTTGGAGAAGAAAAATAAAACAAAACAACATTAGAAAAGACATTACCTCAAAATCGGGTAACTCTTTTCGATTTGAGCCAAAGGCTTCCTTGGGAAGAGTTCTGACCAAAGTGAGGCTTCTAGGAGTAAGAGGGGGAAGTTGGGAGAGTATTTGGGTAGAGGTTGGCCGAGCCAAATGGCTTGAAAGTGTAAATGAGGTGGGAGAGGTGGGGGCCTTTTATAAGAGGAGAGGAGGGGCACTCTTGGAAAGTAAAGAACTTTTACATTATTATACAATTATTTTCGGATTCTAAAGGTCCCACACTTATATAATTCGTGGCTAAGGTGATAAGGGTTCTAAATCTACCCATACAATAGTCTTTGGACAAGTTTAAGCCTTGGATTGTACATTATCTTTTCATTTTATTAAAATCGTTAAATAATGAGGTCATCGCTGCATCATAATGATGTCATAAATAATTTAATTTATTTAATGTATAAAAATTATAAAAAAACTACTATGATGTAGGAAATAGTTTTAGATTTCTAATGAATATTTATAGTCAAAATTTGGACTTGTGTAACCCCACTTAAGAATTGTTTTAGTAAAACAACTCATTTTTGTGTCAATTTAATTTTAACATTAAATAAATATATATTAATGTCATTTTCCAACTAAAGTGGCTCCATGGGGTCCCCAAGTTGACCCATGGGTTTTCTTGGTCGTCCATGACTCATCCAATAGGAGTAGGACAAGTTTCATGCTCATCTCATATTATTAAAACATTATTTGTACCTTAAACTACACTAATTACCTCTAATCGCGATTAAGAATTTAAAAGTTACTATTCACCAAAAAATTATTTTAATCTCATTGAACCATATTTTACTTCTTAATGACAACCATGTATGTCGGATTTTTGAAAATCAAATCACAGAAGTGGTAATATTTCATTTAAACGAAAAATCAGTTATTTAACTACCACTTAGTGGTTTCACTATTCATCAAAAATTGAAGTTTTTCAGAACGATGTCAAAATTTCACCCTAAGCTATAATTGATATTCCGAATTCAAAAATGATGTCTATTTTACAAAATTCCAAAAATATAAGTTGAATTAATTATTTTTATAATTAATTCCCGTTGTTACAAAAAATAGCGTGTTTCTAAGAAACAATTTATATCAAAAGATTGGCAATTGTTTATGTCCAATTTCAATGTTAAATTAATTCTAATGACCACCATTGGATAAAATGGTAAAAATATATTCTAATTATACTTTAAAACCACTAAATATTATAATTTATCACTATAAATTATTTTTATTAAAAAAGTTGTTTTTAAGTAATTTTCACTATTCATAAAAAATTGGAAGTTCTCAGAAAATTACAAAAAAATCAACTTTGGATAATTTCGATATTACGAATACAAAAATGAAGTCCATTTTGAAATATAAAATTTCTATAATTTTAAAAAGTGGTTATTACTATTCATAACGGCTACTTTGATTAGTCGCGGTGTTTTAGAACTCGAAGTTGCGTACAATGCAAGCTATTGTATTATTGAATGAGAAGCGTATCGTGGAAGCTCTGGGTGTTACATTTTTTTACAGAGATTTTGTCTTTAGAGTGGTTGATAATATTTAAGAATTTGTTGGCTCTATCCAAACAATGAATGAAAACAAGGATTGAGGAATGAACTAAGTCATACAGAATGCATGTTTCAATTGTTTAGTTGAAAATTGGTTTTCTGTATAAGATTTTTTAGATGGGGAATTCATGGTTATGGGATACTATGAAAGATGGGTCTTTGTTTACATATAATTTTTTTAGAAGAAGAATAAATTTTTGTCAAACAATTCATTTAGGACATTAAGTTTCTGACATGGTCATGTCAATCGTAGAGACATTGAGAAGGGGATGAAACTCATAACTATTAAAATGATTACTAGAACTACAACATATGAATTAAAGAACTAACAGAGAATGTATTATTTGGAATCAGTGGAAGGTTTTCTAGTTCCAGATTGAAAATGGACTAGAAATTGGAAGCTTCACCAGTTATAGTTATTCTCACAGTGTTTATTGTACTTTTTACATACATTGATAAGAATGCATGGAAAAATTGGGTATGTTTGTCTTCAATAACAAGTCTAAGGTGTTTTGAAACCATGATCATGTGTTTCAATTTTTTTTCAATGTATCAACATGTGAAGTGATTATGCTTATTGAATTTTTATGGATTCATTTAATTTAATTGGATTTAATTCATGATCAATTATCCTTGGTAGGTGTTATGATTGTTTTATTGATCTTAAAAGGAATACAATGAAAGGGTTTATCGATGAATGAACATTATCTACTATAAGGTGAATATCTTGAAAATATTTATTTACAAGAGGAATTGAGGTGTGTTCCAGGAAAAATTTATTATTTACCATGAATAATATTTTGAAGAAGAATTTGAGTATACCATGTGATAGTATCATTGTTTGATAGTTTTTCTTAACTTTTTTATGTGGGTTAGGCCATAAAACTATCCAAACATGGGTTTCATGTGTAGCCACTACTGAGGTGGGCATTTGGATCAATCACAATATAGGAAGAGGCACCATAGTAACATCGGTGAGTGTCTATATAAGAAGGAAATTGGGTGTGTACATAAAGGAAAACAAGTATATAAACATGGAAACATGGAGCTTCTCAATCCACCATGTATGGAGGAACACTAGTGTGAAGTTTACAATAGTTTTGATTATGGGAGTGAACCCTGGGCAACTTATCTTAATCCACTGATGGAATTCGAATATATATGTGGTTGTGCTCAAGTAAGAAAACATCTGATGTGGGATGAAGACATGATAAACCATTTACTCACTTAAATTCTATAAAAATAACCTGAATCATTCAATCAATTTAATGTTAACCATCCAATAAAGATAAGTCATCGTCTTCCATGACTGAAACCCCCACTCATCCTTCACTAGTTTAGTGCATGTGGGTTTTTAAAGATGCATGCATCAGATCAAACCGTAGTCTTTTCCACATTTAGGAAGGCTCCATCAACCCCCTGAGATTGAGGAAAGTATGAAATAAACATTTCATATCTTTTTCATGAATTGTCTATGCATGAATATAGAACCTCCGCATGATGTCTCAAATAATGAATTCATGCATTTGGATGAAGTAAATTCTTGATAAATTTACGAGGTGCATTAAATATATTGGTACATACATGTAGTTAAACTTTCATGCATGTCTATCAAATGAAAAATGAAGGTTCCAACATTTAAGTAATTTCTAATTATTTAAATAATTTTTTACCATGTTATAAAATGTGGATAAAAAGGTTGGTTGAGCCATCGAATTAATTTAGATGAGGTCATGCAATGATAATCTATGAGAATTCAAAGATGAATATCATGTGTGAGAAAACAACATGGATAATCTGAAAACTTGTTGTTATTTCAAAATATATCAAATTTAGGAGAGTTGAGTTATAATTATTCTAAAATGAAAATGCCGCATAAAAAAATTAAGAGATCCCAAATCTTTTAGGAATTTATGAATGAGATTCATGCATGCTGTTTGAGCAACAGAGGCTAATGTCATGTGAAAACTAATGAAATCCTAAAATGCCAATTTATTTTAAATGAGTCGTTAGATGGAAAATACCCATAGAATAATGAGGTATTTAATTTAAGGAAATATAATACCCAACACCATTTTAGTATTCATATTTGAAATGAGTAAAAATAAATGTGTTATTCTTAATATATTTAAATGAAGGCTGTAAAATGAAGAAATAATGGGGGATATTAAATCATGGAAGGAGTGATATATTTTAACATGAAGAACTATTTCTTTTGTTATAGTTAAATGTTTTCATGAAGGTAATAAATAAAAAAGTAGAAAAATAGTGATGGATCTTCCATCCATCATGAAATAGTATTTCGAGATCATGATACATCTTTGTATCAAAGAGAGGAGTCAAATTTGGTTAATTTCTTAATAAGTTTACAACATGTAACTGGTCCTTTGAAGAATATAATTTTGATCATTAATGATTTGAAAGAAGTTTCAAGGAAAACAATATTTTTTAAGACAACTATGGAAGAACTTTAAGGATTGTACACAATGAAGGTGCATCCAAATTTCTTGTAGATGAATAATATTTGAAGAAGAAGTTATTTATATCTATGGATTAACATTGAAGATTAATCTAGTAACTAGGGTTTCTAACTTTTTATGAGAGTATTTTGACTAAAAAAATTTATTCTCTTGTAAAGATAGCGGAGAATCAATGTTTTTGTGTGTAACCAACATGGAAAAGAGTAGGATATTATGGTTGACTATGTAAATAATTTATGTTTCTCTCTCATGTATTTCATCTAAACATGTGGTGATATTTAGAGATAATCTTGAGTGTATATAGAACATTAAATAGTTCAAGTGGTTAAATTTAAAAGGATAAAAATTTCATAAAATTAGTGTATCATTGAATCACCCCCCACCTCAGTGGAACAATACTAGTCCTTAGACTCTTTAATTAGAATCAGAGTATAAGTTACCCATTAATATACAAGAAGTTTGTGGGGATGGAATCTAATAATGATTTCACTAAGTTATAACCCTTATTTCAATAAAGTACAAAATGAGTAAAGTGAATAATCAATTAAATAGATACATTTCCATGATGATTAAAAATGAGGGAGTTGATTCCTCCTTTTCAAACACACAATTTAGATATTAAATAAATAAATTTTACTTTAATAAGAAAAAGAACAATAATGAAGATTCAAATCATGAATAAACCTACATCTATGAGATCAAGAAGAATAATATTAGAGAAGAAAAACAAGAAAATATTATCATTGATCTCAAATTTAAATTGGATACAAAATATGGATAGTTGTTCGAGATGAAATCTATATGTGTCACATTTTAGCATGAAATGAATAAGGCTAGAGAATACTTCACCAATTCAGAAAAAGTAAAAATTTATTCCTCCCTAGTTGCTGAGGATAAAGTTTTTAGGTGACAAGTTAAATTTTTTATTTCCTACAATGCGAGTTTCTAAACCAAAATTTGATGCTTTATTGGGATATTAAATGGTAGAGGAAATGTAAAATCTGAGGTAAATAAAGAATATTAAATTTTCATATTTATTAATATTTGTGAATTAAATATTAATTTTACTTTAAAGGGGATTCTATGTTTGATGGCGTACCGGATACGCAACAACAGGTTTCTTTGAAATATTACGTTGCACACAACGTTGAGTTATACTGAAAAATAATAATATAATATTATTATTTTAAATGGCAGTTAATGCATAGTCATTTTATTGGTAGGAATAAACATAACTAACTAAAATATGATTACGCATGTTTTTTAATTTTTTTTACATTTGTCCAATAAAAGTTAGAGGCTTAAAATGTGTCCAATTTTAAGCATAAATACTCTAATATTCTTTAAAAGGTTGATTTACCACCTTTGATGGAGAAACCTTTTTAAATCTAGTTTCTGTCACTTTTATCTGTTCTATTTAAAAAAATTAAATTCTTTTTCAGAATAGAGACATAAAAATTTACTTTGGATGAAATTTAGGTATTTTTCTGGTAAAGTTCCTTTTTAATGAATAGTGAAAAATACTGCATTTTAATTCAAACTTCCTTTTAATCTAATTTATTTATATAGTTAGAATGTTTTTTTATTGTTTCTAATGTGTAATTGGATTATATTTTTACCATTTAATCTAATTTTTTAATTGGAAGTAATTTCACTTTGAAATTGGACATAAACAAGTGTTAATATTTTGATAGTTATTATTTCTTCAAAACACACTTTTTGGTTTCGACAATGGAAATTAATTTTAAATTAATTAATGAAACATCTATGTTTTGAATTTGGTAAAATAGACATCATTTTTGAATTCTAAATATATAAATTACCTTTGGGTGAATTTTTGGTATTTTTCGGAAAACGTTGAATTTTAGATGAATAGTGAAAAACACTACGTAGTAGTTAAAACCTACTTTTTCATTTAAATGAAATTTTACCACTTTTGTGAATTTAATTTAAAAAATCTAACATACATGGTTGTCATCAATAAGTAAAATGGGGTTAAATAGGATAAAACTATTTTTTGGTGAATAGTAACTTTTGATTTTTATTTACTGCGATTAAAGTTTAAATGTGTGATTCAAGGTAAAAATAGTATTATAATAATATAAAATTAACTTAACACTTTTCATAACTTTATTGGGTGATTAATGGCCAAAAAAGACAATATTTGGGTGAGACTTTTGTCCTTTTAATGCCACTTGGGAAAGATAATGACATTAATAACTTTTTTAAAGTAAAACAAATATCATAAACATGAATATTTTTACTAAAATAATTTTTTTATATGGTTATGAAATTTATATATTTGAATATAAATATTCTATATAAATATAAAAAGATTTCCTACATCATGGTATTTTATTTCTAATTTTTATGCATTAAATAAATAAATTTAATTATGACATAATGGTGGTGTAGTAATTGCTTCATTAATAAAGGATTCAAATAAATGATATTATAAATATTAAAATAAATTTATTTTGAACCTTGTTTAGGCCATATACGAATTTTTTATATTAGGATGACTTGTTATATTTGAATTAATGATGTTTTTTCTAGATAACCAAATTGGATTGTTTTTTTTTCAAAATTCATGATATGAATAGTATTAAAATTGACATAAAAGAGTTTTTAAATCAATCAATATTTTAGTAAATGATAAAATAGTACTAAAAATATACAATTCTTCCAAATGAAATATATGATGTTAAAAATTTCATTAATGATCTACTATGGGTGTCTTTTCATTTTATAGTAAATATATTAACCATATAGTATGAATATACAAGGATAATGGTAAAAGTTAAATAAGAGTAAAAAAGGGTTAAATAAAAAATAAAAGGATTAAAAAATATCCAAAACCTGCCAAATTATTATTAGATGATTTTATTTCGACTTATATGCACCTTATATTTGAATAAAATAAATTTTGGACCTTTTGAAGCCTAAAATCATATTATAATAAAATAATACTTTCAAACTTTCCTAAAGAGCCCCACCTCCCTCTTATAAAAGGCCACCAACTCTAACCCATTAAACACACCTCTCAAGCACATTGACTCACCTAAAATCTTCCCAAATAAGATCCCAACATCCCTATATTCCTTATATAATCATTCCCCTAGGTAGAAGAAAATTAAAGGAAGCCTTTTGGTTCAAATCAAAGGGTGTTACCCGATTTAAAGGTAACGTCTTCCCTCAAGTAATTTTCTTTTATTTTCCTTCTCCAACCCCCTAAAGTCTCTTTATTCCATTATTTTATAACAAAATCAGTATATTAAATAAACTAGGATTTTTTATGATGATTATTAAAACAAAACTTCCACACACCTCCATCTAATGGATACGAAAGTACTTTATCTTTGGACGGCGAACTACTACCTCATTAAACGATGATTGTTCAGTTATCACCTACGGCCTCTCATGGTGGCCATTATGATGGAACTGTATATATATTAAATATATATATTATATTTATATTTTCTCTATTCTTATATATTTATCATTTATATCATACCTTTATGATTTCCATTATGTATAAATACGATAATTTCATTTGAGGCAGTGCGGACTACCGCCCCCTCAATGTGATATGACTCATTCATACCATACATGGAATGTTTAAAGGATGGAATTAATGAAATAATATATTATATTATACTTTATTTATAATCTGCCTATGTATCATTAACTTTTCATTTCATTAAATACAAAATAGAAATGAAAGTAGCATTCATGTGTACGTACGACTTACTATCTCTATGAACGGTACATTTCAGTTCTTATCTCCAGATTTTATGTGATGTTATAAATACATATATATATATATATATATAATGGATATATATGACATATATGATATCTAAATCATGAATATACTTCAATAGATAATGGAATTTTGACCACATGGAAAACATGTAATTATAAGAAGTTCAGTTTTTACTCAAGTACCAAATATCAAAAAATGACCATTATAAACTTAAATGATTATGTAATGTTTATAAAATTGTCATAATTGATATAAAAGGAATAATAAACTTGAAAAAGGCTTCTAAGAAAGTATAAATTAACTTTATTTTATTATTTAGGAAATTAAATAACGAACGAGTCAAGTGGGACACGAGGTATGGGACTTCGTCCCAATCACCTTTCATTGAGGCATATTTTGATTTATACATGACAATATTTTATACGGTGAATAAACCCCTTTTAATTTTCATTTCATCTAAAGATAATATTTTTTCTACGTAGCGTTTTACTTAAAGACAAATTGAATGTTTCTTTTTAATGTGCACGGGGACAATGACCTTTCCACCACTGTGAGCATTATTTGATATTTGAATTCCTTAACAAGCCATAATGTTTTTAAAACGAGAATAAATACCATATACCCTTTTCATGTATTTTGGTATTGAAAATGGTTTTTATAAATAATTGGTTATTTAAATATCTTGAAATGATATATTGTGATTGAAATGTGGAAATTTTATCTTTCCTTTATGTTTGTTTTATGTGTAATGAGTATGTCATGGTGCTTAGAAATTGTTTCCGTATAGGGGTGATTCCATAATAAACTTAGGGCGGGTGTGCCCGACATAGCTCTCCAATGCATTAGGTAATGTGACGGAGGCAAATTCTAATCTTTATAACATCCCGACCCTAGTTACCTAGAGTCAGTGCATTATTACATAACATTGGCATGATCACAAAAGATCAAGTCTCGAAAGACTGATTAGTTTAGTATCCTTGGAAACAATAGATACATTCATAAATCTTATATTACATGATAAAGTGAAAAACTACAACAACATAGTCTCCATAGTCCACACTCATATCCCCTCAGACTATCCCTGTAGGTTAGTCATAAAATACCTCTTCACATCTTGGGAAAAATAAAACAAAGAAAGGGGTGAGCTCAGATGCTCAGTAAGGATAACAATATAGCGAAAACTTTCATAAATAAGCATAAACAATTAAGGCAATGTATAACTAAAACAAAATCCTTTTAAAATTGAACTTCAGAATAATATGGAAGAAATAAAATGAAATAATGCCATTTACTTATTCACATGGACATTCTAATAGTTGAATAATCACATGAAATATCAATAACCACTTTCATAATGATGGAATGCATAATGCCAGACTATCATAACTAGATAGTCAAGGTCTTCTACCAAGACTACAAATAAGATTTGGTCAACGCCTTTTTCTAAGACACTAGTTTGTCTCATGAGACCTACTGATGCATCGAGGAGCTATAGCGGGCTCCACCCGTCACTTACTAAGTCCAATGCATTCATCATATGAATAGGTTTAAACATAACATAAACATTCGTATTAAAACTAGCATATGAAATGTCAATACTTTATCCATAAACCATGAATGGTATAAAAATAACCCATCCACAGTCAAACAAATCACAAAACCTTCAATACTATATGGAAGTTTTGTATCATAATAAATCAAGTTCAAATAAGATTAAAATCCATCAAAGACTGTTGACATAGATGAAATCAAAACTATTTGAGAGAAATATCTCTTTTTTTAAATCATTTAAAAGTCACATAATTATAAAATAAAACATTTACTTTGAAAATATTCTTATATTCTTGTAAGGGAATCTTAGACTATATTATAATGGTAGAAAATAGTTTCACCCACCGTATAAGTTAAAAAGACATTCTTACCTTAATTTTTTCGAAAAGGTTAAAAAGGACCTTGTTTGGAAAATGACGGAATGATTCCTTTATAAATATATTATAAAAATTAAAACAAGGGTATAAATGATGTTAACCCATAGTCTATAAAATAGTAAGAATTTTTTGAAATACATTTTTTAGAAACATGAATGTGGAAGATAAAGAGGTCCCAGTAGATAATTACATATAAATAACCGCAGATAATGAAGATATTGTGAAATTAACCCTTACCTTGTACTTTTCCTTGGACGAGGGTAGGTTAACCTCCTGTATAATGGTGAAATAATTGTTATTAAATTATAAAATAATCATATAAATTAATATGATATCATATATGATCTTTTAATATTTCCTTGTTAATAATATCTTAGTATTATCGTCATTTCAGGTGTTAACAGATTAGTTTTCCTTTATATTCTTTGTTATGTGAGTCATATTTATTATGGATTGTAAGAACCCGGTTCTTATTTTAGAGGTATGGGCTTCTTCTTTCCTATTCCTTAAGTGTTTTTGAAAAAATATGGAAAATGGGGAAAAATCCTAAATTTCGAAACTACACGCCGTGTACTTTATCCACACGCCGTGTACTTTTGGCCATGTTGGGATGAGTACACGGGGCATGTAGCCATGCCGGTGACGAAGGGTGTAGGAACCACTACACGCCCTGTAGTGGTTCCTTACACACCGTGTAGTCAGTCATCAGGATTAACTAGTAAGGTGGTGGTGTCGCCGCCAGATGGGCGACAGTACACGCCATGTACTCAAGAGTACATGCCGTGTACTCATGTCGACGAATGAACAGTGTGGCAGTGCCGCCAAATGAACAGTTAAATGAAAGAAGAACATGCCCTGTACTCATAATTACACGCCGTGTACTTTTTTTTTTCGGATTAAAACAGGCAGTAGCCTCCTCATTTGGTAGAGGAGGCATTTGAGCCTTTTTGGAGCCAAAGGAGGAGGCCAGATCTTTGAAGATCCACCGGGAGTTCATCTGAAATCCGATTCGGCTTCGAACGATCTCGTTGCAACCGAACGGGTAATCCCTCTCCTCCCCTGGTACCGTTCTTACCAATTATTCTCCTAACGTAAGTTATTTACTTTTGAAAGAATGTTGTACTTCGTCAGATCTATGTCATTCTTGGGCGTTTCAGGAGTCGGCGTTCGGGTATAATGCTCGTTGATGTATAAGGTAGGTGCCTTTGTGTTTAGTTTTCCAACTGCTGTGTGTTTTGTGCGTTTTTGTTCCACGAACCCATGTTGGGGTGTCGTGTGGCAGAGGTCATTGTTATATTTAATACCTATAATTGATTAGGTATTTTATTGTGATAATAAAATGCTGGTTGGGATCGTTTCTTGGATCTGGAACCACCCTCGGGGTGTGTTTCTCTATTTAGTCGTTTGGCCAGGATACCCAAGGGTATGCCTTCAAAGTAGTAATTGTAGAATTTCCTTGAGAGGAATTTCTTGTTACTACTTGTTTACCTATTTGGCATGGCCCAGTTACCTGTTTAGCCTGAGGGCGTTTTTGTATTTAGCTTGAGGGTGTTGTTGTGATTAGCCTGAGGGCACTGCACTATTTAGCCCGAGGGCTGTAGTTATTTTCACCTGAGGGCAACCTTTCGTGCCTGAGGGCTTGACTTCTGTGCCTGAGGGTGACACTTCCTATGCCTGAGGGCAATTTCTATTACGCTTGAGGGCTATACCTATGGGTTGGATTCTACTTACCTGAGGGTAAGGTTTTGTTTGTCTGAGGACGTGGAATATTTACTAGAAATGCACTGTGGTGGTTTCTAATATTTAAATGGATTAAATGGATAATGAAATGGAAATATAACTGGTAATTAGTTACTTTTGAGTACTGCTTACTTTATTGCATTTTACTACTGGACACTATTGTTGAATGCTTACACGCAGTTGGGCACGGGCCTTTGGTGGGTGCCTACTGAGATATATTTCTCACACCCTGTTTGGGTCACGCTTTTCGGCCCAAACAGATTATGTTGCTGCAGGTGTAGATAGGGGAAAGAGTCCCTATACAGGTACTTGACTGTTGCTGAGGAGTAGGAGTGCATGGAACCGAGCCTAGGCTCGGGATGCCACTACCAGCTATTTTGCTTGTCTTTCTATACTCTATTTTCTGCTGTATTGTATTGATGTATAACATGTTATGGATATTTTCTTAGGACTTTAAACTTGTAGCATCATCACTTATATACTATTGGTTATATGCACTATTGTAGTTATTTAAGTTGTGTATGTTTACTGCTTCCGTTGTTTGTTGTATGTTTATTTTGGTATTCCTCTGCACTACACTTTGACAAATGAGGGCATAGTTTCCCCACTATGAGACCTGGGCCCTCACTGCTAGTCAGCAACCTCTGGCGTTTGGGGAAATGTGCTTGAGTTCACGTGGCAAATCGGGCTCGGGGCACCCGTTGCGTGGCACCCGGGTCCGGGATGTTACAAAGTGGTATCAAAGGCGTTTCTTTTCCTGACTTACTATTTGGAGCCGTAGTCAGGGATATGATAGAACGGTATTTGGTAATAAGCTATTCTCGGGTGTAGCTAAACCATGTATAGGGAAAAGCCAGTCTACCTCATATTTTTCATTATTTTGATTTTGTAATTTTACGGTTGATATGTTTTCACCGTTGGGTGACGCACTTGGATTGTGCTGTTTATATTTTATCTGTGGGTGATATTTAGTTGCAACCTGATGAGATGAGGGTATGTCGTCTCATGCATCATATAGCCACATGCTAGAAATCACATTCCTTGCATAGTTTCCATGCCATTTAGGTGCATTAGAATTTTCATGTTGTTGTGATAGTTGATGTGCTAAGAAAGCATGCTGTTGTGATAGCTGCTTGATAAATAACTACCTGTTTGGTTGAACATGTTTATATGATGGACTCCAAACTTTGGTTTTTGGGGAGTATGGGCCCCCATTGACCGGAATTTGGTGGATCATTGACTGTTATTGGTTATAATACAAATAAGATGTCAAACGTTGTTTCGTGGGGTGTATGGTCCCCCACGGGCTGGAATTTGACACTTACGTGTTGGTTTTCAGTATTTTCTGGGTTCTGGGGAAGTTTCTGATTCATACTGTCCTAAAAACCTAGAATACATGCCGTGTAGGACCTTATACATGCCGTGTGTGTTCTTCTGTTCGGGAAGAAAAATGAACTTTTTGAGTTCACGCCGTGTAGTCTCTTCCCATGTCACAAACCGTGTGGGCGGCGACACGGGGTAGGGAAGTGCTTGGGTAAAACAGGCCGTGTAGTTTTTGTGCCCGTCGTGTTGTGTGACCCGGAGTCCGGCCATGTAACTAACAACACAGGGTGGTGAACTCATTGACAGAACACGTCATGCCAGTTATAGACACGCCGTGTAGTGTGACCTGGGGACTCGGCCGTGTAACTAACAACACGGGCTAGTGTCACCTCTCCCAGAACACGCCGTGTACCTTTGGGACACGCCGTGTAGTCTTGTTCGAGGATAGACCGTGTGGAGTTAGCCGTGTGGCTGGGAAACGGGGTGTTGTACACGCCGTGTACAGGTGTAACATACCGTGTGAGGTAAAGCCGAGTAGTCGGCCGAGTCACAGACGACAGAGGCAGTTGGAAAATAACACAGTATACGTCGTGTAGATATTATAAACGCCGTGTAGTTTTGTTGAATAGAAGTCGTGTGGATTAGCCATGTAGAAGGACTCGGGTAGGGGAAGGGAAGTCAAGTACACACCGTGAAGTCATTGTACACGCTGTGTAGTCTTGTTTTGCCAATTTTGAATACCTTCTTCCTCTTGTTCCCTTTGTGTTTCCTTCTCTTTCAGTCTTAATAATCTTGAATCTGAGGTGTGCTTTTGACCTTGTAGAGTCATGCCGCCTAGACGACCGTGAGTTGTTCGCCAGGAGAGCGGCGTCGATTATACTCTGGAGATGGTGGGCCATGGGCTACCAGTTGATCCACCAGCAGAGCCAGATGTGGCACCAGCTGTTATACCAGACACAGGCGCGGAGGCGCAGTTCCGTGAAGGCTTATTACGGTTCATGCAGACCTTTGAGGGAGCACCGCAGGCTGCCACATCTATGGCTGAGCTGACACATATCTTTCATCAACAGAATCTTCCTACGTTTTCATGGGATGGCGGACCGCAGGCTGCAGAGTCTTTGGCTAGGATCGATCTAGACTATTTTCGAGCATCTGGAGAAGCCTCCAGGGTAGAGGGTCAAGCTCGCAACTTACATGCTGCGTGATTCCGCCAAGAGGTGGTGGGATGTTACCACCCAGTCAGAGCATCACAGGGGCATGGTGTGGGAAGATTTTCAGGCAATCTACTATGACTTCTTCTATCCCAAGACGTTGAGGGTAGATAGAGCTTGAGAGTTCCTGAATCTGCAGCAGGGCACTATGTCGGTGATGGACTACTCTGCTCGTTTTACAGAGCTTCAGAGTTTTGCACCCGTACTGGTGGGTGATGAGACGTTGAGAGCCAGACATTTTGAGGATGGTCTTCGGTATGACATCCAAAAGCTGGTGAATGTTTTTAGGTTGCCTACTGTACACGTGATTGTGAAACTGGCGTTAATTAAAGAGAGGAACCTGCGGGAATCGAGTGGTGTGGGCTAGGGAAGTTCAGCACCAGTTACTGGTACTATTTCTGCTGGCAAGAGGAAGAGATAGATGGACTTCTCTCAGGGTGGCAGTACCAGCCAGGCAGCTTCTTCAGGTGGACCGGTCTGGTGCTACCAGTGTGGCAGAGAGGGGCACAAGAGACCACAGTGTCCACGAGACCCAGTTGAGTGCCAAGCTTAAGCCAGATGGGTCATCTGCAGTAATTTTGCAGGGCGTTTCTACCAATGGCTAGTGAGAGGGGTTCTGTGTAGAATCCACATGCGGGAGCAGGACCAGTGGATTCTTACCAGTCAGGGAACTAGAATACATCAAGGCGTACAGGAAGAGATGGTGGTCGTGGTCGTGGTAGCCAAACACCAAGATCGTAGAGGTAGCAGGGTGGGACATCTCAGGGTAGCCAGGCTGTGTCACAGGGTCGCAACACTGGGTAGGCATATGCGGTGCAACAGACCCAGCAGGAGCAGGATCTCGGAACTTCTACAGTTATAGGTACTATTCTAGTAGCTTCTGTCTTGTCTTTAGTACTTTTTGATACGGGTGTTACACATAGTTTTATATATGTACCCGTTGTGGGGATCCTTGGGCTCGGTGTTTTTACTTCTTCTGATATCTTGATGCTAGACACTCCGTTGGGGACAAGGACGGTTGGTGTGCGTCAGTGCAAGGAGTTCCCCCTTGAGATTGGTGGGTGTCACTTCCTTTGGGACCTCTATGTCCTGGAGATGACAAGCTATGACGTCATTCTCGGGATGGACGGGTTGGTTCCCTTTCGAGCCTTCGTAGACTGCTACTGTCGCAGGGTGTGTTTCATGTCACCAGAGGGCGAGGAGTTTCAATACAAGGGAGAGTGGGATTTTTAGGCGAGTCGAGCTGGACCAGAGCATCATGGGAGAGGTGGAGTCACAACCCAGATTGCGAGCTTATATCTGGATGACCAGGGGACTTGTCAGACGGATTTCCCTCCAGTTGTTGATCGTTTCAGGGATGTCTTCCCAGATGACTTTTCAGGTCTACCTCCAGTGTGTGAGGTGTATTTCTCTATCGAGCTAGTGCTAGGAGCAGCACTGGTGTCCATTCCTACTTATAGGATGGCCACACCTGAGTTGCAGGAGCTCAAGAGGCAGTTAGAGGAGTTACAGGAAAAGAGTTTTATCTGACCCAGTACATCTCCTTGGGGTCCTCCGGTCCTTTTTTGAAGGAGGACGGTACCCTCAGACTTTGTGTGGATTATCGAAAGCTAAACCAGTTGAAGGTTAAGAACCGATATCCCATGCCGAGGATAGATGATCTGTTTGATCAGCTTCATGGAGAACAAGTGTTATCGGAGATTGACTTGAGATCCGGATATCATTAGTTGCGTGTTAGACCATCAGATATACCACTAACAGCTTTTCAGAGTAGGTATGGTCTATATGAATATACGGTTATGCCATTCGGACTCACGAATGTGCCAGCAGTTTTTATGGTTTTGATGAATCGTGTGTTCCATCCGTATCTTGATTCATTTGTGGTAGTATTCATGGACGACATCTTGGTGTACTATCACACTTGACATGACCATGCCACCCATCTTGAGATCGTATTGAGTACACTGAGAGAGCATCGTCTATATGCTAAGCTCTCGAAATTAAACTTTTGGATGGACCAGATTCACTTCCTGGGTCATATCATCTCAGAGGCAAGAGTTGCATTAGACCCAAAGAAGGTGAGAGCAGTAGTTTCCTAGGAGCAACCCAAGAACGTGTTTGAGATTCGGAGTTTTTTAGGACTGGATGGTTACTACAGGCGCTTCATACAGGACTCTCCCGCTTAGCAGCATCGTTGACAGGTCTGACTAAGAAGGGTGTGGAGTTCGTTTGGTCAGAAGCTTGCGAGATAACTTTTCAGGACCTGAAGGGAAGGCTGACATCAGCACCGATCCTGATACTCCCAGAGCAGGGGAAGAGCTATACAGTTTACTGTGATGCATCAGGGATTGGGCTGGGAGCCGTTTTGATGCAGGGAGGCTGAGTTTTGGCATACGGGTCTTGGCAGTTGAGGCCACATGAGAGGAATTACCCGACACATGATCTCGAGTTGTCTTCAGTTGTGCATGTGTTGCGCTATTGGAGACATTATCTGTTGGGAGAGCATTTTGTGGTTTTCAACGACCACAAAAGCCTCAAGTATATCATTACTAAGCATGACCTGAATCTGAGTCAGAGAAGGTGGGTCGAGTACCTATAGTCCTTCGATTTTGAGCTTGCCTATACACCTGGTAAAGGTAATGCAGTAGCTAATGCACTAAGCAGAAAGACTCAGATACAGGCAGTGTAGGAGGCCAGTGGTGAGTGGAATCTTATGACTTTGTTCTCTGAGACACAT
This sequence comes from Viscum album, assembly GCA_963277665.1. Lineage (NCBI taxonomy): Eukaryota > Viridiplantae > Streptophyta > Magnoliopsida > Santalales > Viscaceae > Viscum > Viscum album. The sequence goes on from OY728128.1 coordinate 1,444,548,109, forward strand.
CTGGAGGTGCATGACAGTCAGGGGAAGACTTATCTTTCCTCATTAGCTGTGACTTCTACCATCCTAGACAGAGTGAGGATGAGGTAGCTATCGGATTCAGAAGGCCTAGTTCTATGGGATTCAATGGCAAGTGAGGACCCTCATCCCGGTTGGACGATAGGCGATGATGAGGTTTTGCGTTTCCATGGACATGTATGGGTTCCAGGGGATATACGCGAGGAGCTGATGCGAGAGTTTCATGCTTTAGCTTGGGCAGATCTTCCCGGGGTTACCAAGATGTACCGTGACTTGAGGCGTCAGTACTGGTGGTCGGGTATGAAGAGAGTGATAGCTGGTTTTGTTATGAGGTGTTCCACCTTTCAGCAGGTGAAGGCAGAGCATCAGTGACCAGCTGGGCCGTTACAGTAGTTGCCCATTCCAGAGTGGAAATGGGATGATGTCGCGATGGATTTCATGATGGGATTTCCAAGGTCACCTCGAGGCAATGACGCCGTGTGGGTTTTTATGGACAGACTCATGAAGGTAGATCACTTCTTGCCGATCAAGGAGGCCTTCAGTGTGGACGACCTCAGAAGGCTGTATATCCGAGAGATCGTACGTCTTCATGGGGTCCCTCGTTCTATAGTTTCAGATAGGGACGCCTGCTTTACGTCTCATTTCTGGCAGAGTTTTCAGAGGGCGCTCGATACATAGGTGCTTATGAGCACAACATACCACCCTCAGACAGATGGTCAGTCAGAGCGGACGATACAGGTGCTAGAGGACATGCTGCGTGCATGCATCCTAGACTTTGGGGGCTCTTGGGAGAAGCATATACCCTTAGTCGAGTTTGCCTATAACAATAGTTTTCAGGTGACTATTGAGATGGCACCATATGTGGCTTTATATGGTAGGCCAAGCTGGTCACCTTTGTACTGGTTAGAGGCAGGTGAGGAAGAATTACTGGGGCCACAACTCATGTAGGAGACATCTGAGCAGGTCCAGTTGATTCGAAGGTGGATGGCTACAACGCAGTCTCGTCAGAAGTCTTATGTTGATCGCCGCAGACGACCTTTGGAGTTCGTCGTCGGGGATCAAGAATTCTTGCATGTTTTGCTGAGGCTATGACACAAATGGATCAGGAGATAGGGTAAGCTTTCATCGAGGTATTTGGGACCATTTGAGATTCTGGAGAGAGTCGGGATGATTGCCTATCGGTTGCAGTTACCGCAACGGTACCGATCCATGCACAACATCTTCCACGTGTCTCAGTGGTGTCACTACCATTCAGACCTGTCTCATACCTTTTATCCAGAGGAGGTTGAACTCCAGCATGATGCGTCCTTTGAGAAGCATCTGATCCGTATTGTTGACAGGAGCGCGAAGGTTCTCCGAGGCCGGTCAGTTCTTCTCGTACGGGTGCTATGGCAGCATGGCTGAGTGCAGGACGAGACCTGGTAGTGGGAGGCCGACGTATGTGGTCAGTGGCCAGAGCTGTTCTGAGATTATTCTTCTCCACCCTGGGAAGGGAAATTCGGGGATGAATTGCTATAAGGGGGGAAGTTTGTAAGAACCCGGTTCTTATTTTAGAGGTACGGGCTTCTTCTTTCCTTTTCCTTAAGTGTTTTTGAAAAAATATGGAAAATGGGGAAAATCCTAAATCTCAAAACTACACGCCATGTACTTTATCCACACGCCGTGTACTTTTGGCCGTGTTGGGATGAGTACACGGGGTGTTTATCCATGCCAACGACAAAGGGTGTAGGAACCACTACATGCCATGTAGTGGTGCCTTACATGCCATGTAGTCAATCGGCGGGCTTAAACAGTAAGGCGGTGGCGTCGCCACCAGCTAGGCGATAGTACACATTGTGTACTCGAGAGTACATGCCGTGTACTCATGTCGATGGATGAACAGTCTGGTGGTGCGGTCAAATGAACAGTTAAATGAAAGAATTACACGATGTGTACTCAGAAGTACATGTCGTGTACTTTGTTTTTTCGGCTTAAAACATGTAGTAGCCTCCTCATTTGGCAGAGGAGGCACTTGAGCCATTTTGGAGCCAAAGGAGGAGGCCGGATCTTTTAAGATTCACCGGGCGTTCGTGTAGAGACCCGTATCTTGACGTACATGGATATTACATTACTTTTGCGGAATACTTAGTACATAACAAAAACAGACACACAAGGATAGTAATAGTTTAGTGTCTTTGGAAACTCGGAATATAATCTTCTAATCCTGGTGAAAGATCTTCAACATCTCCCATAAAGATATTCCTTTTTTTTACCTAAAACCTTTATTTATATCCTGAGGAAAAGAAAACATAAAAGGGTGAGCTCAAATGCTCAGTAAGGGTAAACAAAAGAAATATCAATCACATCATATACATAAGCACATAACTTTTGGAAATCTTAACCTGCAGAAGAGATCATAATTTCATAACATGGGGTAAATCATGGCAGTGAAATATAATCACAATAATCATAACTTAAAACATGAAACTTTGTGGCATTCACACATAATCATAGAGAATCATTTCTTGTTATTCAAGACTCATTGCCAAGACTATCTTAGTGGACAAAGTCCCTTTCTGAACTGAGCCACCCTCGTTTCAGTCCTATTTCACTGAACCGGTATAACATACCGTTCCAGCCATGTCTATCTCATGAGATATAAAATCTTTACCCAATGCATTGGAGGGAGATATAGGTCTCACCCATCTCATTATGATACCATTCTTATGTGTTCCACAAAATCATAAATCATACATCATTGCATAACCCATGTAATAAAAATGGGAATCTTAAACATCATCATGACATCATAAAACAATTCATATAGGATAAAGGAATTCATAAAAATATTTCCACCACAACATAATCAAATCCATGTAATAATAGGGATAGAAACAGAACCCTTTATTATCTTAGATGGAAAATAATTTTGATAATACACTTGAACTCCATTCTTGAGGAAAATATCCTTTCTACTTCAAAAACACTTTTCATTTCTTAACATGTCATAAAATTATAACTAAAAGAAGTTGATTAAAAATAAACTTGAAAACTTGTAAAGGAAGCTTCTTGGAAATAATGTTTTAAAAATCCATTCATGCCGTATAAGTTAAAAAAACATTCTTCGTACTTTTGTCGGAAAAGTCAAAAAGTACCTCGTACGAAAAACGACAAAAGATTCCGTTCTTATCTTTTACTAAAAATTCACCGAAGGGTAAAATTGGATTTAAACAATTTTAGTTGGATGGAAATAATATTACATATTGAGGAAACATGGATGTGGATGATAAAATACACCCCAGTAAATGCCAAAGTAAAAACATTCTCGGATAAAAATGAGATTGTGATATTTTCCCTTACCTTAGGTCCGACTTGCTTTGTAAGTGTCCGAACCTCCTGTATAATGATTTAAATAATGTCATTTACTTATTCCAGAATCATACTTATTTTTATGATATCATATATGGTCATATTCTTAGCTTCTTAGTAGTAATATTTCATTGCTACTTGTTATTCGGGTGTTTATAACTTTTTGTTCTTATGCTTGTTTTGTCGAATAAATTCTTATTATTTTCTTTAGGTTATAGATACCTCATTTACAGAATGTTATTAGTGTAATATATATCATATTCATTCAATTCAATTCATATATATAATCATTATGAAATGAAGATCATGTAGAACGAGTCGCATCACATCGTGGAGACGGTATTCCGTACGTACGCATGAGTGATGATATCGTTCCTATGATCGTGGAATTGTATTGCAGTATATGTATACTATTTCAGAATCAATATCACTTTATAATAGTCATATATATTCATTATTTACACCATTATACCCATCCAATTAAGGTGGTGGTGGAAAACAGATTACACCACGGCGTGGAGACGGTATTCCGTACGTACGCATGCACGGTGATTTCTTTTTCCGTAGGATGGATAGATGGTGAAATAGGTTTATTTCATACTTATAATAACATATAAGTATATGATTGATACTTATGTTATTACTTCATAATGAAACAACTAAAGAAGAAGAATTGGAAGAAGAAATAAAGATGAAAGAATCGGTAACGAACATTACCTCTTCTTTCAAGTGCTTCTTTGAGACCTTATTTTAGGGAACTAAAATTGGTCTTTGAGGAAGACTATAACCTCTAGGATGTTGCTAGGGAAGTGGAGAGGAGAATTGGGCAGGTTTTGTCTGAGCTTGAAGGCTCAATGTTGTGTGAGGAAGAGAGGGAGGAGGTTCCCTTTTATAAGGGAGGAGAGGGGCACCTTTGGAATAACTAAAAATATTATATTATTATAAAGTCAATTTCGGTTTTAAATAGCTCCAAATTGATTTATTTCGAGGCTAAGGTGGGGATGGGTCGAAATCCTCTCATCCAATAGAATTTAGACAAGTTTAGGTTCCTATTTTAACCTTATCATTTAGATTTAACATTAAGTAAAATAATTTTACTTTTACCGTGTCTTCTTGTGTTCTTCCACTATAAGGTTAATAAACTTACTATAAGAAGCCAAACGAACCCCAAATTGTTTATTATTAATATATATAACCTTATCTAAGTCATTTGGCCGAACCTTAGATTTTTAGGAATAAAATAACAATTAATAATATAATATTTGTTTTAAAAACTATTTTATGTCAATTTTGACACTATTTAGTAATTTATTTTTGTGAAAATCATAGCAGAATGATAAGTTCAAACAAAGTTAATTAAATCAATACTAACATATCATATTAACCTTTAAAATTAGTGGAATTCATAAAAAGTCTCAAATTATATTTATTTGGGTATTTATAACATCAATTATGTCAATATTTTATTAATAAGATAATTACTGCATCATCATTGTGTCATAAATAAATTAAATTATTTAATGTCTAAAAATTAAAAATAAAATAAAATTATGTATGAAATCTTTTTATATTTCTAATGAATATTTATAGTAGAATTTATCATATGTATAACCCCATATTAAAAATGTTTTAGTAAATAAACTTTGATTTTAACTCTTTTAACCCTTCTTTAAATAAATTAATAATAAATGTCCTAATCTAATCCAAGTGGGGCTAAATGGTCATATTTTATTCCTAAGCTTGTTTTTGGTCGAATTACACTTGTCCAATAGAATTAGGACATGTGTTATGGTAATAATAATATCATTTATACCCATAATTACCCTATTTACTTTTAACCGTGGTAAAAAAAGTAAAAAGTTACTATTCACCAAAAAATTATTTTCATCTCATTGAACCACATTTTACTTACTAACATCAACCGTGTCTCTCGGATTTTGGAAATTCCACTCACAGAAGCGGTAAAATTAGGTTTTATGAACAATTCAGTTTTTTTTAACTACCACTTAGTGGTTTCACTATTCATCAAAAATTGAAAGTTTTCAGAAAAATACCAAAAATTAGGCCTAAGCTATATTTGATATTATGAACTCAAAAATTATTTCTATTTTACCAAATTCAAAACATATCAGTTGCATTAATTAATTTAAAAATTAATTCCCGTCGTCAAAACAAATAGCGTGTTCTTAAGAGATAATAACTATCAAAAGATTGACACTTATTTATGTCTGGTTTAAATGTGAAATTACATCCAATGACCATCATTGTATTAAATTGTAAAAATATATTATAAATATACTTTAAAACCACTCAAATTAATAATTTATCACTATTAATTATTTCGATTGAAAAAGTTTTTTTTAATTAAAATTTAGTAATTTTCACTATTTATCAAAATATGAAAGTTATCCGAAAATCACCAAAATTTCACCCTAAGCTAATTTCGATATTATGAATCCAAAAATGAATTCCATTTTGAAAAATAAAATTAAAAAATTTCAAAAAGTGGTTATTACTATTCATAACGGCTAGTTTTAATAATATTTTAATAGCATATTGTTGTTTAGTGAAACTCATTATTGCGTACTACACACGCTATCGAGGAAGGTCGTGATTGCGTGTAATGCAAGGAAAATCAAGGATGCATGTTTTTCAAGCTCCTTTTGGTGTAGCGTACAACATAAGACATTAGTGAAATTAAAAAGAATATTTTTCATAAAATCTAGGGGTGTTACGGTTCGTCTAGAATCCGATTCGGCTTCGGACGATCTCGTTGGAACTGCATGGGTAAGCCCTCTCCTCTCCTGGTACCGTTCTTACCAATTCTTCTCCTAACGTAAGTTATTTACGTTTGAATGAATTTTGTTCTTTGTCAGATCTACGTCGTTCTTGGGCGTTTCAGGAGTCATCATTCGGGTATAACGCTCTTTGACGTATAAGGTAGGTGGCTTTGTGTTTAGTTTTCCCACTACTGTGTGTTTTGTGCGTTTTTGTGTCACGAACCCATGTTGGGGTGTCGTGTGGATGAGGCCGTTGCTATATTTAATACCTAGAATTGATTAGGTATTTAATTGTGATAATAAAATACTGGTTGGGATCGTTGCTTGGATCTGGAACCACCCCCGGGGTGTGTTTCTCTGTTTAGCTGTTTGGCCAGGATACCCAAAGGTATGCCTTCAAAGTAGTAATTATAGAATTTCCTTGAGAGGAATTGTTTGTTACTTCTTGTTTACCTATTTGGCATGGACCGGTTACCTGTTTAGCCTGAGGGCGTTTATGTATTAAGCCTGAGGGCGTTGTTGTGATTAGCTTGAGGGCACTGCACTATTTAGCCTGAGGGTTGTTGTTATTTTCTCCTGAGGGAAACCTTTCGTGCCTGAGGGCTTGAATTTTGTGCCTGAGGGCGACACTTCCTATGCCTAAAGGCAATTTCTATTACGCCTGAGGGCTATACCTACGGGTTGGATTCTGCTTACCTGAGGGTAAGGTTTTGTTTGTTTGAGGACGTGGATTGTTTACTAGAAATGCACTGTAGTGGTTTCTAATATTTAAATGGATTAAATGGATAATGAAATGTAAATATAACTGGTAATTAGTAACTTTTGATTACTTCTTACTTTATTGCATTTATTGCATTTTACTACTGCACACTTTTGTTGCATGATTACACGCAGTTGGGCACGGGCCTTTGGTGGGTGCCTACTGAGATATATTTCTCACACCCTGTTTGGGTCACGTTTTTTGGCCCAAACATATTACTTTGTTATAGGTGTAGATAGGGGAAAGAGTCCCTATACAGGTAATTGACTATTGCTGAGGAGTAGGAGGGCATGGGACCAAGCCTAGCCTCGGGATGCCGCTACCAGCTGTTTTTATTGTCTTGTTGTACTCTGTTTTCTGCTGTACTGTATTGATGTATAACATGTTCTGGTTGTTTTCTTAGGACATGGAACTTGTAGCATCATCACTTATATACTTTTGGTTATATCCACTACTGTAGTTATTTCAATTGTGTATGTTTACTGCTTCCGCTGTTTGTTGTATGTTTATTTTGGTATTCCATTATGCTACACTTTCAGAAATGAGGGCATAGTTTCCCCACTATCAGACATGGGCCCTCGCTGCTAGTCAGTAGCCTCCGGCGTTTGGGGAAATGCGCTTGAGGTCACGTGGCGAACCAGGCTCGGGGCACCCGTTGTGTGGCACCCGAGTCTGGGATGTTACATGGATGGTATGTATCTTATTCATAAACATAATGATATCAAGTCTTTAAACATTATTTTTAATCATCTAATGAAATTTTGTCTTGAATGGATGCGATGGGGAATGAATCACATCACGTTCGTGGAGACGGTAATCCGTACAAATGCATGAGTGAAAATATCATTCTTTTGATAATAAAATAATACATAATTGGATGGTATATCATATACATAGAATCATTATCATGTTATATTTATTATTAACATCAATTACACATCATTATTATACCCATCCAAATAATAATGTATCGAATAACAATTACACCACGACATGGAGACGGTAAGCCGTACGTACGCATGTATGGTGACATGTCATTAAAAGGATTGATAGAATAATGAATTTGGTTGTACCATATTTATAATAACATCACTGTATATAGAGTATACTGGAGTTATTATCTTAGAATGGAAACAACAATCAAAGAGGAAGTGGAAGAATAAAGGAAGTTGAAAGAGGTGGTGAGATATTTACCTCTTCTTCGGGTTCTTCCTTTTGATTTGATCAAAATGGCTTCTTAGGTTGGCTTTCTTACTAAAGGAGGGACTCTAAGATGAATGGATGACTGTTGAGAGGGTATTTGGGTAGATTTTGTCTGAGAAAAATGGCTTTTAAGGTGTGAATTAGATAGAAGGGGGAGTGCCCTTTTATAAGAGGGGTGAGGGGCACCTTAGGAAATGCTAGAAATATTATTTTATAATAAACTCATTTTCAGTTTCTAATGGCTCAAAAATGGATTCTTTAAAGTCTACAATGGGTATAGTTCTAACACTACTCAACCAATAGGTTTTATACAGATTTGGTTCACTATATTAACCTTATCATTTAGATTTAATTCTTAGTTAAATAGTTTTACATTTACCATGTCTCTATGTATTTTTATATTATATGGTTAACAAACTTACTATATAATTCCAAGAGAACTCCAAGTGGTTCATTAATGATACACCTATCATTATATATTTATTTTGGTCAAACATTAGATTTTTAGGAATAGAATATCAATTAATAATATAATATTTGTTTTAAAAACTCTTTTATGTCAATTTTGACACTATTTGGTATTTTGTTTTTGCTAAATTCATAACAGAATTATTAATTCGAAAAAAAATCATATAACCAACCCTAATATGTCATATTAACCTATAAAATTAGTATAATTCATAAAAAGTCTCATACTACATTTATTTGGATATTTATAATATCAATTATTTTAAAGTTTAATTAATTAAGTAATTACTGCATCATCATTGTGTCATAAATACATTAAACAATTTAATGTATAAAAAATATAAATAAAATACCATTATGTAGGAATTAGTTTTATATTTCTAATGAATATTTATAGTTGAATTTATCTTATGTATAACCCTATATTAAAAATATTTTAGTTATTAAACATTGATTTAACCTCTTTTAACTCTTCTTTAAATAAAATAATAATAAGTGTCCTAACCTAACCCAATCGGACCAAAGAGGTTCATATTTTATTCCTAATGATGTTTTTTGTCGAATTATACTTATCCAATAGAATTAGAACATGTGTTAGGATAATAATAATATCATTTTTACCCTTAAATACCCTATTTACTTTTAACTGTGGTAAATAAAACTAAAAAGGTACTATTCACCAAAAATTATTTTCATCTTATTGAACCATGTTTTTCTTATTAATATCAACCATGTCTCTCGGATTTTTGAAATTACACTCACAGCAGTGGTAAAATTAAGTTTTATGTGAATTTGCAAATTCTCCTAGGAGGTGGGTAAAAGACAGTGAAAAGTTCAATAAAATTTTTATATATCTAAAATTATTATAATCTGACTCCAATAAATTACATTGAACTTATATAGGTATTATGTATCTATTTTGAACTAAAATAAATTTAAATAAAATAAATAATTATTTAAATAAAAATTCGGTTTTAAACTATAACTCAGTGTTTTTCACTATTCATCAAAAATTGAAAGTTTTTAGAGAAATACCAAAAATTCACCCTAAGATAATTTCAATACTAAGAATCCAAAAATGAAGTCCATTTTGAAAGATAAAGTTTATAAAATTTCAAAAAGTGGGTATTACTATTCATAATGGCTTCTTTGATTGGTCGTGGTGTGTTAGAATCTTGAAGTTGCGTACAATGCAAGTTATTGCATTATTCAAAGGGAAGCATACCATGGAAGCTTGGGGTGTTACATTCTCCCCTCCTTCAAATAATTTCATCCTCGAAATTTCTAGAATACTACCGCATGAAAAGACTCTGGTTTTTCTTCATCATAAGTTCCTCGGGTTCCCACGTTGCCTCTTCCATCTTATGGTTTCTCCATAGAACTTTTACCGGACGAGTCTTCCGATTTTTCAGCACTTGTTATCTTGTATCAAGAACCATGACATGATCTTCACAATAAGATGGATTAGGTTCCGATTCTAATTTTTCATAGGTGAGTACATGCATTGGGTCAGGCATGTATTTTCTCAATAGTGATACGTGGAACACATCATGGAATTTGGAGAGACTTGGCAGCATTACCAAATGGTAAGCTACAACCCCAAATCATTCTAGAATTTCGAAAGTTCTGATGTACCTGGGACTCAATTTAACCTTCTTACCGAAACGTATAACACCCTTCCATAGAGATACCTTCCAGAAAACATGATCTCCTAACTGAAATTCCAATTCATTATTTCAGTTATCGGCATAGCTCTTCTGCCTACTTTGAGATGCTTTGATGTGGGTTTGGATTAACTTTACCTTTTCCATCGTTTCCTCAACAAGTTTAGGGCCTACAAGTTTTCTTTCCCCAACATCATCCCAATAGGTTGGTGTGTGACATCTCTTTCCATATAACGCTACATATGGTGCCATCTAAATACTTGAATGGAAGCTATTGTTATAGGAAAATTCTACCAAAGGTAAATATTGATCCCATATACCTTGAAAGTCAAGTGAGCATGATCTCAACATGTCTTCTAAGGTTTGAATAGTCCGTTCTGATTGTCCATCAGTTTGGGGGTGGTCGGAAGTGCTCAAAAGAAGCTCAATATCCAGGGATTTCTAAAGACTTTTCCAGAATCTTGAAGTAAAACGGGGATCATGATCAGAAACAATCGATGGGGGTACTCCATGAAGTCTCACAACTTCATTGATATTTATAGTCTTGCAAGACGTTCAAGTGGTAGATCTTCTCTTATAGCAAGAAAATGTGATGACTTGGTAAGACAATCAACAATGAACCATATTTCATCGTTCCTACTAAGAATCTTTTGTAGTCCCATGACAAAGTCCATCATAATATTATCCCATTTTCACTCCGGTATGGGAAGTGGTTGCATGACTCCTCCAGGTTTTTTCCTTCCAGCTATCACTTGTTGACAAATCATACATCTTGACACAAAATCAGCAATCTCCCTCTTCATGTTGTCCCACCAAAAATATACCTTCAAATATCAATTCATTTTGGTGCTCCTAGGGTGTATAGATAAATTGGAACTATGAGCATCGTCCAAAAATTCCCTTTTTATATAATGTATATCGGGAATACAAAGTCTCTTCCCAAATTTCAAAATTCCATCTTCATACACAAAGTCACTCAATCTCCCATCATTCACAGCTTTAATCTTCTTTTTAAACTCTTCATCATCGGTCTGAGAACTCTTTATCCTTTCTAGTAAAGATGGTTTGACAACCATTTGAAAAATTATTGATGTTTCACCTTCCATGGTGATTCCCATATCTATCATTACTAGATCCATGAAAATAGGATCTCTTTCAGCTCTCATCTTGTTCAAAACACCATGATCCATTCTACTCAAAGCATGTGCCACCTTATTTTCCTTCCACAGGTGGTAGAGTATCGTGAAATAATAATCCTTGAGTAGTTCAAGCCATCTCCTTTGCCTCATGTTGAGTTCTTTCTGTGAGAAAATATACTTCAAACTCTTGTGATCAGTATAAATCTCCCATTTTTCACCATAGAGATAGTTTCTCCAAATATTCAAAGAAAAGATTACATCTGCTAACTAAAGATCATGAGTAGGATAATTTTTCTCAGGAATTTTCAGTTGTCGTGATGCATAGGCAATAACCCTATAATTCTCCTAAAGACACAACCAAGTCCTTTCTTCGATGTGTAACTATAAATAATGAACCCATCATTCCCCGATAGTAGAGTAAATATAAGATAATTGACTAATATTCTCTTTAGTTCAGCAAAAAATTCTTCACACTCTTTCTTCCAAACAAATTTAACCCCTTTTCGTGTGATCTTTGTTGATCGGTTAGCCAACTGGGCAAAATTCTGGAAAAAATATCAATAATAACCTGCTAAACCAATAAAAATGTGTACCGCAGTTATACTTGTGGGTGTTTTGCATTCTTGGATTTCTAGGGTATTTGAAGGATCAATGGAAATTTAATCCTTAGAGACAATATGGCCATGAAAAGAAATCTCCGGAATCCTGAATTCACACTTTCTAAACTTCCCATATAATTCATGTCTTCTAAGAGACTTCAAGATAATGCGCAAGTGATTTTCATGATCATTGTAGCTTTTGGAGTATACCAAGATATAATCAATGAATACCACTACAAAGTTATCAAGATATTCCTTGAAAACTCTGTTCATTAGATCCAAGAGAATAGACGGTGCATTAGTCAATCCAAAAGGCATTGTTTTAAACTCGTAATGATCGTACCTGGTTCGAAATACTATCTTCGTAATGTCTTTCTTCTTCACACACAACTGATGGTATCCAGATTTAAGGTCAATATTTGAAAAGTATTGAGCTCCATGAAGTTGGTCAAATAAATCATCAATGCGAGGTAGGGGAAACTTATTCTTTATTGTTATAGCATTGATCTCCCTATAGTCGATACATAACCTCCTAGATCCATCTTTTTTTTTAAAAAAGGACAGGGGCTCCCCATGGAGAAACACTAGGGTGAATAAATACCTTATTACTCAATTCCTCTAGTTGTTTCTTTACTTCCACTAATTCCATAGTTTCCATTCTATAAGGGGTCTTCTATATGGGCCTTGAATCAGGAATTAAATCAATGGAAAACTCAATTTCTCATTCTAGAGGATGTCTAGGTAAATCTTCTAGAAACACATCAACATATTCTTTCAAAATAGGTACATCCTATATTTGAATATTCCTTCCCTCACCCATAGTTATTTCATTATCTTCCTCCACAATAATTGAATTTAGTTGAGCTACTGTTGGTGAATCTAGATAAGAATTAGGTGGTGATGATTCTGCTTTAAAGATAAGGTGTTCTTCATCATCGTCATCAAAAATCGTAACCTCCTTCTTATTACAATAAATTTTTTCATAATGGTCCGAAAGCCAATCCATACCGAGGATTATATCAAATTCAATCATGGGTATGACGATGAGACCAACAGATAAAGAACATTTATGTGCTCTAATGGGGACTGATTCACAAAACTTTGTTGCAATGATACTTCCCTTAAGAGTTTTGACTGACAACTCCCTTGTTAAATCAAATTGTAAATATGTAATTTTTTTAGCAAACAGGGAAGAAATGAAATAATGAGATGATCCAGAATCAATCAAATCGTTTTCTAAACTTGAGGAAACCATTAAATTACCTGCCACCACGTCTTTCAGAGGTTTTACCTCAGCAGTAGTGATAGAATAAGATTGGCCTTTATCCCTTGGACTTTTCTATGTTAAGTTCCCCTAACGCTTAGGAAATTCATTTTCATAATGTCCCATATCCCTATAATTGTAGCATTGAACATCAGTAGCTTCTTTCTTCCCCTTTTAATCATGAGCTTGGTGGCCTTTTTCACCACACTTGTAATAGACTCCCATTCCCTTCAAGCAAGTACCGGGGTGTTTCTTCCCACATTTAATGCAGGATGGATATTTAACTTTTCCATTCTTCCCCTTATTTAAATTTCCAGAGTGATAAAAAAATCTCTTCTACTCTTGCTTTGCTTTAAAGTTGTAAGACTTAGAGAATTATTTTTCTATCTTGATAGCGCATGAGACAATATCATTGTACGAAGAGAAGGATTGTGCGACTAATGCTCGACAGATAAATTTTTTTATCCTATCAAATAAATGATCAATATTACTTCTTGGGTTACGTATATAATCTTCAGCATGCCTCGCTGACCTTGTAAAGTTAGCTTCATACATTGCGACATTCTTATCCTCCTTTTTCCTCATACTTAGAAAATTTCTTTCCTTATCTTCTCAATGGTCATGAGGAAAGTATTTTTCTAATAAAATCTCTTTAAACTCCCTCTATTCCATATTTGATACTTCATCATATTCCTGTGTGTTTTGAATCAATGACTACCACTGATCAGCATCTCCAGTGAGGCGGTAATTTCCCTTGATAACGTTTTCCCTTTCGCTACTCCCCAAGGCATGGAATATTTTCCTTGATGAATTTATCCATTGCTCAGATACTAATGGATTTGTACCCCCCCCCATTGAATTATGGTGGTTTTTATCTCATGAATCGATATTACATTGATCCTCCACGCTGTGGATCAGGGTGCTCCAAACTGGTAAGGTTATTATTCATAACCTGAGTGAGTTGTCCCAATATGGTGATAAGCTGATCAGCACCGGTTGCATCACCTGCTCCTCTATAATTATCTTGAGCAGGAGGGAAATCCCTACATGGAGTGTGTTCATTGATACTGTTTCCATTACTTCCACTAGGTGACATTTCTAAACAATGTCATAAACAAGATTAGTTTGTGAATCAAAATACATAATTCCAAACTTCTAAAACACTTAACATAAATTGAACAGTTTATGGATATAATCCATAATAATAAAAAATGTTTTCTTTGAGTAAGTATATACTCATAAACCCTTCATAATGGTTTGTAAATAAAAGGAGAATTATCTTAAGCATATCCCCTGGGAATGTCGTAATTAAGAGTGCAGCAAGGCCCGTTGTCGTGCACCAGTTCCCATTTGAGTCTAGCTCAAAGCGGTGTTTTTGGGTTTTACCCCTAGGTACATCTATGCCAGAGCCACCTATACCTACTCAAATCCAGACCGGGATGTATTTCTTGGAAAACTCACAAAATCTCTACAATACCAAAATTCTAGGATGTTCTTCTATACTAATCCCCAAAGTTCATCTCAGGACTATGTGCTCTATTCAGAGTTTATATAAATCTATCTTCCAAGGTTTGTACTAAACTTCCTCTGATACCAATGGTAACACCCCGAACCTAGTTACCCAGAGTTAGTGAATTTTTACATAACATTGGCATGATCACAAAAGATCATGTCTTGAAATACCGATTAGTTTAGTAGCCTTGGAAACACTAGATACATTCATAAATCTTACATTACATGATAAAGTCAAAAAATACAATAAAATAATCTCCATAGTCCACACTCATATCCCCTTAGACTATCCCTGCATATCAGTAATAAAATACCTCTTCACATCCTGGGAAAAATCAAACATAG
The DNA here is from genome assembly GCA_963277665.1 of Viscum album. Classification (NCBI taxonomy): domain Eukaryota; kingdom Viridiplantae; phylum Streptophyta; class Magnoliopsida; order Santalales; family Viscaceae; genus Viscum; species Viscum album. Next base: position 1,444,563,206 of record OY728128.1, read on the forward strand.
AAAGGGGTGAGCTCAGATGCTCAGTAAGGATAACAATATAGCGTAAACTTTCATAAATAAGCATAAACATTTAAGGAAATGTATAACTAAAACAAAAGCCTTTTAAACATGAACTTCTGCATAATATGGAAAAAATAAAATGAAATAATTCCATTTACTTATTCACATGGAAATTCTACTAGTAGAATAATCACATCCAATATCAATAACCACTTTCATAATGATTGAATTCATAAATCCATAATATCATAACCACATAGTCAAGGTCTTCTTCCAATAATACAAATAAGATTTTGAAAATTCCTTTTTACAAGACACTAGTTTGTCTCACGAGACCTACCAATGAATCGAGGAGCTATAAGGGCTCCACCCATCACTTACTATGTCCAATGCATTCCTCATATGAATAGGTTTAAACATAACATAAACATTCGTATTAAAACTAGCATACGAAATGTCAATACTTTATCCATAAACCATGAATGGTATAAAAATAACACATCCATAGTCAAACATAACAAAAAACCTTCAATACTATATAGAATTCTTGTATCATAATAAATCAACTTCAAATAAGCTTAAAATCTATCAAAGGATGTTGACATAGATGAAATCAAAACAATTTGAAAGAAATATCTATTTTTTTAATCATTTAAAAGAAAAATAATTATAAAATAAAAAATTTTCTTTTTAAATATTATTATAATCTTGTAAGGGAATCTTCAAAGATTTTATAACGGTGGAAAATAAATGCACCCGCTGTATAAGTTAAAAAGACATTCTTACCTTAATTTTGTCGAAAAGGTTAAAAAGGACCTTGTTTGGAAAACGACGGTAAGATTCCTTTATAAACATCTTATAAAAAGTCAAACAAGGATATAAAGGACTTTAATACATAGTCTATAAACTATTAAGAATGTTTTGAATTACATTTTTAAGAAACATGGATGTGTATGATAAAGAGGTCCCAGTAGATAATTACATATAAACAACCTCGGATAATGAAGAGATTGTGAAATTAACCCCTACCTTGTAATTTTCCTTGGTCGAGGGTAGGTTAACCTCATATATAATGGTGAAATAATTGTTATTAAATTATACAAGATTCATATACATTAATATGATATCATATATGATCTTTCAACATTTCCTTGTTAATAATATCTTAGTATTATCATCATTTCAGGTGTTAAAAAATTTGTTTTCCTTTATATTATTTGTTATGTGAGTCATATTTATTATATATGGGATGTATATTATTCATATACATAATTATATCAAATCTTTAAACATTATTTTTAATCATCTAATGAAAATATATCTTGAATGGATACGATGGGGAATGAATCCCATCGTGTTCAGGGAGACGGTAATCCGTACGTATGCACGAGCAACAATATCATTCTTTTGATATTAAAATAATACATAATTTGATGTTATATCATATATAAATAATCATTATTATGTTATATTTATTATTAAAATCAATTACACATCATTATTATACCCACCCAAATAATAATGTATTGAATAACAATTACCCCACGACGTGGAGACGGTCAGCCGTACGTACGCATGTATGGTGACATGTCATTCAAATGATGGATATAATAATGAATTTGGTTGTACCATATTTATAATAACATCACCATATATAGAGGATACTGGATTTTTATTTTAGATTAGAAATAACAATGAAAGACGAAGTGGAAGAAGAAAGGAACTTGAAAGAGTTGGTGAGATATTTACCTCTTCTTCGGGTTCTTCCTATTGATTTGATCAAAAGGTCTACTTAGGTTGGATTTATGACTAAATTAAGGCTTCTAGGATGAAGGGAGTATTTTTTAGAGGGTATTATGGCAGAGGTTGGCCAAGTCAAATAGCTTTGAAGGTGTGAATTAGATAGAAGGGTGAGTGCCCTTTTATAAGAGGGGTGAGGGGAACCTTAGGAAAAGCTAGAAATATTATTTTATAATAAAATCATTTTCAGTTTCTAATGGCTAAAAAATGAATTATTTAAAGGATAGTTTGGGGATAGTTTGAAAACCACTCAACCAATAGGTTTTAGATAGGTTTGGGTCACTATATTAACCTTATCATTTAGATTTAACTCTTAGTTAAATACTTTGGTATTCACCATGTCTCTTTGTATTTTTATATTATATGGTTAATAAACATACTACATACTTCCAATAGAACCCCCAGTGATTCATTAATGATACCCCTATCATTATGTAAGTCTTTTGGATGAACCTTATATTTTTAAAAATATAAAATCAATTAATAATATAATATTTGTTTTAAAAACTCTTTTAAGTCAATTTTGACACTATTTGGTATTTTGTTTTTTCTAAATTTATAACAACATTATTACTTAGAAAAAAAATCATATAACCAACAATGATATGTCATATTAAAATAGAAAATTAGTTGAATTCATAAAAAGTCTCATATTACATTTATTTTTTTATTTGTAATATCAATTATTTTGATATTTCATTAATTAGGTAATTACTGCATCATCATTGTGTCATAAATAAATTAAATTATTTAATGTATAAAAAATATAAATAAAATACCATTATTTAGGAAATAAATTTATCCTTCTAATGAATATTTATAGTCTAATTTATCTTTTTATAAACCTATATTAAAAAAATATTAGTTAATAAACTTTGATTTTAACTCTTTTAACTCTTCTTTAAATAAAATAATAATAAGTGTCCTAATCTAATACAAGTTCACCAAAGAGGTTAATATTTTATTCCTAAGGTTATTTTTGGTTGAATTATACTTATCAAGTAGAATTAGGACATGTGTCAGGGTAATGATAATATCATTTTTACCCTTAAATACCCTATTTACTTTTAACCGTGGTAAATAAAAGTAAAAAGTTACTATTCACCAAAAATTATTTTTATCTTATTGAACAACATTTTTCTTACTGATATCAAATGTGTCTCTTGGATTTTTTGAATTCTACTCTCAAAAGTGGTAAAATTATTTTTTATGTGAATTGCAAATTCTTCTAGGAGGTGGGTAAAAGACGGTGAAAAGTTCAATAAAAGTTTTATATATCAAAAATTATTATAATATGACTACAATGAATTAAATTGAACTTATATAAGTATTATGTATTTATTTTAACCTGAAATAAATTTAAATAAAATAAATTATTATTTAAATAAAAATTCGGTTTTAAACTATAACTCAGTGTTTTTCACTATTCATCAAAAATTGAAAGTTTTCAGAAAAATACCAAAAATTCACCTTAATCTAATTATAATATTATGAATCCAAAAATGAAGTCAATTTTAAATAATAAAATTTATAAAATTTCAAAAAGTGGTAATTACTATTAATAAGGGCTACTCTGATTGGTCGCGGTGTGTTAGAATCTCAAAGTTGTGTACAATGCAAGCTATTGCATTATTCAAAGGGAAACGTACCATGGACACTTGGGGTGTTCCAATGTTTCTTCTAAAAGATTTAAGGAATATACTATGATGGGTATTCCAAACCTAACTCCCTACATAACTGTGAAATATAAAATGTACGTTTGATATGGATGCCATAAGTTACCTTTATGATTTATTATTTTTTCTGTTATTCATAAATCTTATGATTTCATGAGGTGTGTTATAGATCTTATGTATTGTATGTATTGATGGTATAATGATTTTTTTCTTTATTTTATAACCCTTAGTGATTTTTCATGCTCATCCCCAATTTTTTAAATGTTTTTCACAGGATATAAAGCAGGGTACGATAAAGGAATAATTCAAGAATATTTATATCTATAAAAGAATTATTGTATTATTTTAAGAGTTTTTTTATGATAAAAAAATAGATAATGAGTAGAAGTGTCTACTTTGTAATATTTGAGATGTAATTTAATAGTTATGGCCTAATTCACTAAAACTCTAAACCTGAAAAGATCCTCAATGTGAATTCTTGACATAAATCAAGATTATGTAATGTTTAAGGTTGGGGCCTTATAACTGGTATCATTGGTCGGTTTATATTAATTTAGGAGTTAATATATTGTTAAATTAATATACATAAATTAAATTATGGTCAGATTTAAATGGTATAGAATTTAAATATTTCCATGTTACTTCACCTAAGATATTCTTATGTTCATAATGGTTTTCTGCTGAGGAAACGGGACAGCTATGATGGGATGACATCAGGAAAAAGACAGCCTCCCAAATCAGCAACCTGAGATGGACAGAATCGAAACTGAATAGTTCATTTTAGTGATGACATGGTTGAATCAAGCTATAAATGGTGGTGGTATCCATGCACAAGATCAACCAGATCAACCACAGAGGAACATGTCAGTAGTGGACCATTTTATGAGACAACATCCCCATCATTCATAGGATCATCTAACCATGTGCTAGCTGAAGGATGGATTAAAGAACTTGAGAATATTTTTGATGTCGTGGGGTGTTCAGAACATCAAAATGTTAGTCTTGTTGTTTGCCTTTTTAAAGGTTAAACTGGTCAGTGGTGGTTGATGGTTAAAAATATCAGGGATAGTGAAGAGATTGACGTTATTTGTTGGGATGAATTCAAAGGTATTTTTCTTGAGAAATATTTTCCTAAGGTGGTTTGTCTCTGGATGGAAAAACAATTCTTATAATTGAGGTAGGAATATTACTTAGTGGTTGCTTATAAATCAAAATTCCCTCGACTGGGTAGGTATGATCCAAATTTAATAGGAGATCTTGATAGTAAAATAAACCGTTATTACTCAATATTAAAGCCAAAGTATCGAATAAATTTAACTTCTCGTGAGTTCAAAAGTTATGAAAAACTTGTCTGATGTGCTGAGATATTGTAAATGGAGTGTATCTATGATCAGGTGTTCTTTGAAAAACAATATTATAAGAGGTCGATGTGGCATAAGAAAGGTAATAACTCTTCAAAAAAGTCTGACGATAAGAAACTTAAGTCTACAGTTTTTGAAACTTGTAGTCAAAAGCACGCTGGGGAATGTCTTTTGAATTTTGGTAAGTGATACCAATGTGGTAAAATGGGTAATAAGTCTCGTAATTGCACTGAAAAAGGTTAGGGTAATGGTAAGAAAAAATCTGATTTATAGTTAGTAAAATGTTTTAAGTGCAATGAAATGGGTCATTATAAAAATGAGTGTCTAACTAAGAACTCAACTGAAGGAAAGCAGCCATACTACAAGCATAAAGGGGTGGTAAAATCCTTTGAAACTACTTCAGAAGTTGTTAGGCCATCGAATGAGGTTGTATTAGGTACACTATTTGTTTATTCATAATATGCCAATGTACTGTTTGATTCAGGGTCTACACATTATTTCATTTCTGAGAAGTTTTCTAGAAAAATAGGGATTCCATCTCAAGATATGAATCTTGAACTTATGATAAAAACACCAAGAGGAAATGTCAAGAGAAAAATAAATTATAAGAACCTTCATGTCCTTGTGTGTAAAATGAATCTACCTACAAACCTTATTGTTTTGACTCTGTTAGAGTTTTATGTTATTTTTGGGTATGGATTGGATTTTTGTTTATCATGCTAATAATGATTTCAGAGATAAATAGGTTTATTTTCAGAAATGATTTCATTTTGTGTACAAGAATTAACCATTAATTTTGATAACATATCAGATAGATAAGAAACTCGTAAAAGATAGAAATGAATGTTACCTTGCACATATTGTTAAAAACAAATGAATTGTTCAGATTAATGATGTGCCAGTGGTAAATGAGTATCTTGATGTTTTTTCAGATGTGTGTCCTGGTATAATACCTTATTGGAAAGTTGAATTTACAGTTGACTTAATTCTTGATGCTAATAAAATTTCAAAACCCCCTTATCGAATGGCTCAAATTGAACTTTTAGAGTTAAAGAAGCAATTACAGGAGTTATTTGATAAAGGTTTCATTCAACCTACCACATCACCCGTGGTTCTCTTATATTGTTTGCCAAAAAGAAATATGGTTCAATGATACTTTTCATTTATTATAGATCCTTGAATTATATCACTATTAAGAACAAGTATCATTTGGCTCATATTGATGATTTGTTTGATCAGCTCCAAGGAGCTCATTATTTTATGAAGACTGACTTGAGGTCGGGGTACCATCAGTTGAAAGTAAAGGAATCAGACATTCAGAAGACCATGTTTCGTACTAAATATGGCCATTATGAATTTTTAGTTATGCATTTTGCGTTAACCAATGCACCTATTGTATTCATAGATCTTATGAATAGAATTTTCGGTGAGTTCTTGGATAAGTTTGTGGTTATGTTTATTGATGATATTTTATTTTATTCCAAAAGTAAATAGGAACATGAAAGTTATTTAAGGATTGTCTTGAGAACCTTAAAAGAAAAAAAACTTTATGGGAAATTCAAAAATTTTGAGTTTTGGTTCCAACAAATTTCATTCCTTGGTCACATTGTTTCAAAAAATGGCATAATTTTTTATCCTTCTAAAATAAAAGTTGTAGAATAATGGACAAGACCCACAAATATAACCAACATCCGTATTTTTCTTGGTTTATCAGGTTGTTACCAGATGTTTGTTGAAAATTTTTCATGGTTATCTTGCCCAATGACTAATTTAACTCAAAAAGGTGTTAAGTTAATTTGGAAAAAATAATGTAATGATTGTTTTCAGGAATTGAAAAGAATATTGGTGAATGCTCCAGTTTTGGCACTAACTTCCACTGATGGTAAATTGTTTATCTACAGTGATTCTTCATTGAAAGGGCCTGGTTGTGTCCTAATGTAGAATGATCAGGTAATTTCATATGCTTCATGTCAGTTGAAACCTCATGAGTTAAATTAACCTACACATGATTTGTAATTATCTATTGTTGTATTTCCTTTAAAAATCTGGAGGCATCATCTATATGGAGAAAAATGTGAAATATTTACTAAACAAAAAAGTTTGAAGTATATATTAACTCATAAATAATTGAACATGAGACAGAGGAGATGTATGGAATTAATCAAGGATTATTATTGCATGATTCATTACCATCTAGGAAAATAAAATAAAGTGGCAGATGGATTGAGTCGGAAAAGTAATGCTACATTAACCATGTTATGTTTGGAACAAGACCCTTTGATTAACGATTTGATGAAATTTTGAATAGAAGTTATTGGTGTGGGAAATTCCTCTGTTTTATTTCAGGTGTCAGTGAAATCATCTCTATCATACAGAATTAAGCAAGCACAGAAGGAAGAAAGTGAGTTGCAGAAAAAGGTAGAGTTGGTTCATAAGGGTAAGTTGCCTGATTTTAACATTGATAATGATTGTATTTTGAGGATTGGGAAGATATTATGTGTGCCTTGTGATTCACAGTTGAATAAAGAGTTATTATGTGAAGCTCATAGTTCTCCGTTTTCAGTTCATCCTAGTAGTACTAAGATGTATAAAGATCTTCAGGAGTATTATTGGTGGGATAGAATGAAAAGTGATATTGCTGACTTTACTGTTAATTGTTTGACTTGTAAATAGGTTAAAGCAGAGTGGTAGTTTCCTAAAGGGATGCTTCATCCTTTACTAGTGCTAGAGTGGAAAAGGGAAAATATATCCATCCACTTCACTGTGGGATTACCAAAGACATCTCGAGGTAATAATGCAATCTGGGTTATTATTCATTGATTGACTAAATCTTCCCATTTCCTTATTATTCAAGATACTTTGTCTCTAGATCAACATTGTTGGTTGTATGTTAAAGAGATAGTCAAGTTGCATGGAGTTCCCCTCTCCATTGTATCTGATCATGTTTCCAAGTTTACTTCTAACTTTTGGAAAGGACTTCAGAAGTCGTTAGGTACTGAATTAAATTTTAGTACATCTTTTTATCCACAATCAGATGGGCAGTCACAACAAACAATTCTGACATTGAATGATATGCTATGTGCTTTCTCAGTGGATTACTAGAGAAGTTGAGACCAACATATTTCTTTGGTTGAATTTTCTTATAATAATATTTTTCATTCTAGTAGACAGATGGGCCTATTTGAGGATTTATATGGAAATAGGTGTCGAACTCCAGCTTTTTGTGATGATGTAGGTTAAAGGAAGTTGATGGGATCAGAATTAGTAAAAGAAATGGAAGAAAAAGTTCAACTGATTCAAAAGAACATGAGAATAGCTCATAGAATGCAGAAAAGTTATGCAGATAACCTGAAGAAGGATCTTTTTTGAGGTAGGTGATCATGTCTTTCTCAAAGTTTCTCCCTGGAAAAGTGTGATGCGTTTTGGAAAGAATGTAAAGTTGAGTATGAGGTTCATTAGACCCTATGAAATCTTAGAGAAAGTTGGATTAGTTGCCTACAGAGTGGCTTTATCTCCATTTTTATCTCAGGTACACAATTTTTTCATGTTTCAATGTTGAGAAAGTATACTCCGGTTCCATCTCATATTTTGAGTCCAGAGGTTGTTCAATTGGAAGACAATATTTCTTATGAGGAACAACCGGTCAAGATTCTTTATCATGGAGATCAAGTGTTGTGGAATAAGGTAATTCATCAGGTAAAGGTTTTGTGGAAAAACTATATTGTTTAAGAGGAAATGTGGGAATATGAAAATTCTATGAGGGAAAAATACCCCCATTTATTTGATAAATGAATAAAATTGCGAGGACGCGATTTCCAAAAGGGGGAAGGATGTTACATCCCAGGTAAATAAAGAATATAACTTTTCATATTTTTTAATATTTTTTAATTAAATATTAATTATAATTTAAAGGGGATGTCATGTTCTATGGTGTACCCGATACACAACAATGGTTTTCTTTGAAATCTTACATTGCACACAACATCGAGTTATGCTGAAAAATAATAATATAATATTATAATTTTAAATGGTAGTTAATGCATATTCATTGTATTGGCAGGAATAAACAGAAATAACTACAATATTATTACACATTTTCGTTAAATGCTTTCACATTTATCCAGTAAAATTTATAGGCTTAAAATGTGTCTAATTTTAAGCGTAAATACTCTAATATTCTTTAAAAGGTCGATTTACCACATTTGGATGGTGAACCCTTTTTAAATATAGTTTTTTTAACTTTTAGATGTTATATTTGAAAAATAAAATTCTTCTTTAGAATCGGGACATCAAAATGTACTTTAGATGATATTTTGGTATTTTTCTAATAATGTTCATATTTTAATGAATAGTGAAATATAATGCATTTTAATTCAAACAGCCTTTTAATCTAATTTATTTATATAGTTAGATTATTATTTTTATTGGTTTTAAATTATAATTGGATTATATTTTTACCATTTAATCCTTTTTTGGTCATTAGAATTAATTTCACTTTGAATTTGGACATAAACAAGTGTTAATCTTTTGATAGTTATTATTTCTTAAAAACATGCTTTTTGGTTTTGATGACAGAAATTAATTTTTAAATTAATTAATGAAACTTCTATGTTTTGAATTTGGTAAAATATACATCATTTTTTGAATTCAGAATATGAAAATTATCATTGGGTGAGTTTTTGGTATTTTTATGAAAACGTAAATTTTTTTATGAATAGTGAAAAACAATGCATAGTAGTTAAAAAACTGACTTTTTCATTTAAATGAAATTTTACCACTTCTATGAATTGAATTCCAAAAATCCTACATACATGGTTGTCATAAGTAAGTAAAATTTGGGTCAATCGGATAAAAATATTTTTTTGGTTAATAGTTACTTTTGATTTTTATTTACCATGATTAAAGTTTAATAGGGTAATTCAAGGTAAAAATAGTATTATAATAATATAAAATTATATTAACACTTGTAATAACCTTATTAGATGAGTAATGGCCGACCACGATAATCTTTGTGTGACACCTTTGGCTCTTGAAATCCACTTGGGTAAGATAATGACCTTAATAAATTTTTTATTAAAGTAAAAAAATATATTATAAACATGAATATTTTTACTAAAGAAATATATATGGGTTATATAAGTGATATATTAAACTATAAATATTATTTGGAAATATAAAAATATTTCCTACATCATATAATTTTATTTATAATTTTTAGACATTAAATAAATAAATTTAATGATGACATAATGGTGATTTAGTAATTGCTTCATTAATAAAGGATTCAAATAAATGATATTATAAATATTAAAATAATATTATTTTGATCCTTTTTATGACATCCAAGAATTTTATAGATTATGATGACTTTTTATCTTTTAATTAATGAATGTTTTTTGAATTAATCAATTTGTTTTAGATTTTTTTAAAAGTCATGATAGGAATAGTCTTAAAATTGACATAAAAGAGTTTTTAAATCTATTAATATTTTATTAAATGATAAAATAGTCCTAAAAATATAATATTCATCCAAATGACATATATGATGTTAAAATTTTCATTAATGATCTAGTTTTGGTCTCTCATCATTTCATAGTAATTATATTAACTATATATTATGAATATACAAGAAGACATGTTAAAAGTTAAATAAGAGTAAAAAAGGGTTAAATAAAAAAGATAAGGATTAAAAAAAATCTAAAACCATTAAAATTCTTATTTGGTGATTTTATGTAGACTTATATGAACCTTATATTCTATTAAAATAAGTTTTGGACATTTTTAAATCAAAAATCATTTTATAATAAAATAATACATTCAAACTTTCCTAAAGAGCCCCTCCTCCCTCTTATAAAAGTCCACCACCTATAACCCATTAAACACACCTCTCCGGCCCCTTTTCTCTTCCAAAATCTTCCAAAATAAGCTCCCAACATCCTCCTATTCCTCCTTGAAGCCTTATTCTGGGCATAATTCAATTCAAGAAAGTCTTTTGGTTCAAACCAAATGGATTTACCCGACTTAAAGGTAACGTCTTCCCTCAAGTTCATTTTTTTTATTTTCTTTATCCAACCCCATAAACTCTCTTTATTCCATTATTTTATAACAAAACCAATATCTTAAAAATAGTAAGATTTTTTATGAGAATAATTTTAACTACACTTTCACACACCTTCATCTAATGGATACGAACATACTTTTTCTATGAACGGTGAACTACTGCTTCATGAAATGATAATTGTTTAGTTATCTCCTACCACCTCTCATGGTGGCCATTATGATGGAACTGTATTTATATTTGATATATATATTATACTTATATTTTATATATGCTAATTTATTTTTCATTTATATCATACCTTTATGGTTTCCATAATGGATAAATACGATAATTGCATTTGAGGAAGTGCGGACTACCGCCCCCTCAATGTGATATGACTCGTTCATGGAATATGTGGAGAATATAAAGGATAGATTTAATGATATTATATATTATATTATACTGTCATTATGATATACCTATATATCATTATTTTTTCATCCCATTAAATATGAAATATAAATGAAAGTAGTGTTCATGCGTACGCAGGGCTTACCGTCTCCATAAACGGTGCATTTCATTTCTTATCTCCAAATGTTATTTACTGTTAGAAATACATATATATTGGATATATATTATATATATGATATTTAAATCATGAATATCATTCAGTATATAATGGAATTTTTACCACATGGACAACTTTTAATTATGAGAAGTTCATTTTTTTGACTCAAGTACTAAATATCGACAAAATGATTGTTATTAACTTAAATGATTAAGTAATGTTTATAATATGGTAATAAATGATATAAATGGAATAATATACTTGAAAAAGGTTCTAAAGTAAGTATAAATTAACTCTAGTTTATTATTTATGAAATTAAATAATGAACAAGTCAAGTCGAACATGATATAAGGGACTTCGTCTCAATCACCTTTCATTGAGGAATATTTTTCTTTATACACAAATTTCTTTTATACGATGTATAAAACCATTTGACTTTTCATTTAATTCAAAGGGAATCTTTTTTCAATGTAGTGTTTTACTAAACGACAAATGGAATGATTATTTTTAATGTACACGGTGACAATGACCATTCCGCCATCACGAGCATTATTTAATATTTGGATTCCTTAACAAGCCCTAATGTTTTTAAAAGGAAAACAAATACCAAATACCCTTTTTAGGTATTTTGGTAAGGAAAATGGTTTTCAAGAAATAATTGGTTATTTCAATATCTTGAAATGATATATTCTGATTGAAATATGGAAATGTTTTCTTTCCTTTATGTTTGTTTCATGTGTCATGAATATGCCACGGTTCTTGGGCATTGTTCATGTATACGGGTGCTTCTTTGATAAACTTAGGGCACATGAGCCTGAGAGAGATCTCTAATGCATTGGGTAACATGATGTAGATAGACATTATTTTTTATCCTAATAGATTTAGGGAATATAATGTGATGGGTAATCCAAACATACATCCCTATGTAGTTGTAAAAGCTACAATGTAAGTTTCATATGGATGCCACAAGTTAACTTTATGATTTATGATTTCTATGTGTTATTCATAAATCTTATGATATCATGAGGTGGGTTAAAGAGCTTATGTATTGTACGTATTGATGGGATAATGATTTATTTCTTTATTTTAAAACCCTTACTAATCTTTTTATGCTCATCCCACATTTTTGAAATGTTTTTCACAGGATATAAGGCAGGGTTAGAGAAAGGAAGAATTCAAGAAGATTTATATCATGAAAATAATTCTTGTTTTATTTTAAGAGTTTTTATTTTTTTGAAAAAATGGATAATGAGTAGAAGTGTCTACTTTTTAATATTTGAAATGTAATTTAATAGTTATGGCTAAATTATCTAAAACTCTAAAACTGAAAAGATCCGCAATGTTAATTCTTGAATTAACTCAAGATTATGTGATGTTTAAGGAGAGGCCTTATAGTAAATCTTTCAAATCAAATTAATGTAACAATATTACAAGGAGTCTATAACCCCCCCCCCCACCAAGAAAATTAAGGCTCGATTTGAAATAGGAAAATAAAAAAAAGTTTGGATAGATCAAGAATCAACTTAGAAGATAAGAGTGTCAAGGTTTTTACAGGTGTTACGGTAATAATGGTCAAAAATCATATTCTTGTGGGTTTAATATGTATTTTCCACAAAATAGGAAATAACCAATGGGTTATATTGAGAAATTGAGAACAAATATTCAGAGGTGTCTGAAGTCCAAAGTAGCTAGGCAATCAAATAATGTGTGTTTGGTTTGGCGCAAAAAATTGGACAAGACTAAGATGGAGAGAACAACTCTATATGAGTATTAAATTCATGGGAAGAAAATTTGTGCACAATACGTTAATCTAGTAAAAAAATATAAATCACATACCATTCTAAGCTTGGAAAGATGAATAGATAAAGGATGATAAGAAAGTCTCACCATGAATGGTTCCTCTAAAGAAACAAAATGTTTCTCATTATTTTATATTATTTGTGTTTTGAGATAACATATATGGAATTAGAGAAGATTTTTAAGAGTATAAATACTAAAAAAAATTAAAATATTGTTATTCATGGAGTCTTCTAACAACCATGAAATATAATGGATGAGTGTATCCCTTGAGGGATATAAAATTAAAAAAAGAGGTTGTTAATTCATTTTCATATGAATATAAATTTTTCTAGAAAAACTAGTAATATTATAGTTTTAGGATTATGAATTTATTATCCTAAAATTACATTAAAAGAGATTTGATATTTTCTGATTATGATTTCACATGAATGGTAATTCATTGATATTTTATATCACATTGGTTATATATCTCTTGTTTTCTACAATGTGTAGCCCATGTAGTCTTAGATTGGATTAAATTAAGGATCTTTGCTAAGAAAACCACGTTATATCATCCATCTCTCATAAGTTTTCAAGGAATATTTTTTTAAATGAAGTAGAATTTGTTTTTAAAAATAAAGATGATATGCGAAGACACCACTTATTCTTTGAATTTTATTATCAATAAATAAGTGAAAATATTTGAATCCACATATTGAATTTTATAATGTGAATAGATATTGACAACAACATACAAAGGGGGAAAATGTTGAGACCAAGTGTTGCATTTTTTTCAATGCATTAATATTTAAATTGATTATGGTTTGATAATTATTATGGATTCATTTAATGTATTTATATTTAATGCTTGAGAAATTATCCTTGGTAGGTGTGATGATTTTTTTATGATCTTCAAATTAATACAATACATGTGTTTATGGGTGAAAGAAAATTTCCCATAATTAGGTGAAGATCATGAAGATGTTTCTTTTCATGAGGAATTGAGGTGTGTTCCATGAAAAAGTACATTATTTAGTATGAATAATATATTAATGAATAATTTGAGTAGACCATTTTCTATTATCATTGTTTTAGAATTTTGGATAATTGTTTTGTGGGAGTGTACATAAAAAAATAGTCCATCCAACTATCCAGATGTGGTACACATGTAGAGATACTAATGAGGTGGTAACCAAGCTTGACCACAACACTAGAATCATTGGTGTGGTGGCACGGGTGAAGGTAGGAGAGTTTTTACATGAAGGTCCATTGGGGTGCATGGGTCAACTTATGAAAGTACCAGAGACACCGTGTATGGAGGAATAATGTTGTGAGGTGTGGATCCTTAAGTGGACCTTAAGATAATTACATCAAGCCACCAAAGAAACAAAAATATATAAATGTCTACACTAAACAGAGAAAAATTTGATGTGGAGTGAAGTTATAATGTGTTTTCACCTATTTAAATGATATGAAAATAATGTACTCCATCTGATCTATTTTATGTGAGCCATCCAATCAAGACAAGACATCATCTTTCTCGACTAAAACCCTCACCCATCCTTTAATAATTCATCATGTGGGAATTTTATAATCCATTTCTAGTGGGTCAAACCAAAGTATCTTCCTCATTAAAGAAGGTTGTTTTGACCTCATCAGACCCAAGTGATTCTATAATACACATTATATTTGTTTTTCATGTATAATCCATGCATGAAAAGATAACCTGAGTATGATTCTTCCTATAATGTAGTTGAAAATTTTGATGAAGTAAATTATTGAAAAATTCATGAGGTATATTCATTATAACTGTACATGTAAGAAGTTATAGTTTAATGCAAGTAGATCGAATGAAAAATGGAAGGTCGCGAAGTCCAGGATAAGCCCAAGTATTTTGGGAATTTTTTTACCACATGATAAAATGAGAATAAGAAGGTCAACTGAGTACTTAGGTGAATTTAGATAAGGTAACAAGATGATAATACATGAGAATTCAAAGATAAATATCTCATGTGAAGAAATGGATTGAAGAATCCCAAAACATTCATGAATTTTTAAAGAGATCGGATGCAAGAGAGTTGAGTTGTCAGTATTATAAAATCAATTTGTCATGGGGAGAGAAAAGAGAGCCCAAATCATTCAATAATTTTATGAATGAGATATATGGATGTTATTCGAACTGTAGAGTTGAATTCCATAATAAGAATAATGAAAATCAAAAACCATCAGGTATTTAAAATGACCTACTATATAGAAAATACCCACAAGATAATTGGGTATTTAATTTGAGGAAATATAATACCAAACACGATTCCAGTATTCACATTTTAAATGAATAAAAATAAATGTGTTATTTATAACGCATTTAATTTAAGGATTTAAAATTGGAAAATAATGATAGAATTAAAATCATGTCATGAATGAGATATTATCACAAGAAAAAATTATTGTTTTTGTTATGGATAAATGTTTCCATTCAGGTGATGAAGAAGAAAAAATAGAAAAACCAGTGATATATCATGCATCCATTATGCGGGAGTATTTTGGGATCATGATATATATTTATATAGAATAGATAAGGATTAAAATATGGTTAATTCATGACCAATGTGATCACATGTACCTAATAATTTGAAGAAGATAATTCAGATCATTCAAGATCTAGAAGGATTGTTTAGGCCAAAAATATTTTTCCATACAACCATTGAAGACCTTAAAGGATCGTACAAAAGGGGAATCTATATTTCCTATATAGGAAGAATATATAAATAAGAATATCTTTCTAGCTCTGAATTAATATTGAAGTGGAATCTTGTAGTTGGGGTGTCTAACCTTTTATTGGAGGCTTGTGATTGGGGTTTCTGACCAATCAGAGAAGAGGAGATGTAGGTTTGTATAATATTTTTTGGAGAGATTATAATTGGGGTTTCCAACACATTGTATTCACTTGAGGAGATATTTTAGAATCCATATTTGGGTTTCTAACTAAAATAGAAAGGATTAGGATTTTATGATGAATCTTGTAAACATTGTGTGCTTATCACTCTTATATTTCAACTACATTATAAGTGATATTGATAGATAATCATGAGAGGATCTGTATCTTTAAATAGTTCAAGATGTTGAATTTAAAAGGATAAAAAATTCATAAAAATAGAGTACCACTAATTCACCCCCTCCCCATATTAGTGGTATAAGGACCCAACCTTACAAATTACATAGAAGATGACCTTTTAGCTGCCTAGGTTTTGGATAATAGATAAAAACCTATAAAATATTATAGTTTCAAAAAAATTAAAATAAAATGAGAATCCAACTACACTTCAATAGCGTGAAAATGATGACGTCCAACTCTAGACTCCAAAGTGACCTGTGAAAAATAATTAAAAAATGGGTGAACATTAAATATACCCAGTAAGGGGTTTAAAAACCTTTAATAAATCCATTTTAAAATATGATTCGATATTAATTTAATAAATACATAAATAAATACTTTTTTAAAAAAATAATACTTTCAATTACATATGACTTAAAATTACTAGGTCATTTTAGAAAATACTTACGCTCAAAATTTCTTAATCATAATCTAGTGTTTTTTCTGAAAACAATACGCAAGATTTTGAAAAAAAACACAATTCTTAGGTCACGTGAATCACTGAAGTCTGTCTGGGCCTACCCACTTAGAGAAGGATGGGTTCACTCCCCAATGACCTTATATATTTACAACGATCAAGCGCCAGATTTTCAGAAAACATTTTCAGCCTGCTTTACATATATATATATATATATATATATATATCTTTTCACTGGAGTTTTAAATATTGAAAACATTTTACTGCTTTAAAATTCATATTCATAGTTATATATATATATATAATTATATGTATATAGATACAAGAACTTCCATTCCATATCATACAATTTTGGTTACAACAAAAAATTATACCCCATAGGATTGACATGGACTATCCAGGTATTTAATCCTTTTTCATGAAATACATTTTCCAAAATTGATTGTAATAATTAATTATAAAATTTTCAAGGAAAAATTTAAAATAAAATATTTTCAATGATATCCAAGTACTTTTTATTTTTGGAATTAAACCTTAAAATTTAAATTAAAACATGAACTTATTATAATGAAATGGATGTCGGTATAATTCATAAACACATGTAAATTATTATTTACATATGCGAAGTCCATAATTTTAGTTTGAATTTCGAATATGCTATGTGCATTGTTTTTGTAATGTGACAATAAAAAAAATAAATTATAACATGTCATCAGTCATTTCATCTATGAGTAAATTGAAATTTTGGTCTTGTGTATGATTTTGATTTTAATTTTATCCCATATTTATACCTGATTTGTTTGCACATCCAAATCATGGACTAAGTCATAAATGAGTCAATATATATATACATATATATATATATATATATAATTTCACTTGGAAAAACTTCAAGCAATGAGAATATAACCATCACTTATAATTTTGAATTCAAGATCATATGCCACATATAAAATTATAAGAGAATCGTTTAAAAATAAAAACAATTCTTCCTTACTTAATATAAATTTGGGTGATATCATGATACATTACTCATTCATTTCAAATTATGCAATAATTTAAAACACACACACATATATATATATACTTGAAATTATAAGTCTTAAAATATAAATAAACATAAGATTGAAATAATTACAGGTATAGTAATATGATGTAATATATGTACATATTCTGGAAAGTCTAACATTACCTTTCATAAATTTAAAAAAAGAAAAAAAACATTCATTCAGAATTATAATATTTATGAGATATTTCAATGAATATAAGTGCTTATATGAACTTCGACCTGAAAAGGTTTATGTATGTTAATTTTAATAACCGAAAACCCTCTTATAAAATAAAAATTCTAACAGAAAATAATTTCAAATTGAAGATGTGGTTTTTAATATAAAATTCACTTACAAAATAAATTAAAATTTATTAAAATAAAATAATAATAAAATGTTTGAAGAAGAAATAAAATACCAAAGTGAAGTTAAATAAATAAAATCAATATATCCCTCAGAGGATATTATCAAAACACAACATAAATCATAAAAAACTATCCCTAACCTGATGTTGAAAAAAACAAGTTGAAGACCTTCTGCTAAAACAAGTTTACACACTCACCCTATTCGAAAAATGAAAATTGATTTTACAACTTCATTTTCATAGATTCATAAGACTATTATAGACATATCATTCACTGTTATACAAAGAAATTAATATAAACAAGTGCTAAAACTTATCAGCAGACCAGAAAGTGATAGCGACACAAAACAGCTTGCGGTACAAGATGTGTGTTGAAGATGGAAATAAAACAATTATGTATTCAATCATCCACAAATTTAAAATAGCAAAACGTTCATACGAATAATAAACAGCACAAATAAATTGACATAAAGACTATAAAAATACCACTAGGTAGTCAAGAGATTCAAAATCATTGGGTTAAGACCAAAAATAATTTTTTTGTAAACAAGGGAATACATAGACAACAAAAACAGACAATTTTGGTGAAGAAGAAAACATAAACAACAAACATCTATGTTAGATCAAATAGGACACGGGAAAAGCATTCCTACCTTGATAGGTTGAATAGGAATCATAACCCTAACCTTGATCTTGACTTCACCCACAACATCCTTGACATTTCCTTGCTTAGCAGTGATGGACCTCGAACAGGTCTGCGACTCCACAATGACGAACATACCCAAAAAAACCCTCTACCTTCATCGACTCTACCAACATCAGCCTCGACTCCCGGCCAAGCTCATGCTCCTGACTTGTGAAGATGAACACAACCAGACCACCTTGTTGGCACAACTTAGCCTTGGTTCAGACTCCCACAAAACCCTAACTTGGCCTCCCTTACCTCTGTCTTGAACCGTGACACCCCACTACGAAACCCACCTTACATTCTCCATTTTTTATTCAATTTCATTATTTTTATTATATACTTATTATTATTATTTTATTGTTTTTATTTTTATTTATCTCTTTTTAAATTATTTATATATTATATCGTTTTATTTTATTTTATTTTTTTATCATCAATTTTTGTGCTTCCCTTTTCCCAATATCCCTTTTCACTTTTAATTTTGTTTTTTACTTTTTTGTAAAGTATGCCACGCATCACTATTCCCAATTCATCAATTCATCATTATCACCTTATTATTATTATCTTTCTCACCTTGTCAATAATAACACCACATATAGGGTTTTTAAAAAAAATGAAAATTACATATAATTATACATTTTTTTTATTTTCCGAACAGATTTATTTATTTTTATAAAAAAATTCCTATGTTTATTTAATTTATTTTGAGTGTATATATATATATAATTTGTTTTTTTAAAAAGTAATTAAAAAACACATATATAAGTGTTTTTTTTGTATTAAAATAATTATATGAATTTATAATTTAAAACTAATATTTTTTTTATTTCATATATATATATATATATCATATTTTCAAAAATAAATGAATCCCAAATAATTTTAATATAATTATTCAAATGATAGTTTAAATATGTATTTGTATAAATTAAAATAGTGCATTTTTTAAAAATTAATGTCATTAAAATGTTTTATATTATTATTACAACATATAATAATTTAAAATAATATTTTTAAATGACATGTATAATCTCAATTTAGAATTATAATTTTATAATGGTATTATATTATTATTAGTTTAATAATTTTATTCAAAACAAATATCATATTGTGAAAATCAAAAACAAATTAACTATATCCATTTATAATTTTCATTTCAAATATTCTATTAAATAAAAATTTTGAAAAAATTATATTCTATTTAATAAAAAATTTTATTCTAACAAAGTAAAATAATATTTAATTTTAGAATAAATTTAAAAATTGTAATTATAATAAAATAATTAATTTTAATTATTATTAGAGAGAAAAACGTCTTAAAATTGTTTAAATTATAAATAAATTCATTTAATAAAATTTTTATAATAAAACTATGTTTATAAATAAATTCATTTAAATTGTAAATAAATTCATTTAAATTATAAATAAATTCATTTACAATTCATGGTCTGTGCACCCTGACGGGAGTGTGCATGGTCTGACCTAAATGGGATCAGTAGGATCCCACCAAATTGTTCCACATCATGTCTATATAAAATAATCCCAATATACACATTTCAAAAGAAAATAAGGCATGATAGACAGTTAAACCGTTTTATACCAAAATCATAGCATAATGTTTCCCCTTTTTCCATAGTCCAGAAATAAATCTAGGTAAAAAAATTAAAATTATATTTCAAATAACTAATTACATTTATCAAATCATGTATAAAATCAAATAAAATTAAAACATCACATTCCAAACCATAATGGAAAAACCCCCTAGGATAACTCAAGGATGGGATAGTCTGGTCACTTGTACCATAAACTTATTCAATGACTTGTGCACAAGTAAGTCCCTAGATTCCATGAATCAAAGTCTAAGGAACATAATGACCATAAAACTGAAACCCATATAATTTAATTCAAGCCGTACTGTCACGACCCATCCTCCGGGGCACGTGTCGTGGGGCTGGCGACCAGCACCGAAGGCATTTTTCCTAAAACTGGGAAGGAATTGCCTTTATAACCTTTAAGAACATGCAACCAAGAACACATAAAGATACAAACTCAAGTAAAATGAACAATAAATAGAGTGAGTGCAGTAAGTAAAAGGGCCAGAATATATGCCCAACTAGAAAGTACAAGAAACTGAAAGAACAAGCAAACTGGAACAGCTCCTGTGAACACCTGCCAAGGATCCTACTTGAAGGGTGGGTATAGCTCTCGATTGTTTATCTATATAGTAGGCCTCATCTAAGGTTCACCTCCGAGCTATCTCCAGCCCTGGTACTCTCGTCCTCAGTCAGCGATGTCCATCATCTGCACCAAACACAACGAAGTGCATGCATAGCCCGTGCAGGGGTGAGTATAACGATACTCAGTAGGGACCCCGATACCCTCATGGTATCAAAAAATCCCCAAAGGATAAACCATAAAGCATGAAAACAACTGATAAACGTACTTAGGTATATTCCAATACATATACCTAAGTTATCAAGTATACCCATTTTAATCATGAGGAAACACAAAGTCCAACTCAAAATCCCAAATCACAACTATTCCACAAAGGAAGGAGTACCATGTTGGTAAGTACCACTCAGGTATGCCAAAAAGAAAAATACCACCAAGGTATTACCACAAAGGAAAGTACCTCTCAGGTATAGACTCAGCTCACACCAGGTATAACTTAAGTACAAATGTACAAATGATCATTCGTAAAGTTAGATCATCTTATTCTGTCAAGAGGCTCTGCTGATGACCCAAACATGATTTCTCGGTGCTGACCCACATAGGATCGCTAGGTTCTGACCCACACAGGATCTCTAGGTGTGGACCCACAAAGGATCTCTATATGCTGACCCACACATGATCGCTTGGTGCTGACCCACACAGGATCGCTCGGTGCTGACCCACACAGGATCGCTCAGTGTTGACCCACACAGGATCTCTAGGTGCTGACCCACACAGGATCGCTCGGTGTTGACCCACACAGGATCGCTCGGTACTGACCCACACAAGATCACTCGGTGATGACCCTCATAAGATCGTTATTCATTATTCATGTCACAACTAGCTACTAGGTTCCCACACTAAGCTTTCTCGTCTCCAGGAGGGTCCACTCCTCAATCCACTGGTCAATACTCCAACTGCCATGAAGTCCTATGAAAAATTAACTCAAAGGACCACCATATCATAGGGGTCTCAATGCAGTAGAGGGTGCATCAATCAGATGCACGATCTGTAAGTTATTAGCCTTTTAGTCTAGAGGGCCCAGTTAGATTCATGCTCGATCCAACCCGACTGTATCCCAACTTTAACCAAATCTCAAGTGGGGTAAACCAAAGGGACCACCTCACTACAGGGTTTATGGCGCCATATACGGTTCTTCAAACGGATGTTCAGTGTCAAAGTTATGGTCAAAAGAGTGCAAATGGGTCGAAGTGGGTCCGGGTCTGGTCCAACCCGGTCGGACTGACCCAGCCCGCGCTGGGCGGCCTGGCCTGGCGGCTCGACCTGGGCGGTGTGGGGCAATGCGGAGGCCGCGGGGGCCGCGAAGGCCGTGGGAGCCGCGGTGGCCGTGGGGCGGTGAAAGCTGCGAAGGCCGCGGGGCGTTGGATGCCGTGGAAGGCCACGGGGCAGCGCAAGGCCGCAGAGGCCATGGGAAGGTAGAGGCCGCAAAGGCCACGGGGTGGCGGGGGTCATAGGGCGGCGGAGGCCGGGGAGGCTAGGGGACAGCGGAGGCCGCGGAGGGCCACAGGGTGGCGTGAGGCCATAGAGGCCGCAGGGAAGCAGAGGCCGTGGAGGCCGTGGGGCGGTGGATACCATGAGGGGCCACAGAGTGGTGGGGGCCACGGTCCGGTTGGGTGGCCATGGTGTTGCGGTCCACCGCAGCTGGCCAGATAGCCAACCGTCTTCTCTGTACAGAGTGGTCGTGCGCCGCACCTTCACCGGTGGCTGGTTCGACCAGCCACTCTTCGTTCGTCATCATGGAACAAAGTATGCTTCTTCCATCGCGAAGAACACACTAATAATGAAGAACGACGGAGGGGTCGGGCCATGTTTGTTTGTCCCACACCCTCTATGTTAGTGTAGTAGAAAGTAGCTCAACAAAAACCTTGAATGAAGAATGTCAAACTCTACAACCTCCGCCAATGATTATTCCCAAACCTGCAGAAAAAGAAATCATCCACGGATTATCTAGTTAGAGAGTTGATCCACATTCTTTATTTAGAAGGGAAGAACAGGGGAATCTATAATCACACATAATAAAAACCCTACCTTGGAGATTTTTTGATGGAGGTCGCGAGGAAAGAGACAATGTCATTGGATATAGACAGACATTGGTGATGTCAGTGTTTCCTCGATCTTTAATTCGTTGTCATTGAAGATGTTCCTCATTGGTGAGAGCGTTCTTCGTTGTGGAGAACGTTATTCATTGGAGAATGTGTTCTTCTTTGTATATAATATTCCACCAAAAGTTTTCCTCTCCATATTCCTCCAAAATATGAAATAGCCAAATTTTTAATTTAGGTTTATCAAATAAAAAGGTTAGAACAATTAATTGTACCACATTGGCTCAAATTAATGGGAGGAATGGATTAATGGGGGGGGGGGGGGTTGAGAGGTTTCTTTCATTATGAGGGTTCGCGTGGTCCCCAACTTTAGGAATTCAAAATGGGGGTTTTAGGATTAGTGGTCCCCACCTACATAACACACATGTGGGAGGTTTTAGTTCAGGTGTTCCCGACCTTTAAAACATCCACATGGGAAGTTTCAACAAAAAAGAAAAATAAAATAAAAGTTTATTTATTTTATTTCTATTTCCACAAAAACCCCAAATTCTATCTTCCACTCTCTACCAACTACAGTCGAGGTGAAGGTTCCCTTAATTGAATATTGGTGTTGAAAGTTCAACGATGC
This sequence comes from Viscum album, assembly GCA_963277665.1. Taxonomy (NCBI): domain Eukaryota; kingdom Viridiplantae; phylum Streptophyta; class Magnoliopsida; order Santalales; family Viscaceae; genus Viscum; species Viscum album. The sequence goes on from OY728128.1 coordinate 1,444,587,005, forward strand.
CCTCAGATTTCAATTCTAATCACTGGTTCAAAAGTTACAAAAACATGCTCGTACGTTTACTGAACTTACCCGAAAAAAATTCATAAGTTCATTTCGGGCACTCCGGGCCTCGTAATCATGCGCCGTAAATTTTCTCACACTCGTAAAATTCCTATATAGTTAAAAAAAATACAATAAAATTTCTAGGTATTTACATTCTACTCACCTCAGTGCTTTAGGTCCCCATAAGCCATATCAGAAAACTAGGAAAAAAAGTTGGGGTACTGAGCGCGTATTTGAGCCTCATGCTCCCATGACACAAGCACGCAGCATGTCCTCAAGGGTCTGAATGGCCCGCTCAGTCTGGTCATCCGTCTGCGGATGGAAGGTGGTTCTCAAATGAAGCTTTGTCCCGAAATCCTCCTACAAACCCTTCCCTAGCCGGGAAGTAAAATGTGCATCACGATCGGAGACAATATTCTAGGGTACTCCATGTAGCCTCACAATCTCCTACACATGGAGGCATCTCAAGCTCTCTATTGAACCCTTCTCTCTGATCGATAGGAAGTGGGCCGACTTGGTGAGTCGGTCGATGATCACCCAAATAGAATCATGACCTCTGGATGTATGTGGAAGTCCTTCCACGAATTCCATGGATATCCCATCCCACTTCCACTCAGGGACCTCTACAGGCTGAACCAAGCTTGCTAGTACCTGATGCTCTGCCTTCACTTGCTGACAGGTGAGGCACCGAGAGACAAACTCTGCAACTACTTTCTTCATTCCCGGCCACCAGTGCTGTTGTCAGAGATCCTGGTACATCTTCGCCACTACTGGATGTACCACTAGAGGGGATGTGTGGAACTCCCTCATCACTTCCTCCTGAAGTGACATTGGTACCATGGTACATCCTCTGAAGAGGATGACGTGCTCCCCACCTTCAAAAAATCTATCAGGTGCTTTCCCTATGGATATCTGAGCACATCGAGCCTTGCAGTCAGCGTCCCCATGTTGCACCTCCCTGACTCACTGAAGAAGTGGGGGAGTAACTACAAGAGACTGAATAAAAGATGGTCCATCTCAATCCACAAAGGATATCTACAAAGCAGCCAGCTACTCTGTCGCCTCACCTAGAAGTTATATACCATACCTCCTGTTGATTGCATTTTCTACAGTGTTCCCCTTCCCAGAAGTATAGATTATCTCAAATTCATAGTCCTGGAGGAACTCAAGCAAACTTCGCTATCTCAGGTTAAGGTCCTTTTGAGAGAAGATATACCTGATACTCTTGATATCAGAGTACATTATAAAATGCTCGCCCATCAAGTAATGTCGCCACATCTTCAAGGCGAAGACCACTGCTACTAACTCCAGGTCATGGGTATCATTGTTTTTCTCATGTTTTCTTAGATTTCGGGAACCATATGTGATCACTACTCACATCTGTATTAGGACACATCCGAGCCTGGTTCCTGATGTGTCGCAGTAGACTATGTACCCTAAGCCCTCCTATGGTAGCCTCTATATGGGGGCACTAGTAAGCCTCTGCCTCAGCTCCTGAAAAATCCATTGGCATATCTTTGACCAAACGAAGGGTTTCCCCTTCTTCATCAACACTGATAAAGGTGTTGAAACTCTGGAGAAATATGGCACAAACCTCCTGTAGTATCCAGCCAAACCCAGGAAACTTCATACCTCTGTCATTCTCCTAGGTGTCTCCCAAGAAAGTTCCACCTCAATCTTCACTGGATCCAATGAAACTCTAGCCTCCGATATTACATCTCCCAGAAAGTGAACCTCTCGGATCTAGAACTAGAACTTCGAGAGCTTACCAAAAAGCAGGTTCTCTCAGAGTGTTTCTAGTATTACCTGCAAATGATAGGCATGCTCCTCCTCAGTAGTCAAGTAGATCAGAATGTCATCGATAAAGACTGCTACAAAGCAATAAATGTATGGAAGAAAGATCATATTCATGAGTGCCATTAACACTACTGGAGCGTTGGTCATGCTGAATAGAATAACCAAGAAATCGTAGTGGTTGTACCAATATCTAAAATTCGTCTTCTACACATCCTCATCTCGTACTCTGAGCTGGTGATAGATGGATCTAAGGTCTATCTTCGAGAACCCTCGTGCTCCCTTCGTCTTATCAAAGAGGTCATAAATCCTCGGAAGTGGGTACTTGTTCTTCACGGTCATTTGGTTCAGGTGCCGATAATAGACATAAAGTCTCAAGCTCCCATCCACCTTCTTGGTGAACAAAATCTGGGATGCCCAAGGAGAAACATTGGTCCGAATGAACCCTTTCCCCTATAAGTCCTCCAGTTGTACCCGCTTCTCACGAAGCTCCTTGGGAGCCATCAGATACGCTGGTGTAGATATCAGTGCCATATCAGGGTAAAAGTAAATGTAAAATTCCACCTCTCTACGAGGAGGTAGACCCAGAACATCATCAGCGAAGACATCCTTGTACCGGTCCACTACTATAGGATAACTCATATTCTCCACATCATCTACTCTGAGGGTAAGGATAGACAACTGGTGAGTGATCGGCTCCACTCTTCTTTGGGAAAGTCCATCTTGTGCTATAAAGGCTCCCTTCTCGCCTGTTAAGGTAAACCTGGTCCCATCCGTGTGGACACACCGCACTTTGCACCTAATACAGTCGATATGATCATGGACTATAGATAACCAGTCCATACCCAAGATGAAATCATAAGGCCTTGACACTGCTACTAGGAGATCCTAGTCGAAGATCTCTCCTCCTAGAGTAAGCTCACACTACTGGCACCAGTGTGTAATCATTGAATCTGCTCCCGTGGGAGTCTCTAGACGTAAGGATCGGGCCAAAAACTCTGTCAGAATCTCCGAGCTATGAATGAGAGTAGTGGACATTAAAGAATTATTGGAACTTGTGTCTATAAGTACTGTAGCTAAGGTGGATTAGACACAGATCATACATCGTATCATCTCTGGACCATCGTGATCATAGGCCTCAGCTGCCTGGAGCTGCACTTGCCCATGTCCTCATGCTTCCTGTGGTTGGGGTGGACAACCTGGTGGTGGTGTCGGTAACATCTCGAATCGTCACCCACCGCCAGCTGCATGGCCAGCTCCTCTTCCACGTCCGCCTGATCCCTATGGACCTCCTCGGTCAAACCTCGTTCTCTGTCTGGGAAGTCCTTTGACCGTATTCGGATCATCCGTACAGTGGGTCGGATAGTCACGATCCATGTGACCCTCCCGCCGCATGATTAACAAAGCCTACTCCTAGAATGACTAGCTCTGCCTCGGGTTCCCCGATCAACCGACCCTGAATCCTGTGGTCATCCACCTGTAGGTCTGGTCCGCTTGGACCTCTGTAACATTTGTCTGCTGCTAGCTATAGAATACTCCACTACATGATGACTAGTGGTGGGTATCCCTACTGGTGACTAATCAGCAATGAAACTCTCCACTAAAAGAGCTCTCTCTAACACCCCCTCCTGTGTTGGAATGCTAAGAGAAATTATCGAAGCCCTGATCTCTCGCCTGAGCCCCGGCTCGAAGGTCCGGGCCCTGAAGAATGGGTCCTGCACCATATCAGTGGAGGAGCATGAGTGGTTGGTGAACCTCACTGAGTACTGAGCTACTGTAATGTTTCCCTACTGCAAATGAAGAAGCTCTTGTATGTGCACTGCGTGAAGAGTCACTGGGAAAAACTCTGCCAAAAACAGGGTCTTGAAGTCTGCCCATAGAAGCGTCACCTCATCGTGAACTTGGAATATCGAGCTCCACCATCTACCTGGTGCTTATTGTAGAAGGCTGGCGGCAAGGATCATCATGAGATCAGCCGGTGTCCCTACCAGTCGGACGTCTCTCACTACGACCTCCAACCAATCCTCAGTCACCTATGGGTTTGTCTCTCCCCTGCACCTAGGTGGCCTCTGGTGCTGGAACTCATGCAATGCACTCAAGCAGCGTGCACCCTCTGCTACTGGGGCAGGTGGAATCGGTGACCCGATGGGTAATGGTACCGCTGGTTCCTCTACTAAAAAAGGGCCCTACACAGAGGCCTCGTTGCTCGGTGGGCTATGAGTGTGTACTACTCTCAGAACCCTAGATGGTTGTCTAAGTGGAGGAATCCTGAAAAGAAACTGGTGTGCCACAGTCAATAAGTTATACCTGGTAAGTTGACTCAAAATATAACAAAGAAAACTTTTGAAAACGCACACGCAATCAGTGTTTTCATACACTGAGTCGAAAATCAGAAGTCAGGGTCCTGGTGTATGGATATGTTGGCCTCCACACCAACACTGGATTACCTAAAATAATAACCACACTCACTACACTTAACACAATTTCCATTAAAAATAAAGATCATAGTATTATGTTGTATAGTAGAACCGACTCCTCTGATACCAATTTTTCAGAACTCGTCCCCCAGGGCCCGTTCTGTGACTATCCAAAGCCTGCCTTTTACAGGATAGGGGCAGGCGGCATGCTCCGAAGGCGTTTTCCCTAAAACTGGGCAGGTATAGCCTTTATAACCTGTAATCACATGAAACCAAGCACATAGAAAGATATGAACTCAAGTAAATTGAACAGTTAATAGAGTGAGTGTAGTAAGTAAAAGGGTCATAATACAAGCCCAACTGGAAATTACAAGAAATGGAAAGTACAAGTAAACCAGAACAGCTCGTGTGAACAAACACCAAGGATCCTATATGAAGGGTAGGTACAGATCTCGATCAGTTATCTCTGCAGTACTTCTTGTCTAAGGTCCACCCTCGAGCTAGCTCTAACCCTGGTACTCTCGTCCTCAGTCAGCAATATCCATCGTCTGCACCGAACACAACGAAGTGCGGGCATATCCCGTGTAGGGGTGAGTATAACGATACTCAGTAGGGATCCCGAGACACTCAAGGTCTCCGAAAATCACCAAAGGGTAAACCACAAAGCATGAAAACAACTGAAAACCCTACTTAGGTATATGCCCATACATATACCTAAGTTATCAAGTATGCCCATTTCAATCATGAAGAAACCCAGAGTCCGGCTCAAAAGTCCCAAGATCAATTGTTCCACAAAATAAGGAGTAACACGTTGGTAGGTACCACTCAAGTACACCACACTGAAGAATACAACCAAGGTATTACCACAAAGGAAAATACCGCTCAGGTATGGACTCAGCTCACACCAGGTATAACTTAAGTACAAAAGTACAAATGATTAGTCGTAAATTTAGATCATCTTATTCTATCAAGAGGCTCTGCTATTGACCCACACATGATTTCTTAGTGATGACCCACATAGGATCACTATGTCATGACCCACACATGATCTCTAGGTGCTGACCTAGAGAGGATCTCTATGTGCTGACCCACACAGGATTGCTCAGTGCTGACCCACACAGGATCGCTTGGGGCTGACCCACACAGGATCACTCGGTGCTTACCCACACAAGATTTCTCAGTGCTTACCCACACAAGATCGCTCGGTGTTGACCCACATAGGATCGCTCAGTACTGACCCAGACAGGATCGCTTGGTGCTGACCTACAATGGATCGCTATTTATTCTTCAAGTCACAGCCAGCTACTGGGTTCCTGCACTAATCTTGCTCGTCTCCGGGAGGGTCTGCTCCTCAAGCCACTGGTCGATACTCCAACTTCCATGAAGTCTCGCAAAGAAGAAACCCAAAGGACCACCATGTCATAGGTTTCTCAATGCAATAGATAGTGCGTCAATGGGATGCCTAGTCTGTAAGTTATTAGTCTTTTAGTCCCGAGGGTGAGGTTGGATTTGGGCTCGATCCAACCTGACAGTATCCCAACTTTATCCAAATCTCAAGTGGGGTTTACCAAAGGGACCATATCTCTCTAGGGTTTTTGGCATCGTAGATGCTTCATCAAACGGACATGCAGTGCAAAAGTTATGGACAAAAGAGCGTAAATGGGTCGAAGTGGGTCTGGGTCCGGTCCAACCCAGTCAGCTTGACCTAGGCTACGCGGGGTGGGGCGGAGGCTGTGGGGGCCACGGGAGCTGGGGGGCCACGGTGGCCACAGGGAGGTAGAGGCCGTGGAGGCCACAGGGAGTCGGAGGCCGTGGGGTGGCACGAGGCCATGGAGGCCACAGGGCCGTGGGGGCCGCGGGGCGGCAGAGGCCGTGGAGGCGGCGAGGCGGCGGAGGCCTCAGATGGCCGCAGGGCGGCACGAGGCAGCAAAGGACATGGGGCGGTGTAGGCCACGGAGGCCACGGGGCGGAAGAGGCCGCGAAGGCCATGGGGCGGCGGAGGCAATGAGGGGTCGTAGAGCGGTGGGGGCCGCGGAGTGGTGTGGGTCACGGTGTGGTGTGGGTCACGGTGTGGCATGGCGGTCACAGTATGGCGGTCCACCGCGGCTGGCCGGATGGCCAGTCATCCTCTCTGTGTGGTGCGGTCATGTGTCGCGCCTTCATCGGCGACCAGTTCGGTCGGCCTCTCTTCATTCGTCGTGGTGGAACAAAGCCGCCTTCTTTCACCACAAAGAACACACTAATAATGAAGAACAACAGAGGCATCGGGCCATGTTTGTTTGGCCCTCACCATCCACGTTAGAGTGGTAGAAAGCGGGTCAACAAAAACCTTGAATGAAGAATGTCAAACTCTACAACCCCCAGAAAAATATTATTCCCAAACACATAGAAAAATAAATCATACGCGGATCAACTAGTTAGAGAGTTAATCCATATTCTTTGTTTAGAAGGGAAGAATATAGGAATCCATAACCACACATAATAAAAACCCTACCTCAAATATTTGTTGACAAAGGTCGAGAGGAAGGAGATGATGTGGTTGGGGATAGACGAACGTCAGTGACGTCGGCGTTTCCTCAATCATCAGTTATGTTTTCATTGAAGACGTTCCTCGCTGGTGAGAGTGTTCTTTGTTGGGGAGTGCGTTCTTCGTTGGAGAATGTGTTCTTCTTTGGAGAGAATAATACTCCAAAATTTATCCTCTCCCAATTCCACCAAAATGTGAAATAGCCAACTTATTAATTTAAGTTTATCAAATAAAATGTTTCGAACAATTAATTGTACCACATTGGCTCAAATTAATGGGAGGAATGGATTAATGGGTGGGTTGAGAGTTTTCTCCCATTATAAGGGTTAAGGTGGTCCCCACCTTTAGGAATTCAAAATGGGGGTTTTAGGCTCAGTGGTCCCTATCTCTATAACACACATGTGGGAGGTTTTAGTTCAGGTGGTCCCCACCTTTAACCATCCACATGGGAGGTTTCAACAAAAAAGAAAAATAAAATAAAAGTTTATTTTATTTTATTTCTATTTCCACGAAAAAACCCATATTCTATCTTCCCCCATCGACCTACTACGGTCGAGGTGAAGGTCCCCTTAAGAGAATACCCGTGCAGTGAGTTCAACAGTGCCCTTGGATCTCAATTCTGAGCACTGGTTCAAAATTTACAAAAACCCGCTCGTACATTTACTGAATGTACCTGAAAAAAGGTTCATAAATTAATTTTGGGCACTCTGGGCCTCGGAATCACGCGTCATAAATTTTCACAGACTCATGAAATTCCCATATAATTAAAAAAAATACAAAGGAATTTCTAGGTCTTTATACTTATATCCAATGCATTTTATGATCAAGGAATTTAGGAGAACCCTAGAATGTGAACCCCTTTACAATATCAATGGGAGAGGCCCAATACCACACTGTCCACCTAAGTAACCAAGGCTCCCATGTGTGGAATATATCAAATAATTTTCAAAGTGCATTCACACATTCCAAAAAATTCCAAACAAACCTTCATTAATAAAAAACAACCGTTGAAACCCTATTTTGAAATCCATTTCACAATGATTTTAAAAGCACCATTATTTTAAAAAAATAAGATTAAACCCAAATTTTCTCAAAAAAAAATTACACACACAAAGATCAATCAATAAGGATTCATACAATTAATTTATAATACTATTTAAAATATCAAGAGAATTTAAATTTCATCTAACATAGGATAGAGAAAAAATAACTTACCTCAAACATGGGGCATGAACCACCCACAATGGGATCCCCAAACACTAAAAAGTGAAGAGAAATAATGAAAAAATAGATGAGGCCCTAAAATAAATTTTCACATATTAAGATTGAATTCCTTAACAAAATGAAACAATAGAGAATTTATATCAATGAATTACTCAAGAATATCATGTGTCGCACCATAACCATCATAAGATCTGGCCTCTCGAAGACAAAAACATCAAGGAATATACAAAAGATCAAGATTGATCACATCCAAGTAAATGAAATCCTATAACATAGCCAAAAAAATTATACCAAACTAAGATATAAAGAGGGAATGGAATAGATAATGATCAAACTTACAAAAATAATAGAAATCGACCAACCTAGAGATTAAAGATCCAACTAGAGAATCCCAAAAGGGCTAGATTCACAAAAAATCATCTGGATCAGTCCTAGTATTTTTATAACAGAGAAGGAATGTGGATAGGATAGGCATTAGGTTCTGAATGCTTATAAATACACTAGATAGAAACATTTCTTGGCATGAATTAAAAATTCACATCATGAACTTATGAGATGTCTTATACACCAAAAATGTGTTGTCTTAATTTAAGAACCTAAAGTCTAAGTCCATGACATGAATAGAATATTCACTTTATGAGTGTTTTTTACATCCTGAACCAAGTTTATACAAATTAACTAGGAGTAATTCATTCTATGAATATGCAATTCATGGCATGAACCCACTAATGTACCCATTTCCTAATGTATATCCTTTTGGAAACCCCTAGTTCACCTCTAAAAACCCATGAACAAGGATTAAAACTTCTTAAACCGTAAAAAGAGAGTGTAATGTAACCAGGATGTTATAATAACTCCCATATTTCCTTATATATTATCCATAGATGTAACATGTTATAATGAGCTCTTTCCCTTTGATAAAATCTAGATTCTGAGAAAAATATTACATATTTTATGTTTGTTTGATTTTTCATCTTCAAATAAAAATTCCATAATTTATTTAAGTCAACTTCAAACCTCTTCAACTTTGTTCAGGAAATATTCAGTCAGTTCAATTTAACTGAAAGAAAGATATATGACTTTATGAGTATATCAAATCCTTTTAAAACTCATCATCCCAACATCATTTTTCATGGATCTATTAAAATAAAAATATCTTAATCATCAGTCATGTTCTACCACTTCATTTAATCTATTTATCTAAGAACTCCAAGTAATAGTATAACTTTCACATTGTTAAGGGAATTATTTCAACCTATATCTTCATTTCCAACATATACATGGATCATCAGAGTAAAATTATATAAAATAATTCATATAATCCAATAGAACTCTAATCTGTATCTCAAGACTTCAATTTTTAATTTATTAGGTTTTTTATAATCACCCAATTATAGCATATATTAAATTATCTTTTCTACTTAAATATTTAAAATAAATATAATAAATATATTACTCTTCATCACAATCCATTTGGGAACTTTAGGAGGAAAATGAGAACACCCCACCTTAGATCTTTCATGGAAGGAAGAATAAGGTCATAGAATAATTTAAAAGATATCTACCCTAACACTCTTATAAATTTTCTTAGAAAAGGGGAGAAATAAATAACTTTTCCTTTTCTTACACAACAGTCCAATAATAATAAGAATAAGAAAAATAAAAAAGTTATAATAACCAAAAAATTTTCTACAAACTTATAATATTATTAATACCCTCAATCAAAAAATATAAATTTTAAATACAAAATCACTAATAATAATGATAATATGATAATGGTATTAATAATAATATATTAATAAAAATTAAAATCATCTATGTCTTTAATTTTAATAAAATTTATACTAGATATATTTCAAATCAAATACATAAATAATCTAACTATATAATCATATGATATAATAATTATATAAATCCCTAATTTTTTATTCAATTCATTGATGTTATAGAAATTATTATATAAACATACATATTATACACTATATATATTATAATAGGAGTGATTCCCCCTGGAAATATTTTTCATACGACACTTGGGAATATTCCCACACTCTGTTTTAAGAAAGTGATTATTCCATATTAGGGGAAGACTCAACTTTATGGGGCATTGATAAGCTTGTGTGCTTCATCCCTCCATAAAGTCATCATCCCACTCTATATGCCTTCCATGTGTCAAGATAAACATGTCTATGTTCACCTCACTTAACCCACATGAAACTCTAAATTCTCCTTCCATTATGCTAATTTTTGGGAAGTTTGGTCATGAAACACAATGTTTTTAACCCTTTTTATGGAATAATCAACCACTTTGCATGGTCTTCAGACCATTCCTGAGAATACAAATCTCCCACTACCTTAAAATTTTTACATCACATGATCATCATGAATGATCTCAAGACCATGCTCCAAACAATGCATCAATTAAAAAAATTTATATTTAAATATATTCACTCTTTCTATCCTAAAGATATTATTATAATAAAATATATTAAAATTAGTGAAATGGAGGTGTTATAGGGTTTCACAGAATTTTTAGGATATAATGGTTATTTTGACATAGTTATAATAATTTTACATTCTTGTTATGTTGTATAATATACATGCAGTATACATTATTTATAATATTAATTTATTATGGATTTATTATTATCATAGTTTGGTGGTTTGAATTTTATTTTAATATATTCTTATTTGTTCTTATAAGAGTAATACCGTCCATTTTGTGATATTTAAACTATCAATACTAGTTTTTAACCCAAGACCTATAGGATGTAGACTCAGGGGGCACACTTGAATACAATACTTACCTAAGTGGGTACTTGATGGAATCATGTCGAGATAGTTTTTTAACTAAATAGTTTGAATTATATATTCTTTATATTCCATTTTTCATTTATTCAAATATTAATTTAGGTTTAATTATTTTTTATATCTTTTTTAAAACAATTAATTAATAAGATAATGTTTTTTATAATTTTATGATTTATAATGGTTTTTTGGTATTTTTAATTGATAATTATATATGATTCTATGATTTATTATAAAATAAGTAATATTTTTGTGGATAATTATATGTAGTTTTTAATTAATATTTTAAACACATGTTATGTTGATAATGAATAAATTGATATATTTTTTATTAAATTTCAAAAATAAAATATTTTTGTTGTGTTTGTTTTGTTCATTTTAATCAAATAAATTTAAAATTTTATTCTTAACATTAATTTATAGAACATGTTTCAAATATTTATCTCATGTTTTTGTTAGAGATGTTATTTATGTATTATGAAAAATAAATTAAACTTGGAATCAACTAAGTGTGCTTTTAAAAATTTTAAAATAATTATAGAAAACAAAATATAATTCTAAAAAATGATAATAAAAATTCATCACATTTAAAATTATATTATAACTATGTTTAATTTTAATGTATTGTAATATAAAAAAATTATTTATTACATTAACAAATAAATTCTATGTCATTTAAAATTATTTAACTTTTTAAAATACAATGTATTTATTTCTAATATTTGGTTAATACAACTTGTTTTGAAATATATAATATATTAATAAAAAATATGAATTCTATATAAATATTCTTCATTTTACTTGAATATTATTAATATAATTTTTACTATTTGTCTAATGGTTGTCTTTTATTTTTTAAACAATTGAAAAATCTATCATTGATAATTATATATTTTTTGTTTATTTTATATTTTGATGAATTTTATATGCATTTTTCTCATAAGTCAAAAATTTAAATATCATTTATACTTAGAATTTTTAAAATACTAATATATCACTTGGAATAAATTTCAATTAATTTATTTTATTTTAATTTTATGGATATATATATGTCATAGTGAGCATCATCTAGTAATGATGGTGTGTAGGAGTTTATTTTTAAATCAAATTGTTAAATGTGTGTGTGTGTTTGTGTTCCCTTTTAAATATCTATATTTTATATAAAACAATTCATTTATTAATTATAAGATTATTAAATTTTTTTTAGAAATATCTGGTTATTCTTTTACCAAACCCAAGGGTCATAGTAGAAGGATTTATATATAGAACTCTATTACCAGGTTGGATGTATTATTTGATGATACATAACATCGAGATGGACCAAGAGAGAGTCTTATGATTTTCCAATTTGGAGATATCATATGAGATTTCAAAACATTCTCCAAGAATACAATATATTCGACCTCGTTCCCCTATGAGATGATAGAAAAATTATGGTGGGAGGTTCAAGTACGATGAAAATTTAATTTTTTTTATTTTCTATATAATAATTTTTTAAAATGATTTTATTTTATTTTAAAAGATATATAATTTTTATATCCTCCTCTTATGAGTATTAACTGATCTATAACTCAAAATTTTAATGGATACAAAAATATTGTAAGTGATGGGTAATGAAGGAGCATTATGCACTATATATGGGTGTACAAAACTTTTTTACAATGATCCTCGATAAGTATTACCCTAATCCATTGACATGATATGGTTTCAAATTGGATGAGTGTGGTGGTGAAAATGTGATTCCTAAATTTAAATGTTTAAAATATTATTTAATATTTTATATGTTAAATAAATAAATATGTTGAAATAAAATAAATTTAGATAATTATTCAGGTAACCAATCACTCTAAGGGATGCCTCAAATACTTTTTATCCACCATATATCATAGTTTCAAAATGATTTATATTGAAAATTCATTTTCCCTTCAATTATTTGTAAGTTCTTGTATAACATGCATGGATATATTTAACTAATGGTCTTCATATGTTGTTATGTCATCAATTTATCCTAGCATGGTGTTCCCAGCAATCAAATTATAGTGTGGATAAAGACTCATCAAGTCATAGATCATAATGTTACTAGTGTTATAGAAAGTAAAAAATATTTTTTAGAAAAATATACCTATATTTTATATATATTATTCATATTTATTAAATGATTCATTTTATAAAATCAGCATTATTAGTTTAAATCTAAGTTGAAATATCTTCTACATGAAAAAAAATCATATTAAAACTAGTAGAGACGAGATCTTCTAAAAGGTTGTAATTTATAACGACCTATGTTTTTCAGGTTTTGAAAGTCAAGAATAATGTGAATTTTAAAAGTTTTTGTGGAGTTCATTTTGAAAACTGGTGTTCATCTTGAGATTTAGATATATTAAAAATCTATGTAATATGTTTTTGGACATTTATGAAGACTCGATATGTGTTCTTTGTGTTAATGGGGGTCAAGGAAAAGATTCAAGAGACTTAAAAGGAGAATGGGGTACATAGAGATCCACTATAACCTGTGTTACTTTGTGGTTCCCTATTTATTATTTTTTAAGTTGACCATGAGAATCATCATGCTCTACATCTCTTCATGGTTCCAAGGGGTGGCGTCAGTGAAAAATGGATTGAGAAAACTCCTATAACTAAGAATTTGGTTGACTGTGTTGGTGACCTGAGGAACCAGGAAGCAAAAATGGGAATTAATATACCATGACCACTATTGTATGGAATTTTAATCCAAGAGTATCCAAGGTTTAAATATAAGTCATGGAGGGGGAAATGGAATGGTGTTAAGTGATTTTTTGAACAGCATTAGTTGCATTATTAATGCATAATGGCTTGAGAGGGTTAGGGCTTGGCCATTTTTAGGCATGTTGGGATCCTTTGGGTCCACTTAGGGTTAACCAAAACATAAGGAATGTTGTGGTGAATTCCATTTTTTCCTACACTTGTGTAAAATTTTGGGGGGTTTTACACTTTTCTTGAATTATTTAGGGGTTTTGGCCCTTTATCTTTCCTCTTTCACACAAGATGGCCAATATACCTCCCCCTCTCTCTTATCTCAATTCCCCCTTGTATTGGGGTGGTTTTTTATTCGACATAATTGGCATTGTAAAGTGTGATATCCTCTATTATTCTCAGTTTATTTTCCACTTATGTTCCTTCTAATTATGGTGTCCTGTATTAGGTTTTCATTACTAATTACACCAGATCATGGTGGAATAGACCTTATATGATTGGGATTTAGTGTGTGATGAATAAATAATGTCTCGAGATGATGATCACTTGTCTTCACACACTATTTTGTCAATGGTATATCACCACTTGTATTTTAAAAGATTTATAATTAAATTTTGATTGAATTAAAATAAATTGATGATTTTATTAATTTTGATTGTAAGGTAATATTCCTATAATATAATTAGGGGTATACCATGGAAATTTTACAAGAGTTTAGCCTCTATTTTAGTTAGATAATGTCAAATGGTGTGCGTGAGTTGACGCGATACTTGGATGATATTTGGAAAGAATCGTAAAGATTCATAAAAGGGTGGTAACTCTGTTAGTACGGTAGGTGGTCCCTTCAACATAACCATTTAGTAAATGAATTTAATTTATATATGAACTTCATATGTTGTTTTTCCTCTAAGGGTTATTGGATATTTTTTTAATGAAATTTCTAAACTGAAAAATGTTCCAAGTGCCCTGATAGACCATTGTGTACTAGCTTGATTCCCTCAGCTACTGGTAGTCAAGGAATTGATTATAATATTGTGTATTGTGACATACATGCTCAAATGGGTAATAGTTTAAATTAATTAAGTGAATGGGATATAGAGCCCCATGTTTTAGTTTCCCTTAGTAACCTCTTAGTAGAGGTGAGTGATGACTTGAGGTGTATGGCTTAGGGATATTCCGTATGAGTTTCTAGAGTTTCCTTAGTGTCACTGGTCTAGAATGATAAACATGGGGTGAGTGTTTATTCCCCCTTTTAGATGTTATCACCCAGGTAGATATGCCTTGGGTATGGTTTGGGTATATTGGGTGCATGAGGACTGACATAGTGGTGACTTGGGATATGGGATGGGATTAATTCCATCTCTATAGATTGGTTCCAATGTGACTATTCCTATGAGTCCAATGTAGTTTTGATATGTTTATGATGATGTCGATGGATGTTATTCCCTCTAAGATATGGTTTTGGGACTAAGATATGAGAATGTGAATTATATTAAGGAATATATATGGGGTTTTTTGGCATATATGTGACATAGTGGACCTCAGTAGGTTCCATAGTGATACGTTGAGCCTTGATAGGGTGCATGCGGGTAATGGGTAGTGATGATTGAATGTTTCAACTTATACCCTGAATTGATGAATATCTTGTTATGACTATGAAAGTGATGCATTGTTCACTTGAGAGGAAAAACTCGATTTTGTAATATATGTTCGGGAATATGGTCGAACCCATCGAGATGCATAGTATGAGACAATTTGATTGGTACACATTTCCCAATTTAATATATTTAGATACATGGGATTTCTTTGAATCGCTTCTTGGATTTGAACTTTGAACTTAATATATGAGATGACCAAGATGGATATACTACCTCATGATATTACATATGAGATGGATGGGAGGGATGAACTACCCACCCACCTGATGTAATACTATGATATGTTATGGGAGGTACACATTGCCCCAGAATGGTACGTATACAAGAGATGATTCTAGATGGATGCACTTCTCCCTATGTGATTAGTATATGAGTGGATTCTGAGGAATTACATCTAAAATTCCATAATTAATCTTGAAACTAGTATATTTCCTAGTAATGTATCCTAGGAATCACCCATGGGACTAATATTTGTTTTCATGGTCATGTAACATTCTCACAGGAACTCTAGATTTGGATGAGGTAGGTTTGGATCGATCCTAGGTGTCGTGTTAGAACCTAAGGATCGACTGTGTTTATCTGTTTACACTTATGAATTGTATTATCTATGAAACTGATTATATCACATGTTTACACCCTTCATTTACTGGTCATATATGATAATACATTAGTGGTTCCCAACTAACATGAAATCACACCCTGCTCAAGTGGCCATGACACTTCAATAACTGAGTAGACATTAATATTTATAGGTTCAGATTTGGAAGAGGCCTAGGTTTGGAAAATTTAGTTGGATAGGATTAACAGGATATATAAAATGGATGAGGTACAAGTATGGAATTTAATAAATCCCTCATACATTTTATTTATTTTGTTTAGTGCATTTTGATTAGCCGAGTGGGAGATCATTCTTTGTATACTGTCATAACCATGAGTATTTATGATTGTATACTTTCATATGTTCAATTATTATAGAATATTTATTGTTTATTATTTATATGTACAATGGATATTTATTATTAATTATTGTGTATTACTCTCCCATTATTTTTCACTCTGACATGGGGGTTTAAACTTTCCATAGAAACACCTTAGACCCTTTCTACTAGTTGGAAGCATCTACTGTGTGTGGAGGCATACCTGAGCTCATGTAATGACCCGATTCAGTTACTATAGATTTAATTGAGGTAGGTACATTCTAATCGGTATCAGAGTATATGGGAAAGAAGTCAAAGAGTGTATCAATGTTTTTTTATCTTACTATTTTGGGAGACAATAGTCAAGTGGCATAGGGATGTACCAGACTTGTAATGAATATTGTAATAGTGCATCATGAACACCTTTTCATATAGGAAGTCTAGGTTACCATGAATAAGGTATTTTTAGACTTGTGTTCCAATGTTATAGTTGTATGATTTCACCTAGTGTGATTCACTTGAGTTTAATATTTAAATTTTTTATATTTTTGTCTTTTGGACCATTGGAAAGAGGTTGATGTTCATGTATCATGTTTAACATGTAGTATTCACAAGGAATATGAATTCTTGTGTTTGATTGATATCACTAATTATGGGGTTCAGTTGTATAAAATTTCAACAACATAACTTTTCATTCATAGTCCTCTCAACTAATCTATCGTATATTTCTTTCCAATGATAGTTCATATGGATTCTATGTGGGGATAACCTTCATGATGACTACACCACCCATCAATGTAATGGATGTATAGTGACCCCTAGTTGGTTGGTAAATGAATTTGATTCCTTAGTACCGGTTCTAGAGAATAAAATGGGATTTGTTATTTATAATTTCAACAAAAACCTATATATGGTTTTTGTATACATAATTTTGGTGGAATTTTACTTAATTGAAAAATATAACTATAGTTCACTAGTGAAAAAGTTTCATATGGTGATGTTGTTATACTTATGTATACAACTTAATAAGATAGTGATCCATGAGGGAGTGGCTACCGTATATAGAGTATTTATGATCATCATCCTAAGATCATGATTCTTGTGGGGTAGTCTTGTATGTGAATGCTTAGTGAAAATTAGTTCCCTGAAGGGATAATTACTTAAAATTTAATACGAAATTTCTATGTGTGTGAGGAACTAATATGGGAAGTTTGGCATGTGAGTTTCCCAATGAATATTGATATGGTAACGAGGATGTTTCCCATGAGTTATGCCCTATGTGATATAAGATGTATGTGCTATGTATTAGATCCTAGTTTTGGTTAGATACTATTCAGGATATTGATGAGTCGAAAGATATATACGAGGGTAAACTAATATAAGGGTTATCCCAAGCTTTTGAGTGAATTAGAACTGAGAAAAACTGGTAAATGTTATAGATTATGATATTGGTTCATAAGAGGTGTTATCCGGTATATAGCATAGGCATGTGAGTTTCTTTTGAATTTCATTACATAATTTAATTAAGGTTATTTTGATGTCAAGGTGGGTATTATAGGGTAGGATTGTTATGATTACTAGATCTCATGGATTAAGTTATGGTTTCTAATGTGATAATATATTTTTATCCTAGATGTTTAGATTTAGCATTGGAAAAAAATGGGAAGACACTTATGATTTTGTGATGATGTTTGGGTTGGAGGGTGACCATGTGGTTGGATTTGGAATGATTAACATGTTAGTGTATTTGTTAAGTAGAAGAATAGGTTATTCTAGTTATGTGATATTGAGGTTTTTTGATATTTTTCATAGATTTAGGTGTATGATCCTTGGTTTGATATTGTGTGACTCAGGGGACCGTGAGTCAGGTTCTTTGAGTGGATGGTATAGAAGCGTAAACCTGTTGAGTGGAAATGAAATTCCGATAGATCCTTGAGATGAAGTGTGTTAGTTTAGGACTAATGGTTATGATGGAATACATGTGAGAATTATTATATTGATATTTTATGAGATTTAAATATTTACCTATTGTATGATGTGACATCGGAGATAGATCTGGGTGTCGTGATATGGTTGGTCTGAGTGGGTTCCTTGGAACTTATTGGTAGTAAGGTGTGTAGATAGAGATCTTATATATATGGTGGACTATAATGTTGGATAAGGATTAGAGGTGTTTCCTTTTGGATGATATTGACACTATTAATGGAATGGTATCAGGAGTTAACAATGTGGGAGCATGGATTTAGAGAAGCGACACGCGTGTGATTTGTGGAACTTATTGAGGCGTCACTCAAGGAGTGGTTAATGAAATACATGTGGTGGGTAGTGCACCATTGTCTATACATGGTGTGACCCTCATTATGGATGGAATATTTGGTGGGTTTCAAGGATAATGTTCATGTGATTCAGGAACATGTGGAGGTTATTGTTTCAAATTAGAAATTGAGTATGAACTGGTCAAATTTAACTATTCATTACAAGTGGTAATGGATGAAGTGTGATCTGTGGAGGTATGAACCTCATTTATAATGGGTTATATATGTGATGAGACTAGTCATTAAATAATTGAGGTGGTTCTTGGATATCAGTGTGTGGTAAGATCCATTGATATATGGTTCCTTAAGAAATATCATATTCAAGAAATAGATGTGATATTATATGTAGTCTGAGCATTGGAATTAGTATAGAGATGAATTTGATAAAATATGAGTATAAGATAGATTTTTGAAATTTCAATGCTTGGGGTGAGATCATGATAGGTGCTATGAATGATCTTAGGATGCCTTTAGGATTTATGGCATTGTGATCAAGTGGATTGATAACATGTTAGTGGGTGTGACTAATAATTTTTTGGAAAATATCATCCAAAGGAGGTTCGATGAGTCGTTTTTCATGTAATTGGATGTGGTGTGTTGGAAACCACATCAATTACATCATGTTTAATATAATGGGTGTGTTTTGTGGATCAACTGGATCTATCAAAAAAAGTCAGTGTATTAGTATTCTTTCTTAGGTGGTGGAGACTCATATTATTCGGTTAAAAATTGCTATAAAGAGTAGAAATGGGTTATAATGAGTTTTTCTCTTGTTATTTATTATTATTATGTATAAACCATATTTTTAAGGTGATTGGAAAAATGTAGAATAAGTTTTGGTTGATGGTTTTGATGGTGGGGAGCATTGTGGCCCTAAATCTGTCCCTATATGATGAGAATTATACAAGGAAGATCTGTAGGCCTAATATTAAAATTATTTAAGACACTAAAAGTTTCATGGGATAGATGGGCATAGGTAAGAGAGGTTTTCTGAATTTAGTGATGGTGAAAAGTGGTGATTCGGGTTTTGATGAATAATGTACCTTGGTTTTGAGAGTTTCATAGTGGACGTTTTTTCAAAACAACCATTTCTAAATATGATATGAGATAGGGTCAAATTATGACCCAAAATAGTATTTATATGTATTTTAGGTCACTTAAACCCTTATCACTTTCATTTAACTTGTATTAAACATGTTTTAACCTTAATCATAGTAACATATTTTTACTATTTTTACAATTCATTATGACCAATAATTAAGTTAGAATTATAAAATTATATTAATTATGATGATTCTAAATATGAAATAAATTTAGCAGGACTAAATTTCAATAATTTATAGAATTTTTTTTAAAATAAACCTATAAAATGCGATGAAAAATAGTTTTATAGGAAATACCATTAATGTCAAAAAGTAATTTTATACCAAGATCAAGTACAATTTTGAACCAAAAGGTGTAAACTAATTTTTTTAATAAAATATAGTAATGAAATTTAAAAAAATAATAAAAAATTTCCTTTTAAAATAAAATAAAATAAAAGACATTTTTCTTTAAAATCGACATTTTCACTATGAACCCCAAAATCAACTTTTTCAGAAAATTCCAAAAAAAATCACCCTAAGATAATTTTGATATGATGATTTCAAAAATTATATTATTTTTTATAATTTTAATTTCTAAATGTGGTATAAATTAATTGTAATATCCATGCACAAAATTAAATAAATATTAGTTGTGAAGAAAACATATTTTTAAAGCATACAATGACTTTATTAAAAATCGTGTACTTATTAATTATGAATTAATCAATAAATTTTACTTAAATTAAACCTTAATACCTATTTTTTCTATTGTGTTTAATCATATTTATACCCTATAATCCATTTACTATGTTATAAAGGTACTATTTATCATATTTTATTTATACTTAGGGTTAAGTATAAATAAATCTATTAATGAAATTAACTTTACCTAAAGAGAAATATATCTTAAAATCAAAAGGTGTTACTTTATACCATACTCATAATAATTTAATCCATGAAATTTTATCACTTTGATACAAAAAACTGACGATAATTATGCCTCATCACATCCTCAGGTTCCCAGGTAGCTTCCCGAAATTTATAGTTTCTCCAAACAAAACTTTGAACTTTTACGTGGTCTTGGTTTTTAGAACATTCTATCTATAATATATAAGCTCTACCAGTTGTTCTTAATAATATAGATCATCATATAGTGATATTATCTTTGAGTTTCATACATTCGAAGGATTATTTATGTGCATTAACATAAGATATACATGGAGAACATCTTTAACTTTAGATATATTCAGTGTAAGAACCAATCAATAAGCTGGTATCGCAATATGATCAAGAATTTCAAAGGGATTAATATATCTAGGTCTTAAATTTAACTTATTTACAAACCTCATTACCTTATTCCAAGGATTTATTCATAGTAATTCCTTTTCACCAACTTTTAACTCTAGTTATAGAAAATAATTTTCAATAGAACTTTTATGTCAACTCTGAGAGGCCCTGATGAGATTCTAAATTGTTCTAACATTTTAAGTTATTTTATCATATAGATCAAGAACCAATATATTTTTTTATCCAACTTCATACTAATACATTTTATTTTGGAGCTTCTTATCATATAGTGATTCATAAGGATCCATATTAATACTCGAGTGAAAGATGTTTTTGTAATAAAATTACACCAAAGGAAGGTGTCAGTACCAAGAACCTTTGAAATCCATAGAGAAAGCTCTAAACATATCTTCTAGATTTTGAATGGTCTTCTTAGACTGACCATATTTCTAGAGATGATAAGAATTATTAAAACTGAACTATGAATCCAGGTCCCACTGAATACATTTCTAGAACATTAAGGTAAGGCTCATATCCCAATTAGATACTATTGAAAGTGGTACTCCATGAAATATCACCAATTCCTTAATTTATAACCAAGTAAGTTGGTTAAGAGAAAATTATTCCCTCATGGAAATAAAACGTTAATATTTCATAAGGTTATCAACTACAACCCAAATAACATTATGGCATATTAATGTTTTGGTGAGTCCAACAAAAAAATCATAAGTGATATTTTCACATTTCTGTTTAGGTATGGGTAGTGGTTATAACATAACCTTAGACTTATATCCCTCATCTATAACTTTATAATATACTAGGTATCAAGAAACATACTCTTCAATTTCCCTTTTCATTTTATCTCACTGGAAATACTCTTTTCATATTTATATAAATTTTCATACTTTTTAAATTAATAGAGAATGATGAATTATGATATTCATCTTACAACTACTTCTTCAATTCTGGTAATGAATTGACACATAATTAGTTTCTAAACCTTTTCGCTCTTTAATGATAGTGGTTGACCTTAGGAATAATCCTCACCTTCCTTTAAAATTACAAATCTTTCTTCTTCATCTTCTTAATCATCTCATGGTTGGATAGTTAGATATTAATCTATGAAATATAAGATATGTCCTATATCCTCATGAATTAAATATATATATTTTAAAAATATATAAATATTGGATGTATTCCAATACACATAATGGAAAAAATAGAATGGTCTTTCTGACTCCGAGCATCATCCACCTTATCCACATTCCAAGTGTGGTAATGTGTTGAGCTATCATAATCTTTGGTCAAATCCAACCATCTTCTCTGATGCATATTCAACTATTTTGATGTAGATGTATACTAAAATATTTTATTATTAGATATATATCACACCTTTTAGTATATATATAACGTTCCCATATCATTAATGCAAGAATTACCATTTCCATATCCAAATCATGATTTGAGTAATTTTTATCACGAATTTTTAATTCTAAATAGGCATATGTTACCACTAAGAAATTATGCATTAGGAAACATATAAGTACCTTCTTTGATGAATCACTATAGATCATAAACCCTTCTTGACTACAGGTTAGTTTTATCACTATCATACTGACTAACCTTATCTTCAGTTATTTTCAATTCTACTCAAATTCATCGGTCTACAAGAACATAACATCATTTTGAGTCAACTTAGTGAGTGGATTAAATATTCATGAGAAATATCTCCCAAAGCATCAGTAGTATCCATTCATCCAAATAAAACTATGTAAATTGGTTACCATGGTTAGTATAGTCCATTGATCAATAACTTCTATATTTGAACGATCCATTGATATACCATCACATGAGACTATATGACCCAAGAATGAAACTTTTTGAGGCCAAAATTCACTCTAGGTAAATTTTTCATTCAACTTAGCCTTCCTCAGGGTCTTTAAAAAAGATAAAAAATGTTCTCCATTCTATTAAATTCACTTTGAATATATAATAATATCATCTATATAGATTACCATTAACTTATAAAGGTATTATCTAAAGACTATATTCATTAAATCCATGAATATGGAAAAATAATTGGTAAGTCCAAATTGTATTATTTTATATTCATAATGAAAATACCACATAAAAATCTATTTTGGTTATATCCTTCTATTTTACACATAGGTGATGATTTCTATAATGAAGATAAATAATAGAAAAATATAGAGCTCCTAATAATTGATAAAATGGAAAATCAATACATGGTAGAGGAAACTTGTTTATAATAATGATCATGTTATGTTTTGGAAAATCAATGAAAATATGCATTCAACCAACTCTCTTCTAAAAAAAATAATAGTCACACCCTCTGGAGAAGCACTGGGTCAAATGAATCTCTTATCTTTAATATCCTAGAGTTTCTTATTAAATTTTTATAACTCAATCAGGGCCATTATATATAGATTCATTGAAATAGGGGTATCACCATGTATTATTTGTAAGGAAAACTTAATGGCATGATTCGGGGTGAGAATAGGAAATTCCCTAAGAAATTAATTATAATATTCCTGAACAATAGGAAAATAATCTATATTCATTTTATCCCTAACCATTTGAGATAAATATCCCTCATAAGTAGGTAGAAAAAATGATATGATGAAAGTAATTTTCATTGGGTGTTTAGGTTTATCATTTCATTGACAGATAATCATTGGTTTATTTAGAATATGGAATGTAAATTCTCTTTCTCAACAATTAATATGGTCTATATATTGGGAGATCCAATCCCTATAAAAAATTACATCAAATTCAACTAGAGGAAGAATAAAAATATTTGTTAGAATAAAATTCCCCCAAACATCTATCGGAGAGGATCTATATACTTGATATATATTCATCCCACCATTATAATATTTCACTTCCAACTCAAAATATTATCATCAAGGTAGTGATGTGATACCCTTATAAAAATTATTCAGATATAAAAGAGTTGATAGAACCTAAATCAAATAAAACATTTGAAATCACTGAGTGGATGATAAGTGTACCTTTCACCACGTATCTTGGAACTTCCACATCAACTGTAGCGATTAAAGAAGCTTAACCTTATCCCATTGGACTATTATATGGTAATTTCCCTTGATTTTTGGGGAATTAGTTGGAATAGTTACCAATCTCCTTACAATTAAAGCACTATTATTTTATGTCTTCTCCCTTACCCTTACATTCATGATCATGATATACTTTTTCTCTACACATGAAGAAAACACATTTTACCATAAATAATGTACCGCTATATTTACTTCCACAATTATTTCATGTTTTAAAATCCTCCATTCTCTTATTCATCATATCCATTTTTTTCTAATTCTTCCTCTCCTTCACTTTCTGTTCTTTATAGCCATATGACTGGGAGAATTATTTCTCTATCTTGATAGAACGTGATAATATATCCTCATATGATGAAAATATTTGGGATTATTGTTTACTTAAAATGATTTTTTATCCTCTTAAAAAAAGGTCGACATTACTCTTTGTATTATGTACGTAGTTCATATTATTCACTGAAAACCTTGTAAAGTTATCTTCACACATAGAAACATTTTCCCGCTCCTTTTGTCTTAGACTCAGTAATTATCTCTCTATATTCACTCATTGTTCCTGATAAAAAAATTCCAAGGAATTTACCCTAAAATCATTACATTGTATTCTCGTTATTTCCTCCATACCCTTAGTGTTATAAATAAATGACCACCTTTGATCTGTATCTCCCATGAGATAATAAACTCTGATGAAAAACGTATTCCTTTCATTACTTCCCAAAGTGAGAAATATATTTTCTATGTAACTTATCCATTTTATTGTATATAAATAGATGTGTGGTTCTATTTAATGATGGATTTTATTATAGTATTAAACGATAAAATTGGTATACAACATTGTAGATCAGTTGGATACTTGATATGAGAAAGGTTAGTGGTCATAACCAAAATCATTTACCCTAATATATTTATAATTTGTTTAGTCCCTACACCTACTCCATCTTGAGCTTCATTATCTTTCCTAGGAGGGGAATCCCTACATAGATTATATTTAGTGATATGGTTTCCATTATTTTCATTAGTAACCATTTATAAATAATTAAATACCCTATATTGGATCATAACATTATGAATCATGATGTATTATTATGAAAATAGTGAAAAACCTGTAATAAATTGAAAAGTTACGTATAACTGATCTCATAATAATAAGCTTGGTATTATTTGGAATATTCTCAAATCATAATTATTTTCAAAATATTTCATAATGGTTAGTTAATAAAATGTGAATTAACCCAAGAAGATCCCCTATGAGTATAAAACTATATATATAGTAAGGTCTCATTCACTAGACACTATAATGATTATTGGGATATACTCAACCAACTCTTATTGGGGTTTTTATTCCTCAATGAATTTGTTCCAAAACCATGCACACTTCTAGTATTGAAGAAATGATCTATTTCTAGGAAAACCACATAATGTCTACCTTACCAAAACTTTTATGAAAATATCTTACAATCAAATATATCCTCAAAGTATGTCATTTTGATATGTTTCAGATTCTATGTTTTCCAAAATCTAGTTCCCAATGTTTCTACTAATCTTTCTCAGATACCAAATATAAAACCCTATATTATAGTATCCTAGAGTCAGTGGTTACTTTATTACATTTGTATTATATACAAGAAATCAAATCCCAAAGAACAGAATAGTTTAGTATTCTTATTAAACAAATTACTTGCTTGAATCTCACATTACATTTAAAAATATAAAATAAAACATAATATTTTATTTGAGAATATTATTATTTTTATTAACATATACATAAATATAATTCATAGTAAACTTCCTAGAATCTTGGGGAAAGGAATGATAATAAAGGGGTGTGATCATATGCTCAGTAATTGAATTAATATATTTAACGCTAAATAAGTCATGGATAATATAGTAGGAATAAATGATGATTAATTAATTCCATATAAATAATCACATTTTCTTGAAACTTATAAATGGATATCTTAACTATTTGATTAATCACATGGAAATAAATAACTAATTTCATAATAATATAATGTATATTGTCGAACATCTTAATCTTACCATCGAGGCCTCATTAAAAGACATCTTACAAAAATGGGTCAGGATTTGGAAAAATACCCAACCTATTTTGTCTCATGAGACCTATCAATACATCAAGGGTTTATATAATTTTTGACCCAACCCATCACTTAATAAGTCCAATGAATTAATTATATGAACTAAAAGTATAACATAATTGTAGACACCATGAAATATGTTTCATGAACTTCTCTGCAATTAAAGATGTATTTCCATGTTCCATGACTCAAAATGACTTCAACCGAGCTTGACAAGTTCATGGTGTGATTCTGCATTTTTCATGGGGGTCAGTGATGGTAGCGAAGGCACCAGCCCGAAGGGATGGGACCGTAGCCCGACACTGATCCCAACCATGGGTGTGAGGGTGTAGCCCCCGCATTATGGATCAATTATTTACCTAAGTCCCTAAAGAGGCGCCCAAGGTACCTGCACACAAACACCTCCACGCCACCATGCTGGAACTGATTAAATTTATTATTTTTGCTAAGTCCCAAAAGTGGCGCCCTAGACTATCCAAAACACCATCAGCATGCATGGCACTTGAGTGCCCTAATTTGGCATGAAAGCCACTTGTTCGCCCAAACTAATTTCACCCAGGGTCCTATTTTTGCCTATAAATAGACACTTGGGGCCTTCATTTGTACGGACGAATTTCCCTGAAGCCCAATTGCTGCTCTGGTCTCCCTAGTGCTTCTCCCAAGTCTCCTCAAACTTTAAAGGTAGTTCTTCAACACCTTGAGTAGAGTATTTGATTAGAAAATAAAAACACATATGTTAATTACATTTTAATGGCATTAAATGTTCATTTTTTTGATCTTATGGGCCTGAGTTAGTGGATTTTAATTTTGAACATCCATTTTCATCGTTTGTGCAATTCATGCCTATTGTACACCAATTTAGGCCCAAAGAATCATCTGATTTTAAGGAATGTAGTTATCAATATTTTAATTTTATATTTTTGGAAATGTTTCTACACTTTAGTATGAACATTTTTCATTCAGGTATCAATGGTGGATTCATAAAGGATGATGGTGATATTTGGTAATGAAAGGAAATAATTCTGGAGAAGGCACATTAGACACCATCCCACTGATGAGAATGTGGGTCCCACAATAATGGCCCAATAAATCCCAATTTTCGTGTTATTCTAGAAGACATGTAGAGGAACAAATAATTCTTCAGGAGTCAGTACTAATTAGGCTTCCATGGTGGTTATTAAGGCGGACCAAAGAGAAGATCAAAATTTGGGCCAGAATCTGCGGCCAGGAGTTTTATCCCACTAAGGTGGCCATAACTCCCGATAAAAAAATCCAAATAGGCCCAACTTTTATAGCAATCTAGAATACATTCAGAGACACAAAAGTCTCTTCTATGGACCACCTAGATTTGGCGATATGCTTTCCCATACTGGAAGATATTTTTAGAAGATACAATGAGGATAAAAAGTCAAGGAGGGGATCAATTTCTCCACTACTTTTCACCACCCTAAGGCCTAAATTAATTTAATATTTGGGAATAAATTGATTGAGTCTCGGCATCAGGATTCCCAATTTCCTATTTAAGATAGTGGTGTTGAGGTGGAATACATCTATTGTTTTGTGTAATGTTATTATGCCAAATTTCCATTGTAATGTTCTCAATTTCCATGTAAGTTTCTTTTTTGTATTTCAATGTTATTAAACAACATCTTTCTATCATATTATTCCCATTATCTCTCAATAAAAATCACAAATATAAAGGTAGAACTATCCTTGTAGTCTACTTGGGTTGTCGAATCCACTGAGACCTAAGAAGATACCTAAGATGCACAACCTATGAGATGGATTTTTTGGCTATGAAGTGGAAAATTTGGTTTTGAATTTATATGGTTTTAAAGAAAACTAAGAAACCTAATTTAATTCAATTTAATGAAAATGGGTTGATCTTAGGATTATGATTTGGGTGAATTGAATGATTTTTACTTCTTTAAACAATTTTGGTTTTATTAATTCTTGATGAATCCATTCTTTAAAATAACACTAACTTCAACATTTTCTAGTTTTATGCTATCTAAACTCAATTACTAATCCCTTATACAATTAGAGAACCAAATTCATGATCTCTCCAAGGTTTATGGTCATTTTAGTACTTGGATTTAGCTTCTTCAAACACAGTGAAGATCAAGATTGGAAAATAATTGAAGAATGGAAGTCTTGAATTATTTAGCTAAATAACTACAATTCATTCATAAAATAACATTCAATCCAGCCTTTTCATCATCCTAAGATCAACCCATTAAATTTTTAGCCCTCTATTGATGGTATACTCTTAATGGTGGGCGGAAGGTGGCTTATAAGAATTGGATTGAAGAAATTAAAATCGTGGAAATAACGAGCACTCCTCCGTGTGTGTGAATAAGATTCACACCTATGTGTGAACTAATTCACTACAAAACAGAGATATCACTGTGATTTTTGAGTTTTAATGACATATAATGGGAATAATATGAGATAAATATGTTTTTTAAGAACATAGAAATACAAAAAAGAAACTTACATGGAAATTGAGAACATTACAACGGAAATTTGGCATAATATCATTACAAAAAACAAGAGATGTATTCCCCCTCACCACCACTACCTTAAATAGGCAATTGTGAAGCCTTAGGCCGAGCCTCAATCAATGTATTCCCAAATATTAAATTAATTTAGGCTTCAGGGTGGTGGAAAGTAGTCGAGAAATTTATCCCCTCTTTGACTTTTTATCCTCCTTGTCTCCCCTAAAAATATCTTCCTATATGGGCGGGCATATCACCGAATCGCGATGGGTCACAAAAGAGTCTTCTGTGTCTTCGGATTTCTTCTAGATGTTTGTCAAATTTCGGCCTATTTGGAGTTGTGGATTGGGAGTTATTGCCGCCTTAGTGGGATAAAATTCTGGGCCGTAGATTCTGGCCCAGATTTTGATCCTCTCTTTGGGATGCCTTAATAACCACCATTGAAGCCGAATTATCACTGACTCCTTAAGAATTATTTGTTCCCATACATGTATTCTAGCATCCCATGAATGTTGGGATTTATTGGGCCAGTATTTTGGGCCCCACATTCTCATCAATGGGCTGGTGTCCAATCTGCCTTCTCCAGAATAGTTTCCTTTCATCACCAAATATCACCATCATCTTTTATGAATACTCCATTGATACCTGAATGAAAAATGTTCATATTAAAGTATATAAACGTTTCCCAAAATATAAAATTAAAATATGGATAATTACATTCCTTAAAATTAGATGATTCATTGGGCCTAAATTGGTGTACATTAGGCATGAAATGCACAAATGATGAGAATGGATGTTCAAAATTAAAATCCACTAACTATGGCCCATAAGATTAAAAAATGAACATTTAATACCATTAAAACGTAATTAAAATATGTGTTTTTATTGTCTAATAACACCCCCCAACTTGAGATTTGCTAGTCCCGAGAAAATATTTCGAAGATTATATTTGAATTCTTTTTTTTTCAAACACATTATAACAAATAGTGCTCACAATGTAAACTACACACAAATATATCTTTATAACCTATCAAAATAATTTAAAACATGATAAATTTAAAGCATATTCCAATACCAATACCATTCCTTTGATCAAATCCATCATCATACTTCATCCAACTCAATTAGGTGAAATGATGTGTTATGAATCACAATAGATATTGGGGTTCATTTAAATTCAAGGGGGAAATCATGGAAGCGCTTGGTGGAATCACATTTAATTCTAATATGAGTATCCTTCATTACCTTTTTTTGGCTTCTTTTTTTTGGCAATATTTCCATAGTAATTGAGAATGTAGTTAATCAAATTAACCCATGTAGTAAGACTTTGCAGATGACTCCCAGACTCAAAGGCCATAGGGCACCAAGTACAGCCCACATACTCAGGCATCATCTCGAGTTAACTTGATCAAAAACAAAGTTATATTACCATAAATAGATATATATTGAAAAAATCAGGGCTAGAAAACTCTGGAGTCATGATCCCCAAGTGCCGAAAGCCGTGCATTTTATCAATCCATTTCTCTACACGCAATTTTTTATTTTTATTTTATTATTATTATTATTATTTGAATAATCATATTATCCATAAAAATCAAACCAGTCTATGCTATATATTATAGGACCCCAATAATTCTAATTAGTACCCCACAATCTATAGGATGTGCCTTGTGGCATTTTGATTTAATAGATGAAAATAAAAATGATGAAAATTCACAGTGGACAACCAAACTTTCAAAATGAATTCTTGTAAACTTAATCATGATTTCAATTAAGAGTAAAGGAAATAAAAATTATTTGCTATATAGTTTTAATATGAGAAAAGATGTTATTATATGAATGATAAAATAATTTTACTTCTTTTTTTAACAAAAATTTTGTTTCCATACCCCCCAACTTAGAATGAAACTGTCCATAGTTTCATAAAAAGAAAAGAGAGGAGAAACCGGGTGGGGGGAATGAGTTGGAAAGGGCATGGAACAAGTTCACCTGGTAGCTTAATAATGATGATTATGGTGCTCCCAAATAACTCTTTTTTCTCATGGGAGATGTAGGAACCTCATTGATTGAATATGTATCACCCAAAAATAGTCCCTGAACCATACAATCAAGAACAAACCAGATAGAAAAAACAACACAACAATTTATTTAATACCAAGTCTCAACATTTTTATGGTCTTCCTTTTGTTTTTATTTTTTTAAATCAACTGATGATACATTGTCTTCTTTTTAATTTGTGGGTAAGGTAGTACTCAGGGATCACACTGTGTGACATGAATGAATACGATGCTCCCCTTTCATGCCTAATGTACACCAATTTAGGCCCAATGATTCATCTATTTTTAAGGAATGTAATTATCCATATTTTAATTTGATATTTTGGGAAATGTATCTAATCTTTAATATTAACATTTTTCATTCAGGTATAAATGAAGGATTCATAAAGGATAATTGTGATATTTGGTGATGAAAGGAAACAATTCTGGAGAAGGCATATTGGACACCATCCCACTGATGAGAATGTGGGGCCCGCAATACTGGCCCAATAAATCCCAAATTTTGTGGGATTCTAGAAGACATGTATGGGAAAAAAAATTCTTCAGGATTCAGTGCTAATTAGGATTCCATGGTAGTAATTAAAGCGGCCCAAAGAGAAGATCAAAATCTAGGCCAGAATCTGTGGCCTAGAATTTTATCCCACTAAGGCGGCCATAACTCTCGACCCACAACTCCAAATAGGCCTAAATGTACACACGTCTAGAAGAAATATGGAGACACAAAAGGGTCTTCTATGGCCTACCGAGATTCAGCGATATGCTTGCCCATACAAGACGATCTTTTTAGGGGAGACAAGGAGGATAAAAAGTCAAAGAGGGGATCAATTTCTCCACTACTTTCCACCACCCTAAGGCCTAAATTAATTTAATATTTGGGAATACATTGATTGAGGCTCGGCCTATGGCTTACCAATTTCCTATTTAAGGTAGTGGTATTGAGGGGGAATACATATCTTTTTTTTTGTAATGTTATTACGCCAAATTTCTGTTGTAATGTTCTCAATATCCATGTAAGTTTATTTTTTGAATTTATATATTCTTAAAAAACATCTTTCTCTCATATTATTCACATTATCTCTTATTAAAACTCACAAATCATAGTGATATATATGTTTTGTAGTGAATTAGTTCACACATAGGTGTGAATTTCGTTCACACACATGGAGGAGTGCTCATTATTTCTACGATTTTAATTTCTTCAATCCAATTCTTGTAAGCCATCTTCCACCCACCATTGAGAGTATACCATCAATGGAGGGATAAACCTTTAATGGTTTGATTTTAGGATGATGAAAATCATGGATTGAATGTTATTTTATGAACGAATTATTGTTAATTGGCTAATTAATTCAAGACTTCCATTCTTCAATTATTTTCCACTCTTCATCTTCACACTGTTTGAGGAAGCTAAATCCAAGTACTATAATGAACATACACCTTGGAAAGATCGTGAATTTGGTTCTAGAAGTGTCTAGGGGATTAGTAATTGAGTTTATTTTACATAAAACCATAAAATGATGAAGTTAGTGTTATTTTGAATAATGGATTCATCAAGAACTAATAAAACCAAAATTATTTAAAGAAGTAAAATTAATTCAATTCACCCAAAGCTTAATCCTAAGATCAACGCATTTTCATTAAATTGAATTCACTTAGGTTTCTTAGTGTTCTTTAAAACCATCTAAAATCAAAACCAAGTTGGACACTTCATAGCCAAAATTCCATCTCATAGGTTGTGCGTCTTATGTATCTTCTTAGGTCTTAGTGGATTCGACAACCCAAGCTAGACTACAAGGACCGTTCTACCTTCATCTATTGGGTAAATTTGAGCATGAATTAAATTTTTGTGCCGTTGTCAGGGACCTAAGTAAGTACCTTAGACCAAAATAGTTTTTCCTCACCCCCATTCTTGTATTCTCACCCAACACCCGCGATAATTCAAACAGACTAGTTAGGGTGGAAAGTCCTAGGATAGGGAAGTCATGTGAACCTAGGGGATTGTTTCCATTATATCCTAATCATCTTGATACTCCAGAGTCCAAATATTATCAAATTTCAATGTAAGTTCTTCAAAGAAACCAAATCATAAACCTGGGTGGAAACCAAAATGGAAATCAAAATGAGGCAGCCCCAAACTTGGGGAATGCAGTTGATCGAACTGTGAATGACTAACTCACACATTCCGAGACCAATGCCCCCTTATTCATTAGACACAATTCCCTAAAAGATTACAACTACATATTTAAACCCCATTTCCTAATCCACCTTCCCACATTCCATGGAATGGAGTCCAAGATGCCCTACCTTCACGTTAAGAAGTTAAATGACATTGTAGAAACCATGTGCCCCTCACATCAACTAGAATCAACTAAGTTGAGGCTATTTCCTTTTTCTTTAAAGGATCGAGCTAAAAATTGTCAAAACAATTTGAGACCATCATCAATCAACTCTTGGGACCAACTACAAAGATAATTATACAAAAAATACTTTCCCCACTACAAAACAATCTCACTTAAAAAGAGCATCCCAAAATTTTTTGAAAAAGAGGGAGAGTCATTTTATGAAACATGGGAGAGGTTCAAAGACACCCTAAACATGGTTCCACACCATGGTTTTTCTATACCTGAACAAGTGAGAATTTTTTATGAAGGGTTGGGCCCGGGGAACAAACAATTTATTGACATGATGTATAATGGAACCTTTAAAAACAAAGCCCCAAATGACGTTTACGAATATCTGGAAAGCCTTGCTGAACAAAACCAAACATGGAAAACTTTACCTTATTCTAAAAACACACAAAAAACTAATAGAATTCATACACATAGATAATAGTAAATCCTTAGGGATAAACTCACAGCACTCTCTAGGAAGGTTGAAGAGATAGACCTTAGGAAATTCCATGAAATCCAAACTGTAAACCCTATTTGCACAATTTGTTACAAAAATGACCATAAGATAGACAACTTCCCAACCATTCCATCCATCAAGGAGGTCCTTTTAGGAGGACCCCAGAGGATTTAAATGCTTTAAACATTCAAAATCCTCAATACCAAAACACCTTCAACCCAAGGTATAATGACCACCCAGGCTTCCGCTGGAAAGATAACCAACAACCTAGCCAACCACAGGGACAAAATTCTTACCCCCAACAGAACTACCAAACCCATAACCAGTTCCAAACCCAACCTATCCAATACCAACAGCAACCGATCAATTTTCAACAAACAATCTGTCCACCAAAATATCCCCCTAGGATAAACCAATCTTCTCAAGCACCAACCCAAACTATTCCACAAAGCCTAATAGAACAACTATGAAAACAAATGGAAAGGATAAACTCGGAAGTCTCTTCCCAAAAACAATAACTTCAAACCATCAAAACTAGAAAGGATCCCATGCCTAATCAGGTGGTCCCATCCTCAAATTTAAGGGGAGAGTCAAGTTGCACTCAAACAACTCATGAACAACTAAAGGTTGTGACTATATTAAGAAGTGGGAAATCAATTGATAAACCTGAAAAAATAAGTCAGAAACCATATGAAGCTTCAAACTCTAATGAAAATTCAAATGAACCACAAGATCAAACTGAGAAAACTGATAAAAATGTCAAAGAAACGACACTTCAACAAACAACACCACAACCTGCACCATTTCCTCAACACATGAGGGGGAAAACCAAGCCTGAATTAAGTGAAACATTAAGAGAAATCTTATCACAAGTCAAGTTTAACATTCCCTTTCTCGATGAAATCCAAACCATACCTGCTTAATCAAAGTACCTTAAGGACTTTTGCACTTTTAAAAGAAAATTTTCACATAAAAACCAATTCCTTTTGTATGCTAATGTGAGTACCGCCATTCAAGGGACCATTCCTCCTAAGTTGAAAGACTCAGGTTTCCCTTACATCAATGTTGAACTAGGAGAGAGCAAAGTTGTCAAGGCCTTGTGTGACCTAGGTGCTAGTGTCAATATCATTCCCTGTGTTGTGTACTTCCAGTTAGTACTAGAAGATATCCAACCCATATCTTTCACACTTCAACTTGATGATCATAGAATTAGGGTTCCAAAGGAGATTTTAAAGGATGTTCTAGTAAAGGTTGAAAACTTCATCTACCCTACTGACTTCATTGTCCTTGACAACCATCCATACTTAGGAAATAATGAGCAAACCTCAATCATCCTTGGTCATCCTTTCCTTACAACAATCAACTCTGTTATCCGAGTTCGAAATGGGAACTTGACAATCACCTTTGGAAACATGAGTCTTGACTTGAACATCTATAATGAAAGCTCACAAATAGGTGATTATGAGGACACTCATGAAGTAAACATGATAGGAAGCATTGATAATAAACTCATATAACATCAAGGAATATTTGATGGATGCTTAAGTCAGGATGAGATTGATTTACTTTGTTCTCATGAAGGAAGTTTGTCTCCTTGGATTGAATCAATTTAAAATTACACTTATGATGAAGTCTTAGGTCCAATAATCAGTGAAACCTTTCAGGAAACCAATTTCATGGAGACCAATCAATCCTTTTTCCCTAAATCTGATCAAAACAATGTTGAAGCTGAAACTTGTACATGTGAGGAATCAATCCTATCTAAAACTCTAGGAAACAAAATTGATATGGATCCAATGTCCCAATATTTAGCTGAAATTCTGAACCAACATGATGTTGAATTGAAGGAACTTCCTGCTGCACTCAAGTATGCCTTCCTAGGGGACAATCAAACACATCCAATTGTCATTTATTCGTATCTTGAAGATAATCATGAGAGGATGCTTCTAGATGTCCTTAGGAAACATAAGAAAGCCATTGGTTGGACCCTGTCTGATATTCCTGGGATTAGCCCACTTATCGGGACTCATAGGATTGTTCTAGAATCTGATTCAAATCCATGTCGTCAACCTCAACAGTGACTAAATCCTAATATCATGTAGGTAGTAAGGAAGGAACTTCTGAAATTGTTAAAATCTGGTATCATATATCCCATATCTAAGAGTGAGTGGGTCATCCCAATCCATGTGGTTCCCAAGAAGGCAGGAATCACAGTGATAGCCAATAAGGATGGAGAGATTCTTCCAACTAGGGTGAGTAGTGGATGGAGGGTCAACATTGACTATAGGAAGCTAAACTCATTCACCAAGAAGAACCATTTCCCCTTACCATTCACTGTCCAAGTCCTTGAGAGAGTGGAAGGTCATTCCTTATACTATTTCTTAGATGGGTACTCGGTGTATAATCAAATTGAGGTCTCCTTAGAGGATCAAGGGAAGACTACATTTACATGTCCATTTGGCACATTTTCTTTCAAACTCAATCCCTTCAGGTTATGCAATGCCCTTGTAACCTTCTAGTGGTGCATGATGGGAATATTCTAAAACATTGTAGGGGATTTTATAGAGGTATTCATGAATGACTTCTCTGTGTTTGAAGATAAATTTGAGGGATGTCTACGGAATGTAGAGAGAGACTTGTCAAGATGTGAAGAAAAGAATCTAGTCCTAAACTGGGAAAAATTCCATTTCATGGTTAAGGAGGGACTAGTCCTTGGCCATCTAGTCTCGAGTAGGGGGATTGAGGTTGATAAAGCAAAGGATGACATCATTCATCACCTTCCATCACCCAAAAATATCAAGGAAGTGAGTTCTTTCCTAGGACATGCTGGTTTCTATAGAAGATTTATCAAGTATTTTAGTTCAATCTCATGTCCCCTTTGTGCTCTCTTAGTAAAGGATGCTCCATTTGTTTGGATAGAAAGCTGTGAGGGTTCATTTTCAACCCTTAAATATTCTCCCACCTCTCCTCCCATTATGAAATCTCAAAATTGGGACCTTCCTTTCGAACTTATGTGTGATTCCAGTGACTTTTCTGTAGGTGCTATGTAAGGAAAATATTGTGATAAAACTCCTTATGTCATGGCTTATACAAGAAAATCCTTAAATTATTCCCAAATAAACTACAAAACCACTAAAAAGGAGTAACTTGCTATTGTGTTTGCCTTAGAGAAGTTTAGGTCCTACCTCTTAGGATCCCCAATCACTGTGTTCACTGACCATTCTTCACTAAAATACCTCTTCCAAAAACAAGATGTTAAGGCTAGACAAATTAGGTGGGTCCTTCTCTTACAAGAATTTGACCACACTATCAAGGATAAAAAGGGAATTGAAAATGTTTTAGCTGATCACCTCTATAGGATGTAATTCAAAGAAAACTCAAATCACCTTTCTGTGTCTGATTCATTCCCTGATGAACACTTATACACTGTGAGTGACTGCCCTTGGTATAATGACATATCCAATTTCTTAGTTACAGAAGACATCCCAAAATTCTTAGGGACTCAAGCACGAAGGAAATTCCTTTCTAATGTTAGGCACAATGTGTTTGATGATCCATACCTCTATAATTTCTTCCCTGACCAAGTCATTAGGAGGTGTGTCCCAGAATCTGAACAAGATTCCATCATTAAATTCTGTCATAGTGAGGCATGTGGAGGTCACTTTTCCTCTAGGAAATCTTCTGCTAAGGTTCTTCAATGGGGTCTCTTCTGGCCCACCCTCTCAAGGGACTCTTACACATTTTGTCAAAGCTGTCCTAGGTGTCAACAAGTAGGGTCCATCACAAAAAGGAATCAAATGCAACTCACTCCCATCTTAGTGGTTGAATTCTTTGACTATTGGGGAATTGATTTCATGGGTCACTTCATAAACTCTAGGGGATATCTTTACATTCTTTTAGCTATCGATTGTGTCTCCAAATGGGTTGAGGCCATTACTTAAAAATCCATTGATCATCAAACTGTGATTAGATTTCTCAAGGAAAACATCTTCTCTAGATTTGGAATTTCTAGGGCTATCATTAGTGATCATGGAACTCATTTTTGCAATCATCTATTCTCATAACTCATGGAAAAGTATGGAATTTCTCACAAAGTGTCCACTGCTTACCACCCATAGACCAATGGTCAAGCTGAGTTAGCCAATAGAGAAATTAAATAGATTCTTGAGAAAACTGTTTATCCATCTAGGAAAGATTGGTCGAGAATACTCTTAGATTCTCTTTGGGCCTATCAAACCGTATATAAAACCATTTTAGGAATGTCCCAATATAGGTTGGTTTATGGTAAAGCATGCCATTTTCCAGTAGAGTTTGAACATATGGCCTTTTGGGCAATTAAAAAAATGAATTATGACCTCTCATTGCTTAAAAAAAGGAAATTAGATCTCAACGAACTTGAGGAACTTAGGATGGACGATTATAGAAATTCAAGGATCAATAAAGCTAAAGCAAAATCTTACCAATCTAGAAATATTAAAACCAAACACATTGAACTGGGAAAATCAGTTCTGTTGTATAATTCTAAACTTCACTTAAACCCAGAAAAATTGAGGTCTAGATGGTCAGGTCCATACATTGTGCATACCCCATGGGGCTGTTGAAATTCAAGATCCCACCAATGGTCAAACATTTAAAGTTAATGGTCATAGAGTCAAACCATTCATAGAACCATTCCAAAAACATGAAGTTGATGAAGACTTCTGTGAACCTACCATAGATGACAAAAATAATTAATCGATTAGGGGTCCAAGTCAAGCTAATGACATTAAACAAAGCACTGAAAGGGAGGCAACCCATGGTTTTAAGTTTCCAATCATTTTGTTTTTTTAATCAAATTTATATTTCAAATAGGATTAGTGAATCATTTTTATATAACTTTATTATAACTCAGACTATTGACATGTTCTTCTCTTATGAGTATGGATGGGTATGAAAGGGGAGCACCATATTCATCCATGTCACGCAGTGTGATCCCTGAGTACTACCTTACCAAGAAATGAAAAAGAAGACAATGTATCATCAGTTGATTTTAAAAAAACAAAAACAAAAACAAAATGAAAACCATAAAAATGATGAGACTTGATATTAAATAAATTTTTTGTGTTATTTTTTCTGTCTGGTTTTTTTTTGATTGAATGGTTCAGGGACTATTTTTTTGTGATACATATTCAATAAAGGAGGTGCCTAAATCTCCCATGAGAACAAAGAGTTATTTGGGAGCACCACAATAATCATTATGAAGCCACCAGGTGAACTTGTTACATCCCCTTTCCAACTCATTCCCCCCACCCGCTTTCTACTCTCTTTTCTTTTTACGAAACTAGGGACTATTTCATTCTATGTTGGGGGGTATGGAAACAAAATTCATGTTAAAAAAAAGAAGTAAAACTCCTTTATCAATCATATAATAACATCTTTTCTCATATTAAAACTATATAGTAAATAATTTTTATTTCCTTGACTCTTAATTTAAATCATGATTAAGTTTACAAGCATTGATTTTGGATGTTTGGTTTCCAATGAGAATTTTCATCATTTTTATTTTCATCAATTAAATAAAAATGTCACAATTCACATCCTCTAGATGGTGGGGTACTATTTAGAATTCTTGGGGTCCTATAATAAATAGCATAAATTGGTTTGATTTTTATGAATAATATGAGTATTCAAAAAAAAATTCGGTTTAGAGAAATGGAATGATAAAATGCGTAGCTTTCGGAAGTTGGGGATCGTGGATCCAGATTTTTCTAGCCCTGAGTTTTTCACTCTATCTCTATTTATGGTAATATGACTTTGTTTTTGATCAAGTTAACTCGAGACGATGCCTGAGTATGTGGGCTTCACTTGGTGCCCTAAGGCCTTTGAGTTTGGGATTCATCGGCAAAGTTTTGCTACATGGGTTAATTTGATTAACTATAATCTCAATTAATATGGAAATATTTCAAAAAAAAAGAATCCAAAAAAGGGAATGAATAATACTCATATTATTATTAAATGTGATTCCGCCTATCGCCTCCATGATTTCCCCCTTGAATGAAAATGAACCCCCATATCTATTGTGATTCATAACACGTCATTTCACCTAACTGAGTTGGATGAAGAATGATGATGGATTTGATCAAAGGAATGAGATTGGTATTGGGATATGATTTTAAATTTATCATTTTTTAAATTATTTTGATATGTTATAAAGATATATTTGCATGTATTTTACATTATGAGTATTGTTTGTTATAATGTGTTTGAAAAAAAAGAATTCAAATATAATCTTCAAATTATTTATTTAGGAC
The DNA here is from genome assembly GCA_963277665.1 of Viscum album. Classification (NCBI taxonomy): domain Eukaryota; kingdom Viridiplantae; phylum Streptophyta; class Magnoliopsida; order Santalales; family Viscaceae; genus Viscum; species Viscum album. The sequence continues at coordinate 1,444,626,689 of OY728128.1, forward strand.
TAGAAAATTTCAAGTTGGGGGTGTGATTAGACAATAAAAAAACATATGTTAATTAAATTTTAATGGTATTAAATGTTCATTTTTTTGATCTTATAGGCCAGAGTTAGTGGATTTTAATTTTGAACATCCATTCTCATCATTTGTGCACTTCATGCATAATGTACACCAATTGAGGCCCAATGATTCATCTAATTTTAAGGAATGTAATTATCCATATTTTAATTTTATATTTTGGTAAATTTATCTACACTTTAATATGAACACTTTTCATTTAGTTATCAATGGAGGATTCATAAAGGATGATGGTGATATTAGGCGATGAAAGGAAACAATTCTGGAGAATGCAGATTGGACACCAGCCCACTGATGAGAATGTGGGACCCACAATACTAGCCCAATAAATCACAAATTTCATGGGATGATATAAGGAATGTATAGGGACAAACCATTCTTCTGTAGTCAGTTCTAATTCAGCTTCCATTGTGGTTATTAAGGCGGCCCAAAGAGAAGATCAAAATCTAGACCAGAATCAGCAGCCCATAATTTTATCCCACTAATGCGGCCATAACTTCCGATACACAACTCTAAATAGGCCCAACTTTTATAGGTGTCTATAAGACATTAAAATAAACAAAATCCTCTGCTATGGCCCATCGAGATTTGGCGATATGATTTCCCATACAGGATGATCTTTTTAGGGGAGACAAGGAGGATAAAAAGTCAAGGAGGGGATCAATTTCTCCACTAATTTCCACCACCCTAAGGCCTAAATTAATTTAATATTTGGAAATAAATTTATTGAAGCTCGTCATAAGGATTTTCAATTTCCTATTTAAGTCAGTGGTGGTGAGGTGTAATATATCTATTGTTTTTTGTAATGTTATTATGCCAAATTTCTGTTGTAATGTTCTCATTTTCCATGTAAGTTTATTTTTTGTATTTATATGTTCTTAAAAAACATATTTCTATCATATTAATCCCATTATCTCTCACTAAAACTCACAAAGAACAGTGTTATCTCTATGTTGTAATGAATTAGTTCACACATGGGTGTGAATTTTGTTCACACACACGGAGGAGTGCTCGTTATTTCTGCAATTTTAATTTCTTCAATCCAATTCTTGTAAGCCATCTTCTTCCCACTATTGAGAGTATACCATCAATGGAGGGATAAACTTTTAATGGGTTGATCGTAGGATGATGAAAAGGCTAGATTTAATGTTATTTTATGAACAAATTTTTGTTAATTGGATAATTAATTGAAAACTTCCATTCTTTAATTATTTTTCACTCTTCATCTTCACTGTGTTTGAGGAAGCTAAATTCAAGTACTAAAATGACCATACACCTTGGAGAGATCGTGAATTTGGTTATCTAAGTGTGTAGGGGATTATTAATTGAGTTTAGTTAGCATAAAACCAGTAAATTATGAAGTTTCTGTTATTTTGAATAATGGATTCATCAAGAATTAATAAAACCAATTTTTTTTAAAGAAGTAGAATTCATTCAATTCACCCAAAGAATAATCCTAAGATCAACCCATTTTAATTAAATTGAATTAAATTAGGGTTCTTAGTGTTCTTTAAAACCATCTAAAATAAAAACCAATTTGGCCACTTCATAGCCACAAATCTATCTCATAGGTTGTGCATCTTAGGTATCTTCTTAGGTCTCAGTGGATTTGACAACCCAAGATAGACTACAAGGACCGTTCTACCTTCATCTATTGGGTAAATTTGAGCATGAATCAGGATTTAAGGGAGGATCATTGTACATAAGTCCTTTTGGTTTTGAAAACCATAACACTTGCGTGTCGAAAGTTCCCAACCTTCCCAAATCAGAAATACTTGCGTGTCGCCTATTCATTTCATAGAAACTTGAGCACCCTACTTCTGGGATCACCTGTGAATACTCCTAAAGGCTTGAGAAAGGTCTCACCCAAGTATTACCATACAGGTTGTTCATTGCTTAAGTGAACATCATGTCTCCCAAGCCTACTTGCACGCCCATACTTGCACGCCCTTCTCTACTTGGGTGCCCCTCTTTGATTCACTTAGTCTCTTTATTCTACAAGCCATCAAGCCTTCATAAAATCCATTCATGACAAGGATTCTTAATCTTTGTCTCCCTTGTCTGAAAGGGATTATGTTGAGACCTCAACCAAAACCTCCTGACTTATGAAACTTTTAGGTAAGGTATATCAGTGTGTATTATATTTTGGGTTTGTATTTCCATAGTCATAGGTTTACCAAATTAGATTCACAATGGGGTTAGGATTCATGGAGTGTCTGTGGGTTTTTATATCCAGAGTCACATGGAGCTTTCTCCTAGGAACAATGTTAGGAAGTTCCCTATTTGGGTGAGGGTTGGGTCATGGACTCTCTCTTCTCGAAGAGATGGCCCGGAACCTCGGGTCTCTGGTAGGGTAAGGTACGGTTCATACATACTTTTCATTTTAAAAATAAAATAGAAGTCTCCCTCTCATACCATGATCAATTTTAGGGCAACCATACTAGCATAATCCCCAAGAAATTCTTGCAGGATGTAGCATCATTGCTTCTTCTCTCTTCTTCAGTGCCAAAGACCAGAGGAGAGATGGTCATAAGGACTCTCGTTACCCTTTCCCTCTCCCGTTGGGCTTTGTCACCATGAGCAGCCATCCTAGTGTAATCCTCTAACCTTCATCCCTTATTCCATCCATTGGACCCTTATCCAATGTGAAGAGAACAGAGGGAAGGCTCGTTGCCTCTCCCTCTTCCCAGGTTCCCTCGACCTCATCCACCCTCACCTCTATAGGTTCTCCCTCTTCCACCAGTGGAGGAGGAAAAATATGAAAGTTGTTTTGTTGAATCGTTGACATCCTCTTCTTTCTCACACCGAGAATGACTCACATGGGCTTATAGATTTTTCATGATCATAACATTTTCACAATTGAATGAACTACGAGAACTCTGATTCCCACCATATTTGTGATATGTAGGAAGCCTTCTTGGGGCCCGATCTCACAGGATATCCTCTTCAGGAATCCAACCTTAATTCCCTTAATTTGGGAATCCTTCTTAAGAATGATCCCCAAACTAAACCCCCTGAGTAATCAAGGCATCCTTTTCCCGAAGTAATCCCAAACTCATTTCTCTCAAAGGACTATACTATCCTATAAGACTAATCGAACTATGTGGGATTTGATTCTCATATATATGGGATACGTAAGAAGTCTCCTTGAGGTTGAAACCCAATACCTTAAGTCAGCCCTATTCTATTTGGGCCATGTTCCAAACATAGTATGATCCTACTTGGAAACCCATATCCTTTCCAAGTTCCTTGGGCTGCTTTAGTATAAGTCCTACACAATGTTTCAACTAAGCACCTTCTGTTTATATGTCCATAACACATGACATTAAACTATATAACTAGGTCTTTATCACATGAACTAAAAAGGTATGATGTGTCCCATTCAGTGGAACTGAACTATGATGGTTCTGACTCCATTTACAAGGATACTTAGGTTGCCCATTTTACGGGCATGATCCCAAGATCAAACCAAACCATCGTCTCCTTAGATGACAATAAATTCCAGAGTGCCTTGCTGAGTGGATTAAAAACTAGTATCATCATATTGATTATTACAAGAATCTTGAAAAAGTATATTAGAGGATACCATTGATGGAGAACCTTGAATAAATGTGGATATATCCATTTATGAAGAACCTTGAATATGTGTTGATGATTCTAAATTTTACACATGTTAATAAGTGAATGAAAATTCCAAGGGAAACATGTTCTATACTTAGTGAATTAATAAGGATTCATAAAAATAACTTAAATTTATAAATAGAGTCCCATATTAGACAATAATTCCCCTCAAAAGGGTCTGATGAGTCCTACCTCCCATCCTATCGACCAATGTACAATCCTAAGTATCGTAATGATTAATCTTAACGAGTTCCTGCCTTTGGAAACTAGGTCCTTTTTTGGATAAAGAACTATTGGAATTTTCTGATTCCATAAATAAATCCAATGGAAGCTGCCTGGAAGCAATGATTCATAAAACTAGAATACATGTTTCAAGTAACTATGAAACAATAATCAACATGATATAAAAGTCAATATTTTTCTATATTATAAGAAATTTCATAAATGTTGTCACTATTTTCCCTAGTAAAAATGATAATAATTATTATAGAGAAATATGTTGGATGGTATCGTTATATTTTATAATCATTAATTAAAAATATTCATCAAAATATTTTAACATGGATGAAAATACTTTTAAAATATCACATGAATATTTCATAAGTAAAATACAATTTTCATGTTGAAACCAGTTATTTAAAATGTAAAAATATAAAAATAATTAAGAAAATAATTTTCTTTGGAAATAACCATGGAAAATTTCAATTGAAAATTCAATGAAAATATTCATTATGATGGTAGGGAAATTTATTCGTATGGTGTACATTAAAATAGTGATTTCATCCAATCCTTTGGTAAAAAGTGAATTTTTTAAGTTAAAATATGAAGATTACTTTTAAATAAATTTATTAAAAGTAAAAAATATGTAAAAATGACTTCAATAAATCATTTTATTATATTAATAACATTCTTGGAAACATTTTATAGAAAATAAATAATTGGAAGAAAAATATTCTCGATCCAATTGAAAAAACAAAGTCATTTTTCCATTAAAACATTATTTTGGTCGTTTTGAGTTCCAAATAAGGTAAAATAGAAATAATTCTTGAAAACCCATAAATAACCTGGGTATAAGAAACTTTATAGGGTTTAAGAAAGAAATATCTTATAATTATCTCCATGGGTACTTAAACATAAACGATCCTAAATAAGGATGAGATTTGGAAGTAAACCCTTAGCTCGGTTATGACATGATTTGTAAGAGATTTTAACCACCTATATAATAAATTGAAATTTATTATATTTATATACCATTAGAATATTCATACTTAAAATATCATATATGATCTACTTAAAACATTTCAATTCTCTTTTATTAATAATTCATTATTAAAATCATTGTTCATGAGTGTTAAATGCAAGATTTTTCATGTATGTTTCACTTTAGTAGTTTCAGTCATTGAATATTGATTATTGTTACATCAGATAAATAATTTTAATAAACATATAAATTTCATATATATTCTTATTTTTAATCATCCCTTAATGAAAATATAAAAATGAATCACATCACTTTGTGGAGATGGTAGTCCACACATATGCATGAGCGACATTATCATTTTTAACGAGTGGAAAGGTTAGAAGGAAAATTATATATTATATTACTAGAACCATAATTATTTCATAAATATCATATATACTCATTAGTTATATATTTATAACCATTCAAGTAAAATGGTCATGAAAAAATTACACCACTACATGGAGACAGTAAGTCTTACATATACACGAGTGATATTTTCAGTTTTCATCAGATGAAAATGAGATGGAAAATGATTTTCCCATAATCATAATAAAATATAATTATATTTATTATACTTTATTTATTATTTTAGTATTGTTAAAATATATTTAGAGTATTTATAATAAGAACTAAATTTAAAAGTGTCAGTAAAAATGATTATCTCATCTTCGGTAGACTTCCTTTAGATCCCTTATTAAGGATACTTGGAATGATATTTTAAGAAACAAAGGTCCAATAATTCATATATAGGTAATTTAATAAGATAATTTTTCATTTTTTGGTAAATATCGGTTTCTTAATGTGGTGTAATGATGAGGTTGGTGGGGTTCCTTTTATAAGTGTGGGGTGGGACACACCTAGAATCTTTCAAAAGATTAAAATATATTATTGTCTTACTCTAGAAACATGGAACCAAAAAGAAACATTTTTGAATAAGATATTATATAGGGTATAAATATGGCCATAAAATAGGATTTATACATGTTTTTAGGTTTATTCAACCCTTATCACTTTATTTTAAGCCTCGATAAACTTTTTTTAACCTTAATTATTGTAATAGATTTATACTAATTTTTAAATTAATTATAACCAAAAATTAAGTTAGAACTATTATATAAAATTAATTAATATGATTAAAAATATGTAATATATTTTATAGTATTTAATTTATATAAGTGGTATAAATTAATTTTAAAATAAACCCACAAAATGCGAAGAAAATTAGTTTTATGAAAAATTACTTTTTAAGTCTAAAAGTATTTTGACACCAAGATCAAGTATAATATTAATCCAAAAGGTATAAATTGAATTATTTTTAATGAAAATATACTAAATAAATTTAAAATATAATTCAAATAAAAATTATTCTTTTAAAATACTCGAAAAGAAAAGATAGTTTTCCTTAAAATTTGGCTTTTCAATATTCACCTGAAAAAACAAAATTTGCCGAAAATTCTGAAAAACTAACCCTGAGGTAATTTTGATATTATTATTTAGAAAATTATATACTTTTTATGAAATTAAATTTCTATAATTTTTATAAATTAATTATAATATCTTCATAAAAAATTAAATAAAAATCATTTTTGAAGAAAACATATTTTTAAAGAATAAAATGACTACTAAAAATTGAGTACTTATTTATTATGAATTAATAAAAACCTTTGAGTTAAATAAAACATTTATACATATTTATGATGTTGTGGTTAATGCTATTCATACCCTCCAATAAAATTTCTAGGTTATAATGGTATTCTATATCACTGTCCATTTTGACTCAAGGTTTCATAAAGAAAGCTGTAAAATAAATTATATTTATTTAAAGAGAAATATGTCATAAAATCTAGGGGAATTATATTTATAGTCAATGTGAAATTGGGATACTTGTGTGATATGTGTGTTTATTTTTAATAATAGTTTAATAATATTGAACCCCTTCAATAGGAAGTGATTGATCTGTTTTTTCATGATGACATTGAAATTATCAATATTGAAAAAGAGGGGGAAGATTAGTAAATCATGTTAATAGTGGATGTTGATAATTAACTATTAATGAAAAATATATACATTAAATCCTCATTTAACTTAATAAATAATAATTTTTTGTTAAAAATGATTGATTCTTTCTTTGATAATGTTTCTATCAAAGCCCTTGGATTCAATTTAATTTCACAAATATAGATACTCAATATAATGCACAATAGTAATTCTTGAAAAATAATGAATTTTTCATTGAATTTATTTATAAATTTCATTTAACGTTATGTATTTCTATCATAGACTTTATTTTCATGTTCATTATTGTCTTGTATCATTTTTAGATGTTTTTTAGACCAAAATGTTATGAGGTGTTGGTATGTTAAGAAGAAGTTGGGTGAGAAGAATAAGGATTTATTAATTATTTTATTTTGTTGTCTTATATAAATCACTGGAAAAAAATTTAGCATTCCTTATAAATTTTCTAGATAAAATTTTCTTAGAAGAGATAAATGAGGTAAAGAGACCATTTCCAACAAACTCATGTGATCGGATAGAGTGTGGAACTAAATTTTTATCCTATTATGATCACAATTTTATCAGGCATATATGTTTGATATAGATAATCAGGTGATGCATTATGGATCATAAAAGTACTAAATATCATGTTTATTCAAAGGTATTCATGATTCTAGATAAATGTTTTTGAAGGAATATAATAGTGAGACTTGGTGGAGCTTAATGTTCTATGATTTATGAACAGAATAAGACATGAAGAAGTTATAGATGAAGAAAATATGAGGTTATGAACAAATTTTATCAAATATATATTTTCTAGAATAATTATGGTACAGTGTATTCTAAAATTAATCCATAATATAGAGGATAATAGATATATTACACTAAATTAAGAGTTTGTATACTCATCAGAATAATGGTGTTGAACAAAGCCTTGGAATATATTAACTCAATAGGAATTGATCAGAAAAAACATGCAAGGCTTTCCAAAAAGATAAATATGAATTATACCAGATAGAAGAATATCTGGAAAAGAAAAACTCTATGAGGTTACTGGATATTGGATTTTCTAATAATATGAACATAATAATGTTTTTTGAGTCTTATAAAAGTTTTTGTAAACCATTAAATGTGATTATGATTAGTTGTGTGTTAATCTACATTAATAATGAAGGGAAGATAATGATTCAAGTTGATATTTTAAGAATCATGAATAGTGCATTGGCGATGAGTTTTATGAAATGAACCCTATGAAGTTTGTTGAATATAATATTTCTTAAGGTTTTAAGGAAATAAAATGTGTAAAGATGTAAGTGGGATATTCAAAGTGCAGGTGAGAAATTTTCATTTAAAGTGAATGATCCTCCCTTAATATTAGGACAGGTAATACCTATATAATGGGGTGGTAGGTGCTCTATGTGGATGTTTTCGTGACGAACTAAAAATTCCTTATTTTATTAATAAAATAACTTTTTCATAATTACTATTTGATTAAATTTTTAAATAGATGTACATATAAATAATATTATATATATTTATATATATATACACACACATGTTAAGTAATACCACTAATTACTATATCTATGTCTAGTACAAGGATATAAAAACCCCAAAAAAATAGTGACCAAATAATGTTGTGCTATATAGGATCAAACTCTTCTAGGAATATTAAACCTACCATGACAACTGTTAAAAAATGAAATTTTAGGAATATAATTGAAATTATCAATTGAATTGTAAACAAAATTAAGAAACATATAGTAAATATTGTTGAATTGTGGAGTTCATATAGAGTATAAAGGATAAATTGATCGTTGGGATTTGAACATTACCTGACTGTTGGACTATATGAATGTTTCTCAATATAGATGTTGGTCTATATGACCATTGGGTAAGACGATCATTGGCAATATTGTTACCATTATAATTAGTGTTTATAAATTGTAATGAAAAATTATAATTAATGTCGAATGGTGAAACAATGGACTTAACTAGTATATTTATTCCTTTTTAAGCCTATTTGTCATAAAATGGGAGGGAATTAGCATCATTGGGGTTCACACATGACCAATCCCAATCATGTATTCAAAAAGTGAGGCTTGAAGTAAATAGCCTACATGGTAAGTTCATGTTATTGGGGATTACCATTAAGAAAATGGTAGTTGAGAGACCCCATGAAACTACCACTATCACATACCTTACCCTTATTGTGTATGTTAGTGAGATAAGGGGTTATATATTTAGAAATTAGTATCATAGAATTTTTATTTCCATTGTAAAAATTATGTAGTTATATATTTAATCCCATATTCAATATTATTTTTATTTAATACACATTAATATTAGATGAATTTGATTGATAGATTTTTTGATACAAATAAAACATTCTTGTATTTTCATAAAAAATATAAAATTTTATAATAAAACCAAGTATTATAAATTAAAAATTTATTTTTATGAAATATTATTTTAAAACATTGTTTATGTAAATATAAATGATAATATAATTTTAAAATTTCTAAGGAAATTTTTTATATATGTCAGAAAGCTAACTATATCATAAAACATTCATTTTTTATTAAATAAGGATTTCTCATTTAAAAGATAAATTTATCATATTTAGGAAATTATTTTGATAAAATAAATATTATATTTGGAATCATCATGATGACTTTATGTGAGCATGAAATTTTAAGAATTTTATAAAATGCTTTATTTTTTAGTGAATTGTAAAAATATAGTTTTTTTCTTCAATATGTTTTATGAATTCATATATATGTAATAATTATTTAATAAATAAATTTATATAATCAATAAAAAAATATTATATTATATTAATATTGTGTATTTTAATAGATTTAAATCAATTTCTAGATGAAGAAATGATTTTCCAAAGTCTAAAATTGAAATTATGATTTTATAAACTATATTTTTGGAAAAATTTAATTTTCCTTGTCCAAAGTAATATAAAAAAAGTATTTATAGTTCTAATAGATTAAAATATTGTAAAACATGACTCAATTATCTAATATTATGATCAAACACTATGGGTAATCTAATGGGTTTTCATTTTCCACAACCTAGAATTCCAAGAACCATACTTATAAATTATTAAAAAATTCCACCTCTTTTACTATAAATACCCACCAACATGATATTTATATACACCCCAAATTCATTATCTTTTCCTCTTAAATATTCCCTCAATTGTGTCTTCAATGTCATAATTTTCCTCCCTCAAGTCTTAGGAAGCAACACTTCAAGGTAAGGGAACTCTCCTCTTTTTATTTTCCATTCAACTAACCATTTTGTATTATACCTTATAAATATATTTTTTCTTCAATTTAATAAACATTTATTTATCCAATTAGTTCAAAAATAATTTTTTATAAATGGAATATCTCTATTCCCTCTCATTATTCTTTTTTTTGTAATCCATGTTGTATATTGTCATTCCGCTAAATCCATTTGTTAAATTTTCTTCTTTTACATGAAATATTATTATATTGTGAATAATAAAACCCCTTCCTTATCCTTAGGAATTATTTGAAATGTAAAATTAATTTATTTATTCTTTGATTTACATATATGAAACCCACATTCCTTTTTTTGTGGGTAAAAAATGATGTAATGTTCAAGCCTTTAAGAACTTATTATGTACTCAATGATTTTATATGAAACTTGTTATTTATTATCATTAGGTTGTCGATGAAATTATTAATTATGATTTGTGTGTGTAAAATTAATTAATAAATAATAAGGGTATTGCCTGATAGATCTCTAAGGCATTCAGTAAATAATTAATCTCTAGAGATGATATGTTTTATGATACCTTCAAAAATAACATTGGTAACTATGTTTTATGACATCTTGACGATACAAATTAGTGATATGATTACTAATTTATCATTTTTATGTTTTATACTCATTTCCATGTTATGTTTCAATTACTAATGATTGTTCTTTCATGTTATACCTCTTTTTTATCCATGGTGATGATTCCTGTTATGTTTCCTTTGTTATCTCGTACTGGGTTTTATGCTCATCCTTTTTTATTGATGTGTATCCTAAATAAATTAATTATCGTGTGGAGACATATGAATTATTCACAAAGGAGCATTTAAAAAGGATTAAATAATTTTTTTTTATGTTTTTCTTGTGTAATTCATCTATTAAGTACCTAGTTTCTAGGACACTAAACCTCAAAAGATCCTTCAATGTTATTTATGTAATATTTGTTTATAAATTAGGATAAAAGTCATGTTTTAAAAAGGATTGATTTTATAGTTGTTATAAAAGGTATGTTTTAGTTATTTAAGTAAATTAAAACTAGAAAAAGATTATGAATGTCCCACATTATATTTTTAAATATATGAAAACTTCCTTAGATTTTTGTGAAGTATAAAGTGAGTGATTTCCATGAAATTAAATCCTTATCTATATACTAAAAGTGGATGAGGATATATCATAGTTGTACCAAGGGGTAATATCCTAGAAAAGGGAATATTTTTCTTTGACTAGAGCTTTAATCAGTTCATAAAAAAGAGGCATTGTTCCACTCTTGGTTGGACACTCTTGGGGGATATGCTTTGGTTAATCACTTATTTTTTATAAACCATTATGAAGGATATATAGATAATTTAAGATTTTTATGGTTGATGTATATAATCCTAGAATTAGGATATAATAAAATATTATGATTAATATTTCATTAATAATTTTTATTAAAAGATTCTCAATAGTAAATAATTTCTCAGTTAGGTATTCTACATATAGAAAAATGACAGTAAATAGAAGGACTCATGTAAAAAATAGATGAAATAGAAAATGTGATGACAACCTTTCAAATATGGGAGTTACTGGAGTTGAAAAATCCATGATGATAATGAATCAATTAAATCAAATCATTAATAACAACATAAACCATGTAGAGCATTTATCTTCTCTATAGAAAGAACAAGTGTAAGTGGAATCCTTGATGAGTCAATGACCACCTATTTTTAGTGGAACCTCGGATCCACTTATTAGTGAACAATGGATTAATACTATAGAAAATTTATTTTCTATACTCTATTTTTTGGAGCAAGGCAATGTTTCATTTTTAGTATATCACTTAATGGGAGAAGATGATTAGTGGTTGAAATAGATCGAGAACACAAATCCAGGGGATGAGGTGGATTCGATAGAAGGGGAAGACTTAAAAAAAGTATTTTCACCATAAGTATTTTCCTCATACCCTAAAAACTAATATAGATTGGTAATTACATGAGTTTACAATAATATAAAATTAATCATTGGGGATGTATAAGATGAAATTTATAAGGATTTCATGATATGTTTCAAGCTTTTTCATTCATTCTAATGGTAAGATCAACCTATTATTTGGTAGACTAAGACATCATCTTTTAAAAACATTGACAATACAAGACTTATGGTGTTATTAATAGATAATATGACATTCTCTAAAAGATTAAATGGGGTTATGAGATACCCATTGGACTCATGGTCATAATGAAAATAATATAAGGATGGAAAAAAATTCATAATGAATCAAAATGGGAAGAAAGTACAATATCCCATGTTCACCAAATGTGGGAAGAATCATTTTTAGAATTGGTTACTAGGAAGTGGAAAGTGATACAAGTGTGTAATATATGGACATATGGATAGTAACTATCATGTAGATGTTAAGACTCAACATATGAATGCTAATGAAGAAGGGAAGATTTTGTAGGCATAACATATCATGTAATGCTTCAAGTGTGGGGAGCATGGACATTTCATTAACCAATGTACAAATCATAATATAATAAAGGGTAAACACCATCAACATCAACATTGGACAAGGGATAAAGGTCATGCATTCACAATTATGATGGATAAAGTAAAGTATCTAAATGATTTTGTTGTAGGTACTCTCATCGTACACTCAAATCTAAAAATTACATTGTTTGATTCTAGTTCAACATATTCTTTTATTTAATTCATCATTGTATAGATTATAAAGTTAAGACTTAAAATCATAGTGGTAGATCTATAAATTAAAAATCCTAGAGGAATTATTCACTCATCAAAGTAATATAAGGATTCCCTTATTAACTTTAGTGAGTGTAATATGTCTACAAATCTGGTGGTTCACTAGTAGAAGAATTTGACATCATACATGGGATTTATTGGTTGTAAAAGTATAATGCCTATATTAACTTTATAATTAAGGATATTTTTATTATGCTAATTAGATAACCCATATTTATCTTCAAAGGATAGATACCCCATCCTAATTATTTTAAAAAACCACCTCCTACAACCTTTTTTTTATAGAAATGCTAAATGATGAAAGTGAATAAATATAAAATCTAATGATTGGATATGTACCCATTATTTTGGAATACATTGATTTATTTCAAGGAGATTTTCCCTGACCTCCTCCTGAATGATTGGTGGATTTATCTATTGAACTTTTACCTACATCCATGAAAATATTGAAGACCCCATATAGAATAGAACGTGTGGAGTATGTGTAATTAAATAAGAAACTTCAAGATCTTCTGGAGAAGGGTTTTATTCATCCAAGTGTGTCTCCTTGGGGGAAATAGTTCTATTTGTGAAAATCAGTTATGGTTTTATGTGGCTATGCATCGAATATAGAGAGATAAATGTGATCATAGAAAATAACAACTTCCCTCTCACAAGGATGGAATATATTTTTTGAACAACTATAAGGTGATCAATTATTCTCTAAGATTTACCTTCAAATAGGGTATCATCAATTGAGGTTGAATAAATAATATATCTCAAGTGTATCCTTACAAAAAAGATATATACATTATGAGTTTTTTTTCATTCCCTTTGGGTTGACTAATACTCAAGCAGTATTAATGGATTTAACTAATAGAGTCTTTAGAGACTGCCTTAAAAAAAATTATGGTCTTTATTTATGATATTCTGATATATTCTATAAGTCGAGAAGATCATGAAGATCATCTAAGGTTCATATTAAAAACAGTGGGGAAGTAAAATCTCTTTCGTAAATTAATAAAAAAGGAGTTATAGTTAAAAAAATATCATTATTGGTACTCATTGTGACCAATGAAGGAATATCAATGTACCCAGTAATGACAATTTCCATGTAGAAGTTTCCATGTCTTATAATTCTAACCAATATTCATATTTTCCTTGGTCTAGAAGGATACTATACAAGGATTGTGGAAAATGTTTTATGGATTTATAATCTACTAACTAAGCTAACTTGAAAGGAATTAAATTTTATTTGGATAAAGGAGTGTGAAGGAAGTTTATAAGAACAAAAGAGGATGTTGGATAGTGAAACAATACTAACTCTACCCTCTATCAAAGATAGATTTGTTATTTATAATGATGAATCTCTAAAAGGGTTTGGATGTTCCCTTATGAAAAATGATAAGGGTATCTCCTATGCATCTCAATATTTAAAACTTCATGAGAAGAATCATCCTACTCCTGACTTGTAGTTAGATTTAATATTTTTTAATCTAAATATATGAATACACTGTCTTTATAGAGAAAAGTGTGATATATACACAAATCGTTAAACTTTAAAGTATATATTCAAAAAAAATAACCTAACATGAGACAAATGAGATGGTTTGAGCTACTTAAGGACTAATCACCACAGAAGAGAAAATATGTTACATATGCATTGAGTAGGATTGATAATGATGTTCTTGTAATGATGGGGATTGCAGAAGATCCATTGATCAAGGTCCTAGTAAGATTGGACATGGGAATAATATGTAAGGTACATCATTAATCCTATCCCAAAATATTTTTCAACTATCAATATAATAGAGGATCATGAAAGATCAAAGATATTATCCTTTTTGTTGAGTCAATAAGGTTTTCCTTATAACTTTTTCATTCCTTCATGATTGGGGGAGATTGTTGAGTCATTAAGGTCTCTTTATGACTTTACCATTCCTTCTTGTATTGAAAATCAAAAACACCATATCTCATGGAAAATATCATTTTACCATGTGTTCTACTTCTCTAAGGAAAATTTTCATTCCCCAAGAAAACTTATCCTTACCATGTTTTTCATTTTTCATTATCTTGTCTAAGTATAAAATTTGGTTTCATATTTAAAACCTCAGAATCATATAATTATTATATAAAGATGCATTCTGTTTTCAGACATTGAATTTAGACTTCGAGTTCTCTAAATTCAGACTCATAACTCTTCTGAGTTCTGACTCCGAGTTCTCTGAATTTAGACTCCAAACTTTTCTGAGTTCTAACTCTGAATTCTCATGAACTCTGACTCCGAACATTGTACGATCAGCTTCTGAATTCTTGTGAATCCAGACTCTTAATTTCCTTGAAATTCAGATTCTATAATTCTATAGAGTTTAGGTTCTGAATTCCTTAGAAAATGGAATCTTAATATCCTTTTATTATAGACACATAATGTGTTTTTTGGTTAGACTCCGAACTTTTATTTGTTTAAACTCCAAATAAATGATTTTGGTTATGTAACCATATTTTTTCTTACACTTATTTTTGTTATAAAATGATGTCGTGTATTCAGTTACTAACTAACCGTTGTTTAAGTGACACATGTACAGTTCCCTCTAAAATTCAAGGAACTATACGATCGTTGGAGTAGGGAACCGACCGTTGAATTTATACCTATAAATAGGATCGCATTTGAAATATCTCACAACATGTCGATCAATCTAGAGATTACATGCTACTAAAGTGATTTCTAGAGAGAGATGCTTTATTGCTTTGTGCATACTGAACTTCTTATTCATATTTGCTTTGTGTGACTCTGATTGATTCTATGTACAATCGAGGGATTCCGGAGATAGGAAGACCAAGGTGCTGACTACCTTGAAGTTGAGGGCTTCCTTACTGAGGAAGACAGAGGTGTCGAATACCTTGAAGTTGAGGGCTTGTGGGGATAACAAGACAGACTCTGATCTTCGTATCGAGGGTTTACCCTGGTGTGGGTAAGACAGACTTTCTTGAAAGTATAAATCAAGGGACCTTTATACAAGGTTGTTGGATACCCTTATCTTTGGGTGAAAATATTTGTTACTTGTTACTTGTTTTGTTACAAGTTTTTCATTGCATTTTATTTATTGAGTAAAGTATAAATATCTTATACTTCTTTATACTTGTACTTTGATATTGTAAGATTCTATACGCTTTAACGTAGAATCTTTATCTTTGTAAACTTTCATTAAGTTTCATTTTCCGGAATCGTCTTTCTGAATTTACTTTCTCGGAATCATATTTCCTAAATCAAGAAATTGTGAAGAACATATAGGTTTTTGAATTACCTTATTTAACCTCGTTAAACATAACCATCTTTAAAAGTTCCAAAGGAATTTTTTGAAAGTGTACAATTCACCCCCCCCCCCTCCTCTTGTATATTGAGAATCATTAGATACTTTATACAGTATCTCTACTATTTCGATCCTACATTTGGTATTATATAGTATATCATACTCCTATACCATCTCAACAATTGGTATCAAAGGATTGGTTCAATCTAAATTAATCTCACGATTATATTCAGAAGATAATTCTTCTTCTTCTTTCGGACTCATAAAGTTCGGATTCATATTTTTCTTAGAGATACTCTAATTATATTTTACTTTCTTAGGATATTATCTTCTGTTTACATGATTATATTACTAACAAGTTTGTGTGCCAAGAATTTCTTTAAGATGGAAGGTTTAAATGTTGGTTCTATCGACAATCTAAATTCTGCCAGACCTCCTATTTTTTATGTAAATGATTATGAGTACTGGAGAGATAGGACAGAGACTTTTGTTATTAACAATGGAGTTGATAACTACCTAATGCTGATAGGAGACTATAAAATTCTTGATAAGTAATTGAAGACTTTTACTAATTAGGAGAAATCAGAATATCACGCAAATTTCAGAGTCATAAATACATTTCTATGATCCATGACTAGGAACATCTATAGTCAAATATCTTCATTTGAACCTGCAAATAGTATCTGGAAGAAACTTGAAGTTACACATTTTGGTACTTCAAAGTTATAGAGACAAGAAGAGCAATGTTGAGAGTTGAATACCATGGATTTAACTTTCCTAATAGAGAACCTATAAGCAAATTTCAGCAAAGGTTTATGACTATCGTGAACAGTTTACAGTCTATGGGAGAAAAAGGTTTGTATGATGAGGATCTTGTAGATAAGATCATTGATATTATGCCAAATGAGTGGGATTCCAAGAGGACATCAATTGATGAGAACAGGAAAGTCACCCATATTTTCATAGATGAGATGTTTGGAACTCTTCAGCAGCATACGACTAGAATGAAGATATTTGCTGATAATGTTAAAAATAAGAATGGGAATGGAGGAGTTTCTTTTAAAACTACTTCAAATAATATGAAAGCCAAAACTCCTAAGAGAGTTACTAGATCCAAATCTAAGAATGTTATTATTCAATCCAAATCTAGTGGAAGTGAATCTTCAAAAAACGAGTTAGAAAATCTTGCTCGAAGGATGAACAAGATTGTTGGACAGAAGAACTTTCAATCCAGATATAAGAAAAAGGAAAGGAAAGACAAGAAAGATTCAGAAGTTACATGTTATGAAAGCAAGAGAGATGGACATATAAGGCATGATTGTCCTATTCTCAAGAGAAAAGAAAGAAAGGAGAATCATTCAGAGAGAAACAGAAAGAAGTACTATAATGCTAAAGCTAATAAAGTCTTGAAAGCTAATGACACATGGTGTGCCAGTGGTGGTGACTATTCAGATGAATCTTCAGGTTACGAGTCTTCTGGACAGAATAATCATGGTCTAATAGCTAGACTACCTATTTAAAATCATTGTTTGATAGCTAAGGTACACAATGCTGAATCAATGACCAATGTTTCTTTAAATGAAAATTATAGTAATGATAAATATTATGAATCTTCGGATGAAGAATCTTCTTCTGATGAAGATAATACTTTGCCTTCCTATGAAGAATTTTATAGGTTTTACAAAATTCTTGAAATTGAAAATTCAAAACTCATGAAAAAGCTTGATAAGGAAAATTCTAGGAATACTATTCTTACTAAGGAAATATCAGATCTTTCTAAAGATCTTGATAAGAAAATTGTTGATTTTGAAAGTATTTCAAAAAATCTTGAGGAAGTAAATTATGGGAAAAATAAACATTCTAAGGATTTAGAAAATGTAATTTCTAAGAAAAATGTTTTCGATCCTAACTCTAGTTCCAAATCAAATGTTTTAGAAGACAATAACTTAGTTATCAAACTAAAATCCAAGATTTTTTCCTTGAGGAAGTGTTTGTCGAAATTTACCTTAGGAAAGGAAAATTTTGATAATATGTATTCTCAAATCCGACCTCTAAGGTATAGTTCTGGGTTTGGTTACAGTAGTTCTAAACCAATTTTTAGCAATAATAATTTTGTTTCTCAAATTGCTCTATTTTTCATTAAGTGTTAGTGTGGTGGACCCTGGGCAAAAAATTATTCCTTAAACAAAACTCAATCTTTGAGATTTCATAAAGCTTATTTTTCTAAGAAAATGTGGGTGCCCAATATTTTTCTTTATGAAATTTCCGAATTCCAGAAATTTTGGATTCAAAAGGCCTAACTATTTTGTTTTCAGGAAAATAGAGAGAGTACCAATAGTAATACTTGGTACATGGATAGTGGATGTTCCAGGCATATGAATGGTAACAAAAACTATTTTGAAAATATTATCAAGATGAAAGGAGGAAGAGTAAATTTCGGAGATAATGATCAGGGAAAAATTATTGGTATAGGTAACATCGTTCTTCTTGGAAAAACTCTGATTTCAAATGTTTTGTTTGTTAAGGGTCTTAAGAAAAATCTCATTAGAATAATTCAATTATGTGAAAAATGCTACCTTGTGAATTTTAGGAATGACAAGTGCTTAGTACACAATTCCAAGGAAGATTTTATTCTTTCTACCCATAGTCAAGAGAATGTATACACACTAAACTTAGAAGACCTTAGGAGCTAAGATATACCTTGCCTTAGTGCAATGGAAGATCATTCTTGGTTGTGGCATAGAAGGTTAGGTCACTATAACCTTAAGAACCTATGAAAACATTCTAATAAAATATCAGTTAAGGATCTACCAGAGCTTAGATTTTATTATTCCAAAGTTTGGGACCCTTGTCAATATGGAAAGCAACATAAATCAAGTTTTAAATTAGTCGGTAAAGTCTCAACTATTGATGCATTATAATTAGTGCATATGGATCTCTTTGGTCCTACACAAACTGGAAGCATTGGAGGCAAGTATTATGTATTTGTTTTAGTTGATTATTACACTAGATTTATGTGGGTCTAATTTCTATCAAAGAAGCCTAAATCCTTCTCGTATTTTAAAAGTTTTAGAGCCCAAGTTTAAAATGGGAAAAAAATTCCATTGAAAACTATTCATAGTGATCATGGTGAAGAATTTAAAAATTCTGATTTTGAAACTTTTTGTAGTAGAAAAGGCATTACTCACAATCTCACAGCACCGAGAACTCCTCAACAGAATAGTGTTGTTGAAATAATAAATAGAATTATTCAAGAGATAACAAGAACCATGTTGAGTGAATATTCTATATCGAGACACTTTTGGGTTGAAGATGTAAGTACTTATTGTAATACTATAAATTGTGTTTTGATTAGACCTTTTCGTTATAAAACTCCTTATGAGTTATGGGATGGTAGAAAACCTAGACTTTCCTAATTCAAGGTTTTTGGTTGCAAGGTATTCATTCTAAATTCTAAATATAATCTATAAAAATTTGCACCAAAATCTGATTAAGGAATTTTCTTTGGCTACTCCACAACTTTTAATGCTTATAGAGTTTTCAATAAAAACACTTGTACTGTTGAAGAGATAGTTCATGTAAAATTTAATGAAACTGATCCCTTTGTTTTTAAACAACCACAACCTACATCTTCGGATGTGTTTTTGAAAAATTATTGTCAACATTTGTTAGAAGATTCTTCTGATAAGGAAATTTCCCAAGAAAATGTTTCTGAAGCATTTACCCCAGAAGATTTCCTACCCTATGTTGATGAACAAGTTTTACAAAACCCAAACCAGTTGTTTCTAAAGAATCATCCCAGTGATAGTATCATTGGTGATGTGAATAAACCTGTATATACTAGAAGTTCCTTAAGAATTGAAGTAGAACATCTATCATTCCTTTCCCAATTAGAACAAAAAAGCACTGATGAAGCTTTAGGTGATGATGATTGGATTAAAGCCATTAAAGATGAACTAAATCAATTCGAAAGGAATGAAGTCTGGACCATGGGTGAAAGACCTAAGGAAACTTCTATTATTGGAGAAAAATGGGTTTTCAAAAATAAGTGTGATGAAAATGGGATCATAGTTAGAAATAAAGCTAGATTAGTTTCTAAAGGATATAATCAACACAAGGGAATAAACTATGAAGAAACCTATGCTCCGGTAGCTAGACTTGAATCTATTAGTATCTTACTTGCCTTTACAGCATTCTTCAATTTCAAACTTTTTCAAATGGATGTGAAATGTGATTTCCTTAACGGTTATGTTCAAGAGGAAGTTTTTGTTGAAAAACCTCCCAGTTTTGAAGATACAAAACATCCTGATCATGTTTTTAGACTTACCAAATATTTTTATGGACTTAAGAAAGCCCCTCGAGCTTGGTATGATAGACTTACATGATTTTTTCTTCAAAATAATTTTGTTAAGGGAAATGCAGATCCAACCCTTTATATAAAGAAAGAAAATAAAAATGTATTGATTGTTCAAATTTATGTTGATGACATTATATTTGGTTCAACTCAACTATCTTTAACTGATTCCTTTTCGGATCTAATGAAATCTTAGTTTGAAATGAGTATGATGGGTGAGTTAACATTTTTCCTTGGTTTTCAAAATTCTCAAAAACCAGAAGGAATCTATATATCCCAACATAAGTATATTAAAGATCTTCTTAAAAAGTATGGATATGACTACACTAAGAGTACTAGTACTCCCATTGGTACCTCATACACACTTGACCTTGATGAAGCTGGGAAACCAGTTCATCAAACATATTTTAGAGGTATGATAGGAAGTTTACTTTACTTGATATCTAGTCATCCAGACTTAATGTTTTCAGTATGCTTATGTGCAAGATATGAATTCAATCCTAAGTAATCTCATTTAAAGGCAGTGAAAAGAATTTTTCGCTACTTAAAGGGAACCATGGATTTAGGACTTTTCTATTCTTCTAGAAATTATTTTGTTTTGAAATGTTTTTCAGATGCTGACTTTGGTTGATGTAAAATGGATAGAAAGAGTACATCTGTAACTTGTCATTTCGTTGGAGATTCATTAGTTTCTCGGTCATGCAAGAAGCAACACTCAGTAGCACTTTCCACTACTGAAGCTAAATATGTAGCAGCTGGAATTTTTTGTGCTCAAGTGTTGTGGGTGCAACACACACTCACGGACTATGGTATGAGTTTTACCAAAACAAAAATATTGTGGGATAATACAAGGGCCATTTCACTTAGTAAAAACCCTACGCATCACTCTCGTGCAAAACACATAGATATTAGGCATCACTTTCTTAGGGATCACACACAAAAAGTAGATATCATTATTCAATTCATCAGAACGTAGGATCAAATTGCTGATATTTTCACAAAATCTTTACCCTCCGATATATTTTAATACATTAAACAGAAGTTAGGAATGATGACCATAAGGTAATCCTCCTTATTAACTTCCTATTGAAATAAATCCTCTTACAGTAATAAACTTCTTTTCATAGGGGGAGTAAATTTTATTGTTAGTTTTTCAAACTTTTTGTAATGAATATTTTTTCAAACTTTTCGTAATGAAGTTTTTTTTTTCAAGTTTTTCGTAATGATGTTTTTCAAACTTTTCATAATAAAGTTTTTAAATTTTTTCATAAAGAAGTTTTTCAAGTTTTTCATAGTGAATTTTTTCAAGTTTTTCATCATGAAGTGTTTCAAATTTTTCATAATGAAGTTTTTGTAAAAAAAAATTGTAGTTAGATTTTTCAAATCATTCATAATGAAAATTTTGGTAGTCTAACATATTTTTACTCAAAATTTTTGTAACGAAGATTTTCGTACTCAAAATTTTCGTAATGAAGATTCTTGTAATGGAGTTTTTTTCGTAATCTAAATTTTCAAAATCTAAATTTCTTCAAGAAGAATTTTTTCCTCAATATGAATAATATTCTAAGCAATCTAAAAGTTATGTTTTATTTCTTAAGTTTTCATAGTCATCATTTACTTGCTGGTATTTTCTTTTGTGTTTTAAATTTTTTGGATTCTAGTTTCCTTAAATCCGAATGATTTTTCCTAAAAAACCTCAAAAGATTGGATTCTACCGAATTTTCCTTGTGGCTATCATTTCAACCATCAAATCTAATCAGATGATTTTTCAACTGTTGGATTTTCTTTGAAAGTTCAATCGTCATATCTAACACCTATATAGAGGACCCTCGAAGGGTTGTCCCACAACGATTTCAAGCCTTCATGTGCTGAAGCTCTACCCCTCTTTCAAAATCCCATTCTGAACCTCTCAAATCATACTCAAATCTGAATGTCAGGTGAAGTTCCTTTTCAATAAATGTCAACTGTCAAGTCGATTTCAGAGTGGCAGATTTACAGAGAGAGGTTAGTGCATCTGAGTTTATTTTCCAAGTATGATTGCATTATATCCAAGAACATCAGGTTGAATAGATAGGAAAGTGTTTTCATATCAAAGCCCAAAGCACAAGATGTAGTATATCCATATCTTCTTGTTGAATTCTATGAATCCATGTTTTTTTCAAAGAAGAATAGAGAAGTAAATTTTCTTTCAAAAGCTATGGAAAAACTTGTGCACTTTCATACACCAAGGCTGCTAGCTTGGTGGTTTTGTCTTATGAAGGGGAAGCTGAATTCTGTTCCCCTAAATTTCTGGATGTACAAGGAAGTTTTGTCAAGGTTAAAGCTATGGAATGTCTTGGACTTACAGTTGTAAAGACTCCGAATATTTCTCATTTTTTTACAAATAATCGGATCCTTGAATTATGGGTTCAAGGTTTCATTATTCCGAGAAAAGGTGACAAGGACACTTTGAAGATTAGAGACATGTACATCATATATTTTCTAGTGAATATGAGGAAGATAAATTTGATGAAGCATATTCTGATTACGATAGAGAATATCAAGAATGGGATTATAAAGGCTCATATTATAATGTATCTGGCTATTCTTTCTAAGATAATTGTTCAGTATCTGGAGTTTTTCAAAATCCCTTGCAGTTCCATTCCGAGGAATTGCAAAGTCATGTTAGTAAGTGATGATAATTTTAAGAGAATGAATATTGGTTTTTCTAAAGATTCTAGTTAATTCTATAACTTACCATAGGAAGAGGCTGAATTTGTTCTGAAGGAACAAGAAGTTCCTAAACCATCGAAAAAAGGAGCAAAGAAAAGGAAGTTGAAAGAAGTAGTAGTTGAAGGTAAAACCCCATAGACTAAAGGAACTCAATTTGCACCTCCAAAGCCCAAGAAACAGAAATCTTATCTGGGTGAGGTTTTTTCAATGTGTAGGTAGGATAAGAAAACCCGGAAGGAAGGAGATCCATAGTTTGGCTTGGATCCTGCGGATGCCAAGGATTTAAAAGAAAATACTGCTGATGATCTTGAGAATAAAGCTAAGGAAAAGAAGCAAAAGAAGAAGATGTCGGAAGCTGAAATTGTTCAATACCTTCTAAGGGATAATGAAATAGAATCTGAGAATATCCCTGTTTCGAAAACCTTCTTGGTAGAACCTTTACCTGAGACATCGGGGATGAAATTTTTCACTCTGGAAAAAGTACAAGAAAATATTGTTGAAGAAAAGGAAGTTGTGGAAGAAGTATAAGAAGAATAAAGAAGTGGTGGCATAGAAGACCTCATAAATCAAGTTGAAGACATTCATGAGAAGGAAATTTCTTACAAGAAATTATCAATCCAGACCTCTCAAGATGGATCTTCAAAGCTTGCTACTCATGGGTTAGATGAAAAAGCTGAAGATGAAGTGAATATGCCCTCTGAGAAAGAAAGTTATAATCATCATTTTATTTACCCTGAAGATGCTGAGGTAGGAGCTGAGAAGGATAAGATTGATGAAGATATAATATTTTAGCTTTATGACAGTGAGCATGAGTCTTCAGATGAGGAATCTATTCCAAGAACTGACAAGGGGAAACAGGTGGTTGAGGATAAAACTACCAAATTTGTTTTAAAGAGAAAGGAAGCTGGTGGATCTTCCAAGAGAAAACTTTTTGAGCTAAAAAAAGAATCTTCACCAAGTAAAGTCTTAGATTCGGAATAATCATCCTTAGGATATTATTTCGTCATTCAATCAATGAGGAAGCTTGTTGACACTATTCTGATCTTTTTAAGCATTGACTCGAGATGTCAGATTCTCTAACACAGCATGAATCAAAAATAAGATTCAATATCATTGGTGATGGATAAGTGTATAAAACTTGAGGCTGATTTAATGAACTTCTTCATCAACTATGATTCCCACAAAAAAATCTTCCAATAAAGTGATTAGCTAGTCAAGGAAAGTAGTCAAAGACTTGAGAGATCTTGATGAGTTTCAACATGAAGTTAAGGAATCTTTTGATAATGAAGATAATAAAATTAAAGATCTCACGAATAGTTTTGAGGAAAAGCTATCTCTTGAGAAGAATACTCGGAATCAAGAGGTAAAGGAATTGAATGGGAAGCTATATTCTGTTTCCCAAAGTTAGAAGAGGGAAAGGCATCTTCGGATCGAAGAGAAGCTAGTTAAGCAAGATGAGTTGTTGAAGGCTCAGGAAGAGGCTCTAAAGGCTCGGGATGAAAGGATCAAAGCTTTAGAGAAGAAATCAGAGGATCAGGGTCAGATCCTAAAGCAAGAAGAGGAAGACCACAAGGAACTCAACAAGCTGAAAATCATAGGGAAGAAATTGATACCCAAGGAGAATGAAGAAAAATAGATCCAATCCGATCTTTTCTTGTATTATTTACTTGTACAAATTCTTCCCATCTTAATGAAATTTTGGTTGCTCGTTTTTGTTTGTATACTTTGTACTAATATTTCTAGTACTATAATTTTCTTTTCATTCCCTCAAATTCTCTTTGAAAATCAAAAAGGGGGAGAAAGGAAAATAGAATAATAAGAAAATAAGAAATATCCCTATGTAAGGGGGAGTTTATCTAAGTGGGAGTTTTCATTACAGAGATATTCGTACTCAATATAATGAAAAATATCATTTCGGAAATCTATACTACAATCCTTAGAGTTCCAAATCCTAAGGGGGAGTTAGTCGTATTCATCATTGTCCATG
The DNA here is from genome assembly GCA_963277665.1 of Viscum album. NCBI lineage: Eukaryota > Viridiplantae > Streptophyta > Magnoliopsida > Santalales > Viscaceae > Viscum > Viscum album. Next base: position 1,444,652,002 of record OY728128.1, read on the forward strand.
TGTAAAGGGAGATCCGTTTATTCATTTTCTTAAGGATGTTTGTGCTTCCCAAAAAGGGGGAGATTGTTTATTCAATAAGGTTTTCCTTATGTATTTTTCATTCCTTCATGATTGGGGGAGATTGATGATTCATTAAGGTCTCCTTATGACTTTACCATTCCTTCTTGTTTTGAAAATCAGAAACACCTTATCTCATGAGAAATCTCATTTTACCATGTGTTCTACTTCTCTAAGGAAAATTTTCCTTCCCCAAAGAAATTTATCCATACCATGTTTTTCATTTTTCATTATCTTGTCTATGAATAAAATTCAGTTTTATATATAAAACCTCAGAATCATATAATTCTTAGATAAAGAAGCATTCTATTTTCAGACTCTGAATTCAGACTCCGAGTTCTCTAAATTCAGACTCCAAACTCGTCTGAGTTCTATCTCTGAGTTCTCTGAATTCAAACTCTGAACTTTTCTGAGTTTTTACTCCAAATTCTAATGAATTCAAACTCTGAACATTGTTAGTTCTGACACTGAATTATTATAAAATCTGACTCCAAACTTTGTAAGACCAGGTTCCGAATTCTTGTGAATCCAAACTCTGAATTTCCTTGAAATTCAGACTCTATAATTTTATAGATTCCAGGTTCTGAATTACTTAGAAAACAAAATCTGAATATCCTTGTATATTATACACTGAATGTGTTTTTAGTTAGACTCTGAACTTTTATTTGCTTACACTCCGAATAACTGATTTTGGTTATGTAACCATATTTTTTCTTACACTTATTTTTGTTATAAAACGATTTCATGCATTCAGTTACTAACTAACCATTTTTTGAGTGACACATGTATAGATCCCTCCAAAATTCAAGAAACTATATAACCATTGGAGGAGGGAGCCGACCATTGAATCTGAGCCTATAAATAATAGCTCATTTGAAAGAGCTCACAACAAGTTGATCAATTTAGAGATTACATGCTGCTGAAGTGATTTCTAGAGAGAGAGGCTTTATTTCTTTGTGCGTACAAAACTTCTTTTTCAGATTTCCTTTGTGTGACTCTGATTTTTTTTGTACAATCAAGGGCTTCCGGGGATAGGAAGATAGAGGTGCCGACTACCTTGAAGTTGAGGGCTTGCAGGGATAGCAAGACAGAGTCTGATCTTCGTATCGAGGGTTTACCCTAGTGTGGGTAAGACATACTTTCTTGAAAGTATAAATCAAGGGACCTTTATCCAAGGTTTCTGTATACCCTTCTCTTTGGTTTAAAAGATTTATTAATTGTTACTTGTTTTGTTATAAGTTTTCCGCTACATATTTTGTTGAGGAAAGTATAACTATCTTATACTTCATTATACTTGTACTCTGATATTCTAAGATTCTATATGCTTTAAGGTAGAATATTTATCTTTGTAAACTTTCATTAAGTTTTATTTTCTGGAACCCTCTTTTTGGATTTTCTTTCTCAGAATCATATTTCCAGAATCAAGCAAGTGCGAAGAACTTAGAGGTTTTGTGAATTACCTTGATTAACCTTGTTAAACATAACCATCTATAAATTTTCTAAAGGAATTTTTTTAATGTGTACAATTGTAACACCCCAAGCTTCCACGGTACGTTACCCTTTTAATAATGCAATAGCTTGCATTGTGCGCAACTTCGAGATTCTAACACACTTCAACCAATCAAAGTAGTCGTTATGCATATTAATACCCACTTTTTGATATTTTATAAATTTTATATTTCAAAATGGACTTCATTTTTGGATTCAGAATATCGAAATTAGCTTAGGGTGAATTTTTGGTATTTTTCTGAAAACATTCAATTTTTGATGAATAGTGAAAAACACTGAGTTATAGTTTAAAATCGAATTTTTATTTAAATAATTATTTATTATATTTAAATTTATTTTAGGTAAAAATCGATACATAATACCTATATATGTTCAATGTAATTCATTGGAGTTAGTTTATACAAATTTTAGATATATAAAATTTTTATTGAACTTTTCACCATCTTTTAATCACCTCCTAGGAGAATTTACAAATTCACATAAAACTTAATTTTACAGCTTTTGTGAGTGTAATTTCAAAAATCCAAGACACATGGTTGATATTATTAAGAAAAATGTGGTTCAATAAGATGAAAATAATTTTTGGTGAATAGTAACTTTTTACTTTTATTTACCATGGTTAAAAGTAAATAGCATATTTAAGCGTAAAAATGATATTATTATTACCCTGAAACAAGTTCTAATTCTATTGGATAAGTATAATTCAACCAAAAACAACCTTATTAATAAAATATGAACCTCTTTGTTCCACTTGGATTAGATTGGGACACTTATTATTATTTTATTTAAAGAAGAGTTAAAAGAGTTAAAATCGAATTTTAATAACTAAAACATTTTTAATATAGGGTTATAAATAAGATAAATTAGACTATAAATATTCATTATAGAGAAAAATTATTTCCTACGTAATGGTATTTTATTTATATTTTTTAGACATTAAATAATTTAATTTATTTATGACACAATGATGATGCAGTAATTACCTAATTAATAAAATATTAAAATAATTGATATTATAAATATCCAAATAAATGTAATTTGGACTTTTTATGAATTCCACTAATTTTATAGGTCAATATGACATATTAAGGTTGGTTATATGATTTTTTTGAAGTAATAATTCTGTTATGAATTTAGTAAAAACAAAATACCAAATAGTGTCAAAATTGACATAACAGAGTTTTTAAAATAAATATTATATTATTAATTTATATTCTACTACTAAAAATCTAAGGTTAAACCAAAATACTTATATAATGATAGGTGTATCATTAATGAACCACTTGGGGTTTTCTTTGAAGTATATAGTATGTTTATTAACCATATAATATAAAAATACAAAGAGACATGGTAAATGTCAAACTATTTAACTAAGAGTTAAATCTAAAAGATAAGGTTAATATAGTGACCCAAACCTGTCTAAAACCTATTGGTTAAGTGGTTCTAGACCTATGCCCACCTTATCCTTTAAATAATTAATTTTGGATCCATTAGAAACCGAGAATGATTGTATTATAAAATAATATTTTTAGCTTTTCCTAAGGTGCCCCTCATCCCTCCTATAAAAGGGCACTTCCTCTTCTCTCTAATTCACACCTTCAAAGCCATTTGGATTCACCAAAACCTGCCCAAATACCCTCTCCAATGTCCTACCTTAAACCTAGAGGCCTTTATTTAGTCAGAAATCCAACCTAAGGAGCCCTTTTGATCAAATCAAAAGGAAGAACCCGAAGTAGAGGTAAATATATCACCACCTCTTTCAAGTTCCTTTCTTCTTCCTCTTCCTTTTTCTTTGTTGTTTCCATTCTAAAATAATAAATCCAATATATTCTATATAATATGATGTTATTATAAATATGGTTCAACCAAATTCATTATTCTATCCATCCTTTGAATAACATGTCACCATACGTACGTACGTACGGCTTACCATCTCCACGTCGTGGTGTAATTGTTATTCAATACATTATTATTTGGATGGGTATAATAATGATGTGTAATTGATGTAAATAATAAATATAAAATGATAATTATTCTATATATATCATATACCATCCACTTATATATTATTTTAATATCAAAAGAATGATATTGTCGCTCGTGCGTATGTACGGATTATCATCTCTACATAGTGATGAGATTCATTCCCCATCGTATCCATTCAAGAATAATTTTCATTTTATGATTAAAAATAATGTTTAATGACTTGATATCATTATGTATATGAATAAGATACATCCCATTAATAATAATTGTGACTCACATAACAAATAATATAAAGGAAAATGAATACGTTAACACCCAAAACGACGATAATTTTAAGATATTATTAACAAAGAAATGTTAAAATATCATATGTGATATCATATTAATGTATATGATTATTGTATAATTTAATAAAAATTATTTCACCATTATACATAAGTTTAAGCTACCCTCAACTGAGGAAAAGTACAAGGTAAGGGTTAATTTCACAATCTCTTCATTATCCGAGATTGTTTATATATAATTATCTACTGGGACCTCTTTATCATCCACATACATGTTTCTTAAAAATGTATTTCAAAACATTCTTAATATTTTATAGCCTATTGGTTAAATTCATTTATACACTTTTTTAAATTTTTATAAGATGTTTATAAAGGAAAATTTACATCGTTTTCCAAACAATGTCCTTTTTAACCTTTTCGACAAAATTAAGGTAAGAATGTCTTTTTAACTAATATGGTGGGTGTGGCTATTTTCCACCATTATAAAATAGTTGAAGCTTCCATGACAGTATTATAATAATATTTTAAAAGTAAATGTTTTATTTTATAATTATATGACTCTTAAATGATTGAAAAAAAGATATATTTCTCTCAAATAGTTTTTATTTCATCTAAGTCAACATCCTTTGATGGATTTTAAGATTATTTGAAGTTGATTTATCATGATACCAAACTTCCATATAGTATTAAAGGTTTTGTGATATGTTTGAATGTGGATGTGTTATTTTTATACCATTCATGGTTTATGGATAAAGTATTAACATTTCGTATGCTAGTTTTAATACAAATGTTTATGTTATGTTTAAACCTATTCATAAGAGGAATGCATTAGACTTAGTAATTGATGGGTGTAGCCTGTTATAGCTCCTCGATGCATTGATAGGTCTCATGAGAAAAACTACTGTCTTGGCACAAGGCCTTGACAAAATATTTTTTGTAGTCTTGGCACAAGGCCTTGACTATGTGGTTATGATAGTCTGGCATTATGCATTCCATCATTATAAAAGTGGTTATTGATATTGCATGTGATTATTCAACTAGTATAATATCCATGTGAATAATTAAATGGAATTATTTCATTTTATTTTTTCCATTTTATGTTGAAGTTCAATTTTAAAAGGCTTTTGTTTTATTTATACATTGCCTTAAATATTTATGCTTATTTATGAAAGTTTCCGCTATATTGTTATCCGTACTGAGCATCTGAGCTCACCCATTTCTCTGTTTTATTTTTCCTAGGATGTGAAGAGGTATTTTATGATTGACCTGTAGGGATAGTCTGAGGGTATATCAGTGTGGACTATGGAGACTATGTTGTTTTTGTTTTTCACTTTATCATGTAATGTAAGATTTATGAATGTATCAAGTGTTTACAAGGCTACTAAACTAATAGTTATTTCGAGACTTGATCTTTTGTGATCATGTCAATGTTATGTAATAATGCACCGACTCTAGGTAACTAGGTTCGGGGCATTACAGTTGGTATCAAAGGAAGTTTACTACAAACCTTCAAAGCTAGATTTAGATAAACTCTGATTAGAGCACATAGCCCTAAGATAGACTTTGAGAATTAGTATAAAAGAACTTCCTAGAATTTTGGTATTGTAGATATTTTTTGATTTTTCCAAGTAATACATCCCTATCTAGATACAAGAAGGTAGAGGCGGCTCTGGCATAGATGTACCTAGGGGTAAAACTCGAAAACACCGCTTTGAGATATACTCGAATGGGAACTGGTGCACGACAATGGGCCTTACTGCACTCTTGGTTACGACACTCCCGGGGGATATGTTTTGGATATTTCTCATTCTATATACAAACCATTATGAAGGTTTTATGAGTATATACTTCCTAAAAGAAAACATTTTTTATGACTATGGATTATACCCATAAACTATTCAATTTATGTTAAGTGTTTTAGAAGTTTGGAATTATGTATTTTGATTCATAAACTAATTTAGTTTATGACATTATTTAGAAATGGCTCCTAGTGGAAGGAATGCAAACTGTATCAATGCACGCACTCCATGTAGGTATTTCCCTCCTGCTCAAGATAATTATAGTGGAGCTGGTGATACAACTGGCGCTGATCAGCTTATCACCATACTGGGACAACTCACTCAGGTTATGAATAATAACCTTACCCATATGGAGCACCCTGATCCACAGCGTGGAGGATCAATGTTATATACCTTCATGAGGAAACAACCACCAACATTCAATGGGAGTACAAATACATTAGTAGCTGAGTAATGGATAAATTCCTTAGATAAAAAATTCCATGCCTTGGGGAGTAGTGAGAGGGAAAAAGTTATCATGGAAGTTTACCGCCTCACTGGATATTCTGATCAATGGTGGTCATTGATTCAAAACACAAAGGAAGATAATGAAGTATCAAATATGGAATGGAGGGAGTTTAAAGAGCTTTTCTTAGAAAAATACTTTCCTCATGACCATCGAGCAGATATGGAAAGGTAATTTTTGAGTCTAAGGCAAAAGGAGGATGATAATGTCGCAAAGTATGAAGATAACTTTACAAGGTTAGCAAGGCATGTTGTAGATTATATACGTAACCCAAGAAGTAATATTGATCATTTCATTGATGGGTTAAAACCATTTATCCATCGAGCATTAGTCTCACAATCCTTCTCGTCATATGAAGATATTGTCTCATACGCTATCAAGATAGAAAAAGAATTCTCTAAGTATTATGACTTTAAAGCAAAGAAAGAGAAGAATAGATATATTTATCACTCTAGAAATGGAAATAAGTGGAAGAAGGGAAAAGTTGAATATCTATCCTGCAGTAAATGTGGGAAGAAACACTGTGGTACTTGCTTGAATGGAATGGGAGTCTGTTACAAGTGTGGTGAAAAAGGCCACCAAGCTGGTGATTTCAAGGGGAAGAAATAAGCTACTGATGTTCAATGATACAATTTCAGGGAGATGGGACATTATGCAAATGAATGTCCTAAGCATCAAGGGAACTTACCTCAGAAAAGGCCAAGGGATCAAGGCCAAGATTATGCTATTACTACTACTGAGGTAGAGGCTCCGAAAGACGGGGTGGCAGGTAATTTAATGGTTTCCTCATGTTTAGAAAATGATTTATTTGATTATGGATCATTGCATTGTTTCATATCTTCCCAATTTGCTAAGAAAATTAGATATTTCCAATTTCATTTAACAAGGGAGTTGTCAGTAAAAACTCTTAAGGGAAGTATCATTGTAACAAAGTTTTGTGAATCAGTCCCCATTATAGCACATAAATGTTCTTTATCTACTGATCCCATCGTCATACCCATGATTTAATTTGATATAATGCTCAGTATAGATTGGATTTCGGACCATGATGCGAAAATTTATTGTAAGAAGAAGGAGGTTACTATTTTTGATGACAATGATAAGGAACACCTTATCTTTAAAGTAGAATCATCACCACCTGATTCTTATCTAGATCCACCACCGGTAGCTTAACTAAATTCAATTATTGGGGAGAAAGAGAATGAAATAACTATGGTTGAGGAAAGGAATGTTCAAATAGTGTATGTACCTATTGTGAAAGAATATGTTGATGTGTTTCCAAAAGATTTACATGGAAATCCTCCAGAACGAGAAATTGAGTTTTCCATTGATTTAATTCCTAGTTCAAGGCCCATATTGAAGACCCCTTATAGAAAGGAAACTATGGAATTATTGCAACTAATGAAAAAATTAGAGGAATTAAGTAATAATAGATTTATTCTCCCTAGTGTTTCTCCACGGGGAGCACCAGTCCTTTTTTTAAGAAGAATGATGGATCTATGAGGTTATATATCGACTATGGGGAGATCAATGCTATTACAATAAAGAAAAAGTATCCCGTAACTCGCATTGATGATTTAAATGACTAACTTCTTGTATATAAATACTTTTCAAAGATTTACCTTCGATATAGATACCATCAGTTGTGTGTGAAGAAGGAATACATTTTGAAGATAGTATTTCGGACCAGGTACGAGCATTACGAGTTTACAATAATGCCTTTTGGATTGACTAATACACCCTCTGTTTTCATGGATCTAATGGATTGAGTTTTTGAGGAATATCTTGATGACTTTGTAGTGGTATTAATTGATGATATCTTGGTATAATCCAAAAGCTACGAAGATCATGAAAACCACTTGCGCATTATCCTGAAGACTCTTAGAATACATGAATTATATGGTAAGCTTAGAAATTTTGAATTATGGCTTCAGGAGATTTCTTTTCTCGGCCATATTGTCTCTAAGGATGGAATTTTCGTTGATCCTTCAAAGACCAAGGCAATCCAAGAATGGACAGCACCGACAAGTATAACTGAGGTATGCAGATTTATTAGTTTAGTAGGATATTATTGACGTTTTGTCTAGACTGATTATAAAGAGTTTCAAAAAAAGATTAAAGTTGTGAATGATGGTAGATAGAGTAACTTTGTGTATGAAGATAGAATTTTGAAATTTGGGAAGAGACTTTGTGTTCCCGATATACCTGATCTAAAAAGGGAGTTGTTGGATGATGCTTATAGTTCCAATTTCTCTATACACCCTGGAGAACCAAAATGTATAGATATTTGAAGGAACATGTTTTGTGGGACAAAATGAAGAGGGAGATTTCTAATTTTGTGTCAAGATGTATAGTTTGTCAACAAGTGAAAGCTGGAAGGCAAAAGCCTGGAGGAGTCATGCAACATCTTCCCATACTAGAGTGGAAATGGGATAATATTATGATGGACTTTGTAATGGGACTACCAAATACTCCTAGAAGTAATGGTGCAATATGGGTCATTGTTGATCATCTTACCAAGTCACCACATTTTCTTGATATAAGATATGATCTACCACTTGAACGTCTAGCAAGACTATATATTAATGAAGTTGTGAGACTTCATGGAGTACCCCTATCGATTGTTTCTGATCGTGATCCCCGTTTTACATCAAGATTCTGGAGAAGTATTCAGAAAGCCCCGTATTCTAAGCTTCGTTTGAGAACTGCCTACCACCCCCAAACTGATGGAAAATCATAACGGACTATTCAAACCTTAGAAGACATGTTGAGATCATGCTCACTTGACTTTCAAGGTATGTGGGATAAATATTTACCTTTGGTATAATTTTCCTATGACAATAGCTTCAATTCAAGTATTCAGATGGAACCATATGAAGCGTTATAGGGAAAGAGATGTCACACCCCAACTTTTTGGGATGATGTTGGTGAGAGAAAACCTGTAGGACCTGAACTTGTTGAGGAAACGATGGAAAAGGTGAAGGTAATCAAAACCCACATCAAAGCAGCTCAAAGTAGGCAGAAGATCTATTCCTATAACCAAAGGAAGGATTTGGAATTTCAGGTATAAGATCATGTTTTTTAAGGTATATCCATGGAAGGGTGTTATACGTTTCGGTAAGAAGGGTAAATTGAGTCGCAGGTACATCGGACCTTTCGAAATTCTAGGACGAATTGGGGTTTCAGCTTATCGTTTGGCAATGCCGCCATGTATCTCCAAAGTTCACGATGTGTTCCACATATCATTGTTGAGAAAATACATGTTTGACCCAACGAATGTACTCACCTATGAGGAATTAGAACTGGAACCCAATCTATCTTATTGCAAAGAGCCTATCAAGATTCTTGATACAAGAGAACAAGTGCTGAGAAACCAGATGACTTGTCTGGTAAAAGTTCTATGGAGAAACCATCAGATGGAAGAGGGAATGTGGGAACCCAAGAAACTTATGATGAAGAACCACCCGAGCCTTTTCATGGAGTAGTATTCTAGAAATTTTGAGGACAAAATTATTTGGAGGAGGGGAGAATGTAACACCCCAAGCTTCCACGGTATGTTTCTCTTTGAATAATGCAATAGCTTGCATTGTACGCAACTTCGAGAATCTAACACACCGCGACCAATCAAAGTAGCTGTTATGAATATTAATACCCCCTTTTTAAAAAATTTTAAATTTTATCTTTCAAAATGGACTTCATTTTTAGATTCGGAATATCAAAATTAGCTTAGGGAGAAGTTTTGGTATTTTTCTAAAAACTTTCAATTTTTAAAGAATAGTGAAAAACATTGAGTTATATTTTAAAACCGAATTTTTTTAAATAATTATATATTTTATTAAAATTTATTTTAGGTAAAAATAAATACATAATACCTATATAATTTTAATATAATTCATTGTATTTAGTTTATAATAATTTTAGATATATAAAAATTTTATTGAACTTTTCACTGTCTTTTACCCACCTCCTAGGTGAATTTGAAAATTCACATAAAACTTAATTTGACCGCTTTTGTGAGTGGAATTTCAAAAATTCAAGAGACATGGTTTATATTAGTAAGAAAAATTTGGTTCAATAAGATGAAAATAATTTTTGGTGAATAGTAACTTTTTACTTTTATTTCCCACGGTTAAAAGTAAATAGGGTATTTAAGGGTAAAATGATATTATTATTACCCTGAAAAATATTCTAATTCTATTGCATAAGTATAATTTGACCAAAAAACAACCTTAGGAATAAAATATGAACCTATTTTGTCCACTTGGATTAGATAAGGACACTTATTATGATTTTATTTAAAGAAGAGTTAAAAGAGTTAAAATCAAATTTTAATAACTAAAACATTTTTAATATTAGGTTATACATTTGATAAATTTGATTATAAATATTCATTATAAAGATAAAAACATTTCCTATATAATGGTATTTTATTTATATTCTTTTAGACATTAAATAATTTAATTTATTTATGACACAATGATGATGCAGTAATTACCTAATTAACGAAATATTAAAATAATCAATATTATAAATATCCAAATAAATGTAATTTCAGACTTTTTATGAATTATACAAAATTTCTCGGTTACTATGACATATTAGGGTTAGTTATATGATTTTTTTGAAGTAATAATTCTGTTATGAATTTAGCAAAAACAAAATACCAAATAGTGTCAAAATTTACATAAAAGCATTTTTAAAACAAATATTATATTATTAATTGATATTATATTCCTAAAATTCTATTGTTTGGCCAAACAACTTATATAATGATAGGTGTATCATTAATGAATCACTTGGGGTTCTTTTGTAAGTATATAGTAATTTTATTAACCATATAATATAAAAATACAAAGAGACATGGTAAATGTCAAACTATTTAACTAAGAGTTAAATCTAAATGATAAGGTTAATATAGTGACCCAAACCTGTATAAAACCTATTGGTTGAGAGTTTTTATACCTATACCCACCTTATACTTTAAATAATATATTTTTTACCCATTAGAAACCGAAAATTATTTTATTATAAAATAATATTTCTAGCTTTTCCTAAGGTACCCCTCACCCCTCTCATAAAAGCTCACTCCCCCTTCTCTCTAATTCACACCTTAAAAGACATTTGTCTCAGAAAAACCCGGCCCAAATAACCTATAAACTTTCCTACCTTAATCCTAGAGGCCTTTATTTAGTCATAAATCTAACCTAAGGATCCATTTTGATCAAATCAAAAGGAAGAACCCGAAGAAGAGGTAGATATCTCACCACCTCTTTCAAGTTCCTTTCTTCTTCCACTTCCTTTTTATTTGTTGTTTCCATTATAAAATAATAACTTAAGTATCTTCTATATATTGTGATGTTATTATAAATATGGTACAATCAAATTCATTATTCTTTCCATCCTTTGAATAACATGTCACCATACGTGCGTCCGTACGGCTTACCATCTCCACATCGTGGTATAATTGTTATTCAATACATTATTATTTGGATGGGTATAATAATGACGTGTAATTGATGTAAATAATAAATATAACATGATAATGATTCTTTATATTTGATATAATATCCAATTATATATTATTTTAATATCAAAAGAATGATATTGTCACTCGTGCGTACGTACGGATTACCATCTCCACATAGTAATGAGATTCATTCCCCATCGTATCCATTCAAGACTAATTTTAATTTTATGATTAAAAATTATGTCTAAAGACTTGATATAATTCTGAATATGAATAAGATACATCTCATTCATAACAATTATAACTCACATAACAAAGAATATAATATAAAACAAATCCGTTAACACCCGAAACGACGATAATACTAAGATATTATTAAAAAAGCAATGTTAAAAGATCATATATGATATCATATTAATGTATATGATTATAGTATAATTTTATAACAATTATTTCACCATTATAAAGGAGGTTAACCTACCCTCAACCACGGAAAAGTACAAGGTAAGGGTTAATTTCACAATCTCTTCATTATCCGAGGTTGTTTATATGTAATTATCTACTGGGACCACATTATCATCTACATCCATGTTTCTTAAAAATGTATTTCAAAACATTCTTACTATTTTATAGAATATGGGTTAAATTCATTTATACCCTTGTTTGAATTTTTATAATATTTTTATATCAGAATCTTTCCATCGTTTTCCAAACAAGGTCCTTTTTAACCATTTCGACAAAATTAATGTAAGAATGTCTTTTTGACATATACGGCGGGTGCAACTATTTTCCGCCCTTATAAAATCATCAAAGCTTCCCTTACAAGCTTATAAGAATATTTTCAAAGTAAATGTTTTATTTTATATTTATGTGACTTTTAAATGATTTAAAAAAAAGAGTTATTTCTCTCAAATAGTTTTTATTTCATCTATGTCAACATCCTTTGATGGATTTTAAGCTTATTTGAAGTTGATTTATTATGATACAAAACATACATATATTATTAAAGTTTTTGTGATATGTTTGACTATGGATGTGTTATTTTTATACCATTAATGGTTTATGGATAAATTATTGACATTTCGTATTCTAGTTTTAATATGAATGTTTATGTTTTGTTTAAGCCTATTCATATGAGGAATGCACGAGATTTAGTAAGTGACAGGTGGAGCCCGCTATAGCTCCTCGATGCATCATTAGGTCTCATGAGGCAAACTAGTGTCTTGGCACAAGGCCTCAACAGAATCTTATTTTTAGTCTTAGCACAAGGCCTTGACTATGTGGTTATGATAGTATGACATTATGCATTCCATCATTATGAAAGTGGTTATTGATATTACATGTGATTAGTCGACTAGTAGAATATCCATGTGAATATGTAAATGGAATTATTTCATTTTATTTTTTCCATATTATGCTGAAGTTCAAGTTTAAATGGCTTTTGTTTTAGTTATACATTGCCTTAAATGTTTATGCCAATTTATGAATGTTTCTGCTATATTGTTATCCTTACTGAGCATCTGAACTCACCCCTTTCTGTGTTTTATTTTTTCCAGGATGTGAAGAGGTATTTTATGATTCACCTATAGGGATAGTCTAAGGGGATATGAGTGTGGAATATGGAGACCCTGTTGTTGTAGTTCTTCACTTTATCATGTGATGTAAGATTTATGAATGTATCTAGTGTTTCCAAGGCTACTAAACTAATCGGTCTTTCGAGACTTGATCTTTTGTGATCATGCCAATGTTATATAATAATTCATCGACTCTAAGTAACTGGGGTCGGGGCGTTACAACAATTCACCCCCCCCCCTCTCTTGTATATTGAGCATCATTAGATACTTTATATAGTATATCTATTATTTCAATCCTATATTTGGTATTATAGAGTATATCATATTCATATACCATCTCAACACTTTGATGCAGAAGATGATAGAGGATGTGAAAATAAGAAGTTTCCCCAAATCAATATTTATTAAGAAGGTCTACTGAGATTTGGTAAAAGGTTATATATTCCATATGTTCTTGATATAAAGAAGCATATGATGGATGATGCTCATAGATCTTCATTATCTATATACCTCTAAATCACTAAGATGTATAGGGACCTTTATGGTCATTATTGATGGGATAATATAAAAAGATAAATTTATAATTATATGGAAAGATTATTAGTGTGTCAATAAGTGAAGGTGGAACAACAAATTCCTAAAGGGATATTACAAACACTACCTATCCCTATATGGAAGTTGGATAATATCACTATGGACATTTTTACTAGCCTTATGAATACATCCAAGGGTAACAATTCTATATGGGTAATCATTGATATATTGATAAATTCTACCCATTTCATTTCACTAAGAGAGGATTTATCCATAGAATTCCTAGCACGCCTTAATATTCAAGATGTAGTGACACTATATAGAATATCTTTGTTTATTTTTTCTGATAGAGATATAATATTTTCTTCTAAATTATAGAGGACCCTCAAAAGTCTTTGAATATAAAATTAAACCTGAGAACTACATATCATCCTCAAACTGATGGGTAGTCCGAGAGGAATATTCAAACATTTGAAGATATGTTACGGGCTAGATCACATTATTTTCAAGGGATTCAGGATCAATATATTCCTATTATTTAAATCTCCAATAAAAACATTTTGCACTCAATCATTCAAATGATGCATTTTAAATCTCTCTATATAAGGATTTTTAGAACTCTAATATGATGGTATTATGTTGGAGAAGATAAACTATTGGGACTAAACATTGTGAAATAGACTGTAGAAAAGATAAGTGATTCAAAAACTCATCAAAGCTGTTCAATGTCGACAAAAATTTTAAACTGAAAAATAATGTAAAGTCTTAGAGTTTCATGATTAGGATCATTTATTTATCATTATCTCATTATGGAAAGGGGTATTGGGGTTCTAAAAGAAGGGTAAACTGAATCCAAAATCCATTGGATCATTTGATATTTCAGAGCATGTTGGAGTAGTTTCTTATTGATTGTGACTACCACCAAATCATTCCAATATCCATGATGTCTTTCATGTGTCCCTATTGAGAAAGTATATGTCTCACCCATTACATATACTTGATATTAATGGTGTGTAATTGGAACCTAAGTTATCTTATGAAGAGGAACCAATCTATATTCTCAACAAAAGGGAAAACTTGTTGATTAATCATAAAACATGACTTGTGAAAGGTTTTTGGAGAAGACACAAGTACAAAGAAGCAACTTGGGATCCTAAGGAATCAATGAAGGAGAAATTATACCCATTTGTATTGATGCAAGTGTGAAATTTCAAGGATGAATTTTTTTATGGGGGGATGTAACAACCTAAAAATTCCCTCTATGATTACTTAAATTACTCATTTTTTATAATGAATATTTTATTATTTTTTACAATGTAAGTACATAGAATGAATATTACATGTATATATATATATATACATGTCATCTAATAATACTGATTACTATATCTAAGACTTATACTGGGATATAAAAAAAATTGCAACCACACAATGGTGTACTCCATAAGTTCAAACTCTTCCTGGAAGATTAAACCTTCCATGAGAACTTTTAAAATAAAATAAACATTTGGAATATAATTGAAATTATCAAAGTAAATTTAGAAACCTATGAGAATCAACTAGTAAATATTGATGAATGGTTGAGTTTATATATAGTATAAAAGGAAAATTGACCATTTTGATCTGGATGTTTCCTGATCATTGGCCTATATGAATGATGTTCAATATGACCATTAAGCATTAGGAACATTGGTAATAATGTTATAATTAAAATTAGTGTTTATAAAGGGTAATAATAAATGATAATTGATGTATAAAAGAGAAATTATGGCCTTAACTGGTATATTAATTCCTTTTGAAGACCATTTTTTAGAACTTATGAGGGGTAGCATCACTGTGGTTTTATCTTGACCAAGAAATAGTTGAAAAAAGTCATATACTGATATCCAAAAGTCATATCTAAAGGCCCATAGTGGTCGTCTGGAAACTGCCAAACGAAGGACTCTTTTGCCCCATCATTATAGCCTATAGTGTCTATAAAATGGCAGACATTGTAGACTAAATTGGGGTAACCTTTAGAAAATTCCATTTGGAAGTCTTTATAGTTAACACGCATAGAGACTTCCATATGGATGTCACTATAGTCAAACCTATCCAAGACTATGGAGGCCATTATTTGGAAGTTCATATAGGGTCCCTTGGTCTAGCCTATAGAGACATCTATATGGATGCCACTATATTTTTTAAAAAAAAATCACAGTAGAATTAAAAAAACCACCATCTTTTAAAAATGAATTAAATATTTAAAAATATATATATATAACCATAGGAACATAAATATCTTTGTCTAATCATCTTCCAAGCTCCACACCCATCATTGAATAAAATTGTATATGATAAAATTTCATAAAATAATTTGTTATGTAAAAAATATACCAATGAACTAATAATTTAAATGCTATAAAATATTTCAATTAAAACTTAGTACAATAGACCAAAGTTATTTGATTTTGAATATATTTTGATAATTTCTAATAACTTTTTAAAAATTTAAAACTATTTATGCAGTCGTTCTGAGGAAACTAAATGGCTAATTGGAATTTTGTCTACTCATACATTTTATAAATAATAATAAGACATTTTTATAATTATTTCAAACCATTCTAAGTTCATTATATATATATGAGTGACTGTTAAAATCATGTTTAATATTTTATGACACTAAAATTGAATTTCCCATCATTCTTGTAAATGAAACATCTGATTGATGTATAGTTTTCTTGACAATTTCACAATCCACTCTATGGTTGTTTTCTTAAGATTTCACGGTATTCAGAGGTCGTTCGATTTATTTTGACCCCCCCCCCCCAGTGTTTTTAAAGGGTATAAAACCTTTAAAACCATATATTCAAATATAAATAATAATAATAATAATAATAATATGGTTTTCCTATGATTTCAAGTTATTCTAGGGTCATTTTCTATGGATCTGACCGTTAAATATATGTTTTGGTATTTTATGACACTAAAAGTGCGTTCTTGGTCTTATAGGGAAAAGAATACCTAGGATTGGAATTATATCTTCTATACCATTTACAAATTTACCCTAAAATTATTTTGGTTTAATTTCATAGAATTAAGATGTCGTTCAGTTGGTTTTAACCCCCAGGTGCACCATTTTAAAGGGAATCAAACATTTAAAAACTGCATATTTGGTTGTTTTAGGCCGACCATAAGTTTAATTGATATTCTGTCAAATTTTAAATTTCAAGAATAATAATAAGATGGTTTTATCATGATTACAATCCATTATTATCTAATTTTCTATAAATATAACTGTTTAAATCATGTTTTAGTGTTTTACGACACTAAAAGTATGTTTTCCATCATCCCGGAAAAACAACACCTCTGATTGATGTACCGGATGCTTGAACATTTAACAATTAACTCTATGGGGGTTTTCATCTAATTTTATGGAATTATGAGGTCCTACAATTATATTTGACCCCCCTACAGGTTCTTAAAGGGAACCAAACCTCTAAAAATTAATATTTGGTCATTCTAGGAAGACCACATGTCTTATTATTGTTATTTTCCCTTGTACACATCAAAAATAATAATAATAAGTTTGTAATATGATTTCAAGACATTTTGATGTTTTTTTCTATGGATCTGGCCATTTAATGTGTGTTTTGGTGTTTCATGACACTAAAAGTGTGTTTTCGGTCCTACTGGGAAAACTCCACCTTGGATTGAGTTCCTTCTGTTGAAACATTTAAAAATTCACTATAATGAAGTTATCATAAAATTTAATTTCATTCAGATGATTTTTATTTGGTTTTGACCCCTAGACACACCTTTTTAAAGAGAATAAATCCTTTTAAAACCCCACATTTTGTTCATTCTGGGAAGACCACACATCTGATTGACATTTCATCTATACATACACATAAAAATAATAATAATATATTTTTACTATGATTTAATACCATTATGAGATTTTTTCTATATATCTAACCATTAAATGTATGTTTTGGTGTTTTATGATACTAAAAGTGTATTTTCCATCATCCAAGTAAAACAAAACTCCTGATTGATGTATCGTTGGTTCAACCATTTCAAAAGTCACTAAATATTTTTTCATCTAATTTCATGGAATTCATAGTTCATTTGGTTGGTTTTGACCCCCCCCCCCCCCAATGTGTTTTTAAAGGACATCAAACCTTTAAAAATCTCATATTCGATCATTCTAGAAGATTGCACATCTTATTGACATGTTGTATCCTTTTATGAAATACAAATAATAATAATATGTCTTTTATATTATTTTAAGTCCATTAAATGCACGTTTTGGTGTTTTATGGAACTAAAAGTTCATTTTTTTTGTCATCTCGGGGAAACAACACCTTTAATTAATGTAACATATACTCAAAAATTTCATAATTCACTATACATTTCTTTTCATCTAATATCACAGCATTTAGAGGTATTCTGATTGGTTTTGACACCCCCCCCCCCCCCCCCTCATGTTTTTAAATGGGCATCAAACCTTTCAAAACTACATATTCGGTCATTCTAAGAATCTCGTGCATCTAATTAAAAAATCATATCCTCTTACACATCAAATATAATAATAAGATATTTTTTTTGATTTCAAGTCATTCTGAGGTTGTTTTTATGAATCTTTTCTTTAACAAGCATTTTTTTGTTTTGTGACACTAAAATTGCATTTTCAGTCCTCCCACTAAAATGACACATTAGATTAACATTCCATCCACTCAACCATTTCACAATTCACTATACTATTGTTATCATCTAATTTCAAAACATTTATATTCTGGTTGGTTTGTTTTGATCCCTAGACGCACCTTTTTAAAGGGTGTTAAACCTTTTAAAAACCGTATATTTGGTCATTCCAAGCATAGTTCATGTTTTATTGATGTTCAAAATATTAATATGAAAATTGTGTTCTTATTTAAAGTCAGTTTGAGGGTTTTTATATAAATATGACCATTAAACATATGTTTTTGTGTTTAATGACACTGAAAGTGCATTTTCTATCATATTAGGAAAACATAACCTTAAATTAATATATCATCTGATCGACCATTTAAAAATTTAATCTAATGTTTTTTTTATTCAATCCATTTTGATACCTTTTTCTATTGATCTATCCTTTAAATGCACATTTTGGTGTTGTGTGACACTAAAAATTTGTTTTTGGTCCTCCCAATAAAATACCATATTATATTGACATTCCTTCTACTTGACCATTATAAAATTCACATTAGAGTTTTTTCATCTGTTTTCATTTCATTTGTATATTTTTTAGTTGGTTTTGACCCATAGACGTACCTTTTTAAAGGGCACTAAAACTTTAAAAACAACATATTTAGTCATTCCGGGCAAACCGCACATCCAATTTATGTGATAACTACCTTTACATGTCATAAATAATAATAATAATTTTTTTCTATTATTTCAACTCATTTTGTGGTCTTTTTCAATATATATGACCATTAAATACATGTTTTGGTGTTTCATGACTCTAAAATTGTGTTTTCCCTCATCACCGACAAACGGCGCATTTCTTTTATGTACCTTCTAATTGAACATTTTACAATTCACTCTATGGTTCCTTTTGTATAATTTTCTATCATTATGAGGTTGTTCGGTTGGTTTTGACCCCCCCCCCTCCCCCATGTGTGTGTTTTAAAAGGTCATCAAACCTTTAAAACTACATATTAGGTCTTTCCAGATAGACCACCCATCCAGTCCTCATACATTTCAATAATAATAATAATAATGTGGTTTTCCTATGATTTCAATTCATTTTGTGGTCATTTTCTATGCATCTGATCGTTAAATTCATGTTTTAGTGTTTTATGACACTAAAAGAGTGTTTTATGTCCTCCTAGAAAAACACTACCTCAGATTGATGTTTTTTCTATTCAACCATTCTGAAATTCAATCAACTGTTGTTTTTTCAAATTTCATAGCATTCGAATGCCGTGTTGTTGGTTTTGACCCCTATACATGCCTGTTTAAAGGGCATCAACCCTTTAAAACTCACTAATTAAGTCATTCTAGGCATATAGTACGTCCAAAAGATGTGTTTTTTACCCATACATATCAAAAATAATAATAATATGGTTTTAATATCATGGAATTTAGATTTCATTTGATTGGTTTTGACCCCCCCCCCCCCCCCCCGTGTTTTTTTAAAGGGCATCAAACCTTTTAAAAATCCATATTCATTCCCAAAAAACCACATTTCTGATTCATGTTATGTCTCATCATAAACATAAGAAATAATAATATGGGTTTACCATGATTTCAAGTCACTCTAATGTTTTTTCTATGGATCTGACCATTAAACACACGTTTTGGTGTTTTATGACACTAAAAGAGTGTTTTTAGTCCTCCCAGGAAAACACCACCACGAATTGACTTTCCATTGACTCAAACATTTCAAAATTCACTATATGGTTTTTTCACCCAATTTAACACCATTTAGATGTCATTATATTGATTTTGATCCCATACACACCTTTTTAAAGGGCATCAAACCTTTAACCACTGCATATTTGGTCATTTTGGGAAGACCCCATGTTCGATTGATGTTTCATGATCACTTACACCTTAATAATAATAATAAGATGTTTACATATGATTTTAATTCATTTTTAGTACGTTTTCTATAGATTTATTTTTAAACACACGTTTCAGTGTTTCATGAAATTAAAGTGGGTTTTCCATTATCCCATAAAAAAGAACCTCCAATTTATGTACCGTCTAGTTAAGCTTTTAAAAATACACTCTACGGGTTTTTTTGTCTAATTTAATGGAATTCAGAGTTGTTTCAGTTGGTTTTGACCCCCTACCCCCAAAATGTTTTTAAAGGGTGTCAAACCTTTAAAACCTGCATAATAGTTTGTTCCTAGAATACCGTGTGTCTAATTGATGTGATGTCTCCACATAAATGTAAAAAATAATAATAATATGGTTTTATTTTATTTAAACTCATTTCAAGGTCATTTTCTATGGATATAACTATTAAATGCATGTTTTGGTGTTTTTTGACACTAAAAGTGAGTCTTTGGTCATCCCAGGAAAAATTCACATCGAATTGATGTTTTATATTATTGAACATTTCACAATTGACTCTATGATTGTTTTTGTCTAATTTCATGGCATTCATATTCCATTTGGTTGGTATTGACCCTCGTACGTACGTTTTAAAGGGGAGTCATACCTTTAAAAACTGTCTATTTGGTCATTCTGAGTAGAACACACATCATATTGATGTGTTGTATACTCGTACACATCAAGAATAATAATAATATGATTTTACTATGATTTAAAGTCATTAGATGGTCTTTTTCTATAGATATTTCCATTAAACACATGTTTTGGTGTTTTTTAACACTAAATTTTTTTTTTCATCATACTGGGAAAGTGAAACCTCCAATTGATGTACATTCTACTTAATCATTTTAAAATTTAATCTACAATTTTTTATACGATTTTATGACATTTGGAGGTCTCTCAATTGGTTTTGACCCCCCCCCCCCTCCCATATGTTTTTAAAGGGTGTTAAACCTTTAAAAAATACATATTCATTCATTTCAGGAATACGGAATGTTCAAAGTACATGATGTATCGTATTACATGTCAAAAATAATAATAATAATAATACATTTTCCCCCAAATTTCAAGCCATTTCGAGGTTTTTTTCTATGGATCTAACCATTAAACCCATGTTTTGGTGTTTTGTGACACTAAAAGTACGTTTTCAGTCCTTCTAGGAAAACGCCAGTTCAGATAAAATTTTTGTCAACTTGACCACTAAAAATTAACTCGACATTTTTTTCGTATAATTTCATGGAATTCTAATTTCGTTCGGGTGGTTGTGATCTCCGGACGCACCTTTTTTAAGGGCGTCCAACCATTTAAAAACTTCATATTCTGTTGTTCAGTGTAGACAACACATTATATTGGTGTGTCGTACACTCTCATAGATCAATAATAATAATAATAATAATTTATTTTTTCGATGATTTTAATCCATTCTGATGTCATTTTCTATAAATTTAACCATAAAACGGCTGTTTTGGGTTTTTTATGATAGTAAAAGTGCATTTTCCATCATCCCTGGAAAACACCACCACCAAGTATAGTGTGTTCAACCATATCATAATTAAATAACTGTTTATTTTTTATTAAATCCATGTAATTTATAGTTTTTTTATTTGTTTTGACCCCCCCCCCCCCCCACACACACACATGTTTTTAAAGGGTGTAAAAACCTTTAAAAACAATATATTAGGTCATTCCTGGAAGACTGCAAATCCGATTAATGTGTCATCTCCTCATAAAGATAAATAATAATAATAATATACTGTTATTGTGATTTCATGTGATTCTGGGGACATTTTATGTGGATATGAACAATAAACACGCATTTTGGGGTTTATGACACTAAAAGTGGATTTTCGGTCCTCCCTGGAAAATTACAACTCGGAATGATGTTTTGTCTACTCAACTATTTCACAATTCACTCTATATTTATTTCACTCTAATTTCATGGAATTATAATTCCATTCATCTGGTTTTTACCTATAAGTGCCCCTCATGGTTGAATTTTAAGTGTTTTTCACTCTTTGTTAAAGATATTCCTAATGTGGAATTTATTGGTGGTGAAGAGATTATAGTTGAGGAACATCCTGGTGAAAAATTCAGATTCATTGAATTAAGTTTATAAGTACTCTTTCCACTTTAGATCATAGATAAATATTCATGTGAATTAAAATCAAATCAATAAATAATATCCTTTATGGGTGTTTGAGTTGTTTCTAAATACTCGGAGAATTTGATTTACATTTTTTTGTCATTTTAATTTTGGTAAAACTTATTACATTTATTAAATCATAGTCTAATGACCAATAGTTTTATTTTATTTTTATAAATTTTTTATTAATATATTACTTTGATATATTTTAAATTTATTGATAATTATACTTTCTGATAAATATATAACATGTGTGAGGGATAAAAATCCATAGTTATAATTTAGACTAAGATCCCCCCTCTTATAGTTCTATATCCATATAAATATGATAATATTATCCACCCTATAGAATTATTTATCTAGAATAAAATCTAGGTTATATATTATAGGTTCTCCATTAATAAATATTTCATCTGGAATCACACCATATATATATTGAATCCATTGGATTCTATAACAACTCACTAAAAATACACCCACCATGTTATCACTATCTGGGAGGGTGAACTCTATAAAAGTAAATTATGGGTTTGTTTTGATATCTCACATATTTTTTGTGTATGACATGGTCATATTAATTAAGAGTATAAGAAACTCAATTAAAAGGCTCAAACAAAAGGATTTAAATTGAATATTTTTAACATATCATCCATTAAATTACAAGCAGAATTACAAGTTAGAAAATTAAATTCATATCTTTTAGAGGAAGTATAACACCTGAAAAAAGTTTTATATCATCCATCCCAATAAATGTACATATAGTCATTCATACCCCAAAATATTTCTTTAAAATAATTGAATCAATTATCAATATTTTCATTTGGGATGCA
The DNA here is from genome assembly GCA_963277665.1 of Viscum album. NCBI lineage: Eukaryota > Viridiplantae > Streptophyta > Magnoliopsida > Santalales > Viscaceae > Viscum > Viscum album. The sequence continues at coordinate 1,444,675,278 of OY728128.1, forward strand.
AAGTAGGGGTGTGGATATCACTAGGGAAGTTGGTCCAGGCATGCTAAGCTATATGATGAGGGTGGAATTAATCAAAAAAATATTGAGGGGGCTATATAGTGAATTCAAGCTAAACATTCAAGGGAGGAATTCACTGGCCATTCTTTAAGGGAAATATTCAATCAAAAAAATAGGGACATTATTCGGATAGATGTATGGAATAGTAGCATAGAATTTTGTTGAATATTTGATGCCTGTGATGGTTAAGTTACTTTTTTTAGAAAAAAATATAAAGAATTAATAAAAAGGAGAAGTTGATCCAAGAACATGAGTTCACTATTATATATATTTTGTTGAATAAGTCTCAAGGAGGTAGAGTGAAATTTTTTATATCTATTTTAGTAAGGAAGAGAACATAGAAATAATTCGAATGGAGAAAAGAATAAGAAAATTGGGAATATCATTGATTCTCATTGCCACATATGTTTTATTATAGAAAAAGTGTTATTAACACCAATAGGTTTTGTTGTGGATTAAATTTGATATATTTGGATTACAATGATTAAAATATTATGTGAATTCATCTAGAAAACAAAAAAACATTAAAATTATTCAACTGAAATGAAATGTTAAATATTAAAATTCTAATGTGAACTACCTCCTGCATGAGTTGCATCCTCATATGGATCACCAATGAACTCATGACAATTTCCACTAGTTGTATATGGTTCCAACAAGATATATAAATATTCTATATCTTATTCATATCAATAAAATTTATTATGAGTATAGATTATATCCTTTTTTATCTTTGTAATCACTAGTGTACCATCAACATGATGTGGCGCCATCACTTCATTGATATGTGATGACATCTATGATAATCTATTCTTGTACTCTACACTTAACTTTTGAAACTGATCATCTATACTGCACTGAATAGCCTATATAGAAGCATATATCTTAGTATCTATGTTCATCCCTATATTTCTTCATGCACTCATCGCCTCTACTCTAAGAAATGAACATCATGATTCACTAGTGTTATAATTCAAATAATAACCATAACTGTTATGCCCCCACGACATTCTAAAATATCTCATCTATGTGCATAATACTTCATTGTTGCTCCTCTAGAAACTCTATTAACTTAGTATCAAAATGAACATGTTGAATATAAATAATGAATTTATGAACAAATGTGAATAATTTCTGTAAAATAAAAATGAATTTTTTACTAAATAATTTTCTTACTATAAAGTCGGCAACATCGGGATCACCCGCTCGATGAGTCCTCACCAATATCAATATATGGTTGGTCAGCTCGCATCACTAGTGTAACTATAATAAATATAAAAACCCATGTACTTATAGAATAATTTTTTTTCATTCTTGAATTGAATAATAAATTTCATTATAAATGTATAATTAAATAAGTGGTCTTTATAGAAATAAATGAATCAATACCAAAGGAATGGTAACCTGACAATTGGAATAATAATGTTACCATTAGGAATAGTAATTTGTACATTATAATTATAACCTCACATAGGAAAGTATAAATAAAATTTTAGGTATATCATAAAAGAAAATATGATATACTTATATCATGGAATAACAAAATAAATATTTTTAAAATAAATAAGTAAGTGTTGGTATTTTTGTGAAGTGTAAATGTTTATTTAAAATTTTTTAAAAAATATAATTATTTTAAAGAACATTTATTTTTGTAAAATATATTCATAAATTAATATTTTTTTACACTAATTATAAGATAATTTTATGAGACCTTAGTGAATTTTTTAAAGTGTCATAAAATCAGTTGTAATATTGAAATCAGTATTTCTTGAATAAATAATGATTTTAATTGAAAATTAAATTTCTCATATTTCTATAATTATTTTCAAAAAAAATGATTCAATTATAAAAATCTACATGTTGAAAAATGGTTAGAGTGAATTTTTGGGATTTTTCTAAAATAGTTGATTTTTTAGAATAGTGAAATATTAATATTTACAGTATTTAACATTATAAGTTAAATACACAAATTATTGAGTCATTAATGATGTATAGATGAGTTAATCACTCATTATTTTTTTACATAAATTCTCTAGTTACTTTATTTAGTCATGGGAATCAACACTATTTATATTCTTGAGCCAAAATAAAAAACAAATGAATAAAAAAAATCCAAAATACCCCTCTCCTCTCCCAATAAATACCACCCCTTCTCCTCACACCTCAAAATCCTTTTAGATTGTCTAAATTCTGAAAACTCCTCTTCCCAATCCTCTTCCCCACACCTATACCTTTTTCTCACCAAAAGACAAAACCCAATCTCTTTAAGGAGCTTCTCAAGGAGGCGATATTCAAGATGTAAAATCCTTCTTAAAATTTTAAATTCTATCTTTCTTTCTTTCTGTCTACCTTATCCCCACCTCAGATATCCATAATTTCATGATAACTCCAGTATTATATATATACTTTATTTTTATTTTGTTAATGTAAAATCCATCATCTAACCTCTTCTCTTCTCCTATTATTCTAAAAAATGAAAACATCATTTCTGACATGTCGATTCACCACCATTATGAGTGATGGGTTTTAATTTTCTTTTACCACATTAAATTCATGTCAAAAACCATTATTATGGTTAAAAAATATTTAAATATTTATATTATAACTTTTTTAATTTTTTTTAACTAATTTATAGACACAATATTAAATAAAATGAAATTACTTTGTGATGGTTGGAAAACCCGCCAAAAATAAACCAAACATATTTTATATAATGGATCATCCTTATATTAGAAAAAATATATAGGATCATTTAAAATTAAATAAACATATTAAGACCATCTATTTCCACTTCTGGTGTTTTTATTCCATCTGACAAGAACTCCCATAATAATACTCAAGTGAACCGACCCTAAATCCATGAAATGAATGATCTTGGAATGAATATTATGATATTTATAACTCATTAAAATGTACATAAATGAATTTAATAAATTTTTAATAAATAAAATATATGTAGAAAAGTTTCTTAATTAATTAATTAATGAATCTAATTTTATTATCTAGGATATTAGTTATAAGTGCAGAAGGCTTTCAAACATAAGGTAAGATAATTCTTAATTAAATTTTCATTCTTTGGGTTAACCTTCTACTACATTGATTTTTTTAGGCTAATGTTATTTGTGAAATTAATTTTTATTATATTATGTATTATTATGAATATTTATAATTTATATTTATATTCCATTCATTTAATTAATTATCTCTTCAATTATATGATATTTTTAAGGGACTTTCTTTTTAAAAATACTCTTGTCAAGTTAAAAAAAATTTACTTATATAGCATAAGAAGATTTTTTCCACTTTCATGATACCTTATTGATTTTATGAATCCTTTAAAAGTTTAAAAGATTATTTTTAAAATAAAATTTTTTCATTTATAAGTGTTCATCTTCTTAAAAATGAAAAGTGATTTCAAAGTGGAAAATTTATTTTCCCCAAGAATATTTCTTTTATAAAAGATTTATGTGTTATGGTCTTGTTAAGGTTCTTGGTAATTGTTATGATGATGGGTGGTTCCATTAGAAATTGAGGGTGGGTGAGACTGTTATATCTCTCCAATGCATTGGGTAAAGGGTTAGAGCTAACCGATTAGGTTTCCCCTAAGATATTATGGGAATATATTGTGATGGCTATTCCAAGTGTAACCATAATGGTTACTCCCTGTGTAGCTGGGAGAGCTAAATTATATGTATGAGCGATATTAAAAGGATTCCACAAGTTACCATCTGTGATTTATTTATGATTTTTATAGTTTTAAAAGAAACTAATTATTTTATAAGGAAATATAAATAGATTATGTTGTATGTGTAAAAGTAATAACTTTGTGAAACTAACTATTTATTTCTTAATTTATATGTCCCTAACTAATATTTTTCTGCTCATCCAAAGTTATAAAATGCTTTTCCCATGGTTTATAGACGGGTAAAGGAAAATAATAATTCAATTTTAATGCCATGAAGTTTGGTTATGAAAGTTAATCATGTTTTAAAAATTTTATGTTTTGAAAAAATAGATATTGAGTAGAAGTGTCTACTTTGTGGTATATAAGTTCTTATGTATGACGTTATGACATAATTATCTAAAAATAAAAACCTACAATATCTTTTGGAATGTATTAAAGTGAATTCTAGTTTAATTAACCAGATTTTGTAATGTTTAAAGTAGGGTCCTTGTAGTTAGAATCAATGCAAGGTTTAGATAACATTAGGGGTTAAGATAATGTTAATAGAATACCCATGAATGATTTTTCCTTTATGGTTACGTGAAATGATATAGAATTTAAATATTACCATGTTTCTTTGTCAATGATTTTCCTGTTCAAAAGTATTTTCTCAAAATAAATAGGGAATGTGAAGTAGGAAGGCACCGAGAGGATGATATCCTTCCGAATTTGTAGCCTTGAATGGTGCTAATTGTAACTGAGAAGTTTGTGACAATAATGGATCAATTGATGTAGGCTATAAAAGGTGGAGGAATCCATGCACAAGAATATAAAGAAAAACCATTGAGGAATATATTAGTGGTGGAATATTTTATATGGTAACACCCTCCTTTATTTATTGGACCTTCTAACCCTGTGATAACTGAAGGGTGGATTATAGCCCTAGAAAATATTTTTGATTTCATGGGGTATTTAGACCATAAAAAGTTTAGTCTTTATATTTACTATTTTTAAGGTGAAACTAACCAGTGGCGGTCAATGGTCAGTAATATTAGGGATAATAAGGATATTTATGATTTGTAATGGGATGAAATAAAAAATATTTTCCTTGAGTAATATTTTCCTAGGTATATTCCACTTATGATGGAAAAAATTATTGTAATTTAGATTGGAAGAGGATTCAGTGGTATCATATGAATAAAATACCACTCAATTGGAAAGGTAGACTCCTAATTTTTTACAAGATCTTGATAGTAAAATCAATAATTTTTTCTCAGGATTAAAGCTAAAATATTGAAAGGAATTTGATTCTCAGGAATTTAAAAGTCACAAAAAACTTGTTTGATGAGAAAATAATGTTAAAATGGATTTTTCTGATGATCATGTGTACTTTGAAAACCATTAGAAAAAGTGATCTAGGTGGAAAGAAAAAGGAAAAATTCATCAAATAATTTTTAAGGTAAGAAAATTAAGTTTTCAATTTTTCAGAATTATGTTAAAAGACACACTAGGGAATGCCTTTTAAAGTATGGTATGTTTTTATGATGTGGTATGTTTGGGCATTCATATCATAATTGAAATGAAAAATATCATGGTAGTTGTCACGACCTAACCCAACGGGGTTCGAGCCGTGACTCCCCAAGCTCGCCTCCAATAGGCCAGGGGTTGGCGACTAGCACCGAGTAGGCTATCACGCACAAGGGAGGAATTAGCTCATGGTACCTGTACACACACACCCACATACACCTCCATGAAATAGTGCAGAGATATAAAAAATAAAATAGTAAATTCATGCATACAACTATCCCAAACTAGAGTGCAATAGCAGTACAAAAGGGAAAAATAGGGCCCACCAAAAGAAAACTACAAAGGCGTCCAACCTGCTCGGAAGAAGGGGTACACTGCCAAAAGAACCACTGAAAAGCTCCTCGGCACAGCTCCGGTAAGACTCCACGGTCAGTCCTGCTCACTCAGCTCTGCCTGCTCCGCTTCCTCTTGGGACTCCTTCGAATGGCCTGTGGTCTGCACAAGACACGAACATATGCGGGCAAAGCCTATACAGGGGTGTGTATAACAATACTCAGTAGGCACCCCAAAAACCCAAAACAAAAGAGAGAAACTGAAAGGTAACAGTCCGCTCATCCTAGCCAGAGGGAACCCAGACAAGAGAGAAAATCCATCTCATGACCATCCTCATCTAAACAAAACTAGTCAGCTCAATCTAGGGGAATGCACATACATACACCTTGACCATCCAGATATACTCATCTCATGCACCAAGACACATGAGGTACCAACCTCATCACCAGCAACTGTTCACAAGCAAGAGATCATGCTCCGCGATCACTGTCATCCCAGATGACACTCGTCCGAGAGATACACTCAATCGGGTCCCACACAAACATCTAAGAGGCTCACCCAAGAGATCACGCTCGTCGGATATCATCACTGAGGAAACCTTGCTGAAACAACATAAACAACAAACTCCTCGGATAGGGGATCTCACCTAGGGTCTGATAGGGGATACCAGAACCCACACCAGTATAGGAAGATATCAAAGATAGGGGATCACTCCCAGGGTCCATTAGGGTATATCACAACTCGATCTGGCATTCGTAGATCTCACAAATTGGGGATCACTCCTATGATCTGCTGGGGGACACCACAACCTGATCTGGTGCTCGACAGAAACACGTCACTCAGATAAAGGATCGCCACCCATGTCGTGATGGTCGTGACGATACTGAAACCCTATCTTGTATATCTCGCATTGTAGGGGATCAAACTGATGATGCCACAACCCTATAGAAACCACGCGCTGATTAGGGGATCATATAACCAACGATATGGCAACCCTACTCTAATATTCATGTTGAGTAGGGGATCATATACCCGATGATGCCACAACCCTACTGAGCACGACCCACTGTGTAGGGGATCATATTCCCGATGATTCCACAAACCCTACGGGGTTAACCTGCTAGATAGGGGATCACCACCCGTGGATAAGTGGTCACAGCGATACCATGAACCCAATCTAGGTAAACGATGCTAGAGGATCCCACTTCAGGCCCACTGGAGGGATGCGAGAACTCTAAAAGATTAAACATCTCATCAAGAGGATAACGAACTTATACTAAGGTTGTGTGGCTGTGTGAACCCTCGTATGAACAAACTAAGAGAGTACCCTCAACCACTTCTGGTCCAAACATCGCTAACCCAAGCGACCCGCCACAACGCCACACCGCGCACCTCCAAGGCTGATACCGAGCCCACCATCGCAGTCTACGTGAAAAAAACATGCAGGATAGGCTATTTACTTGCCCGAAATGGACAACCGGTGAACAAGTTACTATTCACCATAGCCTTCCCATGTGGGTCCCACACCATGATCCCAAAACTCATCAATTTGATCACACCATTGCAATACCCTCATAAAAACACATGGGATCGACTACTCGTTCGTCCAAAACGGACACCCGGTGGAAAAGTCACGTTTCTCCGTAAACGCCCAAAAGCAGCCTCGTGGGGCCCACATCCTAATCTCCATCCCAGAACCCGAAAACTATCCTGAAAAGTCCACCTTACTATCAAGATCACAACACCACAGATGACACGTCAATCAGACGCTCCGTGTAAAAGTAACAGTGGGTCGAAGTTGAATAATAATAAAATATTATTATTATTTCAACATTTCGTAGCCCTGGTCTACGAAACTGACTCATAAAACTCCCAAAATAAGTTGAAAAAGTCCGTCTCAATTCAAGGAATCTGTCACCACAAACATCTCACAAATTAGAGTTACAGTTTGCATGTTACGGGGGTTTAAAAAAACCATGGAAAATCTGGCCAGACCAGCGCATGGTCGCTGGAAACCACAGCTTGCCTGACCAGACTGCCACCGCCTGCCAGAATCCGCCACCATTGGACCACCACGGGAGCTGCTGGACTGCCGCCTGAGTCTCCAGAAAACCATCGAAACCGCCGGAAATCCGCCAGAAAACTTCTGCGGGCCACCACGGTCACTCCGGTGGTCCAAAACGCGATCTGAGACTAGATCTGGAATCCTTTGGATGATACCTTTGCAACGCTTGCCTCCGCTCAACGATATGTTGTTGTTTCAATGTCACAAAAAGTAAATACCGCTTCTAATCACTGATGCACTTCCTCCGGTGCCCAAAACTCGAACCCGAGCACAGATCGGGACTCATCGGGTCGAGAGCTTCTCAAACATATGCCTTGATCATCGATTCGTTGATGATTTGGAGAGGTGAAAAGTTAATGGATGAAGAACGCAAATAATAGATGAATAAAATGAAGAATAGAAGAAGAACACAAAGAACGCTCAATAAAAAACTTAATCTGACGATGGATTTTGTTGGTTTGGCCATCGAGAGAGACAAGCAAAGTAGCATAAGTGGAAACAAATCAAAAACGACAACAAAAACTCAATCGGGGAGATGCATAATCCGAAAAAAGTCACCAACCTCGAATCAAGATCTATTGTTGTGTTCCCTATGCCCTGATCTACCAGCATCTAAAGTTTCTCCATGATCCAATATCGTTTGGATGTCGAATCACTATCGGCCAGAGCTTCGCCGTCCGAGAGGGGAAATGAGCTGACCCTGCTCATTTCCTTAACTCCCTATTTATAGAAAACTACTGGCATACACGAAATCTGAATCACTCGTGCCCTCTCAACTGAGGTCACTCCTAGGGTAAACACAATGCTAAGAACTCAAATACAATCTCATATTTCCAATATGAGATTCCATTTAGGAGTTATTCAAGGCGACGTCTATAAATAAACATTTCCATTTATTTAAAAAAAATGCCCCAGGTGGCTTTTCTCACAGCAGACCCGCGCCCGCAAAGTTTACATCCCGCCTAGGGTAAACGGCACACTCCGGACGCAACTGTTCCCTCAAATTACCATTTAGATCTACTTTTTAGGAGATAACACACTCCCACCACTTGTATAGGATAAAAATACTTAATATTTTTATAAAATTTATTCTAGGCACACCGGGACTCGGAATCGCACGCCGTCTTCGCGCCTAGCTCTGTAATTATTCATAGGAATATTCCAAAGTCTAATAGGGACAAAACTGAGTCACTACGTCCTCCCCACCTTAAGAATTTTCATCCTCAAAAATCCATAAGTATGAGGGAAAGAAACTGAACTCCGCACTGGAATTCCCACACCAGCGAGTCCACCAACAAACACCCCTATTGACGCTCTTTTCCGTCACAGAGTCTAACGACTGAAAAAGAAGAATACCTTAGCATAAATAGTTTCATCCTTTGAAGAAACATAAAAAATTGACAAAGTCATGAAGAAGGATTTGGTTAGGAATGGGCTGCGCAGGTTTCATCATGGTCGCATAGGTATACCTGCGCGCCACATATTGGGCGCGCTGGTGACTTGCGCGCCCTATTTGATTTTCGCTCGGGGTATTCTGCAGCCTATAAATACCCCTTGTGGGCCCCCCATTTTGGGTACGAAAAATCCAAAAACTCATATTTGAGATCTCGGCGCCCTAGTCTCTTCTCGAAGCCTTATGAACACTTTTAAGGTAATTTCTTACCTATAACGGAATTTCTAAAGAGGGGGAACAAGACCTAAGTGTTTAAATTCATCAGCACCTGTGCGCCTAAGTGTCTAACCCTTCAGGGAAATGAATAAACTTGCATGCCGCCTTATCCCTTCAATAGAATTTGTGCGGCACTCATTTAAAAGTCTTTAGGGATAATACTAAGGGCTTGAGCTAAGCCTCACCCAAGTATTACCCTATAGGTTGATTGTCGCGTAGGTACCTCTGTGTCGAGCAGGTATACCTGCGCGACCAGTAACTTCGCACCCCAACAGGACCTGCGTGCCTACTTCTTTTTGGGTGCCCCTCCTGCCTATTCACCTTTCTTATTCAAATCCACCCCTCTTATTCAAGATTCAGCCTTCAAAACCCTCTTCAAATCCATTTTTGGCATGTTTCCCTTGTTGGATTCCTTATCTGAAAGGAATTCTATGGAACATCTCTTAAAACCTAATGATATACATATCTTTATGCCACTAAGGTTAGAGATTTCCTTCATTTAACCTCATCCTTTAAGATGAGAGGATCTTTAACCTGGGCCTTCTTTTTAGAAGTAAGTCCTAGTCCTAATTTTCCTTAACATGGGTCTCCTTCTCAGGAGTAAGTCCCAATATCAAATTCCCAAATATGGGCATCCTCCTCAGGAATAAGCCCCATGTTCCAAAATATGGGAATCCTCCTTAGGAGTAATCCCCAATTCCCCTTAACATGGGCCTCTTTTTCAGGAGTAAGACCCAGTCCAAGTTCTCTTAACCTGGGCATCCTCTTTAGGAATAAGCCCTAAGTCCCCTTAACCTGGGCCTCCTTTTCAGGAGTAAGCCCCAGTCCAAGTTCTCTTAACCTGGGCATCCTTCTTAGTAATAAGCCCCAAGTCCCCTATTCATGGGCCTCCTTTTCAGGAGTAAGCCCCAGTCATAATTCTCTTTAAACTGGGCCTCCGTCTCAGGAATAAGCCCCAGTTCACTAGTCCCTTTAACCTGGGCCTCCTTCTCAATAATAAGCCCTACTCGTAATTTATCTTAACCAGTCTTAATTTATTTTTATTTGGACTTCCTTCTCAAGAATAAAACCCAATCATAAGTTCCCTCTAATTTGGGCATCCTTATCAGGATTAAGTCCTAAGTTAAGTATCTGAATCTCCATAAAGCACATATACCTTTATGTACCTTGTTCTTGGGTTTCTTCCCTGAAGTAAAACCTAATATTCATCTATCTGTGCAGCCATACATACATAATCCTCACATCATTTCTTATGATTTCATCTTTCATGGCACAATTGTTAGGTTTTAACAATACCTCTTTTTTCTCACACTGAGCATGACTCACATGAGCTTAGAGCGTAAAAGTAATTATGACATATTTCTTTAAGCCATCAATCATACATAAACCTCATACTTCTTTACTCAAAATATGTGGGTTCTGATTCCTTTTCTAAACAAAGGATTCGTAGGTAGCCCATCTGCGGGTATGATCCCAACTCTGAAATAATTCATGTCCTTATAAATGACAATAAACTTCAAGTGCCCTGTTTAGTGGATTTAAAACCAGTATGGTTATCATAATGACCAAGAGATTTTGATATAATGTGTTGAAGGATACCATTGACTAATAATCTCTAACAAATACAGATGATTATCTATCGATGAAGAACCTCGAATACATATAAAAGATTCTCTAAATCTCCTACATAGTAATCATTGATTGTCAGATCTAAAGGAAATATCATTTTCATACTTGGTAATTTAATAAGGATTCAAGAACATAACTTAAATCTATAAAGAGAGTCCCAGAGTAGACAATAATTCCCCTCAAAAAGGTGTGATGAGTCTGACCTCCCATCCTATCAACTAATACAAATTCTTAAGCCTCACCAGTTCATAAATAATGAGAACCTACCTTTTGAAAGTATGTCCAAACGGATATAGAATCATTGGATGTTTCCAGTTCTACGAACAACCCCATTAGAAACCGATTGGAATGTTTGAACCTTAAACAAATGAGGATATAGAATCATTGGCCCTCTCATTGAGTTTAAATAGGGGCATAAAAAATAAGTAAAACATCATTTTAACTTGGTTAAGGATTCACGTCGGGTTCACCATTTTTTGTTTCGCACTAGAAATGGGGATTTACTCATTTGTTTAAGGTTCAAACATTACAATCGGTTTCTAACGGGTTTTTTCATAGAACCGGAAACATCCAATGATTCTATATCCATTTGGACCTACTTTCCAAGGGTAGGTGCTCATTACTTATGAACCGGTGAGGCATAAGAATTTGCATTGGTCGAGAGGATGGGAGGTCGGACTCATCAAACCGTTTTGAGGGGAATTATTATCCACTCTGAGACTCCATTTATAGATTTGAGTTATGTTCATGAATCCTTATTAAATTACCAAGTATGAAAATGAGATTTCCTTTAGATCTGACAATCAATGATTAGTATATAGGATATTTAAATAATATTTTATATGTATTCGAGGTTCTTAATTGTTAGAGAATCATCTGTATTTGTTAGAGATACTTATTCAATGGTATCCTTTAACACATTATATATAAATCTCTTGGTCATTATGATTACCATACTGGTTTTAAAGCCACTCAGCGGGGCACTTGAAGTTTATTGTCATTCATAAGGACATGGATTATTTCAGAGTTGGGATCGTACCTGCAGATGGATACCTATGTATCATTTGTTTAGAAAAGGAATCAAAACTCATGTAGTTCAATTAAAGAAGTATGAGGTTTATGTATGATTGATGGCTCAAAGAAAGATGTCATAATTACTTTTACGCTCTAAGCTAACGTGAGTCAAGATTGTTGTGAGAAACAAGAGGTATTGGTAAAACCTAACAATTGTTCCATGAAAGATGAAATCATAAGAAATGATGTGGGGCTTATGTATGTATGACTGCCCAGATAGATGAAGATTTGGTTTTACTTCAGGCAAGAAACCCAGGAACAAGGTCCATAAATGTATATGTTCTTTATGGAGATTTGGATACTTAACTTAGGACTTAATCCTGAGAAGGATTCCCAAATTAGAGGGGACTTATGATTGGGTTTTATTCCTGAGAAGGAAGTCCAAATCAAAATAAATTAATACTGGTTAAGAGAAATTATGACTGCGGTTTATTCCTGAGAAGGAGGCCCAGGTTAAAGGGACTTGTGAACTGGGGCTTATTCCTGAGAAGGAGGCCCAGTTTAAAGGGAATTTTGACTGGGGATTACTCCAGAAAAGGAGTCCCATGAATAAGGGACTTGGGGATTATTCTTAAGGAGGATGCCTAGGTTAAGAGAACTTGGACTGGGGATTACTCCTGAAAAGGAGTCCTAGGTTAAGGGGACTTGGGGCTTATTCCTGAGAAGGAGGCCCAGTTTAAAGGGAATTTTGACTGGGGATTACTCCAGAAAAGGAGGCCCTTGAATAAGGGACTTGGGGATTATTCTTAAGGAGGATGCCTAGGTTAAGAGAACTTGGACTGGGGCTTACTCCTGAAAAGGAGTCTTGGGTTAAGGGGACTTGGGGCTTATTCCTGAGGAGTATACTCAGGTTAAGAGAACTTGGACCGGGGCTTACTTCTGAAAAGGAGGCCCAGGTTAAGGGGACTTGGGGTTTACTCCTAAGGAGGATGCCCATATTTTGGAACTTGGGGATTATTCGTAAGGAGGATACCTGTATTTGGGAATTTGAGATTGGGACTTACTCCTGAGAAGGAGGCCTATGTTAAGGAAAATTATGACCAGGACTTACTTCTAAAAAGGAAGCCTAGGTTAAAGATCCTCTCATCTTAAAGGATGAGGTTAAATGATTGAAATCTCTAACCTTAGAGACATAAAGATATGTAAATCACTATGTTTTAAGAGATGTTCCACAAAATTCCTTTCAGATAAGGAATCCAACTAGGGAACCGTGCCAAAAATGGCTTTGAAGAGGGTTTTAAGGTTGAATCATGAATAAGAGAGGTGGATTTGAATAAGAGAGGTGAATAGGTAGGAGGGGAACCCAAAAATAAGTAGGCGTGCAGGTCCTGTTGGGGCATGCAGGTACTGGTCGCAAAGGTATACCTTCACGACCCATAAGTACCTGGGTGACAGTCAACCCATAGGGTAATACTTGGGCAAGGCTTGGCTCAATCCCTTAGTATTATCCCTAAAGACTTTTAAATGAGTGGTGCATAGGTTCTGTTGAAGGGATAAGGTGGAGTGAAAGTGTCTTCATTTCCCTGAAGGGTTAGACACTTAGGCACGCTGGTGTTGATTAATATCAACACTTAGGCCTTGTTCCCCCTCTTTAGACCTTCCGTTCTAGGTAAGAAATTACCTTAGAAGTGTTCGGAAGGCTTCGAGAAGAGACTAGGGCGTTGAGAGCTCAAATCTGAGTTTCTGGATTTTTCTTCTCCGAAATGGGGGGCCCACAAGGGGTATTTATAGGCTTCTGAAGACCTCGAGCGAAAATCAAATAGGGCGCACATGTCACCTATGTGCCCAATATGTGGCGCACAGGTATACCTGCGCGACCATGATGAAACCTATGTGGCCCATTCATAACCAAATCCTTCTTCATGCCTTTGTTAATTTTTTATGTTTCTTTAAAGGATGAATCTATTTATGCTAAGGTATTCCCTTTTTCGGTTTTTAGGCTCTGTGACGGAAAGGAGCGTCAACAAAATTCCCCCCTCAGAGTTGGATTTGAAAGGAATAAGGATGTGACTCTGAGGTAAAGAAGAAAACCAAGGAAGGGCATTACACAAGTTTTGAGCGCGAAGATAACGGTGCGCAGGTGAGAGTCACGCAGGATCTGGTGCGCAGGGGTGCTACCTGGCCTATAAATATGCGGCCATTCTCACGCAAAGAACCTGGCTCTCAAACATTTCCACTCTCGCCGCGCAGGTTGCTTTCGTCGCGCAAGTTGCTGATTTTTCGTGGTTTAATTGCTTTTATTCATGACACGCTGTTTTAGAGGTATTTTGACTTGCACGGTGATACCTACGTGCCAAAAACCTGTGTGACACAGTTACACCTACGCGCCAAAATTGGACTTGCGCACCTTAATTCCTTAGCCATTTTTTTCGAATTTATTCAAAAAAATTATGAAAAAATCAACTCACTTAAGAGTTAATTATTCAACATTTGTGCAGATTCAATGGCTCCTAGATGAATTGAAATGAATGATAAACTGGCTAACAAGTGGATTGATGATATGATGAATGTTGTAGGCCATGATTACTATGATATATGTGACAACACTCTTCCATATTTGGCCAAGTACTTGAAGAAGTACCATCTTAACTTTCCACAGAGCATCTACTTGCCTCTGTATGGGCATGGTCATCTACAAGATGTCAACATTCCATAGGAAAAGAACTATCTCCCATATTCTTGGTTTCAGAATTACACCAATTTTTCTTCAATTAATATCTTAATTGGAAGAGCATTTGTAAATACTGGAATAGTGGAGAAGGCCTATATGATGTATCATAGCCCTTGTGCGCCAGATCTGAAACCTCACAAGCCTGAGCTGCAACCACATTGATATCCTTCAATCTTCCGAAATTCTCAGATGGATCAATCAAAAGGATGGAAGAAGAGTTGGTACTTCCATCCTGGAGGAGGTGTGAATCCAACTTGGATGTAGTCATATTGGATGCGACAAACCTGTGCAGAGTTTGTTGAGGATTTGAAAGGAGATGCGATATATGAAGTCATCTGGGCTGGGCAGATATATGTCTACCAGAATGATGAGTTTGTGTCAGACCTAGTCATCCGTTGGATCCCAGAAACCAATTATTTACATCTGAATCATGGAGAAGTAGGATTCTGTTTTTGGGATGTCTACAAGATCTAGTGGGCTCTAATTTTGGGTGACATGTATGATAAATTTATCCCCCCAAGGAGACTTGGAATGATTCCGAGAAGACTCCGGCTTTGGCTTGGGAATTATTGAAAATATTCTACAAGATCAAGAATTCCAAGACCTCCAAAACTCATTCTAGAAAGGATATTCATCCAAAGGAGTGGATGGATATGTTTCCTTCCAGGAAGGAGGGGGAGTGGACCAACTGTACTCGTCCTACTATTTTCCCCATAATAGAGAAGAGGGGTGCTTCTGGAACATTCTGGCCAACTCTAGAAGTATGAGAGTTTGATAATTGGGGGTACAGAGTGGATCAGAGAATCCCAAAAAAGACCCATCTGGCGGGATTTTTAGCCGTGTGTCTTAGTGTTTATATTCTTCCAGTCAGGGATTTGAAGGGAGGTGTTAGGCCAGGGACCTTTGTTGTGGTGGCCAAATTGGCTGAGAAGAAAATGGTTGGGTTTTCCACCCCCATTTTGGCGAAGATTAACAGGAGATTACTCCATGTCTTTATGGTAAGTCTCCTTTGAGAATAGAGGGACCATTCCAAGTTTTGTGGGGATGGATTGCCACTTATTTTAGGACATATAATGTACAGAACAGAGTACAGGTTCCTGGAAGCTCTTTCAGACAATCAGTGCAGGCATTTTCTGGAGTTGCTCCATTAGCTCTCAACATCTATGATATGATGGTGAGGATGAGTATGTACAAGAAATTCAATTTCATTCCTTATGGAAACCCTCCAACCAGGCGGTTTGTTGATGATGGAACAACCGGACTGGAATTTAGGTCATACATGATGGCTTGTAGAGATGGTGTACTGGCCACCAGGATTGACGGAGAGATTATATGTGAGGCCTATGCTCCATACAGATTTGCACGCCAATTCAAGTTCTTGCAGCAGACTATTGTATCCCCTCTTGTGCATGTCGGGTTAGAGAAGCATCTGATGGTTGCTCGACAACTATGGTTGCTGACATCTATGTAGAAGACTGGGGAATTGTTTGATATACCAGTTGATAAAGCGGCGAGTAACTTGACTACATGGTATGTCGAGAACTAGATAACATCATACCCTGAAGGGGTGTTGAATCGTCTGGTTCATCAGATGGGGAAAAATAAATGAATTGTAGAGAAAAAAACCCTTCATCGGGAAGGTGACGCTCCCCCACCTGAAGCTGATTCACCGGGTTCCTCACCTAGGGCTGACTCACCGAATTCCCAAGATGGGGATGACGAGGCACAACATGCAGAAAAGCATCCTCATGCCAGATATAATCCCCCTGTCAGAATCAAGAGACCAACTCCACCAACTCATAGTGAGTTACTTCATTGGGGAAATTTAATCATCATTACTTTATAGAGAAACCAGTCTTATTTTCTTATCTTTTATCTGTAATTACAGGAGTTGGGAAGAATATGAAGTCTAAGATTGTAGGACCCTTCTTGTAGCCTTCTGGTACACATGATGAATATTTATGACCAGAGGCTGTTCAGACATGGAGGAGTTTATATTACAATACTAAAACCGTCTAGCTGGATTTATGCGAAGGGATACACATCCCTGGAATAGGGAATCTTTGGTCTTATACTAATATATATTTCGAGGATAATCCCTATTAAGTGCGGGCTTACGTTAGATATCTGGAGATGCTTATATATTCCATCGACGATTCCATTCCTGTCACCAATCGGGTGAAGGAAATGATATATCTTGGCACCACTAAGGGGACTGGTGGTTCCGGAGAGGAGTCGCACGATTACGTGGCTCCTGAATATGTAATTATCTTTCCTTATTTTCCCTATAACTTGATTAAAGTTAAAGCATTGTTACTCAAGGAAATTATTTTCTTCAACCTACAGCTTGCAAAGAAAAGAACTGTTGAGGTTCCTTCACCACAGTATAGCCTTGGTGGTACTACCATCGGGGCTAATGAATCTCCTCGCGAGCCGGGCGAGGTATCTCTAGGCCGGAAAGCCATGGATGAGGAATTATAAATGTCTTTTCACTCTCCAATACCTGTGTTTGGAGAGGAGAATGTCAACACTCCCAAAAATCCAAAGAAACAAATACATCTAATTAAGAAGTCCACAGTTCAACGCTTCATCAGTAGTGGTAAGTCCTTCGGATAGTCATGAGTCTTAACCCATGAAAAGGTTGCTCATACTTCTTAGGATTGACAGGGATTCTTTAGTTTCCCCTTTCTGGTAGAGGACTGACCCTCCTCTAAGAAAAACAGAGGGTGCTGGTGAACAATCACAAGTTCATGCTGGCTTGGCTGCTTCTGAAGAGGAAACAACATCTATTCCCAGTACCGCTCCTGCTGCTGCTGCAAGAAGAGAAGAGCCTGCTTCTGGTAAATTAACAATGCTTCATAAAATATTGAATGAAACATCAACTGAATTCCATTATGTGATACTTTAGGTTCAACCCCTACACTAGAACATTTAGTAGTCACTGCAACCGATACTGCAATTTTAACTGAAGAAGCTGTCTAGGGTCAGAGGCTGCAAGATGTGGGTCTCCAAGTAGATACATCTAATGCTCTCACTGGTGAGACTCACCAGGAATATGAGATATCATTATATGAAATGATGAAACTTGGCGCATCTTTTGAATATATTTTAGATCAAGTTAAATTACCATGTAATTTAGAGGATTTTGGACGTGAGTGTTATAATTCGTCCTGTTAAAATAACTTCTTTTTACATCTCTAACCATGATTGGTTAAAATATGAAGTACCATCTGAGAAAGCTGATGAACTTCCAATGCCTGAAGGGGGTACAAAAAACCCTACTATTGCAAATACACTAGCTCAAGTGGAGCTTAACCCGACAGAGCTTCCTGAAATTCATCTTGAAAATCCTGTTGAAGCTAGGAAAGATGGGGAGGAGCCTTCTCATGTTGTTGATACACCATTGGGTAAGGGATAACAATATTTGTGACTGTACTTAATTTGAAAGACATCCAATCAACTTTTTTTATCCTTTGAAACTAACCAAATCTTTCAATTGATTATGCAGGGCCATCAATTTCAGTGGATAGATCTGGAGGTGAAGCCTCAATCTCTGCCCCAATGGGAATAGAAAGGGAAGTAACAAGGGTTAGGGGGAAGGAGAAGAACATGGCACTTCTCTAAGTGCATTAATCCCGGATTATATTCCCCCCCTATGACAGTGATGCTGAGTCTTATCCCGGATTATATTCCCCCCCTATGACAGTTATGCAGGTCCATCAATTTCATACTACATTCATGTTTTCACAGGGGGACTTTTCAGCTAAGGGACTGAAAGTGAAATTTGGGGTTAGGCCCAAATACTTGGGGCTGGATTTGAGTGATGCTTGAATGTTCCTATGTATCCCATAAGGATGGGAATCAATCCGCACATAGTTCTTGAAATACCCTTTGTACAGATTTAGTTCATACAAGTGAAGGGTGAAAAGGGGAGTTTAGTGCAATGATCGTTTGACCCAAGATAAAAGGTTCAGGCATTGCCATGTTTGCACATAGTCTTTAGAATATAACATGATTGGAGATCAATGTAAATAATGATTCCCTCTTAGGTGATGGTTTCAAAGAATTTTGTAGTTTATTGTCATACAGGACAAAAGTGCTATACAGCTTAACGTCATATAGCAAGGACAAAGGTGAACCAATGTGAAGATATTGATTCTAGGGGCGACTTCACGAATTAACATCGTATGAGATGGAGGTGAACTGATGTGAAGATATTGGTTTTGGGCTTGAACCTCAGGAGATTTCCTACGTACCCAGCCTAGAAGGCAAGGATTAAAGTCTGTGTAGTTCAAATGAAGAATGAATTGGTGATCAAGTTGTTCTTTGAGTACAATGACATAAAAAATGGTGTTGGGACTTACGCATGGTTATCGGCCCATAGAGGGTGTTATGGTTGAAGTTTACTCTAAGATCACGTGAGTCATGCTCGATGTGAGAAACAAGAGGTAGAAATAACCCTAACGATGCACAATTTAATGTCATGTAGGAAATATATGGGACTGAGCACAATTTAACGTCATTTTGGACAATGGGGGACTATAGAGTTTAATTTCATGCAGTAAGGACAAAAGGCGGGCTGTATAGTTTAATGTCATATAGCAAGGACGGGTGTTGTATAGTTTAGTGTCATGTAGCTAGGACGTATGGCTATGTAGTTTAATGTCTTGTAGTGAGGAAAATGTGGACATAGTTTAACATCATGTTGGATGTATTAGGAACTTTTTCATAGGTTAACGTCATGTCGGATGTTGGGGTATTTTACAGTTTAACATCATGTAGCTAAAATGTAAGAGAAGATTATCCAGTTTAAAGTCTTGCAGTAAGGACTTTGGGAACTGTGAAGTTTAATGTCATGCAGTAAGGACAACACAGTTTAACGTCTTGCTGTATGTAAGGGACTTATGTACAGTTTAGCATCATATGGCTAGGAAGTCACAGTTTAACGTCATGTTGGATGATGTTGTGAATAGTTTAAGGTCATATGAATAGACCAAAATGATGTATTTTGGTTATACAAAATACTTCTTTAGAAATCTGGCATTGGTTGGATTCATGATGAGTTATCCATCAATTGAGATTAAATAATATGCTCCATTGTAGTAGACCTTATGTATTGAGTAAGGTCCCTCCCATTTTGGTTCAAGATTGGGAGGTTTCTTTCCTGGTATCATTGGAGTTCTGATAACCAATATCAATTCTCCCTGAATGAATGAACGAAGATTAATTTTTTTGTTGAAAGCTCGTGTTATTCGATTCTTATAGACTTCCAAGTGATGCAGGGTGCAAAATCCTTTTTTATCTAATCATTCCAATTCATCCAATCAATTTTGAGATTGTTCATCTATAGATGACTGATCACAAGTTCCTACTCTGAGCGAAGGTAATTGAACTTCAATGGGAAAGACTGCCTCCATTCCATATACCAATGAATATAGAGTTGACCGCGTTGCAGTGTAGGTGGTGGTACGATAAGCCCATAAAGTATGAAATAGTTTATCAGGCCATGACTTCTTATCTTTATCCACCATATTTTTTAGTATATTTGAAAGAGTCTTATTGAAGGCTTCTATCTGACCATTGGTCACTGCATGATATCGATATGAATGGTTGGATTTGATGTTGTATTCTTGATACAACCTCTTTACCTCAAATGAACAGAAGTTTGTTCCATTTTCTATCAATATGGTATGAGGGACACCAAATCTGGTAATGATGTTAGACTAGGTGAAGCTAACAATGCATTTAGAACTAACCTCTTTGAGAGGTATTGCCTCTTCCCATTTGGAAAATAAGTCAGTAGAAGTAATAATATACTTAAACTTCTTAGATGTAGCTGAAGGGTAAGGTCCCACTACATCCATTCCCCATGTGGAAAATGGCTACAAGTATTTATCTGTATGAAGCAACTCTGGAGGTTGATGAATGAAGTTGGAACATACTTGTCAAGAATGAAACTTCTTTGTGAAATCAACACAATCTTGTATCATTGAAGGCCAAAAGTATCCAAGCCTTCGAATTTCATCAGACAGTCTAAGTCCAGACTGATGGGCACCACAGACTCTTGCATGAACTTCTTTCATAACAACCATTATCTCTTCACAATCAATGCATCTAAAGAGAATTCCATCAAAACCTCTTTTGTAGAGAATTTTCTCTAGGTGATCTGGGCTATCATAAAGAGTAAAATTGACGACACGTCTCCAGACTTGTTCTTTCCCGGCTCTATCAGGTGGAAGTGTTCCATTTTGAATGTATTCCCTGATATGTGTCATCCATCCTATAGTATGACCATATGGTTCAGAAATGGGACTAATTTCATTAATTTCCTCTATTCTGGTTTGAAAATAAGGTGAAATTGTACGACGTTGGGCAATACTGATGATTGTCTCATCCTGATTTGGATCTGCCTGAGCTGTGGCTATATTAACCAGTGCATCTGCTTGGGCATTTTGTGATCACGGGACATAAGAAAATGTCGGTTCCGAAGTAAATTCTTCCATTAACTCTCTGACATAATCATAAAAAGGGATTAACTCTTCTTTTTTGATGGAATAATCCCCATTGACTTGTTTGATTACCAGGTCTGAATCACCATTCACCTTTAAGTGATTCACTTGTGCCTAAAGCGCCAAATCCAATCCTACGATCAGAGATTGGTATTCTGCTTCATTATTTGTACTACCTTCCCACAATAAGAAGTAATAGGGTAGCACTACCTTTTCCTGATAAATGATCACAATTCCTAACCCAACTTTGTTGAACTTAGGATCTTCCATTTTCTTCCCTGTTGGACTTCTGGAAGCACCATAAAAGTACATTTCCCATGTATGAGGATTATCTTTAATTGAAAAGAATTCTTCATCATGAAGTTCAATATCTAAAGATGTATCTTCTACTGAAGGATGTTCAGCAAGGAAATCAGCCAGATCTTGGCCCTTTATTGCCTTTTGAGACACATACTGGATATCAAATTGCTGCAAAATAACTGCACACCTTTCTAGATGTACTATAAGAATTGGACGACTAAGGATGAATTTGAGTGGGTTATTGCGAGATACCAATTGGACCTCATGATGTTTCATGTAGTGTCTCAATTTTTGAACTGCAAAGATTAATGCTATGAAGCACTTCTCAATACTTGAATATTGGTTTTCTGCTTCAAGTATAGTCTAGCTGAGATAGTAGAGGCAGTTTTCATTCCCAGCATCATTTTTCTGGGCAAGGAAGGCACCCAATGATCTCTCTAAAGCTGTCACATAAAGAATAAGTGGCCTTCCTTCAACAGGTGGAATTAACACCGGTGGACTCAAGAGATATTTCTTGATAATATTGAATTCTTCTTGACATTCTTCATTCCACTAGTAAGTGACTCCCTTCGTCATCAATTTGGTGAAGGGTAAACTTTTGCCTGTAAAATTGGCGATGAAACGCCGAATATAGGCCAAGTGTCCTTGAAGTCTTCTCAATTATTTCAAATTTCAAGGAGTTGACATACCAAGTATTGACTTTGTCTTCTCAGGATTGACTTAGATACCACGATGGCATACATCAAACCCAAGAAATTTTCCTGAGGTTACCCCAAAAGCACATTTTAAGGAGTTCATTTTCAAATTGTGTTGTCAGAGTTTGTGGAATATGACTTCTAAATAATCCATGTGATTAGAATATTTCCTGGATTTAACCACCAAAATTTCCACATAACATTCAACAAATTTCCCTCAAAAGGGTTTGAAGATACGGTGCATGGCACGCTGATATGTTGCGCCTGCATTCTTCAAGCCAAAGGGCATTACCCGATAGCAAGACACATCTTGGGGGGATCTGAAGGCTATAGATTCATCATCTTTTGGAGCCATTTGTATTTTATTATACTCGGAATATCCATTCATGAAGGAAAGTGCTTCATAGCCAGTTTTTGCATCAATTAAGAGTTCTGTGATCGGAACTGGAAAATCATCATTGGGACAATGCCGATTAAGATATCTGAAATAAATGAAAACTCTAATTTGTCCATTATTCTTTTTCACAGGTAAAATATTATCCAACCATTTGGGATATTTAACTTCTCTGAAGAAGTTATCTTTGATAAGATTATTCACTTCAGCTTCAATTTTGGAAGCATAAGTTGGGTGTGTTCTTCCTGTGGCTTACTTAAATCCTTGATGTTCTTCTGGAAAACCCAAATGATGAGTAACAACATCAGGATCAATGCCGGGCATTTTTGTATAGTTCCAAGAAAATATATCCCAATTTTTCTTCAAAAATGAAATATACATTTCCTTCTCTTAAGAGTCATGGCTGCACTAATTAAAGTGGGGGATGGATCTTATTTTGTACCCAGATTTATTTCTATGAGTTCATCCACATTGGTAAAGATGCCCTCTTCAAATGCTGGAGGAGAATCCCGAAGATCTTCTTCTTCTTCTTCAACATGTGTTATTTCTTATATTTCAACTTGCATAGTAGATGATGAAGTTGAATTTCTAGGATCAAGAGAGATGTTAAAATTTGAACATCTTGAAGAAGAGGCTTCCATTTCTGACCCTATTGATGATGAAGGGTCATCCTTGGGTAATAAGGTTGAGATGATGGATTGAGAATCTACATCATCGTTCACCTCTGAAATTTCTATAACTTCTTATAGCTTGATTGGTGAAGTATAGACATGCTAGATTTCAGCGGATGAAATGAAGACATCTTCATTTGAGCTTTCATTATTTCCTAGTAAATCATCAATTTCTCCCATGTTGTCTGGATTGATTGCCATAATTGACATTATGGAAGTTTCCATAAGAGTATTTGGATTTGGTTCTATCCTATCAATTCAATTGATAGGCACCACATAATCTGTACTCACATGTATGAATGGGTTTACTGGAATCTTTTCCAAACCATATGGAGCATTAACTTTCGTAACCTCCCTTGTTTTGGATTTCTCCTTTCCCTCCATGTGATATAATTTTGCCTCAATGTATTGGGATTCACATGTTTTGAATGAGGCTTTATCACCATAAAATGTCCAAATTTGACCATTGAAACAATATTTGAGACATTTATGGTTTGATGAAGGGATAGCCGCATGTTGATGTAGCCAAGGTCTTCCAAGAAAAATGTTGAAAGTTGTGTCATGACGAACAACCATGAAATCTAAATTGGATACAAGATCTCCAAACTGAGTTTTGAGTGTGATCTCACCCAGAGGTTCTCGTTCATTTTTATCATATCCTTGAAACATCAAAGTAGAAGGATATAAGTCAGATTCGGTGAGGACCAATCAATGAAGTGTACGAATGGGGATGAGGTTGACTCTTGAACCATTATCAATGAAAGCTCTTCAGATGTCTAAATCATTGACCTTTCCAGATAAATACAAATGTCTAATATGTCCATGCACAATATCATCTTCATCTTCATCTGTGAAAGATATCACTCTACGGAATTCTACAGGATTATTCTCTACATGGTAGACTTCAGCCGCAACAATTTCAGTTTCGAATTCCTAAGGACTTGACAAAGCCTCAATGAGTGCCTCCCGAAGATCCTTTGATAGAATCAAGGAATCTGGAATTGATAAATTGGCAGGTACTTGGGCCAAATGTTTCAATAAATCATATTTTTTATCCAAAGGTCTGTGTTTCCAAATAGGAATATGTGATTTTATAGGTTCCATAGAAGTTTATGTTTTGGAAGTAGATGCATCTTGTATCGGGGTAAGACTCTGAAATACTCCTAGCTTTAGAAGATTAGACCGAATAGGTCTATTTACCTGCTGAGAGGAAGAAGGTGTAACCTCTAACCGATCCTCCTGAATGACTATTCCAGGACTGAATCTTCCATGTGTGGAAGAACTTTCTTGTTCTTGTTGAGCTCGTTGAAGGGCTCTGCCATGAGTTTCTACTGCATATACAGTTCTAGCAGGGGTAGAATTGGAATAGTGGCTTCTAGGATATCCAAGTCTTCTTCTATATATCAGACCTCCGGAACTCCCTCTAATTCCTCCATTTGATACAAGGAACTCAGGTTCATCAAGATTGAAACTATGACTGGCATAAGGATCTGTTAGGTGAATCATGTTAACAGAACCGGAGATCAACTCTTTGTTTGATGAAGACTCTGCCTGATTAGCCAATTTAGGCTATTCTGTTTGGTGGGATAGTGCTCGTGGCTTCTAAGTAGATGGCATAAAATCTGCGAGAGTCAAAGACAACTTGGGCTTTGACACGATTTCATCTTCTTCTGATTGTTCCTCTTTCTTTGAGTTATGTCGTTTCTTTGAGTATTTTCCCTTTGATGAAGAGGGTTTTGATGTGGCATTCATAGTATAAGACACAATTGGTTTCTTCAATTGCATTCATAAAATGGAATGAGTTCAGTTGATCATTTTTCTGACCATCCAATCATCATATTTCTGCACCTTTTTTATTTTGACTTCTTTCCACTCACCTTCTTCCTCTGGATCTGTAGCAGTAACACATGATACTTGAGCTAAATAACCTTTCAATTTGACTTGTCCTGAGTCGACCATTTTTTGCAGGAGGTCTTTGAAAACAAAACACTCCTGAATTGTATGCCCCAACATCTGATGAAATAGGAAATAATTGGGACGGTCTTCATCTCCTTCCTTGTTCGGCCTTTTGGGCCTTGGAAATTAAACCAAATTATTTTCCAGAGCCAAAATGAAGTAACCGGGAATTTTTTCATTTTGTAAAGAATAAAATTTGGTCTTCAGATCCTCAAATTATTTCCATCATTGATCTCTTTGATCATCTTGACGAAATGGCCTCTATTGATGACGCTCAGGAGGTGGAGCCCTACGTAAAGATGAAGGTTTTGAAGTGAAAGCAGGTACATGTGCTTGTTTAAGCGTAACTGTAGCAGTCTATGCTCTACCCATTCTCCTTCCTGGAACTGATGGAATTACATGAGTTTTATCCTTAGTCTTTGTAAGAGAGTCTTCAATCTTCTAAGCGATCAAAGTAAGGTCTTGAAACCCTCCTGTTTAATTCACAGGGGTCAACGATGTGTGTAATTCATCACGCAAATTTCCCACACAGATTGGCAACAATTCCTCTTGAGGGAGTGCTAATCTTAGGGAATATGTTAATCTCTTCCAGTGAGCAATGAAATCTGAAACTCTTTCATTCTCCCTTGATTAAAATTTTTAAGATCAAAAACTGTTGTCTTTGGAAACGTTGATCTGAATTGAAGAAGGAATCGTTGATGAAGATCTTCCCACCTAGTAATTGACTGGGATTGCAAGCTTGTATACCAAACAATAGCAGTCCCTTGTAATGGTTGTACAAAACACATGAGATTAACTGCTTCATGTTGCTGAGGGGTTCCCATCATAGGATCACAACGAGAAACAAAATGTGTTAAGTGTTGATATGGGTCTCCCAAACCATTAAATATTGGGAATATGGTACTTGCAAAATTTGATGGGGGGGAATTGCATCAACCCTTTCAGGGTAAGCTATCTTTTCTGGTTGAATTTGAGAACGTTTTCCCTCTATAGATTCCAACAGAATTGTTAATGACTCTATAGTAGATATTAACTTTTGAGAAACATCTGGTTGAACTTAGACCTGAGCAGGTGAAATAATCACTACTGGAAAATGGACCTATCCCCACGGTTTTCCTCAAAACCGTGGGGATAGGTACCCCCTATACCCACGGTTTTGGAAAACCGTGGGTATAGGTCAATTTTCAAGACCTGTACCCACGGTTTTCAAAAACCGTGGGCATAGGGGGGTCTATCCCCACGGTTTTCCAAAACTGTGGGGATAGGTCTTGAAAATTGACCTATACCCACGGTTTTCAAGAACCGTGGGTATAGGGGTACCTATCCCCACGGTTTTGAGGAGAACCGTGGGGATAGGTATAGGATAAAAAACCTATACCCACGGTTTTGAAAAACCGTGGGTATAGGTTTCCCATGTGTGCGCGGGAAAATTTTTTTTCCGCGGGAAATTTTTTTTTTGGCGGGAGTCCTATACCTACGGTTCTTCCCTCTATACCCATGGTTTATATAACTATATTTAACTAAATATATATATATATACACATAATTGATAGTAGGGTAGTGGTAGATGCGGTACTTTGCAGCGAGGAGGTCGTGGGATCGAAACCCGCCTGCGGCTTTATTTTAGGATCTATACCCACGGTTTTGAAACCGTGGGTAAAAGCCATTGACACCGTGGCAATTGGGAATGTTTTGTTGACACGGTGGCAGAACACCTATACCCACGGTTTTGGAAAACCGTGGGTATAGGCTGGGGACCTATACCGACGGCGTTCCAGCCCACGGTTCCCAAAACCGTGGGTATAGCCTATACCCACAGTTTTGGGGGCTATACCCACGGTTTTGAACCGTGGGTATAGGCCTTTTTCCAGTAGTGAATTGGAGCTTGGACAGATGTGGCGGCTAGTACTGCAACTGATGATAACACCGCCGGTTGTTGTTGCACCTGACCCATAGGATTAGACCTGTGAGGGTGTACTGATAAAGTATGATATTCTTGATCCATCTATTTAGCTGCAACAAATTCCCTTAGCTAACTAACTACAGTACACTTAGGAGGTGGACTACCTTGAAGTAGTTTTGTATTCAACCTCCTCAATTCCTTCATTTCATCCTCTCGTTATGTGAATCTTTGCTCTAGTGAGAGTGATTGTCCTTCTCTAGAGGAAGGGTATGTAACCTGATTCTTTCCTTTCCCATTTTTGGACACCTTTCAGAGAGGGTAAAGTTGGTTACTTGAAGGAATACCTAGATTCTGGATAAGCCTTTGATTTCGGGTACACACACCTTCTTCATTTGTGTCTGTGTGTACAACTTCTTGAGCAGGAACCTCTTCATCTGATCCCTCTGAGTGAGCCTCATGTTCTGGAGGATCACTAATAACGGAATTGATGACATTAATTGATTCATAACTCATTGTATCCCTTCTATAGGTATTTCTGCGATAATGTATTTTTCCATTTCATTGATGAGACATTGCCTTTTGTTGATTTCATCCCTTGGGAACATCTTGACGAACCGTAATTTGGATGGAATCTCCTGATAATTTGGCTCTTCGTTCCTCTTATGGCTTCTTCCCTAATCAAGCGAAGACTGAATTTCTTCAAGGAAGAGATTGAGGATTTAAAAATATCCCCAGTCCGGTGGACTGGGGCTATTCCTGCTGTTTCTGATCAACTCCTTGAATCCTATTTGTTGATTCCTAGGGTTGGGTAAAAATAGTCCTCAGTCTGGCGAGATGGGGTGTTTCTTGAGCTACTATATCTGAGACTTTATTAAAATCTCTCTTGATATTGTGGACTTTAGTCCAGAAATTGGCTAGATGCATCAACCTGCATCCACTCAAATCACCTGGCTCAAATGAACACTGGATGATTTCTGACACTTCTGTCACCTGATGATGTGCTCACTCTAAACGAGAATCCTGTTTGATATTTTCATTTTCCTGATGCAAGAGTAATTCGACAACTTGTTCTTTGTATGCCTGACTTTGGGAAGAACTATTTGAGGCATGTTCCTGAGTAAGCCTTTGATTAAAAACAAAACCAATTGGTTGTGGCCGACCATGGGAAATAATATTGCATGAGACCATTTTCGGTGGGCTTTGTTGACTGGATAGTACAGTGAAATGTAGTTCTCCATGAACACCCCATCCCCTGATATGAATACCAGATAGGGAATTAGAAATTAACTGGCGCAATCTTTTTAGTATGTCAAGGCATGAACGCTGAAGGGCTCTCTGTTGCTTTTCAGCCTTCAGATATTGAGAAACTGAGAGAAAGGCCAAATCAATTTGGCAGTGTAACCCTTCTATTATCTTGACATGATTTTCATATTCATCATAAGATAATATTTTCTTTCTCAATTGACAAAGATTTTTCCATATGTTGAGACAATTATCTTGAATAAAATCTTCCGTCAACATTTCTGGAATGTCATAATGAGAGTCATCTAGAAGCCAAAACATGATTGGCACTTCACCTTTTGCCAGTTGTTTTCTCATATTCAGCACTTCCTCTTTATCATTCGATGAAGATTCTTCTAACTGATTGGACCAGAGCGGGTTCTTCCTTATTGCTTCATCAGATTCAAAAATATTGGTAGAGAATTCACTGATCAAACTAGAAGATGAACAACCCAGGGGTGGTTTGGAGAATGACCTACACCCCGGGCTATCTTCTGATTGAGAAAGTATTTCACCTGCTAGCGATAAAGCATCAGACATGACTGGCTTCACATTTTCAAGTGACTCAAGATAAGAGGGCTTTCTCGTCACTACATTGTCCATTGGAGCATTTTCTAGGCAATGTGAATTACTACTACGAAGAGGAATTTCGAAGCTAAATTCATCATCATGGGGAGTACCACCATGGTGGGTTATAGAAAACGATGAAACATTTTTCTCCTTGGTCTTTTGGCGACACAGAGGGTTCTTATGGTTCTTAATTGAAGATGATACTTCGAGATTGACCGAATTGTTATGAAGCAAGCCTTCATGAGGAAGTGTCTGATGAAGACCTTCAGAATTAATGTTCCCAATATTGGGAAATGAGAGAGTAGAATCTTGAATTCCAACAGATAATTGTCTGAGGTCTTCAAGAACTCCAGCATCGAGCAAGGCCTTATTACAAATTGGACCTTGATTTCTTGACTGTGCTGGATAGGTCTTCTTCTTAGACACCTTCTTACTCACTTTAGTAACCACTTGTTGACAAAAGTGGTTATTATGGGTAGGTGTATGTGCCTGCTTAGGATAAATAGTCAGGTTAGGCTGATTATCTCCACTCAAATCAGGTGTATTCCTGACTTGGTTGTCCGTATTGCATGGGGGAGTATACCCCAAAACCCTCTTGGACTGGAACAGAGGTGTGTGTCTGTTCCGGAATGATATGTTGATGTGTCACTCCACTGGTAGGGATAGATTTGCATTTCTTTCCCTATGATGCTGCTGAAGCTGTTATAATATTCTGACAGGCATCCAGAATATGATCAGGGATTTTCTTCTGCTCTTTCACCATTGACAGAATATGCTTGGTGACTTTAGCTGATGGAATGGGGATATACATCCATTCTGTGTCTGGAGTAGGTGTATGTGCCTACTCATGTTCTCCTTTTCCTATCATTGAATTTCGACAGTACTCAAGTGTGGGGGCAGAGAGTTGAGTGTGCCTCCTGTTTTTCATTGGGGCATTCCAATTGACTTCTCTGGGTGCTACCAAACGAGACTGTTGGTTGGCTTGATCAATACTAGAAGGTGTATGTGCCTGCTAATTGCACTCCTCCAAACGTGGTTGATAAACGTCCTTTAATACTAGAAAATGAGGTTGGTGGTAGTATTGATGAGTGCAAGTAGGTGTATGTGCCTTCTCACCAGTTGTCAACACATTGGGTTGGCGGGCTTCATCATATGTAGTCAGACAAGCCTACTGACTAGATGATGATTTATAAACAGGTGTATCTTCCTGTCTATAGTACTCCACCGGAATTTCCTGGCAGGAATGGAGTGTTACTACCAGACGAGTCTGTTGGACAACAGAATTAAAACGGACGGGTGTGTGTTCCCGCTCATTGCTTTCCACCAAGTTAGGTTGGTGGACTTCTCTGGAAATGGAAGAGATAAGAACCTGCTCACTGTTGACCAGTCATCGCCTCTGGTGGGTCGTCTTTCCTGCTTGGGTTTGAGGAACCTAATCCAAACGCCAGGAGACGACACCCTCATCTTGTTGAGGGCGCACTGCTGCACGAGTCTAGCGGTGATTATTGATGGGAGCCCTCGGGAAGGACTCTTATCTCCTTGAATTAAGTCCTTCAGTGACCTTCTCATTCACCTCTCCATAATATGGGAGGGACGAGTGATTGCGTTCTGGGGATAACGACCCGAAATGGTTGGAGATGGTGGTTGGCACCACCTGCTTCTTGATCACTGGTCGTTGTTGTCCGAACAACTAGGGTGAATTATTGACTTGGAGGGCTTGTCAAGTGGCCTCCATAGTCGGAATAGTACCATTTTGATGGTATTCCTTAACCAGCATATTTGATACCCAGTGTTGAAGATGCTGAGTAAGTGATGTCATCCTCAGAGCGGATGACAATCCAGCAGGAGTAGCAGTAGAGGCATTCACAGAAGAGGTATTCACAAGTGTGAACTTAAGAGAAGCCATTTATGTAACGTAGAAGATCATGGAAAAGAGTTCCTATTTGATATAACAGATATAATCAAGATAAGTTCGGCCACTACATCTTTTGGATGAGCACATATGTTATTTATTATTTTGTTGTCCCTCTCATTGAGTTTAAATAGGGGCCTAACAAATAAGTAAACATCATTTAACTTGGTTAAGGATTCACGTAGGGTTCACAATTTTTTGTTTCTCTCTGGAAATGGGGATGACCTCATTTTTTTACGGTTCAAACATTCCAATCGGTTTCTAACAGGTTTGTTTGTAGAACTGTAAACATCCAATGATTCTATATCCATTTGGACCTACTTTCCAAAGGTAGGTGATCATTAGTTATGAACTGATGGGGCTTAAGAATTTTCATTGGTGAAGAGGATGGGAGGTCGGGCTCATCACACCTTTTGAGGGAAATTATTTCCTACTCAGAGACTCTCTTTATATATTTGAGTTATGTTCGTGAATCCTTATTAAATTACCAAGTACTAAAATGAGCTTTCCTTTAGATCTAACAATCAATGATTAGTATGTAAGAGTTTTCAAGAATCTTTTATATATATTCGTGGTTCTTCTTCGATAGAGAATTATCTGTATTTGTCAGAGACTCTTAGTCAATAGTATCCTTCAACACATTATATAGAAATCTCTTGGTCATTATGATAACCATACTGGTATTAAAGCCACTCGGTCGAGCACTTGAAGTTTATTGTCATTCAGAAGGACATGGATTATTTCAGAGTTGGAATCGTACCAGAAGATGGGCTACCTATGTATCCTTTGTTTTAAAGATGAATCAGAACCCACATAGTTCGAGTAAAGAAGTATGGGGTTGATGTATGATTGATGGCTCAAAGAAAGATGTCATAATTACTTTTACGCTCTAAGCTCACGTGAGTCATGCTCGGTGTGAGAAACAAGACGTATTGGTAAAACCTGAAAATTGTGCCATGAAAGATCCAATCATAAGAAATGATGTGGGGCTTATGTATGTATGACTGCCCGGATAGATTACGATTAATTTTTACTTCAGGGAAGAAACCCAGGAACAAGGTCCATAAAGGTATATGTGCTTTATGGAGATTTGGATACTTAACTTAGGACTTAATCCTGAGAAGGATGCCCAAATTATAGGGGACTTATGATTAGGTTTTATTCTTGAGAAGGAAGTCCAAATAAAAAGAAATTAAGAATGGTTAAGAGAAATTATGACTGGGGATTATTCCGGAGAAGGAGGCCCAGGTTAAAGGGACTTGTGAACTAGGGCTTATTCCTAAGAAGGAGGCCAAGTTTAAAGGAAATTATGATTGGGGATTACTCTTGAAAAGGAGGCCCATGAATAGGGGACTTGGGAATTATTCCTAAGGAGGATTCCCAGGTAAAGAGAACTTGGACTGGGGCTTACTCCTGAAAAGGAGGCCCAGGTTAAGAGGACTTGAGGCTTATTCCTAAGGAGGATGCCCAGGTTAAGAGAACTTGGACTGGGGCTTACTCCTGAAAAGGAGGCCCAGGGTAAAGGTACTTGGAGATTACTCCTAAAGAGGATTCCCATATTTTGGAACTTAGGGCTTATTCCTGAGGAGGATGCCCGTATTTGGGAATTTGAGATTGGGACTTACTCTTGAGAAGGAGGCCCAAGTTAAGGAAAATTATGACTGGGACTTACTTCTAAGAAGGAGGCCCATGTCAAAGATCCTATCATCTTAAAGGATTAGGTTAAATGAATGAAATATCTAACCTTGGTGACATAAATATATGTAAATCACTAGGTTTTAAGAGATGTTCCACATAATTCCTCTCAGATAAGGAAGCCAACAAGGGAACCCTACCAAAAATATCTTTGAATAGGGTTTTGAAGGATGAATCTTGAATAGGAGAGGTAGATTTGAATAAGAGAGGTGAATAGGCATGAGAGGCACTCAAACAGAAGTAGGCGCACAGGTCCTGTTGGGGCACGCAGGTACTGGTTGCGCATGTATACATGCGCTACACATAGGTACCTGTGCGACGGTCAACCAATAGGGTAATACTTGGGCGAGGCTTGGCTCAAGCCCTTAGTATTGTCCCTAAAGACTTTTAAATGAGTAGTGTGCAGGTTCTATTGAAGGGATAAGGTGGCGCGCAAGTGTCTTCATTTCCCTAAAGGGTTAGACACTTAGGCATGTAGGTGTTGATGAATCTCAACACTTAGTCCTTGTTCCCCCAATTAAGACCTTCCTTTCTAGGAAATAAATTACCTTAGAAGTGTTCGGAAGGCTTCAAGAAGAGACTAGGGCTCCGAGAGCCATATCTGATTTTCTGGATTTTTTGTCCCCGAAATGGGGGGCCCACAAGGGGTATTTATAGGCTCCTGAAGTCCCTGAGCGAAAATCAAATAGGGCACGCAAGTCACCTGCTCACCCAATATATGGCATGTAGGTATACCTATGTGACCAGGATGAAACCTGCGTGACCCATTCTTAACCAAATCCTTCTTCATTCCTTTGTCAATTTTTGATGTTTCTTCAAAGGATGAATCACTTTATGATAAGGTATTACACTTTTCTAGTCGTTTGACTCTGTAACGGAAAGGAGCGTCAATAACCCCTACCTGAACACATAAGTCAGAGGGACTCATCCACCACACCTCAACACTATCCTCTTTGGGAAACACTGACTCGCTCGCACGATTTTGATCGCGTCACAAAAACACATCTCAGTTGGGGATGGATCCCTCTTACTCACGCATTTGAAGCGCGCTGAACAACACCCACACAGGGTCTTACCAATGCCCTGAATAAAACTCGAGAAAGTAATGGAAAGGGAAGAGTACTGCTAAATAGTGTTTGTCAAAACTATTGCAGAAAGTAGAAAGGACACAAGGGGTACCTCTATCCATCTGTGGAGCCTCTGGGTCAATAGCCTCTACGGCATGTAGCTATCCGCGCCCACATCCTCCAGCTCCATGAGCTTGGCGTGGACCACCTGGGGGTGGGGGTGGTGGAAATTGATACCGCCAACCACCTCCCACTTCCTCACCAGCTCCATCGCCACGACCGCCGCCCTGCGAACCTCCAAACTCGAGACATTGTTGCTGAAAAGGTGGCCTATTGACCGACTCCCCCTCAGCAGCACGACGGGTTGGACAATCTCAAGCAAGATGTACCCGACCATCACAAGCGTAACATTTTCTCTCCTGCAGCTGACCAAAACAGACCTACGAGCCCTGTGAGCCCTGAGCCTCGGATCCTCCATCCTGGGGGCGCCTTTTGAAACGTTGGCCACATCCAGACCCTTGCATCTGCGGCCAGCTACCAGTTGCCGATGTCTTAGATACCACACGACCAACACTGACCGGCTGAATCTGCTCTGCCAGAACGCTCTCCACCACCAAGGATTGCTCAATCACTCCAGCATAGGTGGTCAGACACAAGGAAACCCCACCTTCCCCGATGTCTCTGTGTAGGCCCTGATCGAAGGTTCGAGCCCTAAAGAACGGGTCTCAAACCATATCCAGGGAGTAGTGAGACAGGTCTGTAAGCCTTGCTGAGTACTCCAAAATAATCATGCCCTCCTGTCAAAGCTGCAGAATCTCCTAGATCAGCACTAACTTCAATGTCACTGGATAGAACTCTTCCCTGAAAAGCCGCTCAATTTCTGCCCACATGAGCATCTCCTTGTTGTGGGACTGTGTCACTAGGCTCCACCATAGCCCGGCCGAACCATGCAAAAGGCTATCCGCTAGGACCACCATATGATCTGGAGGTTTCCTCACTAGGCAGAAAACACGGGTGACTTCTTCGAGCCAGTCATCAACTGCCTGAGGGTCTAGATCACCCCAGAACCTTAGTGGTCACTACATCTAGAACTTGTCAAGCGCACTCAGCCTGCGTACAACCTCATCCTGCACTACCAGAACAACCAGCAGCTCAACAGGTGGTGGCTCAACTAGTGGAGCACCTAGAGGTGCAGCCTCAAAACCTGCGCCCTGGTCTACATCCTCTAAACAGGGTGGATTGTCACCGCAATCTCGTTGTGTAACCCTCGCTGGTTGTTGTCGTGGAGGCATCCTAAAATACAATCAAGATGCTCTATAGTCAAAGAGTATATCTAGAGAGATGACTCAAGAAGAACAAGGGAAACCCAAAAACCTAGTCATATATGATGCATTTACCGTTATGTCCCTATGACTAGTGTCCAAATGTCTTGAGTCGAAACGAAAGTTATTAGAGTCCTAGTGAATGGATACGTCGGCCGCAACACCAACACTAGAGTCCCTGGCCTAAAATCTGAACTCGAAACATCTTGACACTTCCACTATGAAACCCAAACCAAACTCATAACTTGAAATGGGTTTTAAAAATATGTAACTTTTCCTCAAATCCTAAGCTTTTTTTAAAAGGTTCCATTTTGATCCTTATTTAAAATGTGTTTTCATAAATGATTGTGAGACCCTCTTTAGGCCCCACGTATCTTCCCTTACCTATTTATTATAGGTTGTGCTTTATATATATGGATACCATGTGATGATATATAGGGATGTTTTTTGTGAGGGTATTAGAGGTGTAGTTATAATTTATTTATGAATGTATTTAACTTGATTTATGCTTGATGCATGTAATTGCTTGATTTTTCACCTCCGTGTTTGATGTCATGGGGTACCTAGGGGACTAGGTATGGATAAAGATAAGTCAAAAGCCTAGTATAAATAGTGCATCGACTAGGGAGTGTGTCCCTCTAGACCAAAGGAGATAGTGGTATGAAACCTACACATTATACCAAGGGATATAATGTGAGAGCTAATTTCATGGCATGTGATAGTAGTGTGCTCCAAAGATCTTTATTTTTGAATAGCCTGATAGGGATACATGGGATATTAACTGGCTCAGTAATGTTGTCATGGGTTCTCTAATACCAGTTTTGGTTCTTATTACCTGAGTCCTAGAATGTTTCCCATTTTGTTATGATCCTATTTAGGATAATATTAGTGGATATCTTATTTCCATTAATTATATCCCTTATTTATTTTATTATTTATTGACACATTTGAATATAATTTTTTATGTCTTGTTTTCCTGATACATTGGTATCATGGCACTTGATTTTATTTTTTTTCCCATATTAGGATTTGTTTTGGAACTTTTAAAAAAATTATAAAAGTGTTTGAAAGGTGTGATACTTTTAAATTGAAATGGGGTTTCTTTTTAAAAAAAAAAATTGAAGGTTTTTTTAGGAGAAAATGTTTTTATTTTTTTAATCTCTAGTGTGTGAGTTTTTAAATCATAATTTTTGGACACTATGCCTTGTTTTACATGTATATTGGTTTTAATGGATGTTTTGGGAAACCTATTGAAATTGAAAAACTTATTTTGGGGTTTATATGTGAATTTGAAATAATGTTTTTATTTGAAATGGTATAAAAGTGATCATTTTAAATGGTAGTTTTAAAAAGGGGGATTTGAAAAAGGAAAATTGTTTTCTAAGTGATTGTTTTTATTTGAAAAGAAATGGTAAAAATATATTTTTATCATGACACTAATGTTTTATATGTCTTTTATGTAAAGGATCATTAGTAATGTATATTTTTTCACTATAGTTTAAAATATAATTTTTAGGACATAATATGAAAGCAATTACATAGATTCAGTGAGTGATGACATACTAGGTTAATTAGCTCACACATATATTTTTTAGGTCCCAGTCCTCTTCTCGGTGATCGTTCTATTTAGCCTTTTGAGGGAGATGTTGATTCTTGGTGGTGATCGTGGGTCATGCCGAGGTTAATTACAGTGGTTCAAGATTTTGTTTTAGTTTGGGGATTTTTATCAGCCACTTTGGATTGGTGTAATTATTCATTAACTTTATTTTATCTTCTTCCTACATATATTCATTTTCTGATTCAATTATATATTTTTTATTGGGTACTCATTCTACTTATCTCTTGTTTATTAGGTTAATTTATTTTATTTACATTGATTATATGTATTGATTTTTGAGTTCCAAATTATTCCCATGTAATGATATATAACTCTTGGGTGTTGATTACCAATCCATGGGGTTCAAGAATTCCCTTTGAGCCTATGTTGGGTTGGTTTGAGTGCCAATTGAGAAGGAATCACAAGCCAGTTTATTAAAAAATGGTATCAAATTCTAGGTTCTAATGGTGGACTAGCTTATGAAAGTTCTCACTTGTTTTTTGGGGGGTCAGTAGTTTGGATATAAGTATGTCGGGATCTAGGAGGTAGGTGCATAGAGATTTTCACAACCTCTTTTTCACTTTGATCCATGAGTTTCAAATGGTGGTTAAGATTTTATTTTTATTTTGAATCTTTATTTATGTTTCTATTGAATTGTGATTTTACATTTAGGGTGATGTTGTTTTGATCTTAATTAGCTTGGTTTGAGTTGCATTCAGGGTTGTATTTAGAATTTTGTGATGGAGATGTAAAAGTAAATCAAGGAATAATGTTGTATTTCAAGACCTAACAAACCATGTGGAAACCAATTTCTTTATACCAGACATGTTGTAGGGACTATTTCATGATTGGAATGTGTCTATAAAACATGTATCCAAGTTGAGCATGGTTCCACATCCCAGAAGTTTTTTCTATTTATACCCCTTGACACTTGGATTTACTAGACTTGTTATGATAATGGGAAAAGATTCGTGGTGGGTCTTGTGATACTTTGGCACTATTGGGTTGGGTTTTGGATGAGTCTTATATTATGAATTTATTTATATGATCTTGTATGTGATGTAAAATTGATTTTTTGTCTTTGAAAAGTGTATTTCATGCAAAAAATGTTTTTGGTTTGACACAAGTATATAGGTATTATATTTAAAATGATATTGGGTTTCATAAATTTATTTTGAAGGGTTGACTTCATTATGAAATTTAGAAAGAATTTGTTTTATCATGAAATTCAGATTTTTTTTTAGTTTTTAAACCATTTGGAAATTTTTTTTAATTTAAATAGATTTTTCCCGAACTGTTTTAATTTTAAATATTTTTATAAAACAATTACATAGTGTTTGGGAAAGATCCATCTGGGATTTATTTTTTAATGGAAACCAATGTTTTGCTAAATTTTATTTTGGGGCTTGTTTGGGTTTTAACCCTTCATAGGGTGGTTTTTTATTTCATTCAAATGTGAGTGTTTTGACATCAAACAAGAAAAATTTTAATTGGTTTTAGAAAAGTGTTTCCTCTTTGGTGATTTATGTCTTGTGGTTTTCCCCTTGATTTTTTATAACTCTTTAAAAAATATGGTTTTGGTTTTAAAAATATGAAGGTTTTAAAAGAATTTTTCTTCTATTAATAAATGGTTTATTTTAGGAAACATAATCTGGTTTACTTCATGTATTATGTTTTTTAGTGTAAGAATTCTAGAAAGGTCTAGTATAATGGTATAGTTATTTTATTTGAGAGTATTTCCAACCTTTTATTTTTAACACTTACTAGGATATTAGTGAAGTGGAAAGTGTTATTATATTATTTTTGAAAAGTTTCTTGGATTTATCCATGGTGGTTTTTCGTAATGGGTCTTTTATAAATCATATAATTTAGTTATTTTAGAACAATGATACTCAGTTGGGTAGTTGGATCAGTGAGGGTTGGTTTCCTTGGAGAATTATATATGAGATCTAGATTATGATGTTTGTTTAATCAGGCATAGAGATATTTGAGATTGATTGAGTGTTCGTTTGATGATTCCTTATGATGATTGGTTGTTTCTATTTTATCAGGTAATTTTTTTGGGATTAATTTTTGGTGTATTGAAGGAGTTTTGGTTTGAGGAAATCAATTCCTAATGTTTTTATTTAGGTGCCTCCTTGGTTACACGTTATGAGTGGTGGTTGGTTTGGGGATGTATGTGACTGATTTTCCGAAGACATTTGTTTTTATAATATATGGAGTACGGAACATTTCTGGTTTTTGGTATGTTAGTTAGGATACGGGGAA
Organism: Viscum album; assembly: GCA_963277665.1. Classification (NCBI taxonomy): domain Eukaryota; kingdom Viridiplantae; phylum Streptophyta; class Magnoliopsida; order Santalales; family Viscaceae; genus Viscum; species Viscum album. Next base: position 1,444,714,107 of record OY728128.1, read on the forward strand.
CCCTTCGTATGTGCATGGGTGAATAGGGGTGTAGTAATATTTTTGGATGGATCCTATGTACCATTGAGCCAGGTTTTCTAATAAAATCACTATGGGATGGTATTCCATAGATTTAGATCCAATATTCCTCATGTGTATCTTGGGAATATATGGTTATATCAATGTCAATTCTTGATGAGGTATATCTTAGAGTGTTTTTCCTTAGTCTTTGGATACCATGGATTTAGTGATCTATATTTTTGGTCCTTTGGGATGTTTCTCAATTTAGTACATCCCTTGTAAATTTTATTAGGCTATTTATGGATAGAAGGAGATAGGGGATCTTTATCGCTCTATTTAGTTATTTTGATAATGTAATTGCTTGGTGGAATAATCTCTATTTAAATAAAATAAGTTTCATTTCATTCCACTATTTTAGATAAGTTCAAAATGGAGGGGAGACTTATGTTAGGTTTTTGTATTATTAGGTACTCTCTTCGGTCGGTTGAAGATAATTTTTGGTTTTTTCTCCTTGAGGTTATTTGATGTATCATCCTATTTTATTTAGGATTTATATTTTATTATGAGGTTTTGATTTTTCCTTGGAGATTTATCTTAGACACCCTCAGAGTTTTTCTTTCCCTTGAACTTCAATTGGACTTAATAATTTATAGAGGAAGAAAGTGGTATTGTGGGGAGAATTGTTACACCTTCTATTCCACCATAGATTATATTTTATATTATTTTATGTTATTGAGGTTTGTTTTAAGTTTCTAAGATTTTTTGGCATGAAAATTAGAAAATATTAAATTATTATTTCTGCAAATAGTTTTCATGCATTCTTTTGGGGAAACCAAGTGGTTTCCCTTATGTAGTTGTATTTCCAGTTTAGTTTGTATTATGAATTATTTTCCTAAAAGGGTTGTGTACTATTGAGCCCAAACTATATAGAACCTAGGATAATTTTTAAATGTCCTTAATAGTGTATGTATATAGGTTTATAGCTTGGAATGGTTTGGTAAACCATGAAACAAGCATGCAAGTCAGCTTTTCAATTTTAAAATATCATTTGGAGTGGTTTGCACATAGTTTTTACAACTATATGAAATCCCCAAGAGTATAAATGTAAGGTGGGATATCCTAGGCACTAGCACCCATAAAATTAGTGAACGGTTTGACGAGATATGCGGTCTGCCTAAATTCATTAAAAAGTGAAATTGAAATTCTACCCTTGGACAATTTTAATCCTCAAACCCTCCCTCTCTTCTTCCTCTCACTCAAAAATACTAGGAACACACCCCATGGAAGTCTTCTCAATTCCTCCCTTCCATTTTGATGGTCTTTTTCCTCGGTTTCTAGCATTTTCTCCCTTGATAATCCCCTTTAAACCTCTTACCCATTTCTATTACCCATTTTACCTTTATTTTTATTTCTCCCAAAAACCCTAAAATTCATGTTGGATGACTTTAGGGTATGTATTATAAATAATAATGGGCAATAATTCCTGTTGTAGTTGTAGATGGTATGTCTTCTCTTGGTTGGGAATTATTCATTTAAGGGGAAAAATTTTGGCTTATTTTTTAATAAAACAATGTGGATTTTCCTATTATATTGCTTTATATTCTATTCCATGAGATTATGGTTGCATTTAAAGTGATTTTTTATTAAGCCTATTCCTATGTACATGTCCCACTAGGGACAAATGATGATTTCAAAATGATTTTAACCCTTGGTATGGAATAAGATTCCATGACAAGAGTTTGTAAAATTTAAAAAATAGATCTTAAAAGTTATTTAAATGTTTCAAAGGGGTGGTCGAAACCTTTATGATATTTTAAGGTTATTCCCATCGAATTGTTTATAAATATATAATTTTAAATTATGGAATTTTTTTGATTTATTTAAAAAATGTGTGTCTTTTCCTATGTGAACTGTTTTTAACCCGTGTTGTTGGATTTGGTAATTTTCAAAGTGGTTTCAAGGAAATTGTGGATTTCCAAATGGATTTTAAAGAAATGTTTTATTAATTTAGTTTCAATATATTATTTAAATATGTTTTAAAATGGTGTGAGTTTGATTGTCATCCCATGATTGTTTTAATGGGCTTGTTTGGCACCTTATGAGAAATTAGTTTTCCTGAAAGATTTTGAGACCTTCTTTATGCCCTGTGTGTCTACCCTTCCATATTTATTGTGGGTGTTGCTTTGTATATATAGAGACCAATTAATGATATAAGGGTTTTTTTCATGTGAGGGTGTTATAGTTTAAGTGAATGTTTATTTATTTGTTTATTGAACCTAATTGATTCTTGATGCATGTAATTTCTTGATTGCTCACTTCCTTGTTTTATGTCATGGGGTTCCTATGGGACTAGGTAGAGATATGAATAATTAAAAACCCTATTATAAAAATTTCATCGATTAGGGAGTGTGTCCAACTAGACTGAGGTTCTTAGAGGAATAAAGCGTGGTTGTTAGACCAAGGGATAAAATGTCAGAGTTTCTTTTATAGATTGTGGTAGAGGTGTAATCCCAAAATGATTATTTCTAAATAGTTAAACATGACTCCCTAAGAAATTTTTAGGATTAGTAGTGTTGTCCTAGGTTTCTTGTTGGTAGTTTGTGTCCTTATTACCTGAGTCCTAGGATGACACCCATGGATCTATTATTATTTTTAGGATTTTTGAAAGTGATTTCTTATTTTTATAGGAAACCTGTCAAGTACACTACTAGGGTTCATTCAATAAAAAAAAATACCACATAATCATTAAAAAAAGGATAAGAATATTAGAATCTATTACCCAGTATAATCCCCACTGGAGTGATTTAACCTTTGTATTCAAATCTTCCTGGATTAAATTTTCAAATTGAGTGGCCAGCTTAACCGAGGTATAGATGCACTCTTCTGAACTTATCTTCCTTGAATTGAAACCCAATGACAAAATAAAATCTTGATGATTGATCCATGAACTTTGATCCTTGATAATATCAATGTGGACCTCCATTTCTAATATTCTAGCCAACTAATCCTTTGGTCCATTAAATTCAAAATTCATTTCATGCATGTTTTCCTTCGAATGAAGAATTAGATCAAGGTAATTCTATTTATCTCCATATTCCTTCCTGACCACACTACCCTTACTTTAATCCTCAATGTATCCACACTTGGACATTAGATTTCCACTTCTTAGGTATAGACTCATCATGTGTTCCTGGTATTGAGTCTTTAAGCCACTTTTCATTACTTTGTCCCTTTTAGCTGATCTTGTTTGTATGGGATTAGGTAGTTGGTAGTATTATTTCTTCTCTTTAACACAACAATGATGTGTTGTTTTTTTCTTTTTGTAAAGGATCATAAAAAATGTATATTTTTCTATTGTATTTCAAAATAGGATTTTTAGGATGTAATAGGAAAACGGTGTAATAGATTCAATGGTTGGTGACTAACTGGGTTATTTAGGTCATGCCTATATTTTTTAGGTCTTGGTATTTTGTCATGTGATCAATAACTTTAGAAAAAAAGAATATGTCGATTCTGGGTGGTGATTGCTGGTCACAAAAAGTTCATTGGAGTAGTTTGTGAATTTATTTTAGTTTTTAACTTTATAGAAACCACTTTGGCCTAGTAAATTTATTCTTTTTTATTTTTTTATATTATTTTTTGTATATTCATTTTATGATTTAGTAATATATTTTTTATTTTATTATTGTAATGTTCATCTCTTCTTTAGTTGGATTATTGCTTTTGTTTTTGTTTCTTATGTGTATTGTTTTATGAGAGAGAAATCATTCTCAAGGAAAGTTCTATATTTCCCAGACACTTTTATCTAGCCCAGTGGGAATATGAATTCTCTTTGGGCTAGTGGTGAGCCAGATTAAGTATCTGTTGTGAAGGAATCTCGGTTTGATTCATTACAATACATAGCCTCAAAGAGTACATTATTAACTAAAAATATTTTGAGTAGTTTATGAGAATTTTTAATGGAATAAAAGGGAATATTTATGTAAGATATGGACTAATATCCATCAATGGATAGTGTGTTCACCTTTTTCATGGGACCTACTAGGGAATATAAAAGACTCTACTAAACTAGTAAAACCTACATATTAATATTTCATGGATTAAAATCATTTTTAACATCAAATTTTTATATTTTGAATTTTATCAATGCCATTTGTATATTTATATTGACTTTGATACCAATTATTGTGGGTTATATTGTTGGTCACAATAAGTTATCCACTTTTAATAACTAATAGAAAATTATATAAAGATATTTCAATAAAATTAAAAATATGAAATGTCTAAACTGTTTGTTAAAATAATATCCAAACTCTAAAAAATATAAAAAAATGATAATAGTCATATAAAAATGAATAATAAAAGGATTATACTAAATAAAAATTCTAGAATCACATAGTACATATATAAAAAGTTAAAGAAAATAATACAAAGACTCTAAAATTTCTAAATATACTAGTCCATTGAAAATGTTTTAGATTAATATATTTGAACAAATGATAAAAATTTCTGCTTCAATTAAATGATATAGTCTCTTTATCATATTCATAATATATATTCATATTATAAATAATATAGATTCAATTTTACATAAAATTTTTACTTTCATTAAAAATAAAATATAATATATTAAAATAGTATAATATAAATAAATATCCAACAAGTAGAAAATATATGTGCATCACCAACATAAGAAAGGTGTCTATTCAAAATATAAAACCACGAAAAGTAGTAAATAAAACAAAAAATGACACTAAGATTTACATGTTTTCATCCAAATTAGATTTACATACATTGGGAAAGAACGTCACAAGATTTAACTGCACAAATGAAAATAATATTATAGTATAAAATTAAAGACTTGATGGAAAAAACCACATAATCTCTTCAATATTAGGGTTCTTATTTTTATTTGGACTCATGGTCTACCTGATCCCAAAGTTGAAACATATAAACTCTAAAAATGTATGGACTCTCATGACATATATGATCCAAAAACACCATAGTATTAATGATTATAAGAAAATAATGAATAAAAATTATGAGGATTGGACCAAGACCACCTTACCAAGACTAGATTTTACTATTTTTGAAATATTTTAATTTATCTCACTTAGATAAATATTAATATCATGTTCAGTCATCCTTCTCATTATCCTTTGGATCCATTAGAAACGAACCCTAATCACCAATGTGTTCCCTTAAGTAAATATTATTTGCATACTCCATAAAGGATAATAATAGTAATAACCTCAAATATAACTCAATAAAAACAATTAAGAACAAACAAATTCTCCATTTATGTTTATTTCTCTGAGACTCTCTTGTTTGGTAAAACAAAAGTTCAAGCATGATCAATCAACCCTCATTTATCTCTCTTGATGAAAGAATTAAACCATCGAAAATAAATTACCTACTGAATTTTTTCTCACTCTATTAAAATAGAACTATAAATAAAAATGAATAGAAAACCCTCGAACCAAATATCCCCCATAGGTTATCAAAGAGGAGTTGGGGTGATAGATTCTTATTAAAGGCACAAATGAATGTAATATAAAAGGATTTATATCTATGATTTAATGACTATGATCATTTATAAGAATCTCAAATAAAGGAATTCAATAATAAAGAAGTGAAACGTGTCAGTTAGCCTCTGAGTAACAAGGGAGTGACCCTAATGTAAGTAAAATTACTCAGCGAGGAAACACAAGGGGAAGTACACCAAGGGTTAACTAAAGCTAAAAAATTAGAGTAATGAGTTACTTATATTAAATATGATAAAATAAACGGACCAATGAAAAGGTATATAATATTAATCACAAGATATCCAAACAGATATCTGTATTCCACATGCCCAAACAAGGCACAATTCAAATAAAACTAACAAATAATTCCCAATTTAATAAATGCAATCCCACCACATAAAATAGATTTTAATATATTTAAAATTAAAATCATTTTTATTTGATAAATCAGAATATATGAATGATATATATATAAACCAAATTTAATTGGTAGTATTAAGAAATAAATTTTCATATGAGAAAAAATATTGGATTATCATGAAATTTTAAGAAAAATATCATTGATTAAAATTTGACTTTTATGAATGAACTGAGAAAAAAATTTATGTATGGTGTGGTCAAAATTATCAAAAGCTCATTTTGAAAATATAAATTTTTTTCTAAGTTAAAAACTCATATTAAATAATAAAAACCAAGAAAACATTCTTATAATTCCATAAAATTTCATAAAAATGATATTTGATTACTTTTTAAGATGTAGAATTTAAATATGCATAAATCTATCATGTTTCATGGTCATAATGACTGAAATAGAATTTCTATAATTAGAAAATTTGTTGTCCAAATTCAAAATGCATATCTAATGATTAAAAATTAGAAAATGTCATATATTTCCATGGAATTATAGGAAAATGATACTTGGTTAATGTGTGACATGTATGAATAAACCAAATGTCAATATATTATGTGGTGTATTAAAAATGTAAAAAATTTCAATTCTTTAATTAAAATTGTTTTATATATACAAATAGATAAGCTATCAAAACTAAGAAAATGAACTCAAATAGTCATGAAATTATAATAAAATGTTATTGAATAATTTTTTAAAATATTGGAATGAATTCCACATCAATTTGATATGTGGTGTGGTATAAATAACTCAGAGTTTAATTTTATAATTAATACAATTTTTTATAACTTTAAAATGTGTATTGAACGGTAAAAAACTAAGCAAATAACCTCAATTACTATAAAATTATATGAAAATAATCTCTAATTATTTTTTGATATATATATTAAAAAAATAAACCAAGTATGCGGTATTTTTTGTAATTATATAATGTATTTTTTTCATTTTAAAAGTGTTTTATAAGTAAAAAACATGTATTAAGCCTCCAAAACCAAGAAAATGAGTTCATATTTTAATGAAATTTTAAGAAAATTGTCATTGTTAAATCTATGAAATTTAGAAATTATCCTCATTTAATGATGTTTCATCTAAATTATCTTAAGTTTTTTTAAATGAAGATTGTTTTCTATGTTAAAAATATGCATCAAATGATCAAAACTGACCAAACAAGCTCAGCTTGTGATGAAATTTTACAAAAAATATAAATAATTAATTTGTGACCTATAAGAAAAAACTACACATCAATCAAATGTGTTTTTTGGTTGGAATTATTGAAATTATATTTTTAAAATAAAAATATTTTCTCTATAAAAAACAGGCATTAAATGATCAAACCCAAAAAAACATTAATTTTCATTAAATTATAATAAAAAGAACATCGATTAATTTTTGACCTAGATGAATAAACCAGACACTAATCCGATGTTAAGATTCACCGGACCTGTACTCCTTGATCAAGTGCTAAAATAAAATTATTTTCATACCATTTTGATACCTTCTGAATTGACCCAAACATAACCATGAATAATTACAATATTAAGGGAAAATATTGAGTTTCTTACATACATAGGAACTATAAGGTATATAGTTTTATAGAATTAGGAAAACCCTTTAACAAAAAAAACCTCATATATTTCCCATAAAATGGGAATTTTCCCGTTAAACCATAATTTCCTTATTCTAAAATTGTTCTTGAGAATCTCCCACAAAATTCTCTACACATGATACCTATCTTGACATATTATACACAATACTCTTCTTTATAACCTGGGTATATGGAAACATAAGGAAGGTGAGCTCAAATTCATGGTAGGGGTAAACATAAGTGATAGAAATATAAGATCATAAGTGATTATAAGATAAACATGTGGATATGATAACTTAATAAATACACAGTGACATAAAATTAAATAACCATACCCAATACAACATAGATCAAAAGTTATGAATCATAACATAAGGATTTTGGAATAAAGAATTCTATATATCATAGGATCATGGCATATAAAGAATGTATCAAAAACATAAACCATAAATTCATAATCATAATTCAATTATTACTTCAAAGACAACATAACATAGCAGACCGAGTCCCATAATGGATTAGGTTTACACACCAGTCCCATATATGTCATATCATGAGAAAAAACACTACACAATGAATTAGGGGCTGTATATTTTTTATCCCACCTAACACATTATAATATATACAATAATATATGAGAAAAATTTATAATTGGATCATAGCATATTTAACCCATGATAATGAAATGGGTTTTCATAAAGACTTCTACAATACATGTTCATATGAAATGTAGAGAAAGAAAATGGATAGTATCATTAGATCACATCTTAGTGAATCATAAAAAAGATTAAGGGACATTGATAAAGATGAAAAACATTTTTATAAGAAGATGGGTTAATTATCATTTTCAAATGGTATTTATAATGAATCAACATGGGTCGACATGACCCATCCCCTAGGACGACCCACCACATGGCCTGAAGCATGTTCCCGATCACCATGTCCTGGAGGCAAGAACCTAGAATAACCAAAAACCTCTTGGGAAAGGTTTCAAAAAATGTAAACCAGTTTGATTAATCCATGAAATGGGATGGACACACCAATATCCCTAGAGTCAATAGGATAAAATACAACATCAAGATTATAAAATTATGACTAAACCAATACCATAAGAAACAACATACAATATATACATAATATTCCATAATAATAAGTATACATTGAATCCTAATTCAAAATATCAAAACTCAAGATAATTGGAAAAAGACCAAATGAGTCCCATAAATGCATCCCAACAGATACAGAATCCCAAAACAACTCCTCACAAGTCAACCTGATGAGACCACATATCCTATACACAAAAACGGATGATAGTAATCAAGAGGAGCCTAATCATTTACCAATATCTTATAAAAATAATTCTAAATACACTCAAATACATATGTAGGGTGTGAGGTACAAATCCCAGTAGGATACCACTGTGAATCTAATTAATTCCTTTACCTATAAAAACCAATCAAATAGTTTGAATGCACTTTTCAAAACTAATTTTTTTTAAACATTCCCCTTACAAATAATCCTTTTAAATCCCTATGGTTTTCCATTTCAAATTAAACATTTTTTTCAAAATTACTTATAACATGGATCAAATGATGAAATAATTCCAAAGGCACAACATACTCAACATATCCAACAAGTAATGATAAATAAGATCATAACATCAACATCATGTAACCATATAAATAGAAATGGGCATAAGATACAAGATATCATATCAACTTGGAACTAATCAAAATAACCAATTATATGAATAAATCTATAAAGAGTAATATTCACCTAGGGATTTAACCTCAAGGGTCTAAAATGAGTGATTCAAAACAATGTGTTCTAGATGGATAAGCAAAAATAGAAGCTCTCACGATCTTCCTCGGGCCCAACTCCAAGAGATCTCATAGTCTCTCGGTAACCAATGGAATATCTCATAGTCTTCTTAACCAAAGGCTATCATGGTCCCTGGGAAAGAAATGGAATCTCTCATGGTCATTCTACCAAAAGGATCTCACTATACCTTAGAAAACCATCTCACTTACATCCAGGTTAACCCAAGTTCTACTTCATTCCATCATAATCACAAGAAAGTTTCATACATGAAAACCCATTTCACAATCCAATTTATTAATACAATAAACCAATTTTTTTTTAAAAAACCCTTTCACAAGGTAAATCAATTTTATAAATACATTTAAAATCAATAAACCACTTTGATTAATTTCATCAAACACTACATGTAAATATAATCCAAACCTTTTAGGAAAACTATCTTTAAACACCCAAATTTTCAAACCAATATATAAATCCTATTATTAATGGGATACACATCTACTATAAATTAATCAAATGATAATTGGAAAAAAACCAAAGGTGATTCATAATTAAATGGTAATCCACAGAAAATGAAATTAAATTTAGAAACCTATCACATAATCAATTCCAACCTCTTCGTATTGGAAGAAAACCTCCCAAAATTGGTAAGAGAACGAATAACACATATAATACCTAATAAAATAAACCAAATATCCCATTAAAACACAAGGTTCGGCCATCCCCACCAACTAGGGTTCCACAATTCCATGTAAATGGATGAACAAGAACGTGGATGGGGAAAGGGAGAATAAAACTCAAAGAAAATGACATACCTCAATCTAAAAAACCTTGGATCCCATGAGAAAACACTAATGGAGGATAGGGAAAGAACCTAAGACAAGTAGGGTGGGTTTCAAAACATGGGTAAAATAAATGTGGCTAGAGGGGGTTGAAAATTGATAGGGGAAAATTAGTAAAATACTAAATGTTTAATGTGTTGGAAAAATTTCATGGGTTGGATGCATAGTTAGGAAAACTATGTATCAAACATGTGGGTTATGATAACCCATAAAAAATAGGTTGTATAGTTTACCATAGGCATTACACAGTTTGGAAAACCATGACTAAACCATGAAAAATCCCATTGTCACATTTTCATCACCCCTCACATGGTTAGACACATAGTTAGACAAATTGTACGCTAACTATAAAACTTGGTATATATCCCCACAAAACCCCCCATTTTCAACCCTTGAAACATGGTAACTCCAAGGAAAAAATCAAAAGTTTAAATAAAACTGAAAATTTAACATACCAGCGACCTAATGGGTGTCGCAAACTCCCCACCATGCCACTTTCTTCCCCGAGAAAGTCCTTAGGAAACCTCAAAATAGAAAAGTTGAGGTCATTTCCCCATCACAACATCTTTTTTCTCCAATGTATGATGGATATCACCACCTCATAGCTAGATTACATAGGCCAATGGTATTGAATTACCATTGAGCACTATGTTATGATCATCTACGATATGAACAAGATACTCCAAAATGGTGACATCAGGTTCAACCTCCAAACCTCCCACTATAACACATGAAATGGATTCAAAAAATATATCTTTAAATGGGAAGAGTAAAAGAAATCATGGATCATGGTCAATTGTGGTGGAAAATCAAACTAATAGGCTACCTTCCCAATACACTCTACAATATGAAACAGTCTAGCATAACATGGTTCCAACTTCCCCTACTTTCCAGAATGAATGTGTCTCATTCAAAAAAATACTAGAATAAATAATTTATCACCAACTTAAAACATAAACGGGTGATGATGTCAATTGGGTATGAATTATGGTGACTTTGAGCTATTACTAACCAGTTTTGAATCATTTGTACCATCTTTTTCATATCCTAGATTAGACTTGGACCTACCAAGGAATGATTTCCCACCTCAACCCAACACAATAGGGATTGGGATGGCCACTATACAACACCTCAAATGAGGCCATGCAGATTGATACTAGATAGATTTTATTATAATAAAAATCAGTCAATGGTAGATTCCATTCCCATGAAACTCTGAAAACAAACACACATGCTCGCAACAAATCCTTAAGAGTCCAGATGGTCTGATCATACTATCAATTTATACAATGGTGATAAGAGGTTATTAAGTTTAGTTGGGTTCCCAAAGTATCCTAGAGTCCCTTCAAGAATTGGGAAGTAAAATTTTTATCCATTTCTGAAACAATCACCAAGGGAACTCTATGGAGCCAAAGAAACCTCTTGAACATACAAGAATATGATGTATTCTACCTTCATCGACTCCTTCATAGGAAAAAGTTGGCTATTTTGTCTAAAAACCATAAATCACCCATTTGAAAGCATTCTAACATGAAGTTTAAGGTATCCTAATAAAAAATCCATAGATATATCATCCCACTTCCATATTGGAATGGGAAGTGGATGCAACAACCTAGTTGGTCTTTGATTCACATATTTGATCCTCTAGAAGTTCAAGCATCTAGAAACAAAATCTATAAATGTGTGTCTCATATAGATCCACCAATACTAACCTCTCAAGGTATAGAACATCTTGGTTTCCCTAGGGTGAATGAACCAACTAGATAGGTGTTCCACCTCCATCACCTCCTTCTTCAATATAAATGGAACTACCATATGATTCCAAAAAAATAAGAGAACCATTAGGATACCAAGACCAATCACTTGAGGTATCCCCACTATTTAAAGAACTTATAAGCTTATATAAATCAGTATTGGATACCTACTCACTTATTACATGATAGATAATTGAGGGTGTGATATTTACACTAATCAAGAAAACTAACTCTCCATCATACTACACCACCATACCTAGATCATAAAACAAACTCATAATACCCCACTCATCCTCTAACTCTCAAATGGATTGTGCTGGAAGATTCTTGTTAGATGCATCTTCAATAACATTACCCTTCCCAAATGTATAAGAAATATATAAATCAAATGACTTAATATATTATACTCAATATCCTTTCACGTAGTTCAAGTCCCTCTTAGTAGAGATATAATTCATACTTCTATGATTTTGGTACACTATAAAAAACTTTCTAAAGAGGTAATATTTCCACAACTTTGACACATACATTATGAAATCCAATTCTACGTTTTGGGTGGGTTAATTATGCTCATGTGGCAATAGATTTTGTAAGCTATAGGTCACAACATCATCATCATATATCAAAACACACCCCAAAACCACACCAAAAGTATCACAAAACACAACATAAGATCTCCTAGGATTAGAAATATTCAAAATTGATGTTTATTTAAAATAGGCATGCAACTGCTCAGAAGCAATCTGGCACTTCTCATCCCATTCAATGTTCACATATTTCCTTCTCAAAGATATCATGGGAGAAATTATCATATAGAATCTCCCAAAACAATCTGTAATTTCTAGAAAATATCTAAAATCTATGGATCTTGTACACATTATTGGGTTTCTCCCAAGACATGACTACTTGAACTTTATCTAGGTCTACTGAAACTCTTACCTCAGAAAACATGTGGCTTAAAAAAATCACTTCTCATATCCAAAACTGGAACTTTGATAACTTTTAATATAGAATATTCTCCCTCAAACACCAAAAAAACTCACACGTGTTAGCATGGTCCTCCTCCTGCTTATAATACACTATGATGTCGTCCAAAAATATGACCAAAAAAGAGTATAAAAAGTTGTGAAAGATATGGTACATTAATTCCATAAAGTCTAAAATATCTTTGGTAATCCCAAATGGTATAACCAAATACTCAAAATTTTCACATAATCATTGAAAGGAAGTCTTTAGAACAGCCACTTCCTAGACCCTCAATAGGCGGTACTCATATATCAAGTTGATCTTTGAAAATCATCGGGTTCCTATGAGTTGATCAAAGAGATCGTCAATTCTGGGTAATGCGTATTTATTCTTAAATTTCACCTATTTAATCTTAAAAAAGTCTATTAAAATTTGGATTCTTTCATTCACCTTATTTTTGAATAGCAATAGAAAATCCCATGATTACATTTTTGGAAGGATAGATCCCTTTCCCTCAAGATCCTCTAGTTGTAATTTCATATCCTTCAGCTCAGCTAAATCTATTTGATAATACGGTTAAGAAACCAGGCTCCTCTTGGTAGCATATCAATAGTAAAATCAACCTCTTTTTGGGGAGTTAATTCTGAATAATCCTCTAGAAACATATCTGGGTACCATTCCATGACCACTAGAAATTCACCCACTAAAGTTTTTTCAGAGTCATCAAAAAAAACTTAAAAATTGACATGAAATTAACCTAAATTCTAAAGAAATGGGTCCAACACTCCCTTTTCAAAAATACCACTCACCCTAAAAGACAAGATTTCTCCCATTAGGAGTAAGAATCTAGACCCTGCAATGATAGTAGTAAAGTAGCGCCTTGAAGATGATCAACCAGTCCATAAATATGATAAGGTCGGAAATTTCCAAATCTAACATGAGGAAAGACCAAATGAATTTTATGCTAGTAATTATTACACATAACTCTAGGCACTTGAAACCCTGCTCCTTCTTTCTACCCAAAATGATGAGGAAATCCCTCACAAATGGAATAAAATCTTCCCACATACAAAAATCATCAACCAGCTTTAGTGAGATAAAGGAATGGTATATTACCATATTAAATAAAATAGATTCCATAGAAGAAGAAATAAACATTGTACCTCTTTGGATGGTTATCCTAGAATCTGAATCCTATAGCATAACCTCTATTTCATAAATATATCCAGACTCTATCCCACCATGATCCTTATTCTCCTAGTTATAATCCCCCTTTCCCTGAGGGTGAGATTCTCTATACCTAGTAGTATTATATTGCACCTGAGAACCCTTCAAGATAATGGATCCTACACCACTCCCCCACAAAATAAAATAATAGAAGCATTGATGATGCCCAAAATTCCTAAACTAGTGGAACATCCTCAAAGTCTCTGGGAAACTAGTCTTGATGTGTCCTCATTTTCGTTATTTATAGAAAAAAACAATCTTGTGTCCCATAGAATCCATTGGATCCAACCTGAAAACTATTGTACGCTATTTCCAATTCCTTAGTGAGTCTCATCCCACTTCTATTTTTGTTATAATGAAGAAATATTATTTTTACTCACTTAATGAACACTAGTGAGACTTCTATTACCATTTAAATACAACTATTTTATATCCTCCTTATCAAACACATTTTAATACATCTGTATAAAGATAAGAATAAGTATGGACCTAGTATCTGGCCTCAAGACCATTTTAAAACACTGATCTTTGAGATAATAATTTGTGAGGATATCCAAGGAGACATGAACCAAATTGGTAAAATGGGTGTCATACTCCATCACTAAAATATCTCCTTTCTCTAACTTCAAGAACTCACGGGAATACAACACCCTCAAGATCTCTAGGTATAACTGAAGATTGAAATCCACCCTGAAATTCATTCATGTCAAATCCTCAGGCCTCCTTGAAAGTACCATTGAATCCCACCACTTTCTACCAGGTTCTTCTAGAACATGTATGTAGAATCACAACTTTTATGTCTGATGGGTTTTCAAAAACTCAAGGATTCAGTCAATATAATCCAAACACTCCTCAAGCTCATGAGTCCCCTTGTCACTATGAATCATTTATGGGTTTTCCCTTGTAAACTACTAATCATGGTCCACCATCCATGTCTTATATCAAACACCCACTTGACCTTAGGATTGGATCATATGAATAACTGAATCCACCAAATCTAGATCAAGAGTAAGGCCTTTCTATGAGGTATTCTTAATAACACCCTCTCTATATCTGGATGAGTTCCTTATAGGAGGCATTGTCTATGGGACAAAATAACACAAGCTCTGTCAAGAACGATTCAATCCCAAACTACATCAAATGAAATAAACCGAAAATTTATCACGGGTTCTAAATAGGCATAAAAATAAAATCTAATAAAGGAGTGAAAATATCAAAAAAAATGATCATTTTCACAGTGCATGGTTTGACTTCACTATTAGGAAGACTGTACACCAACAATATAGGTGTCACTAGAGGTTGGAAGACAAATCCATAAGGGTTGTGCATGGTTACTACTAACTGTGTGCCACCTCCAAACCTCCTTGTCTCACCCCAAAACTCAATATGGCCCATGGGATGATCATATTAATTAAAAAATACCATAAAATATGTTAAAATCATATAAAAACCCCATAAATTATCTAAAAACATAACCACATTCACAAACCACTCATGGTGAGTCGAGGTTTGACATAAAGAAGGGATGGACATGAACTCCCCCAATCTTACATATCGAGTCTTGATGATCCCAGCCCTAGTCAACCACTAAATACAAAATAAAAACCTCATATGATACTATTTTGAAACGAACCAACCCAGGTCTACCTAAACCATCAACTAATATGGCCTTCCACATGGCCCAAAGCACATTCTCAATCACTATGGGCTTGTGACAAAGATCGGGTAAAACTAACAACCTATTGGGAATGGTTTATCCCAAGGTAAACTGATATGAACCATCCATTAAATGGGACAACCACACCAATATCATCAAGGTCAATAACATAAAATGAAACATTCATAGAATGAAACAATGACTAAATCGATACCATAAGAAACAATGTACAATATATACATAACATTCCATAACAACACATATGCATGGTATCACAAGTCAAAGTAAAAAAACTCAAGATAATGGGAAAAATACCAAATGATGACTAGACACACATCATTATAAATAAAAAATCCCAAAATAATTCCTTATGGTCAAACCCGATAAGACCACATCTCCTCAAACAAACAATAGATGATGGTAATCAAGAAGATCCACTCAGGTATATAGTGATATTTCCTTTACATGTGTCCTACATAATAAATTCTACACACACCAAAAGGCATATGTAGGGTGTGATTTAAAAATTCTGTTAGGATACCATCATGAATCTATTTAAAGATTTTACCCATGAAAACTAATAAACTAATTTGAAAATACTTTTCAAAACTGAATCATTTTAAAAACATTCCCCTTCCAAATATGTATTTGAAATCCTTTTGGTTTTCCATTTCAAATAAAAACATTTTTTACAAAATGATTTCCAACATGTCTCAAATAAAGAAACAAGGATAAAGGCACATCCATCTCAATATATCCAAAAAATAATAATAAGGATGAGCATTACATAAACATTATGTAACCATATAAATAGAAATGGGAATAAAAAATTTGATATCATATCAATATAGAACTAATAAAATTCACAATTTATTTAAATAAATCCACCATGAGTAATGTGAACCTAAGGATCTAACCTCAATGGTATATCATTATTTAGTCTAAACTAATTGTTTTGACCAGCTAAGAAAAAATGGAATCTCTCGCGGTGTTCTCGAGATACAACTCCAAGTGCTCTCACCATCTCTCAATAACTAAGGGAAGATATCATGGTCTTCCTACCCAAAGACACTCATGGTCCTTTTTAAATAAAAGGAATTCCTCATAATATTCTTCCCCAAAGGCTATCATGGTCCTTTAGACAACCCCTCACTCACACCCTAGTTAACCCCTGTGTTACTTCATGTCAACATAATCAAAATCAAGTGCCATACATGAAAGACTACTTCACAAGATAATTTCACAATACAAAATTCCCATTTTAAAAAATCCTTTCACAAGGTAAAACCATTTCTAAAACCATTTTATACATTCATTTAAAAAATAATAAACCTCATTTAGCCATTTCATCAACCAATTGGTATACATATAAGACAAACCCATTAGTGAAACCATTTTTAAACACCCAAGTTTCCAAAACAAGAAATAAGGTATATATAATATAGCATAAATATCAACCATAAATCAATTAAATATAAATAAGAGAAACATAAACCAAAGGTGATTCATAATTCTAAGGTAATCCATAGAAAATGCCCTTAAATGGAGACACTTACCTCAAATCGGTACTAACCTCGCCACCTTTAATGGAAACCACCTATAATAAGTAGAAGAAAGCCTAAAACACCTAATCCATAATAAAAAATCAAATACCCCATTAAAATCCTATTTTTTCCATCCCCACCAACTAGGATTCCATGCTTCCATGGAAATGGAATAACAATCATGAGGAGGTGGAAAGGAGGAAGAAAACACAATGAAAAGGACTAGCTTAAAGACAAACAACCTTGGATCTAAGCAGAAACCACCATGGGAGGAAGGGGAAAGCTTCTAATATAAGGATGAGGGGATGCACCCAATAGTGATAATAAATGAGAACAAATGGGATTAAAATCAAAAGGATAAAATTGGTAAAATATGAAAATTTTAATATTATGAACAAAATGCATGGTTTGGTAACATGGTAAGGAAAACTATGAACCAAACATGTGGGTACTAAGCCCCCCCCCCCAAAAAATAGACCCACGGTTTCCCCTAGGCAATGTAAAATTCAGAAAACTATTCTCAAACTATGACAACCCCCACAACCACATTTTCATCACCCCTCATTCGGTTATCCACACAGTTTGAAAAAAATATGCTAACTATGTATATTGGTATTACTCCCCAAAAACCCCCATCACCCAATAACTCTAAGTACAAACAAAAAAGTTAAAGAAAACTAAAAATTTTATCTACTAGTGACCCAGTAGGTGTCACAGTATCAGATAAGAACAGTTCAAGAATGAAATGGTTCAATACCGTCAGTTCAATGGCCCAAAAGAAATATAAAATAAAGGAATTAAAAGTTTAAAACGTGAAACATAACTCCAAATTAGATATATATTTTATATTTTTAGAGGAAAATGGTAGTAAAATAAATTTTATAAATCTTTTGTAACATGGTTGAAAAAATAAATATATAAATCACTTCAAAAATTCATTTCAAGTGGATGAAAAGTGGACCCTAAAAACCATAATTCAAAAAGAATTACAAATATTTAAACCTTAAAAATAAATTATTTTTATGAATAAATTTATGGAATTTAAGATAAGAATATGGATAAGTGGAATAAAATCCCTTATTTAATCTTATAAAACATTAACCTTTATTTTTAAAATGAAAAATTAAATAAAATGAGAATATAATTCACTTTAGAAAAACATAAAAAGTTAAAGTTAAATTCTCATTAGGAATAATATTTTTAAAATATTTAAAATATTTCATGTGGTAAACTTCAAAAATGAGATTATTTTCACACTTTTGTAATGAAATTCAAAAAATGACATGTGCGTAAAACATTAAAAATATTCATTTTAAATCCATTTAAAGAAATTAAAAGTTAATGTGAAATTAATTTAACAATAATTAATGAATTTATAAAAATAGTCTTTAAACAATATAAATAATGTGTATATAGAGGATAAATTTGTCCAACTATAAAGAAAAGACAAGGTCAGTTTCATAGATAGAAAACCTTATTGTTAAATTTTGAATAAAAGGGGGAATTGATTGACAAGAGGGCATATAAAATAAAAAAATAACTAAATAAGAAGGAAAAAATGGGTTTTTAAGAAAAATAACATAAAATTACCTCAAATATAAACTTCTATATGAATAATCTTGAAAGAAAAGTGTGATTAGAAAAGAAACCTTTATGAATTTTATAACATTTGAAGCAAAGGACCATGAAGAGGGAATATGAAATGGAAATTTAAATATAATTAATAAATGTAAAATCATTATATAATATCTCAAATATGATATATACACACAATATAAATAAATTTGGTGTATATTACCAAACATGTCTCAAGGAGGAATTTTGAGAATAAAAACCCCTAACGGGCATCAAATTTTATGAATTATGAACCCTTTGAAAATGATTTTTTGAGAAATAAATGTAAATCCATAAAAAAATAGGTATTTCAAAATAATACTATCATTGTGTGTAAAAACCCAAACTTATAAGGAAGAAGTATGAGAATAATGGTTATAAATCAATGAAAGTGAATTTGGTTAACAACCCTTACAACTTATGTAATGTATGAATAGAATGAAAATGAAAAGGTGTAGATTAAAAAAAATGTGAAACTGGAAATAATGAAAAATTATTTAATATGTAATAAGTTTATACATTAGTATTGAAAACATATAAAAGTAAATTGGTGCATAATAAGAAACATGTCTCGTGAAATTGAAATTTATACAAACTACCCATACATTGGATTCCTTCTTTGTCAGATTCACTCTATCCTCATTTAAAATAAAATATAAATCACTAATAATATATATAAGACACTTATTCATATTTAATACCTTTCATATTAATATTTTATATTCATTTATTATATAGCTATTACTTGTTTTTAGTTGATATTGATCATCAGAGTTATCAGTTTTAGCTGTTCCTTTTAAAATTTTAGTGTAATGGTTTTAGTTATAATTTCATGTTAATGAGTTAATAATATCCATAATTATAGTTTATTTATCATTACAAAAGGATAAATTTTTCACATATCAATTGATTTTACAATATAGATTAAAATTTTGAATGATATCTCTATATACTCGTTTTTTGTGTTTAAAATCACTATAATCTATAATTGTTAATATCATTAATATAATGTAAAATTTATCTTTATGGAATCTTAATAATTTAATAAATACCATATTTATTCATTAAATTCATTTTTAGAACCATCCATCTAATTAGGTGTTAAACAATTGAAATACACCATCAATGGTGGCGGTGAATCGACCATAATACAAGTGACATTTCCTTTTTTTATGGATGGTAGGATGGTAGATAATGTTTACTCAATTAACATAATAACATTTCAGTATTACAATGATACTTATTTATTTATATTAGTGTTCTTATAACTGATTTGGATGATTTTAAAGATGTAACGTCCCAGATCTGGGTTCCACTCAATGGGTGCCCCGAACCCAGTTGGTCACATGACCTCAAGCGCATTTCCTCAAACGCCAGAGGTTGCCGACTAGAAGCGAGGGCCTAGGTCTGATAGCGGGGAAACTATTCCCTCATTTTTCAAAGTGTAGCACATCGGAAAAATATAAATATACTCAAAAGCGGAAGCAGTAAACAATACAGAGCTAAAAGAAAAATGGTATTGAAGCAAAAGATAACCAACAGTCATACATATATGATGATGCAGTGTGTCACTAGTTCTAATAAAGTAGCCAAGATAGAATACACTACAATAAATACAAAATAGTATCTAGTACAAGTACAACAAACAAAAACCAAAGCAGTGCACAGGAACGTAGCAGCATCACGAGCCTAAGCTTGGTCTCATTCTCTCCTACTCCTCTTCGACAATCAAGTACTTGTATAGGGACCCTTTCCCATATCAACACCTGTAGAAATATAATCTATCTGGGCCCAAGACATGACCTAAACAGGGTGTGAGAAATAAATCCCAGTAGGAAACCACCAAAGGTCCGTGCCTAACTAACAGTAAAAATGTGCAACAGCAGTGTACAATAGTAAAATACAGTAAACTAGGCAGTAATCAAAAATAACTATCTCTACCAATTCCATTAACATTTAATTATTAATTAACAATTCAATATAATTGGATTATAAGTTCCCGAGACCCATCCATGGCATACAATCTCCTGTACAGTGCCACAAAAAAACTACAACAGGCTATCTAACAAATATAAGGTAATAAAAATACCAAGATTGTACTTTATCTTGGTAGGTATAACATAAGAAAACACCACAGTGAATATCCAAGTGAACATTTCCCTCAGGATAAACAGTACCTTGCCCTTAGAATAATCAGAATCGAAACCCTCGGGTGATTTCCCTCAGGAATAATGAATATTTCCCTCAAGCATGAGGTATTTCCCTCAAGCACGGAAGTACTGTCCTCAGACATATGAAACGTTGCCCTCAGGCTAAATAGAACAATTCCCTCAGGCTAAACAAACACTACCTTTAGGATAAACAGGTAACCGGACCGAGCCCAAAACATAAGCAAGCAATTTATATAAGTTCCTGTAAGGGCTCTGATTCCCTGGTGCCTATGAGACATGATGTATCAAAAATTACATTCCAAACATTTACAAGCATTACATCATGTCCCATATTTACAGAGGATCATGAGGTTCAGGTTCTAAGAAACCAGCTGCTTCTAAAAAACTTCTTTAGTAAAAACCCATGCCTGAAAAAGAAAATTTAAAACGTAGGGTGAGCGAAGTATGCCCAGTAAGGGGTTTTAAAACAACTTGAAAATAATCTTTCTTTACTGAAAAGAAGAATAGTATTCTTGAAAATAAGCCTAAACATTAGAAAACTAATTATCTTGGAACAAAGAAAACATATAACTGAATGTCTAATAATGATCAGAGTACGCAGTTCCAATTAGATAAAATTAAATGCTTGTATAAAATTTGACCATTAACAACATGCAGGGTAATGAAAACTACTAGCAAGGCAGTGTTGAGTGCACTAGACATAATCAAAATGTTGTAATAAAGAACAAAACTGGTGCACTTATCATGATGGCCATATCCATATCTTTACACATGTGACATCATAAAGCTACTGTTAAAAGGACCAAGTCCAGAACTACTGTGACATATCATGTCATTCCATTAATTCATTTTGTGCATACAAAAGGCTCTGAACCAGGGATATCCTGTTAGTCGGAATATCCCATGGTTGGTCACTTATATTTAAACATAGTGAGGAAACACACAATTCTAGACTCATGTCTCTATGTCAAGGGCCTCATTCCATGACCTAAGGGTAGATACCCACATAAACTGTCTCATGAGATCTTTCGATACATCAAGGAGATTACTTTTACCAGTCTCCAACCCGGAGGGCTTACTTTTACCAGTCTATAACCTGTAAGGATTACTTTAACCAGTCCCTAGCCTGGAGGGCTTTCTTTTAACTGGACCCCAACCCGGCAGTCCAATACGTTTCTCATATGTCCCGCTTGGGATACCCAATTTTAAAGTGATGTTATTTGGGGTGTCCCATACCACTCCAAATAACGGGTTATTAGATGCATTAATTAAAGTTTTGTGATCGTCATTCTAGGTATAGAACACAAGATAAGATATGAAAACTACTAAGGAAATACATTCCTGATGAAAAGTGGTACATGCATAATACAATGTGTTATATATTAGTGATGCACACACACCAACTAATTCAAAAGGAAAAACTTCCAAGGGTCACATGCATTATCTACAAAATATGTTGATAAAGTTCCGGTGGTTTGGCCATTATTTAAATAGATGTGAAAAGGGATACATACAATGGATGCATCAGATTAGGCTGTGACATGCATAAATTAAATTTATACACATGAAGAAAATACTTGACATTAATTATTGTGATAAACAAGACTTTGAAACTTTCAATTTAACCATAACTAGGTTAACCACTATTAATCACTGCAGTAGTATTAACATTGAAATTATAAGTGGTTACAACTGGATAACATAAACCCATAAATTCTTAGTTCAAAACTTTAAAACATGTCGAAGATCATTTCTTTAAAGTATAAATTACATCGAGGATATATGTTAGAATAACTTTGCTGATTAAGAAAGTTCACTGGTGCTATATAAATATTGGCTTAGCAACCACCAAATTTATTAAAATCTTACATGTATCATAGAATAAAACTATTCATGATAATTATTAATTGAAAAAATAGAGTTTTGGAAAACAAACCTATAAACACATATATACTTAACCATATATACACAAAATGCATACATATGGGTTTACTTAATTAAGCTATTCTTAACAATTTCTCTTAAGAGACAAACTTTAAAACATATTTTTAAATAGGTAAGTAATGTCCTTATACCTATATACACATAAACGAAATTACATATATATATGTATAGAAAATTATATTTTCGGTTGTAAGGTTAATACATAACTTAAAACCATCTTTAAGGGTTAAAAGTATCTAGAGGACTCGGATGCGGCTGATTTCATATTGATATAGGAACTTATACCTTATGTGTTTGTATATATATATATATATACATATATATATATATATATGTATAAAAACTAATACATGGTATAAACTAGTAGAAGTTGGACTCTCCCTTTAAACCGATTTGTAAAAAAAATAGTTCATATATATCTTTTTACCCAGATAACCAAAAAAGGAAATATTGTATATCTATATCTATATATATATAAGGAATATATACTTATATATGTATATATGTTTATAAACAACCCGAAACCTCCATTTTACCCAGGCAGTGGTCTACCTTGTTTGATATGTTTTAAAATTGATCATCATAGATTAAAGAACACATTCGCTATGGGTAAGAAGGAGGTATAAAAGTTATATATACATATATACAAAAAAACCCACCCGAACTGGAAACAGCCAAGGCAAGACAAAGATTCCCTTACCGGATCGGAGAGGAGGAGAAGGAGCAAGTGAGGTCATCAGAAACTCTGTAAAGAAATGTGAAGGAACTGTGGCATGCTGCGGTGCAACCCGAGGCTTAAAGTAGATGGAATGGTCGACCTAGTGTGAAAAGGTGGTGAGGGATCTGAGGCCGAGTATTAAATGAGCGGTGCCGACTCCATGGAAAGAGGGAGCGAGGATGGGTCCACTGCCGGCCTAGGTGAAGAAAATAGGGAGGTAGGTTTTCTGGTGCGCGGCATGCGCGAGGGAGAAGAAGAGGAATCGCAGGGAAGAAGAAATACGAAAATGATTGGAGAGCCTGGATTAAATCGGAAATGGATCGAACAGTCGAAGCCGACACGATATTTAAATGACTTGGATGGTTGCGATGAAGTCTGCTGGATCGGATGGCCTGTAGTGATGCGGAGCTTTTAAAAAAACGCGGGCCTCGTTTTCATCATTTTTATCTTAATATTTTTATCATTATTTAATTATTTATTACAATTATTATAAAAACGTTATTATTATTAACATAAAATTATTATTAATCCATTATTATTATCTTAAGATAAGTCAAGGGTTATAAATACACATATATGTTAAACTATTAACCCCTATCTAACTAATATATTATAAATCATATTATCATTTTTATTTATTTAATATATAAACTAATTATCTTAATCTATAATCACATGTAAGGATCTATATACATTAGTGTTGTTATTAAAAAAAGATTGATTATTTAACCCATAAGTGTCATAATTTCAAAACATGAATTTTATAATTTTCATTTCATTTTTTTGTTAGAAACATGATTTTATATGTTAACATAACATCACTAATTATTTTAAATTTCACAATTAATCTACTATCTCTATTTTTTCAAGTAATAAGAGTATTTATGTAAACATTAACATTATGAAGCAACATTTGTAATATATATATATATATAAGACCCATATAACAAATTAATTGATTGCATAACTAAAAAAAGTGTGCTTCTTTAATAATCTTTAATACCAAGTATTACCAATATATTATAATTTTATATAGTTTGTTAACTTCATATAATTAATCTCTAAAATGAAAATATAATTATATATAAGAATGTGTAGATATATATATGTTGTTTTTTTAGAACTTATACCACAAATTAACCTGGTTCATTAAGTATTAAGAAATCATCTTGCTTATTATAAAAGTATTCATTTAGAAAAACCCTAAAGGCCAACAGATTTAAATCCCAACGATCATCTCGAAAAGACAACAATGGTAAGGTTTTTCAATGGCTATGTGGAACTTTTATAAATAAGTAGTCTTGGTATTCATACTTTGGAATCGGTTTGTCAGTTAAGGATGGTTCTCTATATTGCACTGGTACTCAGCACGACTGTTATGGCACTAGCTATCCTGATGCTTATAATGGGTCCTAATAATCCACACTACAAATTCAGGATTGTTTTCATCCTGGGAAGCCTTCTGGTGATCGTACTAGGGTTTTTATTTGGAATTTATGGTTAGTGAGATTTCTTTTGTAAACTCAGGATATTGTAAGACACTTCAGTGTCAAGTTCTTAAATAAAAAGTTCCATGTTTTATCTTTTACATTTTGTTTGGTTAAAAAGGAGAAAACTTTAATGGAATTAAACACATAATTGCTATTTATAAGGTTTGAAATATTTGGGTTGTTACATTATTCCCCCATTCAAAGAATTGCGTCCTCACAATTCTATTCATAAACTGAAAAAGAAAACTCCCAGACTAACATCATCACCAGAATGGGAGATCTGGTTCGGTCAATGGGATACCCAGATTGGCACCCAACTCTTCTTCTTCCCTATCCCAGATGCACCTTGAGAAATATGTTTTGAACTCCTGCTCATGTGTTCTACACAAAGGCTGTCATAGGGAGGCTCGTAGGGTAAAAATCTCGGAAATGTCTGAGTGGACAAATTCCCTGATGACCTGTCGGACTACATTACGCTCGAGATATTCAAGGGGGTGACGTGATTGAATAGACTAAGATCTAAGATCTAGAACATAAAGGTTGCACTGAGCTGGCCATCTTGGGTAGCTATAAGAAAGAAGGCTCTAGCAGAAAAGTTTTGCGCCAGAGTAAAACACTGAAAAAAGGCCTTCGTAGTACCTTCCCCTTCGCCTATAGCAGGGGAGTTGGGCAGTGGAAATGAGATGGAATACATGGTCATTCCCCTGATATGAACGAAGTATTTCAGGGATGTTCGACAAGTCTAACAGGTGTTGACATGATCCTCGTAGGTTGAGGAAGGATGGATAGTCCACAGTGCATGTTCTGATTAAAATATCTTCTACTATCTCATCAGGTAGAGACAAGATGTTTGTTTGTCCAACCATCTGAAAGATACATTCATGAGAATTCACTTAAAATTTCTGAAAAAGTATAGATAGAAAGGAAAACAGATAAAATTTCAATCACACATAATTTGATACATCCATGCCTGAGTTTTCCCCTAACGTCCTACTACAAGAACTACACATAAGGAAGAAAAACTCCTTATCTCCCCAAACCAAATATAGGCTGAGCAGTAAGGGTTGAATTCATGGGAGCACCTATGAAGTCTTAAGAGTTTAGCACGAGGGGTATGAAGTTGGGAAACATAAAAATAAACGTGTTTCCTATAATACAAATGGGTGGACTCTTCTTCTAACATCCTGAAGTCCATTAACTGGCCCCAGAAGCCGTAGTTCAAAATCTGACAGAGGTAGGCCGCACAGAGGTCACCGACAACTACAGCTTCTTGAAAAGGGTTGAGGATCATTTCGCCAAATTCTTCACCTACCGTGAACACTTTGAAAAGTCCCTCATGACACCTTCCTTGTCATTCATATGAGGGGAATTGGGCTATCATCATAAAGAGGTAATCTATTCCCAACCCATGACGTAGACTAAGAACTTGAGGTGAGTTTGACACATCATACAGGTGCTTGCATGACATGCGGATATAGGCATGATTAAGGAATTTCTCTTGGCTATCTAGAGACACGGTGGTCTCTAGGGACTCAGTGGGAAGTGACATAATATTGGTAGATACATTTCCATTTTCCATCAGAAAGTTGTAACATAATTAATTATTCAATCATAGTTATTTATTTATACTACCTGGTTTTCCAGAGTTGTCTGAACCTATCCTCTGATACCAACTATAAGGTCCCCGGTTCCCGGGTTACTATGAGACATGATGTATCAAAAATTACATTCCATACATTTACAAGCATTACTTCATGTCCCATATTTACAGAGGATCTCGAGGTTCAGGTTCTGGGAAACCAGCTACTTCTGAAAAACTTATTTAGTAAAAACGCATGCCTGAAAAAAAAAATTAAAACGTAGGGTGAGAGAAGTATAACCAGTAAGGGTTTTTAAAACAACTTGAAAATAATCTTTATTTAATGAAAAGAAGAATAGTATTATTGGAAATAATCCTAAACATTGGAAAACTAATTATCTTGGAACAAATAAAACATATAACGTAACGTCTAATCATGATCAGAGTACACAGTTCCAATTAGGGAAAATTAAATTCTTGAATTAAACATGAACATTAACAACATGCATGCTAATGAATACTACTAGCAAGGCAGTTCTGAGTGCACAAGGCATAATCAAAATTTTATAATAAAGAAAATAAATGGTGCACTTATCATGATGTCCATATCCATATCTTTACACATTTGACATCATAAAGATGCTGTTAAAAGGACCAAGTCCAGAACTACTACGAAATATCATGTCATTCCATTAATTCATTCTTTGCATACAAAATGCTCTGAACCAGGGATATCCTACTAGTTGTAATATCCCATGGTTGGTCACTTATATTAAAACATAGTGAGGAAACGCACAATTCTGGACTCATGTCTCTATGTCAGGGGCCTCGTTCCGTGACCTAAGGGTAGATACCCACATAAACTGTCTCATGAGATCTTTTGATGCATCAAGGAGCTTACTTTTACCAGTCTCCAAACCGGAGGGCTTACTTTTACCAGTCCCTAACCTGGAGGGCTTACTTTAACCAATCCCCAGCCTAGAGGGATTTCTTTTAACCGGACCCCAACCCGGCAGTCCAATATGTTACTCATATGTCCTGCTTTGGATACCTAATTTTAAAGTGATGTTATTTGGGGTGTCCCATACCACTCCAAATAATGGCTTATTAGATGCATTAATTAAATTTTGGTGATCATCATTCTAGGTATATCACACAAGATAAGATATGGAAACTACTAAGGAAATAGATGCTTGAAGACAAGTGGTACATGCATAATACAATGTGTTATATATCAGTGATGCACACACACCAACTAATTCAAAAGGAAAAACTTCCAAGGGTCACATGAAATATCTCCAAAATATACTGATAAAGTGCTAGTGGTTTGGTCATTAAATAAATACATTTGAAAAGGGCTACATACAATGGATGCATCGGATTAGGCCGTGAAATGCATAAATTAAAATGATACACATGAAGAAAATACTTGAAATTAATTATTGTGATAAACATGACTTTGAAACTTGTAATTTAACCATAACTAGGTTAACCACTATTAATCACTGTTGCAGGATTAAAATTGAAATAATAAGTGGTTACAACTGGATAACATAAACCCCAAAATTATTAGTTCATTACTTTAAAACATGTCGAAGATCATTTCTTTAAAGTATAAATTACATCGAGGATATATGTTAGAATAACTTCGCTGATTAAGAAAGTTCACTGGTGCTACATACATATTGGCTTAGAAACCACCAAATTTATTATAATATTACATGTATCATAGTATAAACTCAGTCATGATAATTATTAATTGAAAAAATAGGGTTTTAGAAAACAAACCTATAAATACATATATACTTAACCATATATACAAAAAATGTATACATATGGGTTTACATAATTAAGTTGTTCTTAACAATTTCTCTTAAGAGACAAACTTTAAAACATATTGGGAAATAGGTAAGTAAAGTCCTTATACCTATATACACATAAATGAAACTACATATATATGTATATAAAATTATATTTTGGGTTGTAAGGTTAACACATAACTTAAAACCATCTTTAAGGGTTAAAAGTATATAGAGGACTCGAATGGGACTGATGTCATATTGATATAAGAACTTATACCTTATGTGTATATATATATATATACATATATATATGTATAAAAACTAATACATGGTATAAACCAGTAGAAGTTGGACTCTCCCTTTAAACTGATTTGTAAAAAAAATAAGTCATATATATCTGTTTACCCAGATAACCAAATAACGAAATACCATATATGTATATATATATATATTTATAAGGAATATATACTTATATAATCATATATGTTTATAAACAACCTGAAACCTCCATTTTACCCAGGCAGTGGTCTACCTTGTTTGATATGTTTTAAAACTGATCATCATAGATTAAGGAACACATTCTCTATGGGTAGGACGGCTGTATAAAAGTTATATATACATATATACAAAAAAAACCACCTAAACTAGAAATGGCCAAGGCAATACAAAGATTTCCTTACCGGCTCGGAGAGGAGGAGAAGGAGAAAGTGAGGTCGTCGGAAACTCTGTAAAGAAACACGAAGGAACTGTGGCATGCTACGGTGCAACCTGAGGCTTAAAGAAGATGGAATGACTGACCTAGTGTGAAGAGGCGGCGAGGGATCCGAGGCTGAGTATTAAATGAGCGGTGTCGACTCTGTGGAAAGAGGGAGCTAGGATGGGTCCACTGTCGGCCTAGGTGAAGAAAACGGGGAGGTAGGTTTTCTGGTGCATGGCATGCGTGAGGAAGAAGAAGAGGAATCGCGGGGAAGAAGAAATCTGAAAAGGATTGGACGACCTGGATTAAATTGGAAACGAATCGAATGGTCGAAGCCAATGTGGCATTTAAATGACTTGGACGGCTGCAATGAAGTGTGCTGGATTGGACAGCTCGTAGTGATGTGGAGCTTTTAAAAAAAATGCGGGCCTCGTTTTCATCGTTTTTATCTTAATATTTTTATCATTATTTAATTCTTTATTACACTTATTATAAAAACATTATTATTATTAACATAAAATTATTATTAATCCATTATTATTATATTAAGATAAGTCAAGGGTTATAAATACACATATATGTTAAACTATTAACCCCTATCTAACTAATATATTATAAATCATATTATCATTTTTCTTTATTTAATTATATAAACCAATTATCTTAATCTATAATCACATGTAAGGATCTATATACATTAGTGTTGTTATTAAAAAAAGATTGATTATTTAACTCATAAGTGTCATAATTTCAAAACATGAATTTTATAATTTTCATTTCATTTTTTTTAGAAACATGATTTTATATGTTAACATAACATCACTAATTATTTTAAATTTTACAATTAATCTACTATATCTATTATTTTTCAAGTAATAAGTGTATTTATGTAAACATTAACATTATGAAGCAACATTTTTAATGTATATATATAAGACCCATATAACAAATTAATTGATCGCATAACTAAAAAAAGTGTGCTTCTTTAATAATCTTTAATGGCAAGTATTACCAATATATTATAATTTTATATAGTATGTTAACTTCATATAATTAATTTCTAAAATTAAAATATAATTATATATAAGAATGTGTAGATATATATATATATGCTGTTTTTTTAGAACTTAGACCACAAATGAACCAGGTTCATTAAGTATTAAGAAATCATCTTACTTATTATAAAAGTATTCATTTAGAAAAACCCTAAAGGCCAACGGATTTAAATCCCAACGGTCATCTTGAAAAGACAAAAAACAGTAAGGTTTCTCAATGGCTATGTGGAACTTTTATAAATACGTAGTCTTGGTATTCATATTTTGGAATCGGTTTGTCAGCTAAGGATCGTTCTCTATATTACACTGGTACTCAACATGGCCGCTATGGCACTAGTTATCCTGATGCTTATGATGGGTCCTAATGATGCACACTACGAAGTCAGGATTGTTTTCATCCTGGGAAGCCTTCCGATGATCATACTAGGGTTTTTATTTGGCATTTATGGTTATGGATCTCTCCATTTTAAACTCAGGATGTTATAAGACACTTCGGTGTCAAGTTCTTAAATAAAAAGTTCCATGTTTTATCTTTTACATTTTTTTTGGTTAAAAATGAGAAAACTTTAATGGAATTAAATAGATAATTTCTATTTATAAGGTTTGAAATATTTAGGGTGTTACAGTTCCTCTCAAGAAAACTCAAAACATGTTATAGATATGGCATACCCTCGAGTATCCTAGCCAAACGGCTAAGCAGGGGGAACGCACCCATGGGGTGGCCCTGGATCCAAGAAATGATCACAAACAACAGTTCATATTTAATCATTAGACTACCTAAGCAATTCTAGGTATCTAAACAGACAATGCCTCAGGTATACAACACCCCAAACATGGGTGTCTGGCACAACTGTACACAAATTCTACTCGACAGTTGTAATAAAACACAAGACCACCTACCTCGATCTCCCCTGATCGATATACACGAACGGTGCCTCCTGAAGCGACCAATAATGGAGTAGATCTGATAAAAACAAATACTCATTCAAACCCAAATAAATTCCCTTATAGGAATAATTGGCAGGAAAGACTCATGGAGAGGGAAGAACACACCCGCGCGTTTCCAACGTGATCGACGGCGGAAGAATCTGATTTCTGTTGTGTGGTCGGGAGATCCTCCAAGGTCTAACCCTTCTCTTTTGTGGATCTATGGCGTTCTAAGCTTCCTCTATTGAAAGAGGAGGCTACTGCCTAATTTGAGAAAGAAAAACATAACTACACGGAGTGTACTCTCAAGTATAATACGCGTACTTTTCCTTTTGTAGCTTTTCCACTGGCGGCTACTTTCCACCACCTCACTATTCATCCATCAACTTGATTACACGGTGTGTATTTCTGAGTAAACAGTGTGTAATATCATTCTGCTGGCGGCTACTTCCACCGCCTTACTGTTCACTTGTTGACTGATTACATGAAGTGTATATACTAAGTACACGACGTGTAGTCAGTTTTTACACCCTTCATCGCCGACAGGCCTACACGCCCTGTGTACTCATCCCACACTGCCAAAGTACATGGCGTGTCGAAAAGTACACGGCGTGTACCCACAAATTTTGGGATTTATCCCCATTTTCCTTATTTTCTCAAAAACACTTAAAATAAAACGAAAAGAAGAAACTTGTACCTCAATAATAAGAACCTGGTTCTTACAAAATTCCCCCCTTAAATCAATTTGTCCCCGAATTTCCCTTCTAAGGGTGGTGAAGATAAAGCTGTGAACAATTCTGTCCACTGAGCACGTACATTGGTCTCCCGCTCCCAAGTTTCATCCTGCACTCGGCCATGCTGCCATAGCACCCATATGAGAGGAACTGATCATCCTCAGAGAAATTTCTTACTCCTATAAACAATATGAATCAGATTCTCCTAAAATGATGCATCTACCTGAAGTTAAACCTCCTTAGGCTGAAAAAATGTGAGATGGGTTTGAGTGATAATGGAGTAGTTGAGATACATGGAAGACGTCGTGCATGGCCCGGTACCTCTGTGGTAACTGCAACCGATAGGCAACTGGCCCGACTCTCTCCATAATATCAAACAGCCCCACATACCTCAGTGAAAGATTACCCTATATCCTGATCCGCCTATGTCTCAACCTCAGTGAAACACGCAAGAAAATATGATCCCCAACCAAGAACTCCAAGGGTCATTTGTGGCGATCAGCATAAGATTTCTGGCGTGATTGTGTAGTATTAATCTGCTTCTGAATCAACTGGACCTGCTCTGAAGTCTCCTGCATAAGACATGGTCCCAATAAAGCTACCTCACTTGCCTCCAACCAGCACAAGGGTGATCGACATGACCTACCATATAAAGCCTCGTAAGGTTCCATCTCAATAGTTTCCTGAAAACTATTATTATAGGAAAACTCGACCCGGGGTATGTGCTTCTCCCAAGATCCCCCAAAGTCCAGGACGCATGCACGCAGCATGTCCTCTAGCACCTATATCGTATGCTCTGACTGGCCATTGATCTGAGGGTGGTAAGCTATGCTTAGAAGCACCTGTGTACCTAGTGCCCTCTGAAAACTCTGTCAGAAATGATATGTAAAATAGGTGTCCCTATCTGAAATGATAGAATGAGGGACCCCATGAAGACATACAACCTCTCGGATATACAACTTCCAGATCTCTTCAACAACGAGGGTCTCCTTGATCAGAAAAAAATGATCTACCTTTGTAAGTTTTTCCACTACAACACACACGACATCATTGCCTTGATGTGACCTCGGCAACCTGGTCACGAATTCAATCGCGACATCATCCCGTTTCCATTTCGGAACGGGAAACTGCTGTAATAACTCGGCTGGCCTCTGATGATCCGCCTTCACCTGCTGACAGGTGGAACATTTCGTAAAAAAACTAGCTACCTCTCTTTTCAAAACCGGCCACCAATACTAATGTCTTAAGTCATGGTACATTTTGGTAACTCTAGGATGCACTGCCCAAGTTGAAGCATGAAATTCCCGCATTAAATCTTCACGTATATCCTCTGGAACCCACACTCGTCCATGGATACATGGTACCTTATCATCTCCTATCGTCCAACTAGGAGGAGGGTCCTCACTTGCCACCGACTCCCATAGAACTAGTCCTTCTGAATTTGATAGTTGTCTCATCCTCAATCTATCCAGGAGGGTTGAAGTCACAGCTAAGGATGAAAGATAGGCTCACCCCTAACTATCGTGCACCTACAAATGCATCTCAAAGAACAAAGCCATAAGATGCCACTCACCGCCGGCCTCCTTCCCTACCTATATTTGAGTCCTCTTACTCAGTGCATCAGCTACTACATTACCCTTACCAGGTGTATAGGCAAGCTCAAAGTCAAAGGACTGTAGGTATTCAACCCACCTTCACTGCCTCAAATTCAAGTCGCACTGGGAAAAGATGTATTTAAAACTTTTTTGGTCCATAAACATCAAAAAATGTTCTCCCATGAGATAATGTCTCCAACAGAGTAATGCATGAACCACTGCATCCAACTCGAGATCATGTGTCAGGTAATTCCTCTCATGTGGCCCCAACTGCTGAGACCCGTACGCAACTACTTGATCGCCCTGCATCAATACTTCTCTCAGCCCAATACCTGATGTATCACAGTAAACTGTATAGCTCTTCCCTTTCTATGGAAGTATCAGGACAGGTGCCGATGCCAACCTTCCCTCCAACTCCTGAAAGGCTATCTCGCAAGCTTCTGACCAAATGAACTTCACACCCTTCTTTGTCAAACCTATCAACAACACTAATAATTGGAATAAGTCCTATATAAAGTGCTTGTAGTAACTAGCTAGCCCTAATAAACTCCGTATCTAAAACACATTCTTGGGATACTCCCAAGAAACTACTGCTCTCACTTTCTTTGGGTCTACTACAACTCATTCCTCTGAGATAATGTGACCCAGGAAGTGAATTTTGTCCATCCAAAAGTGGCACTTTGAGAGATTAGCATATAATTGATGTTCTATTAGTGTACTAAGTATGATCTCAAGGTGGATGTCATGTATATGTAGAGTGTTAGAATACACCAAGATATCATCAACGAAGACTACCACAAAAGAATCCAGATATGGGTGGAACACACGATTCATTAGATCCATGAAAACTACTTGCGCGTTCGTGATCCCGATCAGCAGGACCAAGTACTTTTATAGACCATATCTACTCCGAAAGGCTGTAAGTGGAATATATGATGGTCTAACGTGAAACTGGTGATATCCGGATCTCAAGTAAATCTTCGAGAACAATAATGCTCCTCGAAGTTTATAAAAAAGATCATCAATCCTCAGCAAGGGATATTGGTTCTTAACCGTCAACTGGTTTAGCTTCCAATAATCCACACAGAGTCTGAGATTATCATCTACTTTCTTAGAAAACAAGACATGCGAACCCCAAGGAGAAGTACTGGGTTGGATAAAGCCCTTTGCTTGTAACTCCTCCAACTGCTTCTTGTGCTCCTGCAACTCAGGTGTAGCCATCCTATAAGGAGGAATGGACACCGGCGCCGCTCCTGGCACAAGATCAATAGAGAAGTCCACCTCTTGCTTGGGAGGTAGACCTGAAAAGTTGTCTAGAAAGAAATCCTTGAAAAGATCAACCACTGGAGGGAAATCCTTCTGAAAAGTTCCCTAGTCATCTAGATATAAACTCGCTATCTGGGTTGTCACTCCACCTCGACCACGATGCTTGGGTCCATCTCGGCTCGCCTGGACATCCCATTCATCCTTGTATAGAAACTCTCTGCCCTCTGGTGAAGTGAAACTCACCCTACGATGATAGAAATATACAAAGGCTCGAAAGGGTATCAACCAGTCCATCCTAAGAATGGAATCATAGATCGTCATCTCTAAGACATAGAGGTCCCACATAAAGTGACACCCACCAACCACTAGGGGGAACTCCTTGCACTGACGCACACCAGCCGTTCTAATTCTCAACAGAGTTTCTAGTGTCATGATATTATAAGAAGAAGAAACACAGATCCTAAGGATCTCCACAACGAGTACAGATATAAAGCTATGTGTAGCACCAGTATCAAAAATTACTGAAGATAAAACATAAGAAACTAGAATAGTACCTCTGACAGTGGAAGGTCTGGGATCCTACTTGTGTTGGTTCTGTTGCACAACATATGTCTGCCCAGTGAAGTGGCCCTGCGACACAACCTGGCTACCCTGAGCTGACCTGCCCTACTGCCTCTGTGTTCATAATGTCTGGCTACCATGGCCACGACCATCACCTCGGCCTGAACGTCCTAACGCATTCCAATTCCCTGACTGGTAAGAAGCTACTGGTCCTTCTCTCGCATGTGGAGTGTATACCGAACCCCTCTCACTAGTCACTGTTGGAAAATCCCTGAAAAAACGCTAAAGATGACCCATCTTTCCGCAAGCTCGACACTCCACTGGGTCATTTGGCCACTGTGGTCTCTTGTGCCCCTCCTTACCGCACTGGTATCACATGACCTGGACACCTGAAGAATTCTTATGGATAGTACTACCACCATGAGAGAAATCCATCTACCTCTTCCTCCTTCTGGTATAAATAGTACCAGAAAGCAGTGCCGAACCACCCTGGTTCGCACCACTAGATTCTCGTAGGTTCCGCTTAGAAATCAGTTCCTGGTTCACAATAGAGTGCATTGTAGGCAACTTGAAAACATTAACCAGTGCTCGAATTTTTTATCGAAGACTATCCTCAAAGAGTCTAGTCCTCGACGCCTCATCACCCACCAGAAAAGGTGAAAAACATTGTAGCTCAGTGAAGCAGACAGAATAATCCATCACTGACATGGCACCCTGCTGCAGATTCATGAACTCTCAATCTCGATCTTCCCTCAACATCTCTGGAAAGAAAAATTCAAAGAAGACTGCTTGAAAATATTCTCACACCATGTCTCGGTGATGCTCGGTCTTGGTGGTAACATCCCACCATCTCTTGGAGTAATCACACAACATATATGTAGAAAGCTTGACCCTCCTCCCAGGAGGCATCTCCAGATGCTCGAAGATCGTCTGCATAGAACCCAGCTAAGACTCCGTAGCCTGTGGCCAGCCATCCCCTGAAAATGTAGGCAGATGCTACTGCTGGAATATATGTGTCAGCTCTTCCATAGATGTGGAAACCTACGGTGCTCCCTGGAAGGTCTCCATGAACCGCATAAAACCTTCACAGAACTGTGTATCTGCGCCTACGTCCAGTATAACAGCTGGCACCACATCTGGCATTGCTGGAGGATCCACTAGTCCCCATGGCCTACCATCTTTGGATTATAATCTTCTCCACTCTCTTGGAGAACAACTCATGTTCGTCTCAACGGCATGACTCTATAAGGTCAAACACACACCTTAGTTTAATTTACTTTCAAGATTATTTTGTCTGTTTAAATGTTCCCACACAAAAAGGGAAACATAAACACAAGAACTGGCAAAAGGAGACTACATGGTGTGTATAAAGTCCATAAAGCGTATACCATTAAGCCCTTACATGGTTGTGTTCTGATGCTGGCCTGGGCATGTCTCAACCCTAAATACATGGCATGTTACACCCGCACACAGCGTGTACACCACTTCATTTCCCCGGCCACACATCCAAATCCACACAGTCTCTACCTGGTCAAAACTATACGGTGTGTCCCATAGGTACATGGTGTGTACTAGTCAAGCTTCATTAACCCGTGCTTGTTAGTGACACGTCCTGTGTTCCTAGGTTACACTATACGGCGTGTTCCAGACGGACACGGCATGTACAAAGAAGCCCAAACCGACCTGTGTTGTTAGTTACACGGCTGACACTACACAGCGTGTTCCAGATTGACACGGCATGTACTATAAGGATAACTCTGACCCGTGTTGTTAGTGACATGGTCGGGTACCTAGGTCAGACTACACGGTGTGTTCAAGGTAGACACAGAATGTTTATCTTAAGGATCCTACATCCGTGTTGTCAGTCACACGGGCAGACACTGGGTCAACACTACACGGTGTGTTCAAAGTGTACATGGCGTTTTCCTGCAAGACATTCCATATCCCGTGTCTCTTCCCACATGGCCTATAACACGGTTAGAGACTAAACGCCATGTACTTATAGTACACGGAGTTTACTTAATAATTTTTCATTTCTTCCCGAACAGAAGAGTACATGGCGTGTGTTTATAGAACCACACACCGTGTTGTCTTGGTTTCCGGACAGTACACCTCATAAAATACTCTAGTTCCACTTTTTCCTTTAATTTAAAGTGTCAGTATGCCAAATTATGATTTGTGGGGGCCCATACTCCCCATGAACCAAAGTTTAACACCCGACCTTTCACATTATAGTAAAAAACATAACATAAAGCTGGTTCATGATCCTCTAAATTCTGGTCCAAGAGATCCCATACTTCTCAGGAACCAAAGTTTAGCATCCATAAACCCAACAATAACTTGAACCAATACCCTATAAATAGTAGGCGTATCTATCAAGGTACCTATCACAATAGCATGCATTTCATAGCACAACATCTTTCGCTACAACATGCAATTTCTAATTCACCTACATGGCATGGAAACTATGAATGCCATGTGATTCTAACATGTGCCTAAATTATGCATGAGATAGAATATCCTCATCTCATTAGGTTGTGAATAAATAGAGCCTAGTATAAAAAGATAACAGCACACCAAAAGTGCCTCACCAAATAGTGAAAATCAAATCAACTGTAAAATTAAAAAACCAGAAAAATTGCAATAAGAGGTAAACTGGATTTTCTATGTACACAGGTTAGCTACTCCTGGGCACAACTTATTACCAAATACCAATTCCGTCCTATCCCTGACTATAGGCTCCAAATAGTAAGTCAAAGAAAAGAAATCTCCTCTGATACCACTTTATAACGTCCCAGATCCAGGTGCCACTCAACGGGTGCCCCGAACCCTGTTGGTCATATGACCTCAAGCGCATTTCCCCAAATGCCAGAGGCTGTTGACAAGAAATGATGGATTAGTTCTGATAGTGAGGAAACTATGCCCTAATTTTTCAAATTGTAGCACAGCAGAAAAATATAAACATACTCAAAAGTAGAAGCAGTAAACAATATAAAGCTGAAAGGACAATGGTACTGAAGGAAAAGATAACCAACAGTCATACATATTTGATGATGCAACATGTAACTAGTTCTAAGAAAGCATCCAAAACAGAATACACTACAATCAATACAAAACAGTACAAAGTACAATTACAACAAACAAAAACCAAAGCAGTGCGCAGGAATGCAGTAGCATCACAAGCCTAAGTTCAGACCCATGCTCTCTTACTCCTCTGCAACAATCAAGTACCTGTATAGGGACCCTTTACCATATCGACACCTGAAGCAATATAATCTTTTTGGGCCCAAGACATGACCCAAACAGGGTGTGAGAAATAAATCCCAGTAGGTAACTACCGAAGGTCCATGCCTAACTAATAGTAAAAATGTGCAACATTAGTGTGCATTAGTAAAATGCAGTAAACTAGGCAGTACTCAAAGGTAATTATCTCTACCAGTTCCATTACCATTTAATTATTATTTAACAATTCAATATAATTGAATTATAAGTTTTCGAGACCTGGCCACAGTTGAAAATCTCCTGTATAGTGCCACAACAAGAACTACAACACACTATCTAACAAATAGAAGGTAATAACAATACCAAGCCTGTGCTTTATCTTGGAAACTATAACACAAGAAAACACCACAGTGAATATCCAAGTGAACATTGCCCTCAAGATAAATAGTATCTTTCCCTCATGCTAATCGGAATCAAAACCCTCTTGTGATTGTCCTCAGGCATAATGAATTTTTTCCTCAAGCACAAGGTATTGCCCTCAACCATGGAAGTACTGTCTTTAGACATATGAAACGTTGCCCTTGGGATAAATAGAACAATGACATCAGGCTAAAAAAAATTTCCCTCAGGCTAAATAGGTAACCGGGCTGAGCCCAAAACATAATCAAACAATTTATATAAATTACTCTCAATAAAACTCAAAACATGTTATAGATATGGAATACCCTCGGGTATCCTGGCCAAACAGTTAAACAGGGGGAGCATACCCACAGGGGGGCCCTGGATCCAAGCAATGATCCCAAACAGCAGTTCATATTTAATCATTAGACTACCTAAGAAATTCTAGGTATCTAAATAGACAAAGCCTTAGCTATAAAAAAAACCCCCAAACAAGGGCGCGTGGAACAACGATACACAAATTATACTCGACAGTTGTAATAAAACACAAGACCACCAACCTCGATCTCCCCTGGTCGATATACAGGAATGACACCTCCCAAAATGACCAATAAAGACATAGATCTGATAAAAACAAATACTCGTTCAAACCCAAATAAAATCCCTTAGAGGAAGAATTAGCAGCAAATACTCATGGAAAGGGGATAACTCACCTATGTGGTTCCAACGTGATTGACGGTGGAAGAATCTGATTCCTGGTGTATGGTCGGGAGCTCCTCCAATGTCCGGCCCTTCTCTCCTGTGGCTCTCGGGCATTATAAGCTTCCTCTTTCAAAAGAGGAGGCTACTGCCTATTTTAAGTGAAAAAAATAACAATAGGGCGTGTAATATCAAGTACACGGCATGTACTTTTCATTTTTTAACTGTTCCACTGGCGACTACTTTTCACCGCCTTGTTGTTCATCCGTCAACTAGATTACACAGTGTGTATTTCTGAGTACATGACGTATAATATCATTCTACTGGAAGCTACTCCCACCGCCTTACTATTCACATGCCGACTGATTACACAGCGTGTATGTACTAAGTACACGGTGTGTAGTCAGTTTTTACACCCTTCATCACCGATAGGCCTACATGCCCTGTGTACTCATCCCACACGGCCAAAGTACACAGTGTGTGGAAAAGTACACGGCGTGTACCGACAAAACTTGGGATTTATCCCCATTTTCCTTATTTTCTCAAAAACACTTAAAGGAAAAGGAAAATAAGAAACTTTTACCTCAAGAATAAGAACCGGGTTCTTACAAAAGAAGAATAAAATAAATATAAATGAAAAGTGGTGATTAGGAGTTCTTACCTTCCTCCTTAGTACAATTACTTTTCTAGTTGGATTAAGCCTTTTAATGGTGGTATTTTGATGAGATTAGAATATCTAGGAAATAGATAAGAGTGATGGGAAAGGTTTTTTTTTCATATCCTAGTCCAGCTAAGAGGCTTATGGTTTGAGGAGAAGTTGGGTGGTGAAGGGGTTCTTTTATAATTGAGAGGGGTAAAATTTTGTAAGTATTCACTTCTTAATATAAAAATGAATTTCATATTAAAGTAAATTGGATCCCAAATTAACAATTAGGGCAGATTATATACACTAAGGTTATTAAATCCTCCATAAACCCATTTAGAGATGACTTCCTTTATATTTTGAGACTTTACCTATTTATTTAACAATTTTACCTCATTTTTACCCTAACTGTGGTGATTAATTTTTACCAATGTAACTTATTTTCATGCCCTAAAATTAAATTAAATTTATTAGCTATTATTTATTATGATGATTCAAAATATGAATTCCATTTTACAGAATTTAATTTATAAAGTCAATAAAAATTAACTTCAATATAAGTACACCTAACCCAATAAAAATAATTTTTAGAGAACTACAATTTAAGTATAAAAATACTTATTTATGCCAAAGATTATGAAAAACATTAATAAACATTATATTTATTGTTTTATGATTAAATAAAATAGTTTTAATTTATTTTCAAACAAATCCAAAACCGAATAGAATCTTTTGAATGATTAATTAAATGAAAAGGATCAAAAATAGTATTTTATTAGAATAGAATAAAACATAGGTTCCAAAATGTCAATTATAGGTTTATAAATTCAAAAAAAATTATTTTTAAATTC
Organism: Viscum album; assembly: GCA_963277665.1. Lineage (NCBI taxonomy): Eukaryota > Viridiplantae > Streptophyta > Magnoliopsida > Santalales > Viscaceae > Viscum > Viscum album. The sequence goes on from OY728128.1 coordinate 1,444,755,404, forward strand.
TTTATTTTACTATTTAAATTCATATTTGGTAGAGAAAAAGATTTTATAAAGTTTTAATTAATTTTTATATCTTGATTATATTATAAAAGTTGTAGTATTTGTAAAAAATAGTGTTTTTACTATTCACCCAAAAATCAACCTTTTTAGAAAAAACCCAAAAATTCACACTAATATAATTCTAACATGATCAATCCAAAAATAAATTTTATTTTTTAAATTATAAATATAATTTTTTTGAAATTTAACTTTTAAATAAAATCATAAAATATAATAAATATTTATTTTTATAGGAAAATGTCATTTTAAACTTTATTTGTTCTAACTTCATATAAATCTACAATTAAATGATTTCCAAAATATTTTTTTCACATTGAAATGCTTTATTATAATAATACTTTTAAAATTAATAATTTAATTTATGGTAAAAATATACAACACTTTAAAAAATAATTCTCTAAAAAATATACATTTTTAACATTAATTAATTTCAATCACATCCCATTAAAATTTATTATTTTCAAATTCATTGCTTTTAGAACACATAAAATCATTCATTAATAATAATAATAATATTTATTGAATTAATATTCATGTTTTTCTAATAAATCCTTTTAATTAATTATTATCTTTTTATTTACAAAAGGTTTTACACTTCCTCTAATTTTGTCAATGATGTTTCACATTTTATTCTCATAATTTGTTAATTTTTATATTTAATTATAATAAAAAATTTCTCATTTAATTTTATTTTTGTGTTTCATATGATAAAATCTATTCAATATATTATTTTTTTAAAGTATAACACATACTAGAATCTCGAGGTGTTACATTTTACCCCTTAAATAAATTGCATCCTCACATTTTTTAATTTCTATCATCAATGAAAATATATTAGGGTTTATTAATATATTCATTACTCATCACATTATTTTTATTGAGAAACAATCCACTCTATCTTTGATAAGACTAAAAAAATTATTTTTCCCTTATAATAGGCATATGTTGTAACACCTCAAGATTTTAAAAGAGGAATATCATGTTTGATAGAATATATGACACAAAGCACCAAGATTATAAGAGAATTTAACACCCCAATACTTTAAAATATATTTAGTTTTTTAATAATTTCAATCTCATTGATAGATTATGATACACACCACACTCGGTTTAAATAAAATGTGATGCTCTTTTAAAATGATATTCTGTAAACATGACCATTATAACCTAGCTGTTAAGTTGAAAGGTATGAATAGGAAAAATAAATTATAAAAATTATCTAGTTTACACATTTATAAAATAAATTCAATGGTTATATATTTATTATAAATAAAATAAGAACAATTTGAAATAAATATAAATGTTTTCAGAAAAACTATATTTTTTAAAAAAGAGATTTTCTCGCGCTTTGCGTACATAATTAAAAAACAATTTTTAACAAATTTAGAAACTTATTTCAAAAAACAAAAATAATTTTTTAAATATATATGTAAAAATTATCTTTGGATTATTTTTTGAGCATTTTTAGAAAAAATTATTTTTTTGATGAATAGTGAAAATACGGATTTTTATTGAAAACTTCCTTTTCATTTAAATTATTTATAAAGTTAAATTATATTTTAAATTGGGTTTAAAGTAATATTTATTCAATTATAATAAAATTTAAATCATTTATTTAATTTTAATAAATTTTATATTTCATTTTGATATAAAATCTTTATAAACTTTTGAATGAATTCCATTGTAAAAATCATTTTTTTGAACGTTCTGTGGGTTTAATTCTAAATTAAGTTCTGAAAATTATATGAATTTAATTTGAAAAAATGGATTATATATTTTTAATAATAATAATATATATTATATAATAATTTTAACATAATTTTTTATCATAATGATTAACAAAAAATAGAAAAAGAAAATACCACGGTTAAGGTGAAACGGGTTTACCTGGGGTTAAACAAAAATGATAATGGTTAAAATGAACTGAAAACATTTAAAAACCCCATTTTATATACATATTTAGGCCTTATAAACTATAATTTTATATAATGAAACATTTTGGATCCTGATGGAATGTGAAAAATGTGGGTAGACTTTATTCTTTTCAAAAAAATTATGTGTATCCTCTCCCCCACTTATAAAAGGTCACCCCATATCCTCCCATATTAACACTTCAAAATTTATTTGGTTCAACCAATATCAAACCAAATATCTTCCTCAATTACTATACAATATCCTAGAGAAAATTTATTGATCATGCATCTAATATATAAGGGCCTTTGTTATAAACCTAAAGTGGTTCTCCAAAGAAGAGGTAAAATCAATAATGTGCATATTTTTTTATTTCTTCCTCTACATAATTAAAATATTAATAATATATGATAATATAAAAAAATTATCTAATATATACTGATATTTTATTATGTTAATTTCATGACCAATATCCATCTCCTCTTATGTAAAATGGGAATCAAAACCACCAATCATGTGTACGAAATACTACTGCCTTGCAAACTAATGTAATTCATTTTCAAAAACCATCATTAAAGGCTGGATATAATGATGTATTTAACATATTTATATGATATTTATGAAATTAATATTATTTTATAATTACCATATCACATATACATTCTTACTTTCCATTCAATGGGGGATACGATAACGTTGCTCATGTGTACGGTAGTCTACCACCTCGCGAAGCGATGTGATTTGATTTTTTCTTAATCATTACATGGAAGGAAATAATGAAAAGTTAATGAATATATGTGAAATTTAGTAAATAATTATACTTAAGTAAATATAATATCACATATAACTTCTTAACTCCCAATCTTTTAGAAAACAATAACATTGCTTATGTGTACGTGTTGATTATCGCTTCTGCATAGCGATGTAAAATGTTTTTCATTTTATTTTTACATATATTGTAATAATTATATATTTTATAAATATAAATTATATATATAACATAATAGTTATTCTATAATGTTTAATTAATATTTATTTTTCTTTTTTTAATGTGTTAATAAAAACGGAAACAACATTCATGTGTATGTACGACCAACTATCTCCACGAATGGTGTAATCCATTTCTATCTCTAACTTTTATATATTACTATAAATACATATATAATTAATATATATATATATATATATATATTATTTATATCATGGTTAAAAAAATTTATTTTATTTAACCATGTTCAAATTAAATGGATCAAAATTTCTGAACTAAAACATGCATGAAAAACGAAGCAATTATCACCCGAAACAATGCCTTTAACAATGAATTGTTAATAAATGAGTGATAAAACCTATAATTGAATAATATATGGTATTATTTATATGATTATTGTTCTTAAATATCTATATAATAAACCTATATTTATTATACAGCTTGTTCATACACATATGAAGGAAGTAGAGCCTGAGCTATGGGTTTCTTGTCTCACTTTTACAACTGTGAGACATATGCCATATTCACCAACTATTTACTTTTAGTGGTTTATATAATTACTCTAAGATATTTTATGTCATTAATATATTTATATTTATGGTATTTAAAGTTTCATTTTATTTTATCTCTTTTATGGGGCTTATGATCTAAAATTTCCCAAGGGGGTAAGGGTTTATTTCACAATCTCATTAGTATTTAGGATTATTTATGTTTAAGTCTGCATTGGGGGTAATTATTTGATATTTCTATATTAAACCTAATATAGTTTATTATTATACATTTATTCATGAAATTTTCATTTAATAGTACCATTTTTTCACTCTTTGGTACTAAAAATTATTGAGAAAATGTTTTTAAAAATATCTGACTTTATTTCTCTCTTTGGTCAAAAATATTTTTTATTCCAAAACCTTGTTTCCTAAAAAAATTCAAAAATGTTTTTAACATTCTCCAAATTATTTATTAAATTATTTTTTAAGCATTTTATACTTTTAAAAAAATTGAACTAAATCATTATATCATTTTCTAAAAAATTCATGTTTTCATTTTACCAAAAATGTGTAAAGAATATTTATTTTAACGTGTACGTTGTGAAAGTAATTTTCCACCATAATGGCCACTCAATGTTTCAAAGATTATTTTACAAGTTTTCATAGTTAATTTCAAAGATATTTATTTTCAAAATATTTTTCAAACTTTTTTTAAACAATTATTTTCAACGTGAAGGGGTTATTTTCCTCAAAAATGTTTTAATGGTAATTTTATTGTATTTATATTCATCAAATACATCAAACCTTTATTACACTTATAATACACTAGGGATATACTGTATTAATATCATACTTATTTATTATTTGGATGGTCTATGATAAAATTTTCTAAGGATGTATAATTTTATTACCTTTCACTATATTACTCAAGATGGTTTATAATTATGTTTATTTAATTGGGATAAATATTAATATTTCATCTATTATTTTTTCAGTAATATTAATTATATTGATTATTTTACAACCCTTTCATATGAGGAATACACTGGAAAAATTACATTATGGGTGGGACCCTGTTATAGATAGCCACTTGATGCATCGACCGAACTCATGAGATAAATTAGTTGGAAAAATTAGATGGGTTTTAACCACAATATTAAAATATGTTTAGAAATGTATTGAAATTATGTTTCATATGTATGGAATTATGAATTACCTCATTATTAGATTAGTTATTAATGTCCATTTGGTTAGTCGATTAGCTAAAATACTCATGGATAAGTTTCTATATCATGGGATTATTTATATATATTTATTTTATCATCATTTATTCCAATCATATTATTCTCAAGTTATTGTTTAAGTGGAATGTTTTTTGGTTATTTACCTTTCTATATTGATTCTTCTTATTTATTCCTGGTTTCTTCCACTATACACTTACCTTTACTAAGAATCTGAGTTCACCCGTTTCTTTTGTTTTATTTTCCCTAGGATAATAGGAAGTGTTTTGTGATTGATTTGAAGGGATATGCTAAAGGGATTAATAGTTTTTTCAAATAAAATTATTTTTGTATTTTTTATTTTAAAATGTAATGTGAATTTTAAGTTTGTATCTAGTTTACAAAGACTACTAAACTATTCAATACTTTGGGATGATCTTTTAATCTAGTGATAATGTAACAAGGTATACACTGGCTATGGGTTACTGGATTTAGGATATTTAAAATTAGTACCATAGGAAGTTTAGTTGAAACCTTGGAAACTAGATTTAGGAAAACATATATTAGAGAACATTAACCTAAGATTAAATTTGAAGCCTATGGGCCACCTCAAGGCCTTCGTGCCACCTTAAGTGCAGATACAAACCATACGACCTACGAGGAACAAGCTCTATAAGGAGGATGAGCAAGGAGCTTTACCACAGCAGAAGCTAAATGGATTGAAAGAATGAAAGGGTATGACACCTGCCATCGGGACAAGCCTGTGCATTCACGGGAATGCCTAGTCGAACATCCATGCGAAGGTGGAGAGCTGATTTCATGATGAAGATGTTGGGGAGGAGCAGTTCCAAGTAGTTAGTCTGGGTTGTATGTAATGTTTGAAGCCTACGGGCAAATTAATTCTTCTAAGGCCTACGGGGAATGTAATACTTACACCTATAGGCCTTTTAAGGGTTTTACCTCACCCCTTGAAAGGTGGATTATCAAAAATCAATAAAAAATGAAGGCCTTCGGGCCATTGGAGGACATCCTAAAGTTTTGTCGATGAAGGGATTATGTGGTATTACCTATCAATACATGTATGTTTGGATTATTCAAGTAGATATGGTTATGGAACAGATGTGCATAGGGGTAATAACTCAGAAAAAGGTATGTTATGCTTGACTCAAGCATTACCTGGTACACGACAACAGGTCTTACTATACTCCTATTTTGACACTATAGGGGGATATTCTTGAGTTAATTTACATTTTCTTTTCAAAACATTATGAAGGATTTGAAAATATTTCTATGATTTGGAAAATTACCCAAGGAAACCATGTTTATGATTATGATATTATCCATGATTAATTTTTAAAAACTTATATTAAGTGTTTCACTAGTTTTTAAATTATATATTTTTATACATAATTTTATGATCTAATCTAGTGTAAGAAATTGTTTATAAATGGAACTTAGTTTAAGAAATGGGAAATGTATCAATGCACATAATCTAAAGAGTAAGAATGAAAGTTTCATTTATGGGATTAATAAAATATTTCAAAGAGAACTAATCTCTCAAACATTCTCATCATACAAGTACATGTTATCATGTTCTATCAATATATAGAAATAATTATCTAAGTATTATGGCTTTAAAGGGAATCAAGAGAAGAAGAGTGTGGTAGAGAAAAAACAGATAAATGGAATAGTGGAAAGAAAGGATCTTCCCATGTGATAATTATGGAAAGAATCGCCCTAGTATTTTATTTATGGGGATAGTATTTGTCTTAGAGTGTGGAGAGAAATGAAACCATGCTCATGATTTTAAGGGAAAGAAAGAATTTTCCAAAGTTCAATGCTTAAATTGTAAGGATATGGGGAACTATATAAATGAATTTCCCAAGTGTCAAGGGAATGTACCCTAAAAGAAGCTAAGGGATCAAGTTCAAGATTATGTTATTGATATAGTCGAAGTAGAATGATTAATTTTCTTGTATTTGTATTTAATGAATATTTTGTAGAAGTATTTTATCAATGATATTCTTGAAACATATAAGGATGGTAATGTAGTGGTTTTTTTATAAGTATTTAAGGCCACATGTTGAATGGTACCAAGAAAAATGATTCAATGGAAAGTTGATATTTTTGGAAAACATGTGTTTGAGGAATGATAATCCTTAGTATGTTCTTTATGTTGAGATAATAATTATAAATAAGTGATTATGGGATAGTATTGGTGACCTTGAAAATTTTTAGAGGATTTGCGGTTTATGTCATCATTGTTGGAGTTTATTATAAATGTTGATTTATAGACTATATTCTGCAACCTATGATTTTATTTTCAGAAGTATTCATGCTTTTATTAAGGTTTTATGGTGATCCAAGTATTCACATATTTGGAATGTGACATTAAGAGAAACTTAATTTTGTCTAGGGAATATAATTTTGATTTAGTGACCTTCCTTATAAGATTTTGGACTTTTAATTTGGTCAGACGTATTTTGGATGATTTTTATGGTTAATCATTTATGAAATGGATTAAATTTAATTTTTCTAATTTCCATTAAGGCTTTATAGATTATTTAATTATATTCGGTAAATTATGTTAACCACTTTTTTTAGTAAAGATATGATAAATAGATTTATACTCCTTTATGGACCTTATAATCTGTTGAAAGTTAATTTTTGTGCTTCAAGAATAAAAAATTGAACTTAGATATTCATTTAATGGAGTATAAATGATGTTAAGAATGAACAAATCACAAACAAAAGATGAAATTATTCCTGTGAAATAAAAAGATATAAAGTAAGTATCTTTCCTTATGTTTATAGTCTATAAGATGAAATAATACCTCAATTTTAGGAAAAGGATCATGAAATAAAAATAGTATCCTATTATAGATTTTTGGATTTGTAGTTTTTGACTTTCCCTATACCATTAAAATTCTTTTGACCAATGATCTTTATCATTCTCAATAATTATTTACTCTTTTCTTTAATGTCTATGTTTTCTTTTCCCACCAATGTTCTCTTACATGGAAACCTAGTAATGTGTTATTCTTGAATATATTATTACTTATATTTCTCTCTTATAAAGAGGAATATTTATATATCCTTTTTATGATGTGGGTTATCAACAAAATTATTTTCAAATTTCAAACCCTTGATTACCAAGATCGATATTAGTTTGTGTGGTTATAATTTCTTTAAGAGGAGTAGAACGTAATCCCTTAAGAGTTTAGAAGAGCAACATCACGTTTAATAACATATATGACATGAAACAATATTCTTATAAGATAATGTAACACTAATAAACTTTATGATTTATTTATTTTTAAATAAATTCAGTCACATCAATAGCATGTCATGCACGCAATACCTGGTTAAAAAGAAACATGATATTCTATTAAATTATTATTCTTTAAACGTGGCCATTAAAACCTACCCATTAAGTTGGAAGGTATGAATAGTATCAACTAAATTAGGAAAATTATATGGTTTAGACATTCATAAAATAAATTCAATGGTTATTCTAATTTATTACATATAAAATAAGAACCATTTGAAAGAAAAATAAATGTTTTCTAAAAAACTGTATTTTTCAAAAAAAAAGAGGTTTAGTTTCCCTTTGTGTACATAATTGAAATTAATTATTAAAAAATTTAGAAAAAATTACAAAATAAACTTAATTTTTTAATTATATATTTCAAAATTATCTTTGGGGTATTTTTTTTAAAAAAATATTAATTTTTTATGAATAGTGAAAAATACTAATTTTTATTAAAAATTACATTTTAATTTAAATTATTCACAATGTTAAATTATATTTTAAATTGGTTTTAAGCTAATATTATTTAAATTATGTTGAAATTTAAAAAATTAAATTAATTCAAATTAATTTCATAATGAATTTTGCTATAAAAAACTTTCAATATTTTGAAAGTTTTTCTTTGGAAAAACCATTTTTTTGATGCATCTGTGGGTTTAATTATAAATTGAATTATATCACTTATATGAATTGAATTTATAAAAATGGATTAAATATTTGGAATAAGAATAATTTATATTATCTAATAATATTAACTTACTGAAATGATCCGAGACATGAGCTGGTCTTCCAGCCCATATCCCCAAAACTTTTATTAAAGAAAAAGGGAATAACAATGTACACCTTAGGTGTAAAAAGCTTACACCATTAAGAAATTAAGGGGAAAAGCAAACATTCTATTGTACGCAGGTTAGTGAAAATATCCTAAATTAAGATTACCAATCAGCACCCGCTGCTGGTTTTTTTATCTAATAATATTAACCTAATTTTTTACCATAATGAATAGTGAAAACAGTAAAATATTATTACCAAAATTAAGGTGAAAACTGGTTTACTAAGGGTTATGGTAAAACAGTAAGTGTTAAAATGAAAACAAATATTAAAAAAATCCATTGTATGGATATATTTAGACCTTATAACCTCTAATATTTTTATAATTAACCATTTTTTAGCCTTATAGAATGTGAAAAACAAGGGGACGCTTTATTATTTTCAAAAATTCCATATGTGTCCTCTCCCCCACTTTTAAAAGGTCACCCCCTCTCCTCTCCTATTAACACTTTAAAATAATTTTTTTCCAATAATAACTAAACAAATATCTTAATTAATTCTTTTTAAACATCCTATAAATCATTTTTTGATCAAAAATCTAATCTATAATGGATTTAGATATAAACCTAAAGTGGTTCCCCAAAGAAGAGGTAAAATCTTTAATGTGCGTATTTGTTTTATTTATTCCTCTAAATCATTAATATATTATTAATATATGATACAATAAAAAGTAAAATATATACTTAGATGTTATTATGTTAATTTAATGACCTATATCCATCTCTTCTTACATCAAATGGGAATCAAAATTGTTGATCATGTGTACGGTGGACTACTGCCTCGAGAACTGATGTAATTCGTTTTCCATCACCGCCATTAAAGTATAGATATATTGATGGATATAACTTATTTATATTAAATTTATGAAATTATTTTATCTATTAAACTTTAATATCACATATACCTTCTTAATTTCCATTCTGTGGGGGATACGATAATGTCGCTCATGTATACAGCAGACTACCACCTTACGAGGCGATGTGATTCATTTTTTCACATACACTTTATATGGAAGTTAGTATGGATAAAGTTAATGAATATATGTGAAATATATTATATAAATATTCTTATATAAATATAATATTACATGTTAATTCTTAACTCTCAATCCAATGGAAAACAATAATGTCGCTCATCCGTACATTTGGAATACCGCATCCACGTACCGATGTGAAATGTTTTTCATTATATTTTAAAATGGATGGTAATAAGGATGTATTTTATTAATATATATTATATATATAACATAATAATTATTCTTTAAAGTTTAATTAATATTTATTTTTCTTTGTTTCCATCCATCAAGAAAAATTGAAACAACGTTCATGTGTATGTACGACCAACCATCCCCATAAACAGTGTGATCATTTTTCACTCTATAAATTTTATAGATTACTGTAAATACATATATAATGAATATATATTATATTTTTATCATGTTTAACATTATTTATATGATTCAACCATTATTAAATTTAAAGTATCAAAATTACTAAACAAAAACATACGTGAAAACTTAAATAATTATCGCCCGAAACAAACATAGAATTGTTAAAACAAATAGGTGATAAAAGACTATAATTAAATCATATATGTTATGATATATATTATTACGATTATGTAATATATTTATAATAAAACTTTATTTATTATATAGGAGGTTTAGACATTTATTAAAGAATTTTAACTAGAGGTAAGGGTTTCTTATCTCGTATTTACGTCTGGGAGACATATGTCATATTCACCACTTATTTATTTTTTGTGGTTTATATACTTCACATTTAATAGGTAATATTGTTAATATATTTATATTTATGTTATTTAAATATTCATTTTATGTTATTTCTCTTACGGTGGTTATAAACCAAATTTTCCAAAGGGGTAAGAGTTTTTTTCACAATCTCATCAGTATCTAAGAGTGTTTATATTTAAGTATCCCTTAGTGTAATTATTTGATATTTCTATCTTAAAACTATTATATTTTCTTCTAATATGGTTAATCATAAAATCTTAAGGTAATAGTATTTATTACTAAAAATGATTTCGATAATATTTTTAATAAAATCCGACTTCATTTCTATCTTCGGTCAAGAATCTTTTTTCTTCAAAAACTATATTTTCTAAAAAAATGGTTTCAAAAATATTTTTAAAATTATTCATATTATTTATTAAAGAAATTTTTAAACATTTTATAATTTTTTTAAAAAAAATTAAATATTTATTTATTTATTTTTCTAAACAATTCCCATTTAGATTTTACTAAAAATGTGAAAGGAGACTTTGTTTTAACATGTACGGCATGAACGAAATTTTCCGCTGTCATGAACACTAAATTTTTAAAAGATTGTTTTAAAAAAATTAAAGGTTATTTTCAAATAAAATTATTTTCAAAATATTTTTTTAACTTTTTTAATAAAATATTTTCAAATTGAATAGGTTGTTTTCTTCAAAAATGTTTTTAATGATAATTTTATGGTATTTCTATTCATAAATGACATCAACCCTATAATAAAATTATAATCCACTAGGGATATGTTGTATCGATATCATCCTTATTCTTCCTTTTGATGGTTTATGATCATTTTTACTGAGGATGTACATTTCTTTACCATTAACCATATTACTCTAGATGGTTTATGATTATGTTTATTTGATTGGGATAAGTTTTAACATATTTCTTGTCAGTTTTTCAATATGAATGTTTATGTAGATTTTGTTTCACCCCTTTGATATTTGGAATTAACTAGACATATTACGTGATTTGTGGGACCTAGTTATATATATCCCCCTGATACATCATCATATCTCATTAGAAAAGTAGATGGCCAAATTATATGGGGTTTTACCCATAGTATTACATTGTCTTGTGAAAGGCATTGAAAGTATTTTTCAGATGAATGCAATTATGAATTCTATCATTATGATATTAGTTGATTATTTCCAATTAATTATTTAATTATTTAGAATATCTATGGATAATTTTTCATATTATGGGATTATTTATATGGATTTATTTAATCATCATTTATTCCATCCATATTATGATCATGTTATTTTTTAAATGGAATGTGTTTCAGTTATTTAATTTTCAATATTGATCGTTGTTCTTTATTCATGATATATTTCATTATACACTTACCCTTATTAAACATATATTATTACCCCTCTATTATGATTTATTTTCTACTTGATACCAGAAAGTGTTTTTTGATTGATATGCAAGGATACTCTAAAGGGAATAATGGTGTTCTAAAAAACTTATTTGTGTTTTTTATATTTTAAAATGTAATATGAATTTCAAGTGTGTATCAATTTTACCAAGACTAATAAACTATTCAGTCGTATGGGATATTATTTCTTGCATATAGTTCTAATGTAATAAAGTAGACTTCAGTTCTATTTTACTAGAGTCAAGTTCGTTATAGTTGGTATCATATGAAGTTTAGTCGAAACCTTGGGACTAAATTTAGGAAAACATAGATTAGGGAACATAAGACTGAGATTTAATTTGATGATGATTTAATAAGAATATCCTAAAGTTTTATTGAGGAATAAATTATGTGTTCTTTAATAAAAATATATCTCTATATGGATTCTTCAAGTGGATGTGTTTCTAGAAGATATTTATAGAGGGGAATTAACTTCGAAAATGGTGTGTTGGGCTTGACTTGAGCATTACCTGGTAAAGGAAAATGGACCTTACTATGAACTAGGTTTAAAACTCCTGAGAGATATTCTTAGGTTAATTCATATTTTCTTTATAGAGAATTATGAAGGACTTGAAAATATTTTTATGATTTGGAAAGTTTCTCAGAGAAACCACATTTATGATTATGATAATAGTCATGTGTAATGTTTTTTAATTTATGATAAATTTTTCATGAGTTTTTGGATTATACATTATTATAAATAATATTATGATATAATCTAGTTTATCTCATTATTTATAAATGGAACCAAGTAGAAGGAATGGGAATCATTTCAATGCAGTAAATCCAAAGAGTAAGAATGATCATTTACTTTATGGGTATAAGAAAATATCTAAAAGGTAACTAGTCTTTCAAAAACTCTCATCATATAAAGACATAGTATCAGGTGTTACCAAGAAAAAGAGATAATTATATAAGTATTATGGATTCAAAGGGAAGCAAGAGAATAAGAGGAAAAAAGAGAAAAAAATAGATAAGTGGAAGAACGTAAAGAAGGTTTTTTCCCTTGTGATAATTGTGGAAAGAATCATTCTGGTACTTGATTGAATGGAATATGATTATTCTTTGAGTTTGTAGAGAAATCCACCATTCTCATGATTTAAAGGGAAGGAAATAATTCTCCAATTTTCAATTATTAAATTGTAAGGTGATAGGTAACTATCCAAACTAATTTCCCATACATCAAGGGAATATACCCACTAAGAAGTTAAGGGATCAAGGTAAATATTATGATATTCATACATCCAATGTGGAATGATTAATGTTCTTGTATTAGAATTCATGAAATATGTTTTAGAAATATTATATCAATGATATTCTTGAAACATATAAGGATGGTACTATATTGGTTTTTCTATAAGGATTTTGAGACTCGTGTTGAATGGTGCCAAGAAAATTGATTCAGTAGAAAAATGATGTTTTTTTGGAAAACATGAATTTAGGGAAGATATCCCCTAATATATTCGTGATATTTATATAATAATGATAAAGATATTATTATGGTATATTATTGGTGACATTGAAATTGGTTAGAGGTTTGAGGGTTTATTTCATATTTTTTATAGTTTACTGCAAGTATTTATTTATGGAATATATTCTACAACCTAGGATTTTATTTTTGGAATAATGCATGTTTTAAATAATTTTTTATAGTTATAAACGTATTAAAATATTTTTAATGTGACATTAATATCTACTTTATTTTCTTTGGGGGATATAATGTTGATTTGGTGACCTTCCTTCTAAATTTTTAGGCTTTGAATTTGGTCAGACATATTATGGACAAGTCTTATGGTTAACCATTTCTAAAATGGATTAAGTTGAATTTTGGGAGTTATTATTAAGGTATTAGAGATTAATTTATTATGTTGTATAAACTATGATAAAAAATTTTGTTTTAGTAAATATAGGAGGAATATCTTTATAATCATTTATGGATCTTATAATCCCTTAAAGATAATTTTAGTGCTTCAAGAATAAAAAATTCTTCTCAGATATTCATTTCATGAATTAATAAATAAATTTTAAAATGATTTAATCACAACTAAAAGATGAAATTTTTCCTATGAAATAGAAATATATCAAGTAATTATTTTTCCTTATGTTCTTAGTCAAGATAGTAAAATAATCCCTAAACTTTAGGAAAAGGATACTGAAATGAAAATTTTATCCTATCAAAGAATTATGGATTTATGATTGTTATCTTTCTCTTGATCATTCAATTTATTTTGGTAAATGATCTCTGTAACTCTCCAAAATTATTTATGCTTTTCTTCTATGTCCACATTTTTTCCCACCAATTTTCTCCTACTTTGAAACCTAGTAATTAGTTATTCTATACGACCATATTACTTCCATTTATCTTTTACCAAGAGGTTGTTTTATTAACCCTTTTTATTATGTGGATTTCCAACAAAGGTATTTCAAATGTCAACCCCTTGATTACCAAGATCAAGATTAATTTTTAAGGATACATTTTATTTAAGGGGGGTATAATGTAAGACCCTGATATTTTAAAATAGAAACATCATGTTTGATAGAGTATAAAATATGAAACAAAAATCTTATAAGATAATATAACAAAAATATAATTTATGTTATATTTATTTTTAAATAAATTCAATCTATTTGATAGCATGTGATGCACACAATAATGGGTTCAAATAAAACGTGATACTATATTAAAATATTATTATTTAAACATGACCATTATAACATACCCATTAATTTGGAAAGTATGAATAGGAATAACTAAATTATAAATATTATATGCTTTACACATACATAAAAAAATTAAATGGTTATTTATTTATTATAAATAAAATAAGAAACATTTGAATGAAAAAATGTTTTCTGAGAACTGTATTTTAAAAAAAAGAGGTTTAGTCACGCTTTGCATGCATAATTTAAAATATATTTTTAAAAAATATAGAAATTTTATTTGAAAAAATAAACATTATTTTTTAAATAAATATTTCAAACTTATCTTTGAGTGTTTTTTGATAATTTTCTAAAAAGATTAAATTTTTGATGAATAATAAAAAATAATGAATTTTATTGAAAACGTCTATTTCATTTAAATTATTTAAAAATTTAATCATATTTTAAATTATTTTTAAAGAAAAATTAGTTCAATTATATTAAAATTTAACTAATTTAGTTAATTTTAATCAATTTTATATTAAATTATAATATAAAAAACTTTTAAAACATTTGAATGTTTTTCTATGGAAAAATCAATTTTTTTACTCGTCTGTGGGATTAAAACTAAATTGAATCTTAAAATTATATAAATTAAATTTTAAAAAATTGATTCCATATTTGGAATCATAATAATTTATATTTTATAATATGTTTAACTAAATTTTTTACCAAAATAAATAGTGAAAATAGTAAAAAACAATTTGCAGTTAAGGTGAAAACAGGTTTACAAGGGGTTAAACTAAAATTATAATGGTTAAAATGACCTAATAACTTTTCAAAAAACCCATTTTATAGACATATTTTGATCATATAACCACTAATATTATATAATTAATCTTTTTAGATCCTTATAGAACATGAAAAATGTAGTTACACTTTATTCTTTTAAAAAATTCAATGTGTCATCTCTCCCACTAATAAAAGGCCACCCCATATCCTTCCATATTCACACTTACATGGCCCTTTTATTCCACAAATACCTAACCAAATATATTTTTTAATTACCTTACATAATACTAGATTCTTTTTTTTATCATAAATCCAATCTAGAAAGTCATTATGTACAAACCTAAAGTGGTTCTCTAAAGATGAGGTAAAATCCTTAACGAGAGTATTTGTTTTATTTCTTTCAGAACCTTATTAAAATATTATTAATATATTGTAATATAATTATAATAGTATATTATATATATATATATATATTATTATGTTAATTTAATGACCTATATCCATCTCCTCTTCCCATAAATAAGTATCAAAACTGTTAATCGTGTGTACAGTGGACTACCACCTCATGAGCCAATGAATTAATTTTCCATCACCACCTTTAAAAGAAATATATAATGATAGATTTATCATATTTATATGATATTTATGAAATTTTTATACTACTTGAATTATCATATCACATATACATTATTGCTTTCCATTCTGTGGGGGTATGATAACGTCGCTCTTGTGTATGGTGGAACACCGGCTCACAAAGCGATGTGATTCATTTTTCACTTATGATTTAAAAAGAGGGTAGTTGAGATAAATTTAATTAATATATATAAAATATATGATCTAGAAAAAATTAAAAAACTATAATATCACATCTAACTTGTTAACTTCTAATCTGTTAGAAAAGAATAATGTCTCTCGTCCGTACGTGTGGACTACCGCTTCCACATAGAGATGTGAAATGTTTTTCGATTTATTTTTAAATGAATGGTAATAAGGATGTATTTTATTATTTTAAATGCTATATATAATATTTTAACTATTCTATAGAGGTTGATTAATATTTATTTTCCTTTAGTTCTATGCATCGAGAAAAATGGAAACATCATCCATGTGTACGGATGACCTATCGTCTCCATGAACGGTGTAATCCATTTTCAATCACTAAATTTTATATATTAATATAACTAAATATTTAATGAATATATATGATATTTATATCAAGTTTAAAAATATGGTTATTATTTAAACATGATCTAATTAAAATTACTAAAATTTCTGAACCAAAACATACATGAAAAATGAAGAAATTATCACCATAAATAGTGATTTTAGAAAATAATTATTAATAAATAGATGATAAAAGGCTATAAGTAAATAATTTATAGTATAAGATATTTTATTATGTTTATTTCTTAAATTTATAATAAACCTATATCTATTATATAGTAGGTTCAAAGACATATGAAGTAAATCAAATCTGGGTTAAGGATTTCATGTCTCACTTTTATCTCTGTGAGACATATTCCATATTCATCACTTATTTGTTTTGTGTGGTGTTATAATATTAGTTTTAGGTGTAGTGGAATCGTGAATTGTTGGGAGATATATTAAAATTTCTTTTCATATTTCTATTCCTTTAACTCCAAGAAAGGATCTTGAATATTAAATTTAAAATTTATTTATTTTACATTAGAATAAACGAATACCTGAGAATACAATATTTCTTCGATGTGAATGAATATAATCTAAAAATAACCTTTCATATTGCCTTAATTATGTTTTAAGGATTAAAAGTTAGAATCCATATAGTATCAACCTACAGGTGATTCTTTGAACTCCAAGAAATGTGAACTAATCTTTTGGTGCTAGCGCGGTGAATCGATTGTATTTCATTATTTGTGTTGATCACTCATCCTTAAATATTGAAGGAATATATCTGATGTTTGTCATTCTGGATAGGGAGAGGGAAGGAGGAGTCGAGATAAAATCATCTGTTTACAACAATTCTATATTCTCTATTTTACATATTCCCAACACAATAGACTTAACCATATATTTATAGAGGTAGGTTTTAGGTTAAAATATTAATTAATTGCATGGTAACCATTAAACAATATTATAAAATTTAATAAACCCCATAAAACAAAATAATAATATTATTGTTATTATTTTTTGGTGTACACAAAATTGCGCAATAACAAATATTATTTAACGGACTTATTAATTAATATTTTCAATTGGATAAGGTCTTGGTCTATTCGAACTCCCCTTAAATTTATTTAATACCCAAATAAATGTTTAATTTAAATATTTCATTCGTCAATAAATATTTGAGATCAATAAAACATGAATAAAATTATCCCTTAGTCTTGAGAATAATATTTATTTAATTAATTAAATTTAAATATAATTTAATCGAGATCATCAGAAACACTTAGTGAGTGACCCTATAGGATTGTTTCTCATTGGAATTAGGTGGGCTTGCTAAAATTACAATATTAATATCTAGAAATGGCCCATGTATCCCAATATAGAGAAAGTAATTTCTCAGAAATGATGACCAAATATGAACACTCTCTATGTAATACAATCTCTTTGTCATAGTATCTCATTAAGAAGGTTCTAAATTTATGTCACCAACCTATTTTCTCGATACATATTTCTTTGACTATCTAAAATAAAAATGTCATTACACCATGGATATCAAATTTAGGGTGATGGTTTTATTCCAATCAAAGAGATAAGATATCAACTTCCACAAAAGTTGAAGGGACATATCCTTCCCCAACTTATCAATTAATGACATGTTACTTGTAACGCAACCAATGTATCCAACGTCACCAAGAATTTGTATCATCATGGATTATGAATTAAATCTAAGTATGTGAGTCATAACATGAATTAATAATAATATTAAAGTTTAAGGACCATTATACATGCTTGCAGATAGGAATATACGATGACACCAAAACATCAGGAATTCCTATTGGTGGGTCTGTTCTCATAATCTCCCTTCCTAGAGATTACCAAGTCAAAAATTTATGAGAAGTATCATCTTATTATTAGTGCTAATATATAATAGTATATGGAATATGTGTCTCATCCTAGTATATTATCCGATGGTATAACATTATTTAAGAATGTCATCTTATCACTTTAAGGTTCTCATAAAAGCAGGAAAATGCTATGACCTTATCAATGCAATGTATACTCTAGGACATTATTATATTAGATTCATGTAGAATAATTAACAATATATAATAAAATGTTTTATTAATATTTAATATATATAATATACATATAATAAAATTAAGAATAGTTGGTCCAAGGACACCATCTCTAAAAACTCCCACATGGACTAGAGCCAACTATTTGTGACTTTCATTCTATTAGACCTCACATGATAATCATGTTTCTAATGAGTCAAAAATTTATTCGAGGGGTCCACATTGTTGTATTACATGGAAATAAATCCCATTTAAACCTCACCTCTTTGATAAAAATACCTTAAGATATGATACTTCCAAAGTATATGCTTAGTCTACAGATGTGACCTTAAAATTTTGTGAGATCCCCCACTGAATTATTATCACAATAGACTATAATAGGATATTTCATTCTAGGTAACATGAAATGATTTTGAATAAATCCTCCCATCCATAATTATTCTTTAGTTTCCTTATAAATTCTCAATATACTAGGAATCTACTATAGAATATATAGCTACAACCTTATTTGATCTTTTCCAGCTCATATCACCTCTATTCAATGTAAAGATGTATCCTGTTTTAGAAATCATGTCATATTGATCTGTTTTAAAACTAGAATCTTCATATCTGATGATGACTAGTTCCTCATCTCTTCTATAAACTAGGAGAATATCATTAGTACACCTAAGATACTTAAGGATAGTCTTCAATTTCATCCAATGGCGGTCATCTAGATAATCTTGATATCTTCTTATGACACTTAATTTATAGGAGAAATCTATCCTAGTACATAGAATAACATACATGGATTACCCAATCACTGATGAATATGTAATAATTTTCGTTATATTTCTTTCCTCATGTGTCTGATGAGACATTTTCTTAGAAAGATGAATGCCATTTGATGCTAGTAGCAATCCCCTCTTGGATTGTTCCATTCTGAATCCCTTTAGTTTCTAGTAAATGTATATACTTTGACTTAGGCAAAGAAACTTATAGAATCTATCATGATGGATCTTGATCCCAAAAATATATGTTGTCTCTCCCATATCCTTCATAGAGAATAATTTATTCAACCATTCCATAACAAACTATAATACTCATATTTCATTTCTAATGATTAATATGTCATCAACATATACAATTAATAAAATGATTGAACTCTCACTAAACCATTTGTAGACACAAGGATCAAACTCATTATTTATGAAACCAAATCTCATTATGGATTAATTAAAATGAAATATCCATGACCTATATTATTACTTTAATCCATAAATGGATTTTTTTTCTAATTTTTATATCTTTTTGAGTCATAAACTCTTCAGTTTGTGTCATATAAACATATTTCGAAAGGTTCCCATTAAGGAAGGCTGTTTTGAAATCCATTTTCCAAATATAATATTCATGGTTAGACGTAAAGGAAATTAGAATTATAATGTATTTTGGAATTGAAACTAATTAAAATGTTTCATCATAGTCAATGCCTTTACACTATTTAAACCCTTTTGCAACCAATTGTGCCTTATAGGTACTGACTTGTCCTTCCATGTCCAGTTTCTTCTTGAATACCCATTTGAAACCAATGATCTTTACATCCACTAGAGGATATACCAAAATACATACTTTTTTTTGGTATATGGAATATATTTCATAATTCATGGTTTCATGCCACTTGGAAATATCTATTCCACTTACTTATTCCATAAAGGAATAATGAGTCACCATCCCCAATGACTATAAAACCATACCATTATAAATATATAACCTCTATAGTACTATTACATAGTATTTGTTTCTCTAGAACAACTTTTTCTTCCATTGGGATTTTTGAAATTTGTTCTTGTACTAATTATTGTGTATCTTGAGCCTGGACTTTATCGAAGTCTATCTTGTTCCCACTATCTCTTTTAGAGATAAGATCTTTCTCAAGAGATGTGGGATGTCTATCAACCACAACCTTTTTTTATAAAAGATTTTATAGATATAATACTTTTGTTTCTTTGGGATATCCTATTAATATACACTTTGTTCCTTGGGGTGTAATCATGTTAACTAAGGAGACATTAAAATATACTTCACAACACCACACATGTAAGTAATTCAACACAGGTTTCTTCCCATTCTGTAATTGGTATGGTATACCATCTTTCTCTTCAGTTGGAACTCATTTTATTATGTATTCTTCTATTTGTAATTAATATCACCAAAATGATAGTGTAAGTATCACATGACTCATCATTGATCTCACTATGTCCAATAAAGAGTGGTTCCTCATTTCACTTATACCATTACAATGTGGTGTATAAGGAGGAGTGAATTGAGATAGTATCCCAAACTCCTATAAATAATCAATTAAATCTTGGTTAATATATTCTCCAACATGGTCTGAGAAGAGTTTCACAATCTTCTTATCAAGATTTTTCTCAAGTTCATTATTTTATTCCTTGAATTTATCAAAATAATCCGACTTATACCTCATTAATTAGTCATTTCCATATCAATTAAAATCATTAGTAAAAGTTATGAAGTGTGAGTACTCACCCCTTACATTAATAGGAAATATTCCACACTAATAATTATGAACTAATTCAAGAAGATATTTATCCCTTTCATCATTCCCACTAAATGGGGATTTGGTCAATTTTTCTTGTAAACATACATGACATACACCAAGTGGTTTTAGTTAAAAATAATATAAATATCCATATTAATGTAATTTAGTCCATCATTTTCATTTACATGAACTAACTGATGATGCCAATGTTGGGTGTGATATGATTCTTATGAAGTAACTTTATTATAAATTTCTATTACTTGGTTCGTGTAATATCGCACATAAAGACCATTATTTAGATGTGAATTACCATAAAAATGTTATTTATATAAAAGAATAAAAATATATTACCAAATTTGAAAATAAATCTATCTGTATCAAGTTTGGATACAAAAATTATTTTTTTGGTAACTAAAGTCACATAATTAAAACCCTTTAAAACCAAGATCATTCCATTCAGAAACATGAGGTGGTAGTCCCTAATAGCTAAAATAGTAATTTGAGATCTGTAGGTTGCTCATAGATTAACCTCCCCTTGGTATATCTTTTTCAATCTACTTGGTTCCTGTATTTTAATACATATGTGCACACTACAAGGTATATATAATACCTTAGAAGCTATGAAGGGATTAGATTTTTATTTATTTATTGGATAATCCTCATTTTAAGGGTTGAGGGGGAACCCTTACATGACTCATAGTCCCAAGGCATAAGGCATGTACATGACCCGAAGGCCTAGAGGCACAAGGCCTAATAAATGACCTTAAAGGCCCAAGACCTGACATGCTTGAAAAACCCCCTTCCCAACATCTGCATCTTGAAGGTTCCTAGCTTCCCACCTCGTGTGGCTGATTGGTTGGCATTTTACCATACAGAGTTGCAAGATGTCTGGTCCTGATGGTAGTTTACATACCCTCTCATTCTTCCAATATGGTTAGCTCTTCTAAGGTGGTTTCTATTTTTCTCTGAATCCTATTTTGGGCTTGCTCCTATGTGGTCTTCCCAGGTTGATTCTTGGTATTTTTTGTGGCCTAAAATCCCTATGGCCCTAAGACCATTGGGGTCTCGAAGTCCCTTATAGCCCGAAGGCTATGTGGCCCAAAGGCCCTAAGACTCATAGGCCCAATCTGATTTCCTGAAGGCCCAAATTGGATGAATAGTGTTAGATGCTATAGTATCGAATAGTACCTTCTATAGTAACTTCTACAGTGCTACTATAGTAACTCAGAAATTCTTCCTCATCTAAATTTGATCCTAGGACTTTTAGATTCCAAGAAGGTGCCTCTACCACTCAGGCACAAGCTCATTATCCTGTATCTAATACCCAATTTTTAGAAACTAATAAATTGAACTCAATAAAAAATACACATGAACCTACCCCTTGATTCTTTGGATGGGTTAAGTTTTTATTCTAGTAACCCTTCTTTCCACATGAAAAACAGACAACATCTTTTTTCCTTGATTTCTTATTGACCGTCTTCTTCTTATAAGGTAATTACAAATCTTTGGGATTAAATCTCTTTGCTTACCCTTTCTTTTTGGTCACCATAAGGATGGAAGCATTTTCACACTTTGTATTGTTATCTACTTTGTAAAAGAGATTAAGAAGACCTGGAAGATACTTCTCAATGTTGTTCATATTAAAATTTATAAAAAAAATCTAGATAAGCTCTAAGAGAGAGACACTAGAATGATATTTCTTCCTAGTTATTTAGGTTGTTTAAAACCTAAAACCTCTAGGTACTCAATGTATCCAATGAGCTTCACTACATGAGGCCCAACTGCAAAACCTACTACACGATTGATCAGATTTAGTGACTTGGAGATCTAAAACTATTCCTGTCTAGCTCTATCTTCATAAATACCATAGTGCTTCTCAAGCATTCTATACACATCCATGTTTTCATGAGACTTCATGAGTTCACTAGACATAGAAAAAAGCATAAAAAATTAAATTTAGACCAAATTTCTCACATGTTTTTGTTAACTATGAACTATTTATCACTAACATCCTTAGAATTTGGATTGGGCATTGAGAATTATAGAACATAATATTTTTATTCGTGGAATAGAACAACCTAAACGCATCGAAACCACTCATAGAAGTTACTGCTTGTTAGGAGGTTATCTTTCTCCAATATTGATCATAGGGATAATGTGGTTGATGAGCTTGAAATTTTTATTCTATAATTAAAAGATATGATTTATTAGTACTTTTCTTGATTAAAAATTATGTGAGAAATAATAAATTAATTGGTTTTATTAATTCTATTACTATTTTATCAAGTCCTGACATATTGCTTCATTGGACTTGGAATTTCTATTTTCTATGGAATTATAATGGTAAGGATCCAAATTAATTTTCTTAATGATCTTGACTTTGGCGATGAAAACCATAAAAAATTAATTAGCTGGGTGGTCTTTCCAACTATGAGTTTGTAGCTCCTTGATCCATTGAGTGTATTCACCTATCCTAAAATCCTAACTTGGATTTACTCAATACATTCCTCAAAATTTCTATTGAATAGACATTGGATATTAAACTCAATACAATTTTGGTTAAGTTGAACCAAAACCCTCATGAAAACACCTCAATAAAATTAAGTGTTTATACTATTTTCATGTACTACACTTAGTTCTATGGTTTCATTCATAATAAAGTAATGGAAGTTTAGTCTGACTTAATATCAGGTTGATGGATTTTAATTAATTATGAATAAATATTATCTTGTTTTATCCTTTAAATGTCTTGTTAATTTTAAGTGGGTGTTAGTAAATTAATTAACAATGATGGATAAAACATTTATGAATAATCCATATATTTAAAATTTGTCCTTTCATATTAATTCATTTATTTATATGATCACAGTCTTGTGTCTATAAAATAAATAATTTCACAAATTGAAATAAATAAATGACCCATTCATGAGCTTTATATAATGATTAATTTAATGAGAGGACATTAAATAAACCTTTGACCTATGGGAAATAATTCATGTTGTCGGTCTTGGAATGAGTAACAACATTCCACTCATCCACCTGTGTAACACCTAGGTTGGAATCATTATGGTTTCGTCATAAATTGTCTCCATGTGCCTTAGGAAAATCTATTAATTATAAATATTTATAACTCACACATAGATGAGGGTAACAAAATAATTGGTTGAAGGTGGATTACATAAATATCCTTGGATATGCGGGCCCTACATAATAATGGAGGGAGGGATGACTCGCAAGCCATTAAATTTAATTTAATAATAAATAATTGCAAACCCATGTAAGAAATAAAATTAAAATATCCAACACATACCTAGGACTTGGTCAATATCATGAATGGTCATACATGAAACTTATACGCAAATTAAATGGATAACATTCATTTATTTATCCATTATTTATTTTTAAGATAAATGTTCTTTCATTAATTAATTAATTAGCTTTTATCTTAATGACCATCCAAATTCATTTGTAGAAAACTATCATTAAGGAATTAATGGAAAATAAATATTAGAACCAATAGTAAAAAATTTTAAATAATTTAATTGACCATTTAAAGTTCCTTAAACCCCTTATTAAATTTTCAAACACATAATGTGACAATCAATACAATAAGTTTTTAATACTTTAATGTAATTTATTTCTCTCAGTAATTGGGAGACTACACAGAATTTACTATTTATCTACATGTTTTTTACCTCTATTTCCATATATCTAGGTCAACTGCTTGGAGATTTGGAATACTGACTCGGTCAAACTACCTAGCGTGTACATGCTGGCTACACATTATGTGTCCACTTTTCATGTTCCCGAGATACTTTTATGGGACTTTGTCTTGTATATCCATCCAATGGCCTAAAGGCCTTCATTTTTTATTGATTTTGATAATCCACCTTTCAAGGGGTTAGGTGGAACCCTAACAAGGCCCGTAGGAATAAGTATTACATGGCCCGTAGTCCTTAGAGGAATTTATTTTCCCGTAGGATTCAAACATTACATACAACCTAGACTAACTACTTGGAACTGCTCCTCCCCAGAATCTTCATCATGAAATCATCTCTCCACCTTCGCATGGTTGTTCGGCTAAGCATTCCCATGCATGCACGGGCGTGTCCCGATGGAAGATGACATACCCTCTCATTCTTGAAATCCGTTTAGCTTCTACTGTGGTGAAATCTCCTTTCTCATCCTCCTTGTAGAACTTGTTTCTCATAGGTATTCTGGTTTTCATCTGTACTTTAAGGTGTCCTGAAGGCCTTGAGGTGGCCCGAAGTCCTTGAGGTGGCCCGAAGGCCTTACTGACCTGAAGGCCTGAGTGGCCCAAAGGCCTTAAAGGAATCGGGGACCAAATTGGTGGCTCGAAGGCCCAACTGGGACATCTTATTGTATATCAATTGATTACATGACATGTATAAGATATATACACATCATGTGTTCTAAATGTTCTATGCCCATGCAACCCTATGAAAGTCTCAACATGTTCTCGAGTGAGATATTACACAACATGTGTTCTCTAGCTACACGTCGTGTGTCCAGATAACTCAGCATGTATATCAAATACATGAATTGATGAACTACATACTATATACACCACATAAACATTGTGTATATCATAAATTCTCCAGGTTATTAGTCTCAAAATGTTTTCTATTTATAATGATCACACAGATTGTGTGATTTATGCGGCTAACTCATGTAGACTACATGGCATGTACACTGATACACTATGGGTAATCTGATAACCATGTTCCTGATTGGATGATCAACACATGGAATACAAAATCTATAACAACTATGTCAAATTCTTTATATCTCGCGGCATGGAATGGTGCAGCGTACTAGGGTACACGACATCTACTTCTGAGTACACACCCTGTAACCTGGTCTTACCAGACAAAAATTAGAAGTTCTCAAAATAATATTTAGTCATTCTTAATCTATTATTATACCTTTAAAAATGAAACACTAAATTAATAAGATTAATATGTCAATAACATGTTAATTAAAATCATATTAAATAATGAATAATATAAAATAAAAATTCAACCACAATTGTGTATGGATCAACATTCAAATAAATAATTATAAATTTAAATGTGACCACTATAATACCACTAGTTGGTTCTGATCATAATGGAAGAATGTGTTGGTGGGAGATATATTAAAATTTATTTTAATATTTCTATACCCGATAGTCTGAGTGAGGATATTTTACATAAAATTTATAATTAATTTATATAATATCAGAAGAATCAAATACTTAGCCTTTGGCGTTTTCTTAGATTTGAATGTTTATTATCCTAAAATACTCTTTTGCATTGCCTTAATTTTTTTGTGAGGATTCAAGGATATAATCCTTCTAGCGGTGAGCCACACATGCTCCTTTGGTCTCTACGAAATTCCAATCGATCTATGGGTTCTTACAAGGAGAATATATTTTCTTGCTTTATTTGTGTTGATCACTCATCCTTCGGTCTTGAAGGAATATCTCTTTCCTTTATTATTTTTGAGAGGGAGATAAGGAATAGTTGAGAGAGAATGTTTTATGCAAAAAAATTACCTATTCCTGGTTAAACCTATTCCCTACACAATAGACATAACCATCTATTTATAGAGCTAGAGTTTAGGTTAAAATATTATTTAAATATATGTTGTCCACTAAATAATACTACAACCATTAGTAAACCCCATTCCACATATTATTATTATTATTATTATTATTATTATTTTGTGGTTCATGTCAACTTTCACAAATAAATAATAATATTTAACCAGATTTTTAATTAATATTTTTCATCAGACAAGGTCTTAGTCCATTCGAACTCCTTTTTCATATATTGAACTCTAAAATAAATATTTCATTTATAAATAAATATTTTTGATTGATAAAACATGAATTAAATTATCCCTCGGTCTTGAGAATAATAATTAATTAATTAATTAAATTCAAATAGAATTTAATTGAGATCATCGGAAACACATAGTGTGTGACCCTCTAGGATTTTTTCTTGTATTAATTAGTTGGGATTTCCTAAATTCTAATATTACTATCTATAAATGGGTCAATACACCAATGAGAAAGAACATAATGTCCCAATGATGAAAACCACATATGAATGCTCACTGTGTAATATAATCTCTTTTTTATAGTATATCATTGAGTAGGTTTCACATTTATTTCACTAACCTATTTTCTCGATACATATTTCTTTCACTATATAAAATAAACGTGTAATTACACTATGGCCATATAATTTAGGGTGATGGTTCTATTATAATTAAAGGTCATAGATATCATTTGTTATAAATATGGAAGGGAAAAAACTTCCTAGACTTATCTATTAATGACATGTCACTTATGAAACACCCAATATATCCATCTTCACCAGGAACTATTATCATGAGGGTTTACAAAATACATTTAAGTATGTGATTCATAACATGAATTAATAATAATATTAAAGCCTAAGGACTATTACACATGCTCACATATAGGAATATTTAATGGTAACAAAACATATAGAATATATACTGGTGGGTTTGTTCTCAAAATATCTCATCTTAGAGATTACCAAGTGGAAAATTCATGAGCATAAGCCTCATCCACTTATGAGTACTCTAACATGATAGTTTATGTACCATGTTTCCCATCATAGTATGTTATCCAAATTTAGAATATTATTTAAGAATATAATCATAGAACTTCAAGGTTCTCATCATAGCGGGGAACCATTATAACCTTATCAATACGATATATACTCTATGACATTATTACATTATAGTCATGTAGAATAATCAATAATATGTAATAATATGTTTTATTAATATTCAATATATAAAATATAAATGTAACCAAAGTACACAGAGTTGGTCCTAAGTTCCCAACTCCTACATATACTTCCCCTTTGATATGTTATATCGTGAATCTATTTATCATTATGGTATTTAAAGTTTCATTTGATGTTATTTATTTTATGGGGATTATGATCCAAAAGTTACCAAAGGCGTACGGGTTTATTTCACAATCTCATCAGTATTCATGATTGTTTATGTTTAAGTCTACCTTGGGAGAATTATATGATATTTATTTCTTAATACTAATCTATTTTATTATCCTTTGGTTATTTATGTACATTTCAAGTAATAGTGACATTTTTTCACTATATGGTACTAAAAGTGTTTGATAAAGTGATCTTAAGAAAATACGACTTCATTTATCTCTTCGGTATAAAATAATTCTTCTTCCAAAACCATGTTTTATAAAAATGTTATCAAAAAAGTTGTAAAAATTATCCATATTATTTATTTAAGACAATTTTACCCATTTTATAATTTTTACAAAAAACTTCATGTTGTTTTCCAAATAATGCATGTTTGAATTTTACAAAAAATGTGAAAGGAATATTTTTTTAACTTTTATAGTATGAAAAAAATATATTATCATGACTATTCATTATTTCAAATCTTATTTTAGAATCTTTAAAAGGGTATTTTCAAATAAAATTATTTTCAGAATATTTTTTGAAATTTTTGAAAAATATATATTTTTTCAAATTAAAGAAGTTATTTTCCTTAAGAATGTTTTTAATAACAATTTTATGGTATTTCTATTCATCAGTGACATCAACCCATTATTTTAATTATGATCCACTGGGTATATGTTGTACTCATATCATCCTTATTCATTCTTTGGATGGTTTATGACCAATATTACTGAGGATGTACATTTTTATTACCATTCACCATATTACTCTGGATGGTTTATTATTGTATTTATTTTATTGGGGTAAATATTAACATTTCATATATTAGTTTTTAAATAATAATTTTTATATTAATTATGCTTCAAAAATTTCATATGAAGAATTAATTTGACTTGTTACATAATGGGTGGGGATCAGTTATATATTTCCCCTCAATGCATCGACCTGTCTCATGAGACAAATCAGTTGGCCGAATTAGATGTGTTTTTACCTGTAGTATTAAAATGTCATGTTAAAGGACTTGAAATAATGTTTCAGATGTCCAATATTATACATTATCTCATTATAATATTAGTTATTTATTCCCATGTGATTATTGAATTTGTTAGAATATGCATGGATAAGTTTCAACCTCATGTGATTACTCATATTTAATTGATTTGATCATCATATATTCCTTCCATATTTTTCTCAAGTTATTGTTTAAATGGAATGTGTTTCTCCATATTGATTATACATATTTATTCATGATATCGTTCATCGTACGCTTACCCTTACTAATCATCTAAACTCATCCCTTTATTATGTTTTATTTTATCTATGATAAAACGATTTTTTTATTGATATGGAGGGATACACTAAAGGTAATAATTGAATTCTCAAAGAAAATTATTTGTGTATTTCATATTTTAAAATGTAATGTGGATTTAAAATATGTATCTAGATTACCAAGAATATTAAAAAATTCAGTTCTTTGGGATAAAATTTCTTATATCTTTTTCCGATTTAATAAAGTAGACACTGACTCTAAGTTTCTAGAATTAGGGTCTTTACTGTTGATATCAGAGTAATTTTAGTTGAAACCTTGGGAACTAGATTTTTGAAAACATATATTAGGGAATATAAGCCTAAAAATTAACTTTTAGGATAATCTTATAAGAACATCATAAATTTTCTTGAGGAAGATATTATGTATTTTTCATAGTAATATATCTCTAACTAAATACTTCAAGTGGATTTCGTTCTAGCATAGATGTACTTAGGGGTAATAAATTCAAAAAATGTGTTTCATTCTTGACTCCAACATTACCTGGTATATGACAATGGGCCTTACTATTCACCTAGTTTGACACTCTTTATGGATATGTTTGGGTTAATTCACATTTTCTTTAAAAAACATTATAAAGGATTTGAAAATATTTTTATGATTCAAAAAATTTCCCAAAAAACCAATTTTATGATTATGATATTATCCATGAATATTTTTTTAATTTATATTAAGTGTTTCACTAGTTTTGGATTATACATTATGATATATAATTTTTTGATATAATCTGGTGTATTCTATTTTTTATAAATGGAACCTAGTGGAAGTAATGGGAACTATATCAATGCACGTAATCCATATAGTAAGAATGATCATTTATTATTTGGTCTTAAACCAGTCTTTTGAAGGGAAATAGTCTAATAAAAATTATCATCATATGTGGACATA
The DNA here is from genome assembly GCA_963277665.1 of Viscum album. Lineage (NCBI taxonomy): Eukaryota > Viridiplantae > Streptophyta > Magnoliopsida > Santalales > Viscaceae > Viscum > Viscum album. The sequence continues at coordinate 1,444,785,811 of OY728128.1, forward strand.
ATATCATGTTCTATCAAGATAGATAAACAATTCTCTAGGGACTATGGTTTTGAAGGGAAGCAAGACTAGAAGAGGATGACAGAGAAAAAAATAGATAAGTGGAACAAGGTAAATAAGGGTCTTCCCAAATATAATAATTGTGGAAAGAATCTATCTAGAACATTCTTGAAGAGAATAAGATATTTCTTCAACTATGGAGATAAGGGACACCATACTCAATATTTCAAAGGAAAGAAATAATTTTCTAAAATTCAATGCTTCAACTATATGGATATGGTGCAAAATACAAAACAAATGTCCCAGGTGTTAAGGGAATATTCCCTAGAAGAAGCCAAAGGATCGAGGTCAAGATTATGCTATTGATAAAGATGAAGTGGGATGACTAAAGTTCCTATTTTTTTATTCAAGAAATATTTTGTATAATTATTTTATCAATGATATTATTAAAATTTATAAAGATGGTACTATATTGGTTATTATATATGGATTTGAAGACACATGTTGAATGGTACCAAGGAAAATTATTCAATGGAAAGTTAATCTTTTGGAAAACACGTGATTGAGGGAATATAACCCTTAATATGTTCTCAATGTTGATATAATAATGATAAATATATGTTTATGGGACAGTATCAGTGACCTTGAAATTGGTTATAGGTTTGATGGTTTTTGTCATCTTTGCTGGAGTTTTTTATAAGTATAGATTTATGGAATATATTCGACAACATGAGATTTTATTTCTTGAAGCACTCATGTTTTCAATAATATTTTATAGTGATTAAGGTATGAAAATATTTTTAATGTGATATTAAGAGCCATTTTATTTTTTCTGGGGAATATAATTTTGATTTAGTGATATTCCTTTTAAATTTTTGGACTTTGAATTTGGTGAAACATATTTTGGAAGAGTCCTAAGGTTAACCATTTTTGAAATGGATTAAGTAAAATTTTGGAAGTTACTATTAAGGTATTATATATTAATGTATTATATTTGATAAACTATGATAAATATTTTTGTTTTAGTAAAACAAGTATGAATATCTTGATACTATTTTATAGATCTTATAATCTGTTAAAAGTTAATTTTAGTGCTTCAGGCATAAAAAATCATCTTAGATATTCCTTTCATGGAGTAATAAATGATGTGTAAATGAAAAACTAACACCAAAAATATTAAATTGTGGTTATTAAATAGAAATATATCAAGTAAATGTATTTAATTATGTTCTTAGTCTAGATAGTAAAAGAATACCTCAACACTAGGAAAAGGATCTTAAAATGAAAATAGTATAATATCATAAATATATGGATTTTTTATTGTTAACTTTTTATGGATCATTCAATTTATTATGATCAATGATCTCTATCACTTTCCATAATTACTTACACTTTTCATCCATGTCGACATTTTCATTTCTCACCTATGTTTTCCTACTTGGAAACCTAGTAATGTGTTATTCTGGATGAAATTATTACTTACCTTTCTCTATTATAAAGAGGCAGTTTTATTAACCACTTTTATGATGTGGGTTTCATAAAAATGTATTCCAAATTTCAAACCCTTGATTACTAGTATCAATATTAAATTCCAAGGATGCAATTTATTTAAGGGGGTAGAATGTAAAACCCCGAGATTTTAAAATATGAATATCATTTTTATAGAATATATGACATAAAACACTAAGATTAAAAGATAATGTAACTCCAAGAGAATTTATGATATATTTATTTTTAAATAAATTCAATCACTTTGATATATTATGATTCACACAATACCGGGTCTAAACGAAACGTGATACTCTATTAAAATATGATTCTTTAAACATAACCATTATAACCTACCCATTTAGTTGGAAGGTAAGAATAATAATAATTAAATTATGAAAATTAAATGGTTTTCACATGAAAATAATAATTTTAATAATAATTTATTTATTATAAATAAAATAAGGACCATTGAATGAAAAATAAATACTTTCGAAAAAACTGTATTTCTCTAAAAAGAGGTTCTGTCGTGATTTTCACACATAATTTTAAATTAATTTTTGAAAAATTTAGAAATTTATTCGAAAAAATAAAATTCATTTCTTAAATCTAGTTTTTAAAATTATCTTGTCATGATTTTTTGATATTTTCTGAAAAGATTAATTTTTTGTGAATTGTGAAAAATACTAATTTTTTATTAAAAACAGCCTTTTTGTTTAAATTATTTACTGAGTTAAATTAAATTTTAAAAATGTTTTAATGTAAAATTAGTTAAATTATATTAAAATTTAACTAATTTAGTTAATTTTAATCAATTTCATAATTACTTCTGAAATAAATTTTTTTTTTAACTTTTGAAAAAAAATTAGAAAACCAATTTTTTTTCAACACGTATTGGGGGATTAATTTTAAATTGAACTCTCCAAAATATGTGCACTGAATTTGGAAAAATGGATTCCATATTTTGAATCATAATAATTTATATTATATAATATATTTAACTTATTTTTTTACTATAATGAATAGTAAAAAACATTAAAACTTTATTTCTGCAGTTATGGTGAATACTTGTTTATCAGGGGTTAAACTAAAAAGATAAGGGTTAAAATGACCTACCAAATTTTCCAGAAATCATTTGATAAAAATATTTTAACATTACCACCTATAAATTTCTATAATTAACCATTTTTTAGCCTTATTTCATGTGAAAAATGATGGTACACTTTATTCTTTTCAAACATTCCATGTGTGTCTTCTCCCGTAATTATAGAAGGACACCCCCTCTCCTTCCATATTCACACTTCAAAAAGAATTTGGTTTCACTAATTACTGATAAAATTTATTATTTACTTCCATCCCAACATCCTATAGACCTTGGTATTATAATAAACTAGTACTAGCCCGTGCAATAGCACGGATTATTCGATTAATGATTATTCTTTTAATAATAATTAATAATTATAATTGTTGAGAAGAAACATTAATGTTGAATAAAAAGAAAGGGGATTGATTAATGGTTTTACTTATAAAAAGAATTTGTATTTTTAAAAGTTTAGAAGAAACAATAATAATGACTAAAGAGTGAAAGTCAAATCTAACATAAGACAGTGATTGTAAAAATAAAACTGACAAATGTGAAAATGACTGAAATAAATATGGTAAGTTTAGAAAATATAAAGAACAAAAACTAATGGAAATCAGTCCAGCAAAATGAAAATAATAAAAAATGAGTAGAATAAAAACATGGATTTCCCAGCCATTGTTTTGAAGAGTAGTTCAACTATAGAGGTGTTGTCATCCTGTTTGGAAATCAAGGACCTGCTCCAAACCATGATTTGAAGATAACCACCTGAAAATGGAAATAAAATTATGAAATGTATTAAAAAAATTAACACCATAATGATGTTAGTAGGTTACTCATGATGGAAGAAAATGGAGTTAAGACTGAAGATAATGAAAATAGAAGATGCTCGAATAGGGGAGGTGAAGTTCAGAAGGTGTGAAATTTACAAATCTGTTGAAAGGAATTTAACTGAAAAATTACTACTATAAATATGACAAACTCTCATAGCACTGCCCCTCCCCTTCCCCTATGCCCAGCACCCCCTCCCCCTGCCTAGCCCCCTCCCCTTGCCCAGCCCCATGACCAGCTCCCCCCCCCTCCCCCTGCCCAACTACATCCCCTCCCCCTTGCCCCATTCCCAGCCCCCTCCCCGTCCCCCTGCCCAGCCCCCTCCCACTGCCCAGCTCCCTCCATCCACTAGCCCCTACCCAGCCCCCCTCCCCCTGCCCAGCTTCCCCCCTCCCCTCCCCCTGGCCCTACAAAGCTCGCCCCCTCCCTCTGTCCAGCTCCCCCACCTCCCCCATCCCCTACCCCTGTTAAGCTCCCCCCCCCCACTGCCCCTGCCCAGCTCACCCCCTCCCCCTACCCAGCTCCCCCCCAGCCCCTACCCAGCTCTCCCCCTTCCACCTGCCCAACTCCCCCCTCCCCCTGCCCCAGCCCCTGCCCAGCTCCCCCCCTCCACCTTCCCAACTCCCCCCCTCCCCCTGCCCCAACCCCTGCCCTAGCCCCTGCCCCAGCCCCAGCCCCATCCCCTGCCCCAGCCCCTACCCCAGCCCCAGCCCCAGCCCTTGCCCAGCTCCCCCCCACTCTCCCCCTGCCTAGCTCCAACCCTACCCCTTGCCCCTTCCCATCCCCTCCCCCTGTCCACCCCCACTAAAACATGCCCTTAGAAAAGCAGTGGAAAGCTGACTAAATTTTACAAAAACGAACCACAGGAAGAGATATCCTAATCAGTTACAATTAATTCCTTGGATGGTTATTCATCATTATCTAAATAGTGAAGACAGATGCAAGAGCAGGAGTAAATTTTTGGTATACCTCAATAATCAGCCACGACCAAAACTGGGAATCACCTCCACAACCAAGTTGCAAACCCAGACCGAACAGAAAGATATGTTAGAAAAACAAGATAGTGGTAGGTAAAATTTAAACAGAAAGACAAACTTCTAAGAAATCATTATAATAGTAGGAAACTTATATGAATAAATGAAAAAGGAATAAAATATAACCTATCCCCTTTCCCCTCCCCTCTGCCCAGGCCCCCTCCCCCTGGCCAGCCCCCTTCCCATGCCCAGCCGCCTCCCTGTCCCCCTGCCCAGCCCCCTCCCACTACCCAGCTCCCTCCATCCACTAGCCCCTGCCTAGATCCCCTCCCCCTCCCCCTTACCCCCTCCCCCTGCCTCTGTCCATCTACCCCCCCCCCTACCCATGCCCCTGCCCAGCTCCCCCCCTCCCCTCCCCCTGGCCCTGCAAAGCTGGGCCCCTCCCTCTACCCAGCTCCCCCACCTCCCCCAGCCCCTGCCCCTGCTGATCTCCCCCCCCAGCCCCTGCCCCTGCTGAGCTCCCCCCCTCCCACTACCCCTGCCGAGCTCCCCCCCCCCCTCACCCTGCCCAGCTCCCCCCCAGCCCCTGCCTAGCTCCCCCCCTCCACCTGCCCAACTCCCCCCCTCCCCTTGCCCCAGCCCCTGCCCCAGCCGCAGCTGTTGCCCCTGCCCAGCTCCCCCCCCCCACCCCCCCACCCCCCTGCCCAGCTCCATCCCTCCCCCTTGCCCCTGCCTAGCCCCTCCCCCTAGCCACCCCCACTAAAACGTGCCCTTATAAAAGCAGTGTAAAGCTATTTAAATTTTAAAAAATGAACCACAGGAAGAGATATCCAAATCAGTTACAATTAATTCCTAGGATGGTTATTCATGAATCTTTAAACATTGAATATAGATACAAGAGCAGGAGTAAATATTTTCTATACCTCAATAATCATCCATGGCCAAAACTGGGAAGCACCTCCACAACCGAGCTGCAAACCCAGGCCGAACAGAAAGATATGTTAGAATGACAAGATAGTGGTAGGTAATATTTAAACAGAAAGAGAAACTTCTAAGAAACCATTATAACGGTAGGAAACTTATATAAATAAATGAAAAGGAATAAAATATAACACCTCCCCTTCCCCCTACCATCTTCCCAGCCCCCTCCCCATGCCCAGCCCCCTCCCCGTCCCCCTGTCCATCCCCCTCCCACTACCCATCTCCCTCCCTCCACTGGCCCCTGCCCAGCCCCCCTCCCCCCCTGCACCCCTCATCTTGCCTCTGTCCAGCTACCCCCCTCAACATGCCCAGCTTCCCCCCATCCTCCCCCTGGACCTTCCAAGCTAGCCCCCTCCCTCTGCCCAGCTCCCCCACCTCCCCCAGCCCCTGCCCAGCTCCCCCCCCCCCCCGCCCAGCTCCCCCCCTCCAACTCTCCCCACCCCCACCAGACCCCTCCCCTACCAGCCCCCTACCCAGCCCCTCCCCCTGCCCACCCCCACTTAAAATTACTGATGTTAAACTATAGTGGGTAAACAGAAAATAATATCATAAAAATCATGTACTTGTAGACAGCACAGGAGCATTAGAAGACCGCAGTACCATCAATACCATGCTGTTGAATAACAACTGTATGTAAACATGAACTTGTACAGTGGTCTCATTTATAGAGGCCTTCAGTACAATTTCTAAAAACATGAGACTTTCATGACTTAGTTACTATTTCAGTACCTAATGAAAATTCTACATTTAGTAAATCATGTACAACATTTAGTATTACCGTTCATATATGTTGTACATATCAGTCAATCTTTTCTGCTTTGTCCTTTAATTTATCAGTCATTCGGGCTGCCACATTTTTTGCCTGACTTGTTCTACCGACACTTTCATGTGAGATATGATGAGATTGATCAGTAAGATCATCATTTAGAAATTATGTTAGTAAGTTATTTTACATATAAAACATAATTAAAAGATGCATCAGATGAAGCAGCAATAACAATGTAGGCTTCATATAAAACCTTATAATGCAATTTATAAGGAAGAAAATATATATATACCTGAATAAATATTGATACCGTAGATGATTTTTCAAATATTGAGTCATCCTTTGCACTTTTTCGAAATGAATCGGCACTCTGATAATAATATTATAGAACAATATAGTATTATTCCAGTTGCATGTTCTTTACATGGAGGGAAGTATTGAATGTTATAATGGATTATAGTATACCTGATTATGTTCTTCGACACTAATTACACTTGTACAGCCTATTCTTTGAAGATTCTATATATAAATAATAATAGAAATAACTTTTTGCAATCTATCCATATTAAAGATAACAGGAAAATGTAATAGAATATACCTGAAAATATGTGAAGCTGTCATTGAACATGGTGATATAGTTTTTGTTGTCGGTAATGAAAAGTAACTTGTATGAGTTTTGTTCTACTGAATGGTGATGATTTTGTATATTAAAATTCAACACTTCAATTGACAAGAGAACCTTTTTTTGATTTGAAAATAGTCAATTCAGAAGGAAAACCGTACTCGTCATCAGCCTTATTAAAAAAAGAAAGTAGTTGTTAGTTTAAATGAAGCAAACATATTTTGTCAGCATGCTACTTTATTACGTGGTAGTACCTGAATCAAATAATCTCGCAAATCTGAAGCAGTTTTGCTCACAAATTGCATTACTTGTTTATCGAATAGGACAACTGACAAGCAGTCTGTGGTATCTGTCACAAGTAGCTGCACTCTAAATCTGTTGATTTGTAAATATGAAATAACTAAAATTAATTACTATTGTATTATAAAATAAGTAATAAACCATTAAGGAGAAGAACAAATAATAACCTGGGAACGGTGAAAGTTATAGATATTTTGTATTTGTTACACTTAATTTTGCCTTCATCAATATGCACTTTTTTCATGAAAGAATTGCATGATTCGTAGAACCAATTGTGATTTGTTTGAATTTTCTTTATGGTAACAGAAATCAAGCACTTTGTAGGCTGTCCAACATTGAGAAAAATGTAGATTATGAATTAATACATTACTGTACTAGTACACCCAGATTAAGAAACTGCTTGAAATTAATTGTTAATTTTCCATATATTACATACCTGATCACAATTCTTCACTTCAGAAAGGGTTTTTTTATTTTCCCAAAATAGCAATGGTGTAGAGGAAGAAGATGGGTTAGTTGATGCTGGACTTCGATTCTCTGAAGCCATTATAAACATACATCTGAATATTGAAAAATGCAACTCAAATTCCATATGATATATGTACATATATCATATAGTAATCTATGAACATCATATAAACAATTCAGAATTAAATATAGTATGCAGAGAACCTTTTTAGGAATGATTCAACATCTTCGATATCAAGATTGAAAAGGATTTTCATCACATTAATGGAAGTTGTAAGTATGATACAGTCTGAAAATGGTTTTAAAACAAACTTAGCTGGAATACTCTGTTAAAAATCATCAAAGATTTGAATAAATGAAAGGGAAATAAGGAATTATGTTATTAGAGAGAATACTATTCAATTTCTTAACTCTGAAAAGTTGCAATATTAAAACAATTGGTGAACCGATATTTTCTTCCAAGTATAATGACATCTGGTTAGCATAGTCACCCCATAAACTGCATTTAAGTTGTAACCCACTACCCAAAAAAATATGTACCGCATGTTGTTAAATATAAATTGCGGGGCAGAGAAATTAAAAGGCCATAATAACTAACCTTTCATACTATAAGGCAATTTTCATCCTCGAATTGGAACTACCCAATGACTCAGGAGGATGTGAGCAAAGTAAGTATCCAATAATTTCTAAGACATATTACAAAAAATAAAAAGCATGATAATGTTAGATAATAGTTTATAAAATCATTCCGTAATATTCTGTATTGATCAATACAGAATATTTAAAAGCATTAAACTTAGGTGTCATAAATCTTAAGAAACATCTACCTATTAAATGTTGCTCTCAAACCCTTCTCTGAATTATGTCATCGAAGGAAGTAAAATCGAAACAGAAATGTGGCAGCAGCGCATCACAAGGCCGGACATGCGTTGTTGATGTGAATAGTAATCGACATGCATGTCTACTTCCTAAATATGTACCTTGATTAACAGCTATTTGACAGTTCTGTATGAAATAGCACATGCCTTCACACAATATATTTCTGAACTTAGAGAGAATTTGACGCCCAGTAACTGTACAATGTATCTTTGTTTTCTGTAGAAATAAAGATCTAATAATGTCAAAAATATAAAGACATATCAATGTAGTTGATAAATTTGTCCTATACTTGAAATGAGAATATAAGTGAAACAATAGAAATATAAAATACAGTCTATTATGAATTTAAAATTCACCTATAAATCACCAAGAATCATATCAATCGCAACAAAATCATTAGAGTACCTAGATGTTGTGTTGGACCACAAATTCAGAATACGCACTTGTATCTTCCATGTCTCATCGGAATCAGGTGTGATATCATTCAAATGGGTAATAGATCGTGACATCTTGGTAATAATGTGATGTTTTTTCTATAGAAAGAGATAATAATCAGATATATTGAGATTCATAAAATCATACAGAAATAAGTTGAGCAGAACCAGACATTGACAATTTAACATATAAATTGACATATTCCTAACACAATCTATCAAATATTTCTTTATACACAATATTTTGCGTTGATTCACGAGTTGTGGGATTATTATCACCAACTACTATTTTCAAACCTAATGGTGATGTGACTCTAGATAGAGCAACATATAATTGACCATGACAAAACATAGGTTTTTGAAGATATATCCCAATAGTAGATAGTGATTTTCCTTGACTTTTGTTAATAGTCACAGCATAAGAAATAGTCAAAGGATATTGTCTTCTTTGCAGTTTGAAAGGCCATCGATAGTCGGAGTGTGTCATATTTAATCTTGGAATGAAAGCAAGATATCCTGAATTATAACCACATAATATTCTTGCTCCGATGACATGATCTCCCAAATGCGTGATAATCAAGCGAGTCCCATTACATAATCCCATAGACTGATCTACATTTTGAAGAAACATGACAGGTACCCCAATTTTGAGTGTAATCTTATGGGAATCCATCCCTGAAACATTAATCCCATTTAACATATCAGAAGTGTAAATGTTTTCTGGCCTATCGGTATCAAAACTTGCATCACGAACTGAATCTGAGCTGAAATAATCTTTGCATTCAGAACTGGTGAGGGACATCATGTACGCATTTACTTCTTCAACAATATCCCGAGTTGGAGCTAAGATGGCACGGTCTTTAAGACAATTAATATCAGCATGGTTACTCATGAAGTTGGGATATGTATGCTCAACAACTGCACAAATAGGATCTGTAGTCTAAGAAAAAAGATATGTAGATGGGATTGGAATGAAAGTTTCACCATCATTTGGTTCTGCAATGCGACCTTCACCAATATTTAAAGTCCATTTGGAAAATTGAAGAAGCTCATCTGAAACTGTATCAGAATTGGAAAACAATCTCATGTTCCTTGTCAGTTTCAAAACACAACAATGTTGCCATAAATATGAAGAAGCTATACTTGATAAAACTATATCATTTCTATTTCCACCTGGTACGACAGGTAGTATTTTCCTGAAATCCCCACCCAACACAACTGTTATTCCACCGAATGGAAAGGTTGAAGCATTCTCATTTTTTATTGACATTACATCTTTTAAAGTACGATCAAGGGCTTCAAATCAATGCTTATGAGTCATTGGTGCCTCATCCCTTATAATTAGCTTTGTTAACAGTAGAAGATCTGCGACATTACTTCCTTGTTGAATATTTCAAACATAATTTTCAGAAATAGATATAGGAATTCGAAATTTAGAATGTATCGTCCTTCCACTAGGTAGCAGTAATGATGCAATTCCACTGGATGCAACTGCCAGAACAATATTACCTTCGGACCATAGTAAAGATGTCAATACATTCCAAATGTAAGTCTTACTTGTGCCTCCATGACTATGCAAGAAAAAGAAACCACCAGCGGATGAAGTTAACGAAGACATAATTGTAGTCATCACATCGTTCTATTCATCAGTAAGATGACTTTACAAATTCATATACTCATTCCGAAGACTGTCTCTGTTATGATTTAGTTCATCAGCTACTAAATGATTTCATTGAGAGACAATATTAGAATCTGGAACCAGTATTGGTGGAAAAGCATGAAGAGATCGACCATTCCTCTGTAGTATATTCTCTATTTCAAGAAAATCATACATTTGTTTTTGATGATTCGTGAGTGTCAAATCTATATATAATCATGAAATATTTTTATTTAAGTAGTATAATGGATTCATAAAAAAGTAAAAGTTCAATGAACCAACAGCTACATAGATCACATAGTATATATTGAGAAATTTGACAACACATACCTGGAATTTGAAGCCTATTTTGTTGCGCATATAGGATTTCTTCACTGAGGATCTCCCATGTTTCATGCCACACAATGTCTGGGTGGGACATATTGTTTGAGAACAAAATGCTGGCAAATAGTATGTGCATAGACTTTCCTGTTTCCCAAGATGACACCTCCTTTATTGCTTCAATAAATTCTCTGTCATCAGCAAGAAGTCCCAATGCAGAACATGCTTCATGAAAAGTAACATGGATAATATTGTTCACAGTTTTAATACTTTCAAAAGAAGTTTCACCTCTGATCTTTGTGAGCATTAATCGTAGGTAATAAATCTCTCCAGTTGTCGGTGGCACATAATAAAGTCTACCAATACTGAACCCCTGCTTTCTTGGACACCATCTTTTTTCTCATTGGTGGAATACAAATCTAGTTTGATATTCTGCGAATGAGAGACACCTTCCTTCCGTGTAAGAAATATTAGCTTGAAACCAAGCCATAAGCATTGAATCAGAAATATTACTCTTACTCAGCACATCCTCAATATGATCAGTGTCAGTGTACGTAACAATATTCTGTCCTAGTAAATGGAAATGTAACCTTTCAACCGGAGGATATCTATAGTGGATATCATATGAAAATATCCTCCAAGAAGCCTCGCAAGGAGAGATGTACCGGCAATCATAATACATTTTAATCTCATCAACATTATTGCCTGACTGTGTTGTACTGTTAGTTCCATACAAAGATGTTGTGACATGATCATTACCTTTGCTAATATACTTAAACAAATATTTGGTGGAAGTTGATTGATTGCAAATTTCTATATTCAGATGAGCTTGATACTTCATTAGCAAGAAAGGATTATACGGTACAACAAACCGATTATCCAATGGGACACCATTTTTCACGATCATGTTTCCATCATTTCATCGTTGGTATAGAACATACCCATCATCATCAACTATTGTACTTTCAACAAATTTTTTTGGAAAAAATTTAGTACACTTTCCATTTTTTATACAAGGTGATCGAAGATTTGCATTACCACAAGGTCCATGCATCATAAACTTCTTAATAGCCTCATGAAGTTTTGGGAAGTCACATTTGTTTGGAACTTCAGCAGAAACAAATTTGTCAATGCAGGAAGGAGTACCTACTTTTCTCTCTCTACATAAAAACAGCAAAATGTGTACATGAGGCAGTCCTCATTTCTGAAATTCCACTGTACAAACAACTGCACAGAAAGTAATGATATAAATGACATAGTTAAACAACATATTTAGTAGTTAAGATAAAGTATTTATTATAAAATAATCCGTATTAAAGTAGGTACCTTCTCATGACTTACCAAAGAAACATCTATCTCATAAATCTTTCATCAACTGGTAAACCTTAATATTGAAAATTCTGGATAAAATGTGCGGACAATCTGAAGGTCGAAGATTGTTAGATGATACAAATATTGTGATCTCAGGCCATAGTGGATTGCATGTAAACGTTAAAAACAAATCTGGATACCCTGCCCAATTGCATATTAACATAGAATCTTGGTAATTTTGAATCATATATCTGGGACCACCAGTAAATGAAGATGGTAAAATGATACACTTCCCACATGCAGACCCATCACAGTCACCTCGTAGAAAAGCATCTTGCAACCCAATGTACAACTCAACCCTCAAGAGTTTTTTATTGAAGTAAATGAAGGATAGTCTCTGAGACTGTATCATTGTATATGCATCAACGATAAACTGTTGTAATAGTCTTCTCGAAAATTGTAATATTGACTTATCACTCAAACGACACTGCGGGTGATAGGAGAAGTATTCACGCATTGTAACTTTCTGAACCTTTGTACATGTACTCATAGATGTAGATATATGTAAAATGTTGTCAACATATCCATCCTGACCATTTTGTGAAAAATAAGTGGATATTGCAATGGAAGGCACAAGGGATGATGCTCATCAATCCGTTGCAAATCACCACTTATGCTCTGAATAATAATATCTCTGTCACAGTTGAGATCTTCAATGTCACCGACAATAAGCATCGCAATCTTAGAAGTTGTAGGAAAGTTGTATGTCGTGGCAGCTGTTTTTCTTCTCTTGAGAAGACGCAAATTTAAGTTTGCATGTTCTTGACAATCAAGAACATTCTTTTCAAATCTGAACTGACGAGCTAAAACATTTGTTTCATGCAGCATTTTTTGTAAGTTGACAACAACATTATAATTGACTGCTGTGTTTGAATTTTCTCCGTCATAACTGCAAAGTGAATTAAGTTACGAATGAAGTGAAAATATGACAATCACATAAACGTGGTAACCGACATATTAAATTTTACCTGACATTCAGAATCCTGTTTTGAGACTCGTTTGCAGTATCGTAAACATATAATTGGGAAAACCTAGGCAGTTTTCCCTCAGGAGGACACAAACTACCTATGCGATGGTAGTTTTGTCCATTCAATATGAATGTAGTTGGAGCTCTTCCATCATTGAACGATCTATCAACCTTACCACCCATTGACGTGAATGGAAACATATAATTGTAAATATGCATATATTCCTGGAATCCTCTTGCCTCCATAGAGTTTTGATCAAAAACCAACGTTTGAAGGTATGGAGGGCAGGATGGTAGTAATTGCAAAGAGACTTTACCAAGCGCACAGCATATAACAAATCGTGGGTTGTCTTTGGTGCTGCATTTAATATTTCTCTCATCAAACCAAAATATACAACCACAGTGTTGACAAACATTTCAGGGATCTCCACTATTCAAATATTCTGTAGGTGAATAATGGTTAAATGAATGGTGTTAATAAATTTGGAATTATAAATTATGTAAAACCATCAGGACCTAAATAACAGTAGTTAAAGATATGAATAGTACAGTGACCTGCAGCTTCTGCAAGTTGAATTTGATGCATGCTTTCTGCAGCAATGTTTTGATTTAGTTAGTAAGTAAATTCATACGCAATTCCTGTGTAGTAACAAATGATTAAGTATTTGGTCAAACCTGAAAACTCTCTCCGATGATTAAATACAGCATTGATTTCACCAGTTGTTACATATATTTCTGAAATGACATGATTCAATTTAGATGACACATATTTTTGAAGTCTAAATAATGCATTAATAGTACATGGAAATTCAGATTCATGGGAGATATATATCTATATATTCATATAGAGAATACAACATGATTATAATATACAACACACCTATGTCGGAAAAATATGCTTCGTTACCGGTAGTTGAAGAAGTAAAACAGTATCTGTTTTAAACATAGTATGAAACATAATACACTAAGTCATATTTGAAGATCATCTGAAAGCGTGAGTTATTCTTACTCTGATAATGTGTCACGAGCAGGGTAACTGGGAATATGTCCCTCAATCGTTATACCTACAAGAAGTAATGTAAACATAGTTTATTTTTTCAATACATGTGAGACAAAACATGAAATAGTTCACAAAAATACGCTGACGGAGTAGATACCAGAAGAGTCATAATTTTCTTTATTAGAAGATGATATATGCTTTCTCTTGCTACCGGGCACTGATCTTGATGATCAAGATCCATGATGAGCTATCAATGATAGTTAATATTTGAAAAACTATTGAATGTTACAACATAGTAACAAAAAAATATTTAGTCAATGTTCTTTTACAGCTTAATATAACAACCCGTTCAAAGACATAGGTGACAATGAAATGCCTGAACCTCCTATGGTGAATAGATAGGATATCAACAAAAGTGTAACGATTAGATGTAATTTTAGATTGAAACGCTCGGATACTTACTTTAAGTAAAGTTAATACGGTTATTACTATCATTTTTAAGGCTTGTTTGAAAAGTATTTGGCGAATAAGATCCAGAATGTAGAGACACTGTCAGTTCAACAGTAAAATGTGTAAATCATATGAGATTATTCACATTTAATTTATTTACTGTTTCTGAAAATGTTAGTAATATAAAAAGTACTGACCATTTGTACGAATAGGTGAAAGAGGTATGTGTGCTCTTCTGCTCAAGTCGGAATTCAATTGCATAGTGTCAAATGTTGCAGTAGAAAATAGTTCATGGGAGCTCATCGGTGATTTTCCTGAAATGTTACGAACCTGTAATTCAGTAAGTTCGTTCATGGAATGTTTCTAAGGGAATACACTAATGTTGTACCGATTTTTCATTCTCTTATACGAAATCTTCTTTGCAACCTTGCATCTCAAGATGCTGACTACATCTGCATATTTGTTTCGATGTCTTTATGTTGAATTGTCAAGTTTTACAATGCAAAGGAATGATGTTTATGGGTACGTATAGTCAATTTAAATTATATTGATTATACAATCGACAGAGAATGCATGTTTGAATTATATATGATGTATGTTGTAAATTTAATTCAAACATACAGCGTACTATGGTTTTACTTAATGGTAGTTACACCAACACGAAAAAGCATATCTATTTTATACAGAAATGATACATCTGAAAAGAGCATATTCAAATAAGTATAATGCACTATGGGAACGCATCTACAAAACGGTTTGAATGAATACCTTGGAGGGATATTGAGGTCAAGTTATGCAGTGAAGAAGGATGCTCCAGTGACTAAGTATTCTGTTGTATTTTGATTTCAATGAACCACAGTTATACCAACATCAAAGATACATATATACATTACAAACAAAATAAATCAATGAAATCTCATTATTGAATGTCACATAAGGTACTAAGAGGAACCCATAGATAAGAAATGTCATGTAAATTTAATAAACGACACTTATACCTCTAATAACGACGCATGTATACAGTATACAGAAATGAATTACTTAAAAATAGAATTTTCAAATAGAAATTATGCTATACTGAAATTGATTGGAGTGGAGGGAGTTGGGAAGGGGGAGGGGAGGCTGGGCAGGGGCAGGGGGAGGGATGGAGCTGGGCAGGGGAGGGAGGGCTAGGCAGGGGGAGGTGGAAGCTGGGAGCTGGGCAGTGGGAGAGGGCTTGGTAGGTGCAGGGGGAGGTGGGGAGCTGGGCAGGGGGAGGGGAGGCTGGGCCGGGGTAGGGGGAGGGATGGAGTTGGGCAGGGGGAGGGGGAGCTGGGCAGGGGGAGGGGGGAGCTGGGTAGGGGGGAGTGGGCTGGGTTGGGGCAGTGGGAGAGGGCTGGGCAGGGGAGGGGGAGCTGGGTAGTGGGAGGGGGCTAGGCAGGTGTAGGGGGAGGCGGTGAGCTGGGCAGGGGGAGGGGAGGTTGGGCAAGGGTAGGGGGAGGGATGGAGCTGGGCAGGGGGAGGGGGGGAGCTGGGCAGGGGGAGGGGGGGAGCTGGGCAGGGGAAGTGGGCTGGGCAGTGGGAGGGGGCTGGGCAGGGGAGGGGGGGCTGGGCAGATGGGATATAGTATACAAAAATGATTTACTCGGATGTTTATTGATGATTATTTAAACAGTGAAGACGCATGAAAGAGATTGAGTGAATAGTTTGTATACCTCACGAAGAACTGTCCTATTAATGCATTGAAGTATAGTCATAGCAACATGAAATAAACAGGTGTAAATTAGACTGAAGTTAGACAACATAATATGTAGTCATAATGTATTATAATATAATGCATTAATAGGTCACACCAACATGAAAAAGCATATGATGTATGTTGTAAATGTAATTCAAACATGCAACATACTGTGGTTTTACTGAACAATAGTTACACCAACACGAAAAAGCATATCTATTTTTTAAAGAAATGATACATCTGAAAATAGCATATTCAAATAAGTAGAATGAAATATGGGAAGACATCTACAAAATGGTTTGAATGAATAAATTGGATGGATATTGAGGTCAATTTATGCAGTGAAGAAGGATGCTCCAACGACTAAGTATTCTGTTGCATTGGGATTTCAATAAAACATAGTTATACCAACATCAAAGATACATATATACATTACAGACAAAAAAATCAATGGAATCTCATTATTGAATGTCACATAAGGTAGTAAGAGGAACCCATAGATAAGAAATGTCATGTAAATTTAATAAACGACACTTATACCTCCAATAACAAAGCATGTATACTGTATACAGAAATGAATTACTTGAAAATAGCATTTTCAAATAAAAATTTTGCTATACTGAAATGGACTGGAGTGGAGGGAGTTGGGCATGGGTAGGGGAGGCGGGGAGCTAAGAAGGAGGAGGGGAGGCTGGGCAGGGGCAGGGGGAGGGATGGAGTTGGGCAGGGTAGGGGGGCTGGGCAGGGGGAGGGGGGACCTGGGTAGTGGCAGGGGTTGGGCAGGTGCAGTGGGAGGCAGGGAGCTGGGCAGGGGGAGGGGAGGCTGGGCAGGGGCAGGGGGAGGGATGGAGCTGGGCAGGGGGGAGGGTGGCTGGGCAGAGGGGATATAGCATACAAAAATGATTTCCTCGGATGGTTATTGATGATTCTTTAAATAGTGAAGACGGATGAAAGAGATTGAGTGAATATTTTGTATACCTCATGAAGCACTGTCATATTAATGCAATGAAGTATAGTCATAGCATCATGAAAGAAACACGTGTAAATTTGACTGAAATTAGACAACATAATATGTAGTCTGAATGTATTATAATATAATGCATTAATACGTACCCATAAATGGGTTGCAGTTGTAATTGTATTATGCACAATGGATAGTAAGGTGACTTTAATATATGTTTACAACAAAAATAGCAAACCAGAAACAGATGTAATATAAATTATTGGGTTAATATTAGTAGCATTTATAGGAAACCTACAATTAGTGGTATGCTTTGATGTTCTGTAAAAGGAAGCATACATTTATGGAATCGTAAGCCTTAATGTGAACTGTCCTATTGAAGTGAAAACCTACTGTACAAACGGAAATTTGGAATAAAATAAGTAATCCATACCTTCTTCACTATAAAAATTTGGACAATATATTTTCATATATCAATGGAGAAAGACAGATGCAGGATTTCTCCACAACATTAGTTTATAGACAAATAAATTAATGGAACGAAAAAAAATATTAAACAAATCAACGGGCCAGAATTGTGAACTTACTATTCAGACAGGTCAAAAGAAAAATCAAGAAAACTTACACTACAAAGATCGAAGTATATTAATTATTCAAACCCTTAGATATATATTTCTTTAGAAACCGTAATTGCAAGCGTACCCCAACGACGACGCTCACATATACTTCACCAACATTCGGTCCAATTTGGACTCCTTACTGACAACCGAACTCAACTACAGACAGAGCTCGCAGAGGTGGAGGCGTGGAGGCGGAGGCAGATAGGAGGAGGATGATCGAGAAGGGGACCGAGATATGGGAATCGCGGAGAGGTTCGACGTTGGGTATTCACGGAGAGCTATGGGAACCTAGGAGAAATCTCGATGGGACCGACGGTGGAGCACGCAGTAGTGGAGGCATGGAGACGGAGGTGTGGAGGCATAGGAAGTTCGAGAAGGTGACCGAGAGAGGGGACTCACAGAGAGGCTGAGGCCGGCGGGAACCCTAGGATAAACCCGATCGAAAGGAGGTGGAGCGCGGGAGGGGGATACGGAAATGTGTTGCGGGATGGGTAATTGCGATAAGCGGAATTGGGATAGTTGGGTGACGTGGAACATTGAAATGGTGACACGTAGACAATGAGAAATCCAATTTTAGTATAGATAATAGATTATATCTAGAAAGGTTTTTGGTATGAACATAAAGTAGTTCTCCAAAGAAGAGGTAAAATCCTTAATGTGAGTATTTGTTTTATTTCTTCCTCCACCTGCTTAAAATTTTATTCATATATGATAATATAATAACATGATTTTATAATATAGACTAATATTTTATTATGTTAATGTAATTTAATATATACATCTCCTCTTCCATCAAATGGGGATAAAAACCATCGATCGTGTGTAAGGTGGAGTACCGCCTCATGAACCGATTAATTAATTTTCCATAACCACCTTTAAAATTTGATTATAATGATTTATTTAACATATTTATATGATATATATGGAATTATTATAATTATTTGTTTATCATATCACATATACCTTCATACTTTCTATTCTTTGGGGGATATGATAATGTCGCTCGTGTGTAAGGTGGACTACTTCCTCGTGAAGAGATGTGATTCATTTTTAGATTATGCTTTACATGGAAGGTAGTAAGGAAAAATTTAATTAATATATGTGATATTTATGATATAAACATACTTTTGTAAATATAATATCACATAAAACTTCTTAACTTCTAATCTGTTGGAAAATAATAACTTTTCTTGTCTGTATGTGTGGATTATTGCCTCTACGTAGAGATATGAAATGTTTTTCATTTTATATTTACATGGATGGTAATAAGGATGGGTTTTATTAATATAAATTTTATATATAACATTATATTTATTCTAAAAATTTTAATTAATATTTATTTTCCTTTATTTCCATCTGTCATGAAAAATGGAAATAGTGTTCATGAATACGTATGACCTACCGTCTCAATGAATGGTGTAATCCATTTTCTATCTCTAATTTGTGAATATTACTCTATATGAATATATAATGAATATATATGATATTTATATCATGTTTAAAATTATTGATATTATGTAACTGTGATCAAATGAAAAGGACCAAAATTACTAAACTAAAACTGACATGAAAACTGAAGCAATTATCACCCAAAATAGTGATTTTAACAAAGAATTGTTAATAAACGGGTGATAAAATACTATAAGTAAATAATATATGGTATGAGATATTTTTTTAATATATTTATATTAGACCTATATTTACTTTAGATGAGGTTCATACACATACAAAAAAATTCAAACCTGAGGTAAGGGTTTCTTGTCTCACTTTTACTTCTGTGATACATATGTCATTTTCACCACTTATTTATTTTATATGGTTTATATACTTAAAATTTGATTTTTATATAATTGATCTATATATATTCATTTAATTTAAATTTTCATTTGATTTTATTTATTTTAGGGGGCTGATGATCCAAAAGTTACCAATGTGGTAAGGGTTTATTTCACAATCTCATCAATATTCAAGATTATTTATGTTTAAGTATCCCTTGGGGGAATTATTTATTATATATATCTTAAAATATATATATTTTATTCTCATATGGTTATTCATTAAATTTTAAATTAATATTACCATTTTCCACTCTTTTTAACTTAAAATTACTGAGAAAATGTTTTTAAGAAAATTCGACTTCATTTCTATCTTCGATCAAAATTTCTTTTTCTTTCAAGACCATTTTTTCAAAAAATATTTTCAAAAATATTTATAAATTTATAAAAATGATTTATTAAATAAATATTTACCCATATTTTACTTTTAAAAAAATAGGAATATTCATGTCATTTTCTAAACAAGTCATGTTTGGATTTTATTGAAAATGTGAAAGGAATCATTGTTTTGACATGTACAAAATGAATGAAATTTTCCACCATTATGACCGCACAATATTTCAAAGAATATTTTACATATTTTCAAATAATTTTTTCAATGAAATTTACTTTCATAATATTTTGTGATTTTTAAAAAAATCAGATTGAAAAGGTTATTTTCCTCAAGAATGTTTTTAATGAAAATTTTATGGTATTTCTATATGTCAATGAAATCAAAACTTTATTGTACTAATGAACCAATAATGATATGTTATTTTGATAGAATCCTTATTCTTTATTTTGGTGGTGTATGATCAGTTTTATTGAGGATGTTCAATTTTATTACCATTCACCATATTACTCTGGATGGTTTATGATTATGTTTATTTAATTGGGGTAAGTATTGACATTTTGTTTGTTAGTTTTTAAATATTAATGTTTGTGTTTATTATGTTTCAACCCTTTTATATGAGTAATGCATTAGACTTATTATGTGATGTGTGGGTCTTGGTTTTATATTTCCCCTCGATGCATCGAAAGGACTCATGAGAAAAATAATTTTTCTAAACTAGATGGTTTTTTACCCATCGTATTAAACTTTCTTGTGAAAAGGTCATAAAATTATTTTTAGATGTCTAAAATTATGAATTACCACATTATGAGATTATTCATTGATGTCCATGTGTTTATTTGATTAGTTATGATATACACGGATAATTTTCAAGCTCAAGTGATTATTTATATATATTTGATATCATTTATTCTTTCCATATTATGATATAGTTATTGTTTAAATGGAATGTGTTTTAGTTATTTAAATTTCCATATTGATAATGATTATTTATTTATGATATTTTCCATTGTATTTTTACCCTCTCTAAGCATCTGAAATCACCCCTTTCTTATCTTTTATTTTCCCTAGGATATCAGGGAGTGTTTTTTGATTGATATACAGAGATGTGATTAGGGGAATAATAGTATTCTCAAATAATTGTTTTCTAGTATTTTATATTTTAACATATAATTTGAATTTCAATTATGTATTTGGTTCTTTGGGATGTGATGTATTGTATCTAGTTCCAATATAATAATGTAGACATCGACTCTGAGTGACTAAAATCAAGGACTTTACATATGTTTTTATTTTAATTTGTCACAAACTTTTAAGTCTTGGGAGTTTCTAGAGACATACCTTTCCTAGATTTATTTTTATGACCTGATACTCAAAAAAATACTAAATCCAAAATGGTTATGATAATAATCGATAAATATATTATTATAAAAAATCATTCTCAAGTGTCTTATCCATTGATACCTTCATTTGAACCCAATAAACATTTGGTTAAACTATGAAATAATGAGATCTATATGTTAACCTTTTAGTTAAACCTAGGTTTACATAAGTTATCACCCTATAAATATCAATAACCTAATCTTTAAAAATAATTAAACCCAAATTTATAATAATCTTTATTACTATATATTCAAACCTAAAAACCTAAAAACATATGCTCATGGAATTTAATCAAATCCATTATCCTAAAAACATTAATCACACTCCAATTAATATTTACCTTAATAATATATACTCCTAAAAATATATAAATCTTTTCTCAAAATAATTTTAATTTCCTTAACATCAAATTATTTTACAATCCCCAAGGTTATCTCATCTTATATTATCAATATAAATTACCTTCTATCCCAATTAATCATAATTACATTGACATAAAATCATATACCAATCCAAAGGTATATTTATACCTCAATCATGTATTCTTTCTATTGACCCAATAAAAATCTCTAAAATATCATTATTCACCTTAAAATAAAAACATATAATATCTAAAAAAGGTATCTATGCTTTAAACTTATTATCAACCTCAAACTTATTTACCCATGATGGTATCCATAACTATTAAAATATCCTCATCTGATATCATCCTAGCCTATAAAGTTATCTAAAATCTATTTGATACCAACTGAGATTCCCTAGGCCCACACTTATGGATATGGTGTTAAAACATATTCTTTCCAAGCTAGTTTGATACTGACTAATGCGACTCGCACTTAACCTTCTATAATTACAATATCCAAAAAAATTGAGTTACATACATACCCAATACCTTTAAGGTTTATATATTTTGATAATTGGTAAAAATATTTAAATAACAATACCCATATCTTTCCTATGAAATGCACATTTTTCCACTAATCCAATAATTTTTCAACATCTCCCATAAAATTCTCCACAGATCATACCTGTATAATCATATCATACCTAATACTCTTATTCATAACCAAGTAAAATGAAAACATAATAATCATGAAATCAAATTCTCAATACGGGTAAACATAAGCGATAACAATAGAAGATCATAATTGAGCATAAGATAAACATGTGGGTATGAGAACATAATAAAAGTGTAATGACCTAATATAAAATAATCATACCCAGTACAACATAGATCAAAATTAAATAATCCCAACATGATTATTTTGAAATATAGAAGTAGATATCATAGGATCATGACATCATAATAATTTATAGATGTTGACCTCACCTGTTTTGATAATCCCAATCATGCTTTCATATATTTGATAATCCCAATTAATTAAAAACCTATGAGATTCTATAATCAAGATGATAATAATATTAAAATAATCTCTGGAATATGTTAATCACTGTTTATCCATGTTTATATGAGTTCTGATGTAATTCTAACCCAATCGGCTGTGTTTTGCATTAAAACAGATATGTGTAATTCATTGATCTGTGTTTAGCTACTGGTAAAGAGCTACCGGTACTCAGTATACCGATAGACTTAGTATACCGATAGATAGAGTCAATGATACACAAAGGTCACCGATATGTATAGAGCTCCCGACGTGAATGTCTACCAGTAGTTACCGATAGAGTAAGCCTGCTGATACGAGTACAGACAGTCACTGATAACCAGAGCTACCGACAGACAAACAGACCAGAGCTACTGATAGACAGAAGTCTACCGATAGAACCAGTTCACAGATAGCTACCGATAGAAGTCTGCTGATAGTATAAGTCTACCGAAACGAGTGCGAACAACTACCGATACAAGGATCTACCTATGGAGCAATAGCTACTGATGGAACCAAGTCACCAGTACATAGTGCTACCAATGCAAGTTCAAAAGAGCTACCGATGGAAGGCCCTACGACACAAGTCCACCGTATACATATACCAATAAAAGGATACTAATTATTGAACAACCAGTCAAACCCTATACTCTTAATACTATTTATTTATTAAGCTAACGGTTACATTTGATGTTTTTAATGCTGTTATTGTTATTTAATGATCTCTATTTCCATGTCAGGGAACCGTACCTAGTACCCATGCAAAAAAAGTAATTATTCTTTTCTACCGAAGCTGAAAGCTATAAAGGGAAGGAAAAAGATCGTGCAATATATACTTTATGAAAGAGAGAGAATCAAGTCACTAAGAAGATACACAAACGGTGAAAGAGACAAGAGTTGAACAACATTCAAATGTGGAGCATATTTCAATAGTCTACATCCATACTCCAAGAATCCTAGACATACACGGAGATACTTATTCTTGAGAAGAAAACAAGATACATCCTGAGTGAAGAACTACAACAACAAACACTTGATAGACTCAGGCTGATAAGATGAACCTGGAACCAAGGAAGAAAACGACACTCTGTTTTCTGAACAAGAAACCAGAGAAGAAATCAGAAGCTTTTCTGACTAACCAAATGAGTCCAGAGCTGCACTGCTAATCACTAAAGCATTTCTAAACGCAATCATACTTATCTTAGTGATTCCTTCATTTACATTTCGAGCAGTGTGTGTAACCTGTTTATCTTACACACACATTGTCTCCTGTTCTAAACTGGAGGATTCTCAAATCCTTATTCAACCTTTATAACTCTTTTGTTTCCCACTATGGATAGTGGTAGAGGTCGAGTAAGACCTGGACAGCTGTCAGCTGTTGTTTGTTTCCCACGAATAACTGTAGTAGAAGTCTTTGTACTTGGACAGTGTGTTCACGGTTGTTAACCCCGATCTAGGGTGTGGATCAATTTATATAAATTGTTGAGAGGACTAAGTCTCGGCTTGAGACTGAACCTCTTGGTTACCTCTGCTGTTCTTTTAGTTTATGTCTATAAGTATACTATATATTTATTCCGCTGTTGTTACTTTGAAATACAAAATTATTTTAAAGCTACATTGATAGTTAAATTAGCAAGTGTTTATATTTATTGTAAATCAGTAAATCAGTTTCAAAAGTCAATTTAATCTTGATATTTAATTAACCGAGACCTAATCACTCTTTGAGAAACTAATTTAACATTTATAATCTATGTAAATTCACTACAGTTTAACTTTGTTTTTAATTTTGGGGATTTTAAGATAAATATTTTTGAACAGAAATTTTAATTGGAACTCAATTCACCCCCCTCTTGAGTGTCCACTCCGACCAACATTTGGTATCAGAGGGTTTTTTTGTTAAAGGATTTTTGAAATATTCTGTTTTTCAACTGTGATTTTAGTTGCATCTTTAAAGATCTTAAATTTCTGTTAATTATAAATTTTGTCTCTTTAAGACTATTTTCTAAAATCTAGTTATGAACAATAGACTAGAGGGTTCTGCTACTAACAGGACACCTTTCTTTAATGGTACAAACTATGCCTAGTGGGAGCTTAAAATGAAAATTCATTTAGAGAGTATGGGTTTTGATATTTGGACTGCTATAGAGTCACAATATAAAATTCTTGAAACTAAAAGAATAACTTGGGATGAACCTACAAAGACTACTTACAATAATAATTGTAAATCCATGAATTCCTTGTACTTTGCTTTAGGAGATGATGAATTCAATAGAATTTCTTCCTGTAAAACTGCTTATGAAATTTGGGATACTTTGGGAGTTTCTCATGAAGGAACAACCAATGTTGAGGAAATGAGATTGAATACTTATACTATTAAATATGATAATTTTAAAATGAAAACTGATGAACCTATTTCTGACATGTATCTCAGGTTTAATGAGATCATCAATACAATAAGTTCACTTGGAAAGGCTGTTCTAGCAAAGGAACAAATTATGAGGATACTGAGATGTTTTCCAAACCGATGGAGAGGCACTTCTGTTTCAATCAGAGAGTCATGTGACATTGGAGCACTACCTATAAAAGAGATGATTGGTAAATTAATGATGTATGAGGAAGAACTCAAGGTGAATAAGGAGGAAGATGATGATCCTAAGAGAAAATCTGTAGCTTTCAAGTCTACTGCCTCTAAGAGTTAATACAAGGATAAAATTTAAATACAAACTAAAAGTTCAACAAGTGAAGATTCAGACTCTAATAGTGATGCTGAGATGGCTCAAATATCCAGGAGATTCAAGAAGATTTATAGGAAGAATAAATTCTTCAGAAAATCTAACTACAAAGGAAAGTATGACAACAAGGGACACTGGAAGAAGGATTAGAAGAAAGCTGACAAGAATGATGAAGTAGTCTGCTATGAATGCAAAAGTAAAGGACACATCAAGGCTGATTGTCCAAAACTAAAATTCAAGAAGAAATATGATTATTAGGACAAGAACTATAGGAAAGCTATGAAAGATACTTGGAGCGCTTCAGAGGACAGAACGAGTGAATCAGAAGCTACTGATTCTGAAAATAATCGTGCCAACAAGTGTTTTATGACCAACACATCCGAGGTAACCTTAGATACTCCTATTTTAAATTCTTATTATTCTGGAGATGATGCAGAATCTGATTTTGATTCTGAAAACATGAATAAAGCTGAATTATCTGAATATCGTAATTTGCTGGAAGAAAAATGCAATGAACTTAAGGATAAATACAAATCATTGAAGAAACAGAATGCTCTCACTACAACAGTTAAAACTTAACTTACTACTGAAAAAGAAAAGAATGATCAACTATTAAAAGAAAATACAGAACTGAAAATGTCTAATGAGAAACTTAGAAAGGACTTAGAAAAGTTCAAAAAGGGAAAAGGCACACTTACTCAAATGTTAGGTAAAAAAGTTTCACCTAAATACACTAATAGTTTGGGATACCAACTTGGACAGAGACAGTACATTAAAACTCGATTTATCTCTAAGACTGAACAAAATTCTGCTTATTTCAGTTCTGAAAATTCCTATACATCAACTAGTTATTCATATGGTTATAGGTCAAATAAAGTTTATATTTAAAAATCTATTGATTCTCTAAATTATATGAAATCCATAAGACAAATATGGGTACCTAAATCTTTGATTGCTAACCTTTCTGGACCCAAGAAGATTTGGGTACCAAAATCATTTTTTGTTTAAATATGTTTTATAAGAAACCTATTTTAAGAGTTCTCACAAGGTATGGTACTTGGATAGTGGTTGTTCAAGGCATATTTCTAGAGATTATTCATGCTTCAAAATTTTAATAAAGGTTTATAGAGGCCATGTCACCTTTGGTGATAATTTTAAAGGAAAAATCATCGGCCTAGGCCAGATTGGTAACACTGATTTAGTTTTAATTTATAAAGTCTTATTTGTTGATGGAATTAAATATAACCTGTTAACTATTTCTCAATTATGTGATGATGGATTTAATGTTAAGTTTTAAAATAATTCTTGTAATGATTTTAACTCTAAGAATGTTTTATTATTTTATGCTTTAAGAAATGAAAATGTTTATGTTGTCGATTTAAATTATTTATCCAAACAAAATGTTACTTGTTTAAATGCTTTTCATAAAGAATCATGGCTTTGGCACAGAAGATTAAGACACTGTAACATATATTCACTTAGAAAATTGACTAGGAAAAACTTAGTTGGAGACCTACCTAAGCTTAAATTCCCAAATGACAAAGTTTGTAATCCCTGTCAAAAGGGAAAGCAACATAAAGTTTCTTTTAAATCAAAGAAAGAAGTTTCTATTTCTCAACCTCTCGAGTTGGTTCACATGGACTTGTTTGGACCTTCAAGAGTTTCTAGTTTAAATGGGAACCACTATGTCTATGTCTTAGTAGATGACTTTTCTAGATATACTTGGGTATACTTATTAGCTCACAAAAGTGAACATTGTTCTTACTTTATTAAATACTCCAAATCTATAGAAAACCTTAGTGGACTTAAGTTTAAAACTCTAAGAAGTGATCATGGTCGTGAGTTTGAAAATCAAGACTTTGAATCTTATTGCTCACACAATGGCTATAGTCACAACTTTTTTGCTCCTAGGACACCTCGGCAGAATGGTGTAGTAGAAAGAAGGAATAGAACCCTTCAAGAAATAGCTAGAACTATGCTTAATAAATATGACCTGCCTATTTACTTTTGGGCTGAAACTGTGAATACAGCTTGTTATATTATTAATAGACTCTTAATTAGACCAGTTCTTAAGAAGGCCCCATATGAGTTGTGGAATAATAGAAACCTAAAGTTAGTTACTTTAGAGTCTTTGGATGCAAAGTTTTTATTCTTAATACAAAGGATAATCTGGACAAGTTTGCTTCTAAAATTGATGAGGGAATCTTCCTTGGTTATTCTTTATCTAGAAAAGCCTATTGAGTCTTTAATAAAAGAACCAAATGTGTGGAATAATCTGTTCACATAAAGTTTGATGAAATCGATCCACATGAGCCTAATACCTATCTTGAAAATCATAAAGAATATTTGAGTGTTCTAGACCTTAATGACAAATTTAAAGAACCTACTATAAAAACATCCAATTCTGGACATATTCCATAATCTACTTCTGTTGAACCCAAACCTATAGATGAACCTGAAATTTCTAGTCCTACCTTTACTAATTCAACAAGGATTATAAAGATTCATCCTTTGGATGTTGTTATTGGTAATCTTGATAGAGGGACACCGACTAGATCTTCACTAAGAAACCCGGTTGAACATCAAGATTTTCTTTCACAACTAGAACCTAAAAATATCAATGATGATATCAATGATTAATTTTGGGTAATGGTTATGCAATAAGAGTTAAATCAATTTGAAAGAAACAAAGTCTGGGAATTAGTTGACTGACCTAAGGACACTTTAACAATAGGAACTAAATGGTTTTTTAGAAACAAAGTTGATGAATCTGGAAACATAGTTAGAAACAAAGCTAGAATAGTTGCACAAGGATATAGGCAAGAGGAAGGTATAGACTATGAGGAAACCTTTGCACATGTAGCTAGATTAGAAGCCATTAGGATCTTACTTGAATATGCTGCTCATTTGAATTTCAAGTTATATCAAATGGATGTCAAAAGTGCTTTTCTAAATGGTTTTATAATTGAAGATGTTTTGGTTGAAAAACCACCTGGATTTACTGATCCTAATTTTCCAAATCAAGTTTTTAAACTTTCTAAAGATTTATATGGTTTAAAACAAGCTCCAAGATCTTGGTATGATAGACTTAGTAATTTTCATATTTCAAAAAGTTTTACTAAAGGGATTGCTGATCCAACTCTTTTTATTAAAATAATTTCTAAAGATATTTTAATAGTACAAATATATGTTGATGATATTATTTTTGGATCTTCTAAACATTCTTTATGTACTTATTTGTCAAAGAGTATGCAAAATGAGTTTGAAATGAGTTTAATGGTAGAACTTATATATTTTCTTGGATTTCAAGTTTTCCAAAATGAAAATGGTATTATTTTTAATCAAAGTAAATATACAAAGGATCTTTTAAAATTTTTTGGTTTGGATAGTATTAAGGAAATTTAAACTCCTATGAGTACAGTCTGTAAATTGGATGCAGATGAAACTGGGAAACTAGTGGATCAAACCAATTATAGAGGTATTATTGGAATCTTACTTTACCTTACTTCTAGTCGACCAGATATTATGTTTAGTGTGTGTATGTGTGCAAGATTTCAAGATAATCCAAAAGAATCACATTTACTTGCTGTTAAAAGAATTTTTAAGTACCTTAAGAATACTGTAAACTTAGGTTTATTTTACCCAAAACGACAATCCTTTGAGTTAATAAGTTATTCAGATGCTGACTTTGCTGGTTTCAAGTTGGATAGAAAAAGCACATCAAGAACATTTCATTTATTGGGAAAATCCTTAGTATCTTGGTGTAGTATGAAGCAGAATTTTGTTGCATTATCCACTACCGAGGCAGAGTACATAGCTACTGGTAGTTGCTGTGTACAAATTCTGTGGATGAAACACACTCTTTTGGAATATGGATATGTCTTTAGGCACGTTTCTATCAACTGTGACAACACTAGTGCAATAAATATCTCAAAGAACCCTGTGTCTCACTCTAGGACCAAACACATTGATGTAAGGATCCATTTCTTGAGATATCATTATCAAAAAGGTGATATCACTCTTGAGTTTATAGGCACTGAACATCAATTAGTCGACATCTTCACTAAACCTTTGATTTCAGATAGGTTAAGTTACATTATAAACGAGTTAGGGATGTTTAACCTCAATCGGTAGCCATCCTCACCGATGTGAAATCCTCGCCGATGTAAAATCCTCACCGATGTGAAATCCTCGCTGATGTAAAATTATCACGGATGTAAAATTCTCACCAATGTAAAATTATGACTGATGTAAAATTCTCACCGATGTGAAACTCTCACTGATGTTAATCCTCATCGATGTAACCACACTGATAGGAATTATCACTG
Organism: Viscum album; assembly: GCA_963277665.1. Classification (NCBI taxonomy): domain Eukaryota; kingdom Viridiplantae; phylum Streptophyta; class Magnoliopsida; order Santalales; family Viscaceae; genus Viscum; species Viscum album. The sequence goes on from OY728128.1 coordinate 1,444,815,687, forward strand.
ATAGACCCTACTGATGAGTGCGCTGTTTTAAAATTCTATCTGCCACCAGAATCTGAATCTTTTTTTTTTGCGTTATTTCATTTTATTTATTTATTTTATGATTTCTAAATGATAAAACTAAAGTCTGAGATACTTCTCAATCCAACGAGCCTCAAAACATTAACCCTCAAACCTTAGCTCCCAAATCGTTCGAGAACCCTAAATCCCTCGAATCCGAGATGGAAAAAACCAAACTCCCTTCTATTAGAGATGTTGCTGATGAGCCTAAAGCAAAGAAGTAGAGGTCAGAGAAAGAAGAATGTGGAAGTTCTAGCAGAACAAGATCAGGAAGATGACCAGTGAATCCTCGTCTTCATAATAGAGTCATCATGATTGAAAAGGAGGTGTGTGTAGAATGGTTACTGCCTAGCAGGTCCTTAGTGCTTGAAGTGCTTGAAGATAAAAAATGGGTAGAGTGTTTTTCAAACAACAATGGCCCCTATTTTCCAAAGTTAGTGAAACAGTTTTATGAGTTTGTAACCTTTGAGAAATCTAAGAATGAAAATCGAGTAACCTCTTTTGTGAATGGAAAGGATATGTCTTTTTCATCTGTTGAGTGGGCTGAGTGCTTGAATGTTCCGCATGAAGGTGTATCTGGATACGTCTCGAGAACCATGCCTCCAACCAGTGATATGTTCGATTATAAGACTCCTTTGGAAGATCTAACTGGTGATGGAAGTCAAAGATAAGTAGTTTCTGTAGAAATGGATGGAGAGAACAGATTTTTGTTCAAATTTGTTCAACATGTCTTGATACCAAGGAGAGGAGACTTTTCCAATTTGAGATATTAGGATATCTATCTCCTGCACCTCTTAAGACATTATGTAAAGGTGAATTTGTGTAGATTTCTGATGATCTAAATAGAAGATATGACAAGGCTGAAATCAAAGACAAATTCCATATTCTTTCCTAAGTTGAATTTTGTGATGATCAAAGTAAAAGGGGTTGCTGAGTCTCAAGATGAGACAGTAGTAGTCAAGAATAACTTTTGTATTACATCTACAGTCTACAAATACATGAGGATAAATTGGAACCCTTGAAGAGGAGAATGGGTCAATGATGACCAAAAGGTGTGTGACAAATCTAATCATGTGAATCATCCTTCAAGACCTAAGGATGTGAGGGATCCAGGTTTGGGACCTGATGAAGAGGAGCCAGAATACAGTGATGATTCAGAAGTGGAAGAGTCCTCTGCTGATGAAGGAGGAGACCCTGACTTACCTCCTAGCCCAGCTCCTGAAAATCTTGATCAACATAAATTAGATAAGGAAGAAACTGCTTTAGAGGCTGTTGAAGAGGCTGTTGAAGAGGCTGTTGTAGAAAATTAAGAAGATGTTCATGAGAGTGAAGCATCTCTGTCAGCCGATTTGAGCCTTAGTCCAGTGATTGGACAATCTTTAGTGCCTACTGAGGATGCAAATGAAGTTCACATACTCTTGACTATTTTGGAAGAACCTCCTACTGCTGTAGATATGGAAATGATAGTAGAAGATTCTCCTCAGGATGAAAGACCTGCTGAGAATGCTGTTGAGAATGCTATTGTTTTACTTAAGGATGCACCCATTGAGGGGGAGCATCAAACCAATGTTGGAAGTGTTACAGTGGCTGTTGGAATTAAAGATTGGGTAGAAGACCCTGGTTTTGTAGTCTGTGGTTTAGACAATCCAGATTCAGATAATGAGGCATCTCACAATAGACCAAAGATTGTTTATGATATTGTATCTGATTTGTTTCCTGAAGAAGGGATCTAAATGCATGACCTAGATACTTTAAAGAAAAAGCTAAAGGACAGTTTTGTAGAATAGGTAAAGAAGATGGAAGTCTCTCTGGTCTCTTCAATTCAATCGATCATGACTGAATCAGTGGTCAATTTAGCATCTGAAAGAGTACCCACTGTAGTTTCACCTGCTGATATGATCACAAGGGCTGATCTGGAATCCTTGAAGGATGAGATAAAAGAATATTTTAATGCCTCAGTTTCTGAGATGAAGCATTGTTTTGCAGAAGAGATGAGTATGTTGGAAAGATCTTTTGAACTCTCTCTAGGTTGTAATTAATCAACCTTTATGGGTGGGATAGTGGAAGAAGTTAGACTTTTAGGCTCAAGTTTCTAGACTAGAAGCAGATCTTGAAGCTCTAAAAGAATCTGTTGTTTCTTTAGACTCTTACATGAGCTCAAAAATCCCAAACTGATAAGGACTTAGCTTATGTGAAAAGTGTTGTAAATCAGATTTTTTCAGTGTTTAAAAGCTTTAAAACTTCCATGATAGATCATGTTAAAACCCAGGATTCTCAAGTTCAAAATCTTATCAGTGGGTTGACCAAGAACTTCATGAAAATAGTAACCTTCTCTATTGGTTCTACTACTTCTAAACCCTCAGTAGATTTGAATCAAATTCGATCTATGATAAAGGAGGAGCTTGGTTCAGCTTCAACCAGTGGATCTATGGACTCATCCGAGCTGAGCAGAGTTGTGCTTTCTAATAGAGATTCAGCTAGAGAAATAATGAAGATAGACCAAGACTACATGAGATAAGCTTCTGCCTCTCAAAAAGAAGTGAAAGATAAAGTGGACTCCTATTTCCAAAAGATTTTTACAAAGAATCAAATGACCAGTCACTTCAAGCTTCTGATAGAAAATATGAAGTTGCCTCCTATCAATCAAGCCTTCAGAGAACAAGTTAGCAAGTTAAGAGAATTAACTCTAGCATCATACAAGTTTATGGAGAACAAGGATGAATTCATATCTACTATGGAGAGAGGAGGAGGAATAATTATGGATTTCAGAAATCTGTTGCTGCCTTTTCTACATGTTGATGCTAGGTCAATGATTATACATCCAGCCTTACCAGCCTCTGCCTCTACTGCTTCTCCAGTTCAGATAACTCTTGCCCAAGCAATTTGAAGCCTCACACCTATGATCACTCAAAGGACTACTCAATATAGGCTAGGCACAGTATCAGTTGCTCAGCCTCCTGTGGTCATTTTCGGAATTCCTAATCCTTCACCAACATCCTCACCTCCTAATTCCTCTTCTGATCCAAAATAAAAATCTCACATTGAGGATGTGGATTGATCAACTGGCAAAGATGTTTGATAGGAATCCTTGTATTTTGTTTTCTCTCTGTGTATTCTTTGTTTTACCATTTAATACAAGTGACTCTCTTTGTTATTTTCCACTTTTTGATTATCACAAAGGGGGAGAAATGTTCTATAGGGATATTAAGGGGGAGAAATATTTTACCAAGATTCTATAAAGAGGGAGAAATATTCACCCAGGGGGAGAAGTCTTAAAGGGAGAATAAATAATGGGGAGAAATTTTTTTTTCTAAGGAAGAGCTGTCATGATTTTCCCCTCTGATACTAGTGCTTTTACTTTCATCCTTTGATACCATTTCATTTAATTCTCTGATACCACTAAATTTTACCTCTGATAACATATGTTCTATAACATTATTTTTTCTCTGAGAAAATTGAATTTAATTATATATCCTCTAATACAATTTCTCACTATTTTAAAACTATAATATTATATGTTGTGATTATCAAAAAGGGGGAGATTGTTGACCACACATGTTTTGATAATCCCAATAATTCTTTCATATACTTTGATAATCCAAATTAATTCCAAACCTATGAGATTCTATAATCAAGATGATAATAATATTAAAATAATCTCTGGAATATGTTAATCATTGTTTATCCATGTTTATATGAGTTCTGAAGTAATTTTAACTCAATCGGCTGTGTTTTTTCATAAAAAAAGATATGTGTAAGTCACTGATCTACGTTTAGCTAATGATAAAGAGCTACCGGTACTCAGTTTACCGATAGACTTAGTCTACCAATAGACAGAGTCACCGATACACAAAGGTCACTGATATGTATAGAGCTACCGACGTGCATGTCTACTAGTAGTTACCAATAGAGTAAGCCTGCTGATACGAGTACAGACAGTCACCGATAACCAGAGCTACCGACAGACAAACAGACCAGAGCTACTGATAGACAAAAGTATACCGATATAACTAGTTCACATATAGCTACCAATAGAAGTCTGCTGATAGTATAAGTCTACCTATACGAGTGCGAACAGCTACCGATACAAGGAGCTACTGATGGAGTAACATCTACTGATAAAACCAAGTCACCGGTACATAGAGCTACTGATGCAAGTTCAAAAGAGCTACTGATGGAAGGCCCTGTGACACAAGTCCACCATATACATCTACCAATAAAAGGCTAATAATGATTGACCAACCAGTCAAACCCTATACTCTCAATACTATTTATTTATTAATCTAATGGTTACATTTGATGTTTTTAATGCAGTTAATGTTATTTAATTATCTTTGTTTCCATGTCAGGGAACCATACCTAGTACCCATGAAAAAAAGTAATTATTCTTTTCTGCCGAATATAAAAGATATAAAGGGAAAGATCATGCATTATATACTTTATGAAAGAGAGAGAATCAAGTCACTAAGAAGATACATGAAGGGTAAAAGAGAAAAGAGCTGAACAACATTCAAATGTGGAGTATTTCTCACTAGTCTACATCCATACTCCAAAAATCCTGTACATACATGAAGAAACTTATTCTTGAGAAGAACACAAGATGCATCCTGAGTGAAGAACTACAACAACAAACACTTGATTCACTCGGGCTGATAAGTTGAACCTGGAACCAAGGAAGAAAATGAAACTCTATTTTCTGAACAAGAAATCAGAGAAGAACTCAGAAGCTTTTCTGACCAACCAAATGAGTCCAGAGCTGCACTACTAATCACTAAATCATTTCTAAACTCGGTCATAATTATCTTAGTGATTCTTTCATTTTTATTTAGAGTAGTGTGTGTACCATGTTTATCTTACACACACATTTTCTCTTGTGCTAAGATATAGGATTCTCACATCCTCATTCAAACTCTATAACTCTTTTGTTTCCCACTTTGGATAGTGGTAGAGGTCGAGTAAGACCTGGATAGCTGTGAGCTATTGTTTGTTTCCCACGAATAATTGTGGTAGAGGTCTTTGTACCTGGATAGTGTGTTCACTATTGTTAACCCTAATCCGGGGTGTGGATCAATTTATATAAATTGTTGAGAGTACTAAGTCTCGGTTTGAGACTGAACCTCTTGTTTACCTCTGTTGTCCTTTTAGTTTAAGTCTATAAGTATACTATATATTTATTCCACTGCTGTTACTTTGAAATACAAAATTATTTTAAAGCTACTTCGATAGTTAAATTAGCAAGTGTTTATATTTATTTTAAATTTGTAAATATGTTTCAAAAGTCAATTTAATCTTGAGATTAAATTAACTGAGACCTAATCACTCTTTGAGAAACTAATTGAACATTTATAATCTATGTAAATTCACTATAGTTTAACTTTGTTTTTAATTTGGGGGATTTTAAGAGAAATATTTTTGAACAGAAATTTTAATTAGAACTCAATTCACCCCCCCCCCTCTTGAGTATCCACTCCATCCAACAATAGATAACATAACACATGACATCATAAGCATAATTCAAGGCTCACTTCTAAGAAAATATAACATAGTGGACAGAGTCCTATAGTGGACTGGGTTTACACCCTAGTTGTGTAAATGTAATATCATGAGATATAAAACTTTACCCAATGAATTAGGGTTATGTATAATTCATATCATACCTATCACATTATAATATATACATATATGTGTGTTCCATATAAGAGAATTTCCATAATTTCATCATAAAATTTTTAACATGTGATAAAGAAATGGGTTTTCATGAAGATTTTTACATGAAATTATCCTATTCCATCAGGAGAACAAAGTTAGATAGTATCAATAGATAATATTATAGTGAAGTATAAAACATGTCAAGTGATGTTGAAAAATATTAAAAACACTTTAATAAGAAGATGGATTATATAACACTTTCAGATAGTATCACATTATAAGAGTTCAAGAATTAGATTGTTTGATACCAAAAGTTAAATATCCCAAAATAAATACTTAATAATATGATTAATAGTTTAAAAAATTAAACTTAACTCCAAATAAGATATATATTTTATATTTTGAGAGGAAAATGTAAGTATAATAATTTTCAAAATTCTTTAGAAACATAGCTGTAAAAATAATCTTAAAAGTCACTTAAAAATCCATTTCAAGTGAATGAAAAGATGAAATTGAAAAAATAATTAAAAATATATTTAAAATATTGAAACCTTGAAAGAAAATTAATTTAATGATATGAAATCTACAATAAAGGATAAAATTATACATAAGTGGAATGTAATCCCTTTATTTAATATTCTAAAACAATATCAATTTTTTAAAAATGGAAAATTCAAAAACAAATCAGAATATAAAACACTTTATAAAAATATGAAAACATGAAGTGGGGAAATAATTAGGAATAATGGCTATAAAATATTGTAGAGTTATTCCTGTGGTAAACGTTAAAAATGAGATTATTTTCAAGCTTTTATAAGTAAATTCAAAAATAATCGATGATAAAACAATTAAAAACATTCCTTTAAAACCCTTTTAAAGAAATTAAAATATAGTATAGAATTACCTAAAAATGATTTAAGTATATATAATAGTAGTCTTGAAACAATATAAATAAAATGGATATGAAGGAGAAAGATTCCCGACAATAAAGAAAAGACAAGGTAAGTTTCACTTACAGGAAACCTTTTGGTTAAATTATAAACCAAGGAGAAATAAAATTATAATAATTCATTAAAACCAAAAAAATAACAATATGAGAAATTAAAATGGGTTTTTATAGAAAAATAACATAAAATTATCTCATATAAGAAATTTTACATAAACGTTCTCTAAAACAAAGTGAGATTGAAAAAGAAACCCTTATAGAATTATAACAATTGGAATAAAGTGACCAGAAATAGAGAAAATGACCTGGAAATTTAAATAACATTAATAAATGTATAATCATGATATAATAATTCAAATAATATATATATACACCATATAAAAAATAGGTTCATGTTGTAAAATATCTCTCAAAGATGAAAAGTTGTGATAAGAAACCCCTTACAAATATTGTAATTTTTGAAGTAAGAATACTTTAGAAAAACTATTATGAGAAATAAATTTGAATCCCCAAAAATAAATAGGCAATAACATACAATATAATTATAAGGTATAATAAATCATACTTTTAATGATCAAGTTCATTAATCAAGGCTATAACTCAATCAAGGTAAATTAAGTTGACAAAAAGCATTAATACTTAAGTAATATGTGAATAGAATAAAAAGGAATATGAAGATCATAAATGAAAGTGAAACTCCCAATAATAAAAAATTGTTTAATATATAAGTATTAAATAGGTTATTATTTACACTATATAAAAAAAATTGGTATATAATAAGAAACATGTCTCAAGGAATTGAAATTTAGATAAAGAACCCTTACCTTAGATTACCACATAGTTAGACATCCTATAACCAAAGACAATTTAGTTATATAATTCATAACCTTATTTATATATACTACCTTTTCTATTAATATTTTTAATTCATTTATTATATAGTGATTTATTGTTTTTAGTTAATATTAATCATTAGTATTATTAGTTTTAACCATTCCCTTTTCTATTTTTGTGTAACAATTTGGTTTATCATTGAATGTTTATGAGTTAATACTATATATAATTATAGATCATTTTTCAATATAGTAGAACTAAAGTTACACATCTAAATATATTTTCAAAAATAGATTTTAATTATGAAATATGTCTCGATATGCGCATTTTGGGTGGTTAAAATCACTATGATATTTAATTGTCAATAATATTAATATAATTTATATTTTATTTTTAAAGAATATTAATAATTTCATAAATATAATATTTAGTCATTAAATATATTTTTATAAATACCCATATAATTTTTTGATAAAAAATTAGAATAATTCATACCCGGTGGCAGTGAAGCAACCATAATACGAGCACCTTTTTCATTTTTTTTAATGGATGGGAGAAAGGTAGATAATAGATATTATATTAAAATAATAGAAATTACATATAATAATAATAATTTTTTCCTTGTATTATGATTTTTATAAGATATTTGGAGGAGGTTTAAGAGAAATAAAATGAATAGAAAAATAAAAGGAGTGATTATGAGTTCTTAAGTTACTCTTTGGGACATCTCCTTTTCTGATTGTATTCAGCCTTTGAAAGGTGGTATTATGATGAGATAAAAACCTATAGGATGTGTATAAGTGTGTTGAGAAATTTTTATAGTGTAAATTGGTCTATCGAATACTCTTAATTAATAAGGATAAGTGGGGTGGTGAAGGTGTACTTTTAGCAGTGAGAGTGGCAACATTTTTGTAAATATTAATTTCTTAATATAAATGGAATTTCATATTAAAGGAATGTAAATCAAAAATTAATAATTATTGAGGATTAGATACATTATTCACATTATATCCCTCATTCATCTATTTATATATGATTATTTGTGATATTTGGAGACTTTACCTATTGATTTAACACTTTTACCACGTTTTAATATTTACTGTGATGACTAATTTTATCCTTGTTAACTTATTTTCATGCCCTAAAATTAAATTTTTCTTATTAAATAATATTTATTATTATAATTAAAAATATAAAATCCATTTTTTAATTCAATTTATAAAGTAAATAAAAATTAACCTCAATAACTTATACATAACATAATAAAAACAATTTTTAGAAAAATGAATTTTCAGTATAAAAAATCTTATTTAAGTGAAACATTATGAAAAATATTAATTCCCATGATTTTTATTTATTTTATTATTATATAAGGGAAGATATTTTTATTTTAAAATCAATACAAGTTGGAATGGTATCTTGTGAATACTTAATTTAAGGAAAATGACCAAATATATTTATTTATTAGAATAAAATACAACTTAAATTCAAAATTATCAATCATAGGTTTCTAAATCCAACATATTATTTTTAATTGGTTTATTTAAATCCTTGAATACATATTTGGTTGACAAAAAATTTGTATAAATTTTTCAATCATTATTATTTCAAAAAAATTAATGGTATTTATAAAAATGGTATTTTACTATTCACCAAAAAATATCTATCATTTCAGAAAAATCCCAAAAAAGTCACCCTAATATGATTTTTATATAATGAATAAAAAAATTAAGTTCATTTTTTTAAATTATAATTTTAAAATTTTAAATTAAGCTTTTACATAAAAACATAAAATATAACGAAAAAAACTGTTTTGTTTTTGTAAAATAACTTTTTGAACTTCATATGTTCCTATTTAATATAAATTAACAATTAAATGAATGTCATTATATTTTTTTAGACATTGAAAAATTTCATTAGAATAATAATTAAAAAGTGATCAGTTTAATTTGTGATAAAAAAAATAAACAACACTTACAAAATAGTTCTTTGAAAAATATACCTTTTTTACATTAATTAATTTTAATCACATCCCATTAAAATTTATTATTTATAAATTAATTGGTTTCAGAACACGTAGTAAGAATTGTAATAATAATAATAATAATATATAAGGAATTAAAATACCTATTTTTGTAATAAATCATTTTAATTAATTATTATCTTTTTATTTACATGAATTTTTACACTTCTTTTAATTTTATTAATGATGTTTTAGATTGTTTTCTCATAATGTGTCAATGTTCATATTGTATTATAATAAAATTTATCTTAGCTTTTTTTTAGTTATGTGTTGGGTGTGATGCATGCTATTCAACATAGTATTTATTTAAAATAAAACTCATATTAAAATATCAGGCTATTACACATGTTCAATGTGGTTGGAATGACGAAAAGTGTGTTTTTATAACTAAAACTACTTTTTATTAAGTTCAAAACATGCATCAAATGGTTGCAATCCAGAAAATCACCTCAAATTATCATCAAATTATTGGAAAATAATTTTTTATTATTTTTTTTACGTGAAATAATAAACTACACCTTAATTTTATGTGTAGTGGGGTTATAATGAAAAGGTGTGTTTATTATTTAAAAGGGTATGTAAGTTCAAAAAGTGAATCACAACTAAGAAAATAATGTTGGATTACCAGGAAATTCAAGATAAGTGATCATTAATTAATTTTTTAACACGTAAGAACAAATCTCACATCAATATGATGTGTGGTGTTTTTTGAATGACTAATAATGCATTTTTAGAATTAAAGTTCTAGTTATCTAAGTTCAAAACATGTGTTAAATGGTCAAAATCCAACAGAAAATCTCATATTGTTATAAAATTACAATACAATTATTGTTAATTAATTTTTGACCTATAGGAATGAACAAAATATCAATTTGAAATGGGGTGTGGTTGAAATAATTAAAAGGACACTTTTCTATTTAAAAGTGTTTTCTAAATAAAAAACCTATATATAGTGTTTTAAATTGAGTAAAAAATCCTAAAATGTTGTTAAATGTTAGGAAAAATACTATATATTTATTTTCAACCTACATGAATAAATATATTTCCAATCTGATATGTGGTCTGACTGTAATGGTTAAATTAATATTTTTTATAAAAAAAATTGAAAAAAATTAAATATAGGGTATCTATATATAGTTAAAAATATAAAAAAAAGTTTCCAATTTTATTTTTAAATATTTTTTATTTTTCAAATTTAAATTTTAAACTTCTTTATATTCAAGAATGTAAGATAACAGTTATATATGGATGGATGAATTTTTCCAGTTTTTTTATTTTTATATTTATAAAACTATTATATGATATTTAAAATTTTCATAATATAGAAATATTTTTATAGTTTGAAACCATGGTTGAAATAATGTATATTTTTTATATTTTATTTGTTTCTCGAGTACTGAATGGGTACTTCATTGTAATATAAATATAAAATCCCAATATATTTTTTCCAAATGGAAAAAAATTTTGACCCTTAAATAGCTATTAAATAGTGATCAATACTACTATCAATAGAGATGGTCAATTGATGATTGCTAAATTCTATAATGACCAACTAAAAGTGACACCTTTTCATGACCACCAAAACCCCATTTTCTAATAGCGAGGTTTCTAATATCTCTTCATTTTTAGGCTATTTTTATAATTGGATGAAGGATTTTGAACAAACTCATGTTCTCTTCTTGATAAATAAATTGGAAAAAATAATAAAAAGGACTACCTAAAAGAAAACAATTACATATTGTTTAGAGTATCATTGGTAAGATGAGTGATGATGATGATATCTCTCAATAGTTTTTTATTTGTCTTATTATTATGCATATATATATATATATATTACTATGTATTTCTTTGAATTAATATCTTACACTTCATAAATATTAAAGAGTAATACTTCTACATCTTCATTAAATAAATAATAACTCAAATTTCACTTATTGGGAGTCATGGATACTGATAATGTTATCTTTTCTTTATAAGGAAAAATATAATCTTTATTCACTAAATTGGTCATAATTTTTCAAATGAAATTTAAAATAAATCCATTCTAATTTTACTTGAAAATTATAGGTTTTCATTTTAAACTACTAGGAAATTTTTCTTCTACATACACAAAAGTGAGAGACCCCAATATGGAAATACTAGACCCTAAAAAAATAATTCATGTCCCCCGTGTGTGATTTTACCCTCCACCTATGCAATCCCTATTTGATGCCTCGATGTTCATACCAATCACACAATCACAAATTTACATCATCATCATCCTTTAAATCCATAATCTACTACTTCCATTTCCTATATTTCCTTTCTCTGTCTCCCATTAACTTATTTATATCTCTTTATTGGTCAAAATTAAATGGAAAAAATTACATTCAAATTACTTCCTCTAACTAAGTCATCAACTGACATAGTTAAACAATTTTCATCATAAATTCCTTTGTTGGTTTTTTCTTAATTAACCATTTATAAAATTCATTTATTCATTTTCATTTTTTATTGTTTTTTATTTTATCGATTTTTTTATAAGGAATATATTGGTGGGTAATGGAAATAACCTTTATTTTAGATGGTAGTAACTAGACTTCACTAAACTGCATTACATTTTCTCACTCCTTAAGAGTAGATTCACCCCCACATAATTAGTAGTATTAGGGGTTGTTGGTGAATCCCCTTAATGAAACAACCATTGATCGATACTTTACAAAAGTACTTTTTGGAGTGTTTCCCTTTAAAAAGATTTGGAAATAAGAAAGTAATAAAAGTATTTTTTTTATTACACACCAACAAAATTTATTTAATTCTTATTGAATAATTTTAGAAGAATCTAAATTTATAGTAAGGATTATAGAGTTTATTAAAGGTTGAAATTAATTTTCCCATCCAATAAGGACTCCTTTTTAAAGTAATAAAATAATTCATTCAGATAAGGCATTATATCACTTAAAATTGGGTTTATATCTTTCCTTGAAAGGAATTACTTTTCTAGATTTAATTTAATCCATCATATCACACTCAAGAAAATAAGTGGACTAGATCATACCTTCTAATGAAAAAACATGTCTATCCCAAACTAATTTTCAATGTGGGGTTCCCAAAAAAACCTTTCTATTTAAGAAGATAAAATAAAACAATTAAACTATTTTAAAATCTATTTAAAATACAATAATCCTCTGTAATTTTAGAAAATTTAAAGACACATTTATTATCAAGAATAATACTCTAGTGGAAAGAACTTTAATAAATAAAGGTATTACATGATTCAAACCTTTATATAGGATAGAAAAATTAAAGTTGAATAAAGGAACTGGTGGTCAATGCCTTAAACATAAAACTCTTATTATTAACCAGATCCATCCTACACGATTTCATTAAAATTAATTAGTTATTTATCTATTTCTAGACACCACTATTATGACAACCTTTCTTTTATTTCACAATTAAATATAATTTATTATATAAACTTCACTTGATGTAACATAGAATATCGAGAGGTATAGTTTCTTTGGGACTTAGGATCATTACATAAAAACTTAAAACATGAAATACAACATCTTTATTGAAAACTTCCTTTACATGACCACTACATTCCCTCGTACTTAGCATTTCATGGGATAACCTGAGGACATGCATAAGAAAAGGGTGATATATAAAGCCCAGTAAGGTAATAATCATGGAATAACATGAGGAATAAAATAGATGTTAGAAAATAGGCATATCAATAGAGAACAAGAGAAGCATAAACATAAAGTAATGACAAAGCATGATAATCATAACATGGAAATGTGGCAACAACACTTAACATTGAATTATCATGAGCCAAGGCTCATTGCACCTAGAGCATGAGTAAACCCTCATTGCACATGAAGCACAAGTAAACCCTCATTACACTTGAATTTTCATGATTAAACACCCATTGCATATGAATTATCATGATACTATACATTACCCAATGTATTGGAGTGCTATCTGGGCACACCCTTCTTAAACATTTCACTTCATGCATAAGTGTGCCACATGGATCAAAAAACATTGAATCATTCAACATAATAATTTATTACAGGATAAAATAATGTGGAATACATACATGAATCTATTTAACCAATAAGTAAATGTGTATAAATGTGAATACCCTTGATAGATAAATGGTCATGGTATTCACTACACAATGACTTTGGCTTAGAAAAACGAGGTGCAATTTCGGCAGCATAACGGCGTGACATAAGGATTCACAAAAATGGTTGATGAGAGATAAATGGGTGTTTCATCATATTTACATGAAATGGACAGTAAGGGGGTCATATATATACATGTACCAACAAATTTAATGGAATTTAGATTCATGATACAAAATAATTACTTGAATGTAAATAAGGAGAGAGAAATTCCTTTCGGAATTTCAGCATAGTAACGGGTGTACAAGGGAGGAATTTAATGAGAGATAAATGGGTATCCCATCACTCAAACATAAAGTGGGTAGTATTTGGGAGGTTCAAAACCATACCCCTACATTTATAATTGAAATTAAAATGGCATACCAACTTAAAGAATATTAGACAAAAATGAGAAAGGAAGAAAAAACCCTTACTTGGAAGTGTGCTTCCAAAGGCTTGAGAGAGGCTTTAGAGAGGATTCTTGAAAGCTTGGGGAGCCTTGGGAGGATTCTATATAGAGGAGGACATATTTTGGAAGAACTTTAAAGGCTTTTAGTGAGGAGGAAGTGGGATCTTTGGTGGGTTTATATAGGAAAGGTGAGGTAATTCTTTATTATTTAGGTTTGGGACACCTCACATTAAACTAATCCAAACCACAAACCATCCCATGGTATTTGCCCATGTTTTTTGTCAAAGGGAAGTGGAAAAAAATATTTTATAAGGCCAAAGACCAAACTTCTTAAAATAATGGGGTTGCTTATGTGGAGTTGAGTCACACTCCCAATGAAAACAATTTAAAAAGACAAATTTTTTAATAAGTCTTGAAGGGTCCACTAAAGCTTTGTAAAATAAATCAAACAAACCCAAAATCACATTATTATAATTAAAAAATATATATTTTTCGAACATAAAGTTTATATTGTATTATTACATCACTATTGGGTCATTATGATGTCATAAAACACATTATATATTTAAACAGTATTTAATTTTTACCCAAAAATTTGACGGTCATAGAAAATTATGAAAAATTTACCGTTGGATAATTTTGACATCCTAATTCCAGAAAAATATTCATTTTATATAAATGATTTTCTAAATATGTTAATTTTTAATTTTAAAATAAAAACCAACATTTATCAAAAATTCATGGGTTTGGACAAAAATGGCTTTAAAACCTTAATAAAAATTACAATTGCATTCATAAAATTATATGATCATTAATATTTAATAAAAATTATTTTCATAATAATAATATTTTATTAAAATATTATTTAATTCAAAAATCCATTAATTTATCAAAATATATTTCTTAGTTGAACATTAACTAAAAATACTATTTGTACTTTAAAAACTATTTACAAGGTAACAATAATAAAATGAAAGTGTATTCGTTATTATAGAGAAAAATAATGTAAAAAACCATAGTACTAGGGTGTTGTTAAATAACCCCTTAAAACACCTTCAAAAGATCGAAGGGTGAGGTGTGCGATGGTGACAGACTCTTGGGGTGGCTCGGATAACATCACTCGGGTGGTAATCTCTATCAACTTCCACTTCTCCCAAAGGCGGTTCATCTCAAGCTTGACATGTTCAAGCTCGGATTTAGCTTGGTCAAGAGAGAAGCCCAATGATTCCACCTCCTTTCTGAGCTATGACAAATGGGCTTCGTATGGGGCACTTCTACTGGATGAGGTCATCGCATCCTTTTTCTGAGTAAATTGGATTTGTTAAATCCCTATATTTATACTAATCATGTGATCACTGTTAAATGTATATATTAGAAACGGTCACAATTATTAACATAAAACCAAAGAAGTTGACATTTTATATAAACATTTTACATAAAGATGCATTTAGTTAGATCAAGAGGGATTTCCATTAATGAAAGTTTGGGTAGTTACAATCTACCCCCCTTAAGAAATTTCTCTCTCGAAATTTCCTTTTCCCACACTAAAATAGATGTGGGTAACTCTGCTTCATCATTTCTTTCAATTCCCACACCGCTTCTTCAAACTTGTGATTTCACCGCAACACCTTGACGAGGGGCATTGTCTTATTTCGTAGAACTTTTTCTCTACGATCTAAGATCTTCACTGGTTTATCCTTATAAGAAAGATCATCCTATAACTGTACCACCTCTGAAGAGAGTACATGTGAAGGGTCCAGTATATACTTATTTGATAGGGATACATAAAAGACATCATGTACTTTGGCCATGGTAGGTGGAAGTGCTAGTCGATAGGCGACAGCCCCGACACGATCAAGAATCTTGAAGGGGTCGATGTTCCATGGACTTAACTTACCTTTCTTTCAAAACCTCATGACCTTATTACATAGAGATATGCATAGAAATACCATGTATCTAACTTTAAACTCAAGGTCTTGTCGATGGTTATATGCATAACTCTTCTGTTGAATCTAGGCTACCTTGATATGCTGCTGAATGGTTTTCACCTTCTCCACCATTTCTTCGACCATTTCTGGTCCAAGCATCTTATGCTCAATGACCTAATCCCAACACACCGGTGTTCTGCACCTTTTCCCATAAAGGGATTCATATTGTGCCTTTTGGATGCTCAAGTGGAAACTTTTATTATAAGAGAACTCAAACAGAGTAAGATGATGATCCCATCCTCCTTTAAATTCCATTGAGCACGCACTCAACATTTCCTCAAGTGTTTGGATAGTCCGCTTAGATTGGACATCAGTTTGAGGATGATAGGTTGTACTGAAGTTCAGTTCAGTATTCAAAGCATGTTGAAAACTCTTCCAAAACTTAGAGGTGGATCTTGGATCATGATCGGACACAATAGATAGTGGCACTCTATACAGCCTTACCACTTCCCTGATATATATCTGTGATAGTTGATCCAATGAGAAATCCTCCTGAACAGCAATGAAGATTTCAGCCTTTGTAAGACAATCCACAACAACCTAGGTTACATTGTTTCCTTTGGATGTCTTTGGAAGTCCAGTGACAAAGTCTGTGGTGATGTTCTCCCATTTCAATTCTGCTATGGGCAATTGTTTCATCATCCCCTTAGACTTCTGCCTCTCTACCTTCACTTGCTGACACACTAGGCACTTTGATGTATCTTCAGTGATCTATTTCTTCATATTATCCCACCAATAATGCTCTCGAATATCTTGATACATCTTTGTGTTTCCTGGGTGAATAGAGAAATTTGAACTATGTGCATCATCCAAAAGTTCCTTCTTCAGCAATGTACTGGATGGAACACATAGTCTTTTCCCAAATCTCACAATTCCTTATTCATTAACATTAAACTCTGAGTATTTCTCATTTCCTATAGCTTCCACTTTTCCTTGAATTCTCACATTATCCTTTTGATCATCTTTTATCCTTTACAAAAGTGACGTTTTAGCAATCATTTGTGAATGGATTGATGATGTTCCCTTTTTTATGATTCCCATGTCCATCTTCATTAAATCTAAGAAGATTGGATCCTTATCAATTCTCATCAATGATAGAATCGTTGGGTCCTTTCTACTTAGAGAATCTTCCACCTTGTTCACTTTCTCAGGGTGGTCATGGATTGAGAAATAATAGACTTTGATCAGCTCTAACCATCTTTGTTGGCGCATGTTCAACTCTTTCTATGTGAATATATACTTGAGGCTTTTGTGGTCCGTATATATTTCACACTTCTCCCCAAATAGATAATGCCGCCAAATTTTCAAAGTTAAGACCATTGTAGCCAACTCGAGTTCATGTGTTTGATATTTCTATTCATGAACTTTCAATTTCCTTGAAGCATAAGCAATGACTTCATCATTTACCATCAACACGCATCTGAGACCCTTCTTCGAAGCATCACTGAATATGAAAAAAAGTTCTCAACTTGTGGGTAAAGTGAGCATGGGTACAGTGATAAGCCTTCTTTTCAACTCCTTGAAACTTTCTTCACATTCATCACTCCAAGAAAACTTTACTCCTTTCTAAGTTAGCTTGGTAAGAGGGTTGGACAACCGGGATAAATTTCTCACAAATCATCGATAATATCCAGCTAACCCGAAGAAGCTATGGATATCCATTACCAATGTTGGCCTCAGCCACCCCTCAATTGAATCTATTTTGGAGGGATCCATAGATATCCCATTGCTTGTGATGATATGGCCCAAGAATGATACCTCCTTCAACCAGAACTCACACTTTCTATACTTTGCATAGATATTCTCCTTTCGTAAGGTCTCTAGTATAGTTCTTAGATACTCCTTATGATCCTCCTTGGTTGTGGAGTATATCATAATATCATCTATAAAGACTACCACAAATTTGTCGATGTAATCTCTAAAGACTCTATTCATCATGTCCATGAAGGTTGCTAGAGCATTAGTGAGTCCGAAATTCATTACTATGAATTCATAATGCCTGTATCTTGCACGAAAAGTAGTCTTGGGGATATCTTCCTTCTTCACCCTTACTTTATAATATCCCGACCGCAAATCCATCTTGGAGAAGTATTGTTCTCTACGCATCTTATCAAACAAGTCATCAATTTGTGGGAGAGGATACTTGTTCTTTATCGTGATTTTTTTAATCTCACGATAATCGATGCAAAGGCGCATTGACCCATCCTTCTTCTTGACGAAGAGGACGAGTGCACTCCATGGTGAAGAACTTGGGCATATAAAGCCTTTATCCAGATTCTCCTGTAGTTGTTTATTCAGCTCTTCAAGCTCTACAATATCCATTCTATACAGTTTCTTTGACATTGGCAATGCCCCAAGTATAAGATCAATTGAGAATTCAACATCTCTTCTAGGAGGAAGACCGGGCAATTCCTCGGGAAACACTTCAGCGAATTCCCCTACATTAGGCATGTCTTAAAGGATGGTTGCCTCCTTAGACTCAACAATCTGAGCTAGATACACGTGCTCATAGGGTAGTAATATCCATGCATAAGATGATGGATCTAAATAAGATTCATCTTTCTCCTTGTACTTGTAAAGAATCGGGGGTCGATTCTCTACATGGAGTGTGATTTCCCAACCATGGAATTTTATGATGGCTCTATATAAGGAAAGCCAATCCAAGCCAATAATTTCATCAAATTACACAATAAGATGTCTAAAGAGGTTCACCGGGAAGTTTAATCCACATATTATGACAGGGGAGGAATTATATTCCTGGGATGCAATGATTGCCCCATTTTTCGTACTCACTGACATCTTCACTTCCATGATTTGTAGTGGTTCTGGGATTGTTCTACTAAACTTTCGAGATATAAAAGAATGTGTAGAACCTTAATCAAAAAGTATGTTCACTATTCTTGAATGAATAACTAGAGTACCTGTCACCACTTCATTGTCAGGGTTCACTTCAGTAGTAGTGATGTCAAAAGATCTCCCTTTCTACCTTGGAGGAAATTGGTTACCTCCAAAAACCCTTGGATTAGGGCACTAATTTGCAAGATGCCCTAGCTCTTCGAAGTTGTAGTAATGAACCACGCGTTGAGGTTCATATGGAGCATTCCTCTCCTATGTTGTAGCTACAAGTTTTTCTTGTTGGCAGTTAACAGCTAGGTTCCCTTCTCTTCCACACCTAAAGCATTTCCTCGTCCCCTTCAGGCAATTTTTGGGGTGCTTCTTTCTGCACCTTTGGAAAGTGGGGTGTTGGATCTTCTTACCACCGTTGGATTTATCCATCGAACCTCCAGCATTGAATTCCTCCTTATGATTCTTATCCCCATGATACCCCTTAGATTCTCCAATCTCTATTTTGACCTTGAGGGCACATTGGAAAATTTTCTCATAGCTATCTAAGTCACGGATCGCCAGTGCTTTTCACAGGCTAGGTTTCAGCCCAACAAAGAAGTGGTCAACCTTGAATTCAGAGGTAACGAGAAAGCCGAAAGTGTATCATGCAAGCCTTGTGAATTTTGTCTCATATGTTCCAACAAATTCGTCATCTTTTTTCTTTAGGGCAAGGAAGTCCGTTTCCATCTTAAGCCAGAGGGTGCACGGAAAATATTTATTGAAAAACATCTTCCAGAAATCTATCCATTCCAACGCCTCAATATCCTCCTCAGGCTTCGTATTTTTTATCAACGTCCACCATTGATCAGATTCACCCTCCGTATAATAAGAATCCAGGAGAACATTCTCTTGTTTAGAACATTGAAGGATGGAGAATATCTTTTCAATGGATTAGATCCATTGTTCAGTTATTGAGGGATCAAATGATCCATTAAAAGTAGTAGGCCTTTGTCTCATGAATCTCTCGATAGCGACTTGTTATTTCTTGGGGGGGGGGGGGTTGAACGTTCCTCTTAACCCATGTTTCTATTCAAATCTTGAGTTATCTGAGAGAGAAGTGTGACAAAGTTCAAGATTCCTGCTCCCATTGGATTGGGCATCTCATTAGTACAGTCATCACATTGATCTTTACATCGGTTGTTATCTCGAGTCCTCCTATTAACAGCCATTGGCTGGAATAAAAGGAAAGTTAGGGGTAACACATAAAGGGTAATCTAAGGAAAAAACTGACGACTTAAAAATAACTTTTATTTTCTTAACATATGAATCTATTGGCTTCAGTCTATGTTATCCATGATCTACTTTCTAACATATATTCTTAGGGAATTTTTTTGGCCCATAATAATGGTTAATACTAAGCTTGTTAATTTACCAAATCATATCCCCCAAAAGTTTCATAACCAATATTACAGCAAGGCTCTTTGTTGGGCACCAGTTCCCGTTTGAGTCTAGCTCAATGTGGTGTTTTCGGGTTTAACCCCTAGGATACATCTATGCAAAAACTGTCTTTACCTACTCGTATCCAAACAGGGATGTATTTTCTTGATAAACCACTTAATAAATACTCACCAAAAATTAGAGATGTTTTTATTATACTTAGTCTTGTCTCTAAGGCTTTTTTAGGGTTTTATAATCCTAATCCCAAAAATAACTAAACCTATCCTCTGTTACCAACTATGATAACCCTGTTTTTATTTCACAATTAAACATAATTTATTACATAAACTTCACTTGATGAAACATAGAAGATCGAGAGGTCTAGTGTATTTGGGGATTAGTATCATTTCATAACAACTTAAAACATGAAAAAAAGCATCTTTATTGAAAAATTCTTTTACAAGACCGCTACATTCTCTCGTACTTAGCATTGCATGGGATAACATGAGGACATGCATAAGAAAAGGGTGAGCTATAAAGCCCAGTAAGGGAATAATCATGGAATAACATGAGGAATACAGTAAATTTTAGACAATATGAATATCAATAAAGAACAAGAGAATCATAAACATAAAGGCATGACAAATCATGATAATCATAATGTGGAAATGTGGCAACAACACTTAACATGGAATTAGCATAAGCCAGGGCTCATTGTACATGGAGCATGAGTAAACCCTCATTGCATATGAAGCATGATTAAAACCTAGTTGAAATTGAATTATCAAGATTAAACACCTATTTCACATGAAATATCATTATACTATACTTTACCCAATGCATTGGAGCACTATCAGGGCGCACCCTTCTTAAACATTTCACTTCATGCATAAGTGTGCCACATAGATCATAAAACATTGAATCATCCAACATAATAATTTATTACATGATAAAAGAATGTATAATAAATACATTAAACTCTTTAAACAATAATTAAATGTTCATAAAGTAGAATACCCATGATAGAGAAATGGGCATGGTATTCACTACACAATGACTTTGGATTGGAAAAATGTGGTACAATTTCGGCAGCATAACGGTGTGACATAAGGATTCACAAAAATGGTTGATGAGAGAGAAATGGGTGTATCATAATATGTAAATTAAATGGAAATCAATGGGGTCATATAGATACATGTACCAACAAATTTAATGGAATTAAGATTCATGATACAATAGAATTGCTTGAATGTAAATGAGGAGAGAGAAATTCCTTTCAGAATTTCAGCATAGTAACAAGTGTACATGGGAGGAATTTAATAAGAGATAAAGGGTTATACCATCATTAAAAAATAAAGAGGGTAGTATGGGGGAGGTTTGAAACCATACCCCAACATTTATAATTGAAATTAAAAGGGTATAACAACTTAAAGAATATTGGAAAAAATGGGAAAGGAAGAAAAAACCCTTACATGGAAGTGTACTTACAAAGGCTTGAGAGAGGCTTATTGGGAGCTTGGGGTGACTTGGAAGGATTCTAGAGAGAGTAGGGAATAGTTTTTATGAACTAAAAAGGCTTTGAGTGAGGAGGATGTAGGAACTTGGGTGGGTTTATATAGGAAAGGTGAGGGAATTATTTATTATTTAGGTTTGGGACACCTCACATTAAACTAATCCAAACCACAAACCAGCCCAAGGTTTTTGCCCATGGTTTTTTCTAAAGGGAAGTGTAAAAAATATTTTATAAGGCCAAATTATGAACTTCTTAAAATAATGGGTTTGCTTATGTGGAGGTGAGTCACACTCCCAAGGAAAAAATTTTAAAAAGAGAAAATGTTTAATAAGTCTTGAAGGGTCCACTAAAGCTTTTTAAAATAAATAAAAAAACCCAAAATCAAATTATTTTAATATTAAAACAAATATTGACCTAAAATAAAGTTTATAGTATTTTATTACATCACTATTGGGTCATTATGATGTCATAAAACACATTATATATTTAAACGGTATTTAATTTTTACCCAAAAATTTGACTGTCTCAGAAAATTATGAAAAATTCACTTTTGGATAATTTTGACATCCTGATTCCATAAATAATATTCATTTTATCTAAATAATTTTATAAATATGTAAATTTTTACTTTTAAAATAAAAACTGACATTTATCTAAAATTCATGGGTTTTGACAAAAATGGCTTTCAAACCTTAATAAAAATTACAATTGCATTCATAAAATTATATGATCATTTATATTTAATAAAAAATAATTTAATAATAATAATAATAATATTTTATTAAAATATTATTTAATTAGAAAAACCATTAATTCATCAAAATATATTTCTTAGTTGAACATTAACTAAAAATATTATTTTTGCTTAAAAAACTATTTACAAGGTAACAATAATAAAATGAAAATATATTCATTATTATATACAAAAATAATTTAAATAACCATAGTACTTGGGTCTTGTTAAATAACCCCTTAAAACACCCGCATAAGACTGAAGGGTGAGGTGTGCGATGGTGACAGACTCTTGGGGTGGCTCGGATAACATCTCTCGGGTGGTAATCTCTATCAACTTCCACTTCTCTCGTAGGCGGTTCCACTCTAGCTTAATGTCTTCAAGATCGGCTTGAGCTTGGTCAAGAGTAAAGCACAATGATTCCACCTCCTTTTTGAGATCTGAAAAATGGGATTCATTTGGGGAATGTCTGCTGGATGAGGCCATCGCTTCCTTTTTCTGAGTAAATTGGATTTGTTAAAGCCCTATATTTATACTAATCATGTGATCACTTTTCAAAGGCTATATTAGAAAAGGTCACAATTCATAATATAAAACCAAATAATTTGACATTTTATATAAACATTTTACACAAAGAGACATTTATTTAGATAAATAGAGATTTCCATTAATGAAAGTTTGGGTCATTACACTTATGGACAAGTGTCACTTACCCTTTCATGAATGTTTTAGATCTAAATTCCTGATCTCTTTGAAGTGGTCCCACTCCTACATTCAAATAGGTAAACCAAAAATTTCTCCCATGTTTCTATACTTGTTTGAAATCCTTGGTTTTTTAAAAGTTTTAAACTCACCCACTTTTTCTAATGGGAATTAAACACCATTTTCATAGGATGTAATATACCTTTGGAATTTCGTTCACACATATGATAGAATTTACTACATTGAACTTATGCATGATAAGTTATCACATGTTTAGTTGAGGTCATATAATTGGTGAATTTTTTACAAGTACTTCATACTCATACCTAAAAAAAATTTGTATATAAACTCACTTGAAATCCCCTTTGTTAGTGGGATTGTGATATTTTGGTTCGATCTAACAAATTCCACAGTTATGATACCATACTATATCAACTTCATCATATATATATCTCTGAGACCATTGTGTATTTATTTTCCATTATAATTATTATTGTATGTCATAACATATAATTATTGACTATCAATGTGTATAACAATAAAAGATATCATTATATGCTACAATGGTAGATCTGATAAGTGATATCTAATCCATTATGCTCCTTTTTTAGTTGCTACTAAATAAAAAAACTCAGAAGCCATTATAGAGTCTATTATAAAAGTTTGTTTCATTAAACCCTAATATATTTATCCACCTACAAGTGTAAAAACCCAACCACTTATAGAAATAGAAATACTCCAGATTATTTATCCAACATTCATCAGAAAAATATTCCAATGCCCTTGGGTTTCCACTATAACATATAATGTAATCCATAATACCATTTAGATATATAAGTACTCTTTTAACTATATCGTATTGTTCATAAAATTGATTACTCATATACCTACTCAAATTTCAAACAATATATGTAATATCATGTCTTTTACAAGTCAAGGAGTACATTAGACATTTGATCACCCTTTTATATTACAATTGAGGAATAATCCTACCAGGATTTGGTATCATCCTACTCCAAAAAGCATATGATGTTGAAACTGATGAATAATTAAATTATTCAAACTTCTTTAAGAATTTTTCAATATAATCTGAGTGATAAATCAGAATGAAATTCGTATTTCCAAAAATTTTAATTCCTAAAATAGAATTATCTTCACCTAAGTCTTTAATATAAAATTTTATGGATAAAATAGACTTAACATCATTTATTTGATTCATATAAATTCCAAAAAATATCATATCATCAATATATAAACAAATAATAACCCCATGGTAATTATAGAACCTACTATAAACATATTTAGTAGCATTGTTAAATAAAAATTCATTTTATAATATTATTTAATTAAGTATATCATTCCATTGTTTTGGAGATTATTTTAAACCATAAAAGGAATATACCAATTTTCAAACCTTCTTTTCTTTACAATGTACTGTGAATCCTTTGGGTTGATCCATATGTATTTCCTCAACCAATTCACTATTTAATAATATTATCTTAAAATAAATTTAGTGAATTTAAAAATTAAATATGGAAACTAAGGTGAGAATAATTTTAATCAAATTAGTCCTAGAGAAAAGAGCATAGGTATTAAAATAATTGATTCTTTACAAATAAGTAAACCACTTCCCTACCAATCCTGATTTATATTTTTCAACCGTATCATGCACATTTTTCTTTCTTCAAAATACCCACTAACAACCTATAAGTTGTGAACCTTGAGGAAAATCAACTAATATCAAAGTATTATTTCAAGTTACAGAATCTATTTCATAATTTAAGGAGAGTTTACTTTTTAAGGTAAACTAAAGATCAATCACTACCTTCCCTTGTATGATTATTCTTTTAGAGTTCCCCATGTAGAGTTATATCCCATTTTTTATTGATTTCATCCTCTTGGAGATATATTTTTTATTACCCATATATTGTATAGAACCAAAATCAATCCACAAATAAGATTTATCCTCTAGCACATTATCTTTGAATATCATACCTATAAAGATATATTTTCAAGCATCATTTCAATATTTCTTTTTATGGAGATGAAAAATCCCATTTGGAGAGTCTCAGCTTTCCATAGATGTAGCATGCTAATTTATTCTTCTTTAATTCCACCATCCTTTTGAAGTATTGTTTTTAAAATATTGCCACTTTGGGGACCTAGATGAATCCATTCCATCTTCCATGAGGATATTGGATTTTTCATCATTAAGTTCATTTTACTCCTTATTTATTTTTATATTCCTCCTCAATTTTTATGTATTTCAGTAACTTGTTAACAGAAATATATTCCTTCTTGTGCTTTAGAGAATGTTTAATATTCTTCGGAGAAGGAGGGAGTGTAACATCCTGAGTTTTTATGAATTAATTTTTTAAAATAAATTAAACTAATATGATATCTTTAATTACATGAAACATGAATTTAATCTTTTATCACACACAACATTGGGTTATCTTGCATTATACATGACACTGAGTTTTAACAAAACCACAATATATTATTTAATATTATTCAAACACGACCATTATAACATATACATTAAAATTAGTGATATGAATGATAATAAATAATTTTTAAATATTAACTATAATGGTTTTATATAAATAAAACATATTGAAAAATATATTTAATTTTTAGAAATGTCTTTATATGTTTTGAAAACACTATTTTCACAAAAAAAATTATTTTTATGTATTTGTTTGAAGAATAATAAAATTAAATTTTGAAACTTTTAGAAAATTAATTTGTTAAAATAAACTTCATTTTTGAAATACGAATTTCCAAATTAGATTAGGGTGAATATTTGGAATTTTTCTATGAAGATGCTTTTTTGATTAATAGTGAAATTACTATATTTTATTTAAAAAATTATTTTTCATTGCAATTATATATAAATTTAAATTATATATTAAATTGATATAAAAGTAAAATTAGTACCATTTTATATCTATTAATACAATTTATTTAATTGGAATATTTTTCATACTGAATTTTGATATAAAAACCTTCTAAACTTTTGAACTTTATCTCTTTGAAAACCCTCATTCTCATCGCGTCTGTGGGGTTAATTTTAAATTAAAATTTTCCACATATGTGAATTTAATTTGGAAAAATGAATTAAATATTTTAAATAATAATAATTTATATTATATAATAATTTCAACTTATTTTTTTACCAAAATGAATAGTGAAAATGTTAGAAATTGATTATTGTGATTAAGGTAAAAATGGGTTTTCCTGGGGGATTAAAATAAAAATATAATGGTTATAATGAGATATAAACTTGTATAAAATATATTTTTTGGGAATATTTAGACCCTATAATGTATAATTAAATATAATAATCTATTTTTTGGCTTTTTGGAATGATAAAAACGTGGGTACACCTTTTTCATTTCATAATATTACAAGTGTACCACTCACCTCACTTATACAAATCCACCCATTATCCGCTCTTATTCACACCTTAAAACCTTTTTCTGTTCAAGAAATACCTACCCAAAACACTTAAAAACATCCATAATATCATCTTAGAAACCTTATTTTGATCATAAATCCAACTTTTGAAGGCTTTGGTGCAAACCTGAGGAGGTTGCTTGAGGAAGAGGCAATGTTCTTCATCAAGCATTTTTATTTTATTTATTCCTCCACCTCATTAAATTATTATTAAAACGTGATAATACAATAAACATAGTATATTATGTATACTAATATGTTTTTATGTTAATTTAATTACCTAAAACCATCTTCACTTCTGTAAAATGGGTTATAAAATCATCATTCGTGTGTACGGTGAGCTACCGCCTCGCGAACTGATATCATCCATTTTTCCATTACCAGATCACATGAATGGTTATAAAGATGTATTAAATGTTTATATATTATATTTATGATATTATTATACTTTTTTAATTATTATATCACACATAACTTCATACATTCCATTCTGTAGTAATACGATAACGTCTCTCATGTGTACAGCTGACTACCACCTCGTGAGGCAATGTGATTCATTCATGCTTTTCATAAAAAGTAATAATGATGATTTTAATGAAAATATGTTATATATATGACATAAAAATTATTATTTAAGTGTAATATAATATTTATCCTTATTTATTTCAATCCATAAATAAAATGTAAATAGTGTTCATGTGTACGCACAGCCTACCATCTCCATAAACGGTGTATTTCATTATCTATATCTAACTTTTACGGATCACTATAAATGATTATATAATAAATATATATTATATTCATATAATGGTTAGAATTATGGATATTATGTAACTATTATCAAATTATTAGTACCAAAATTAACAAATTAAAATACACATGAAAAACAAAGCAATTATTGCTTGTAATGTGACTTTAACATGGTATTGTTAATAAATAGAAAATAAAAGGTCATAAGAAATTCATATATGGTATGATATATATATATATATATATATTATATTTTTTTAATAAATTTATAATAAAATTATTATACCATAGGTTGGAAAGTGTGTGAAGGAAATCGAGACTTAAGCTAAGGGTTTTCTCGTCTCAATTTTATTTTTGTGACATGTATGACATATTCACCACTTATTTTTATTATGTGGTGTATATGATAACCATAAAAGTATTTCATGATTGATTTTATAAAAATTTTAAGGATTTAAAATTCCATTTGAGTTTTTCATCTTGCATAGGTTTTTGATCTAGATATTTCTGAAGTAATAAGGGATTTTTCTCTCACTTTTTACTTTTGTGAGACACGTGACTTATTCAATGTATAATTATTTTATGTGGTGTATATAATACCCATGATTGTATTTAATTATTATTCTCATGAAAATTATTTTGATTTACATATCCACATTAGGATCTCTTTTTCATGGGGTTTAAGGTTCAAAATATACCAAAACAGTAAGGGAGTTTTGTCTCAATTTTCCATATTTGAGACATATGTTCTATTATGCACTTATCATATTCTATGAGGTGTATATATTTCCCCTTTAACATATTAAATAATTAATATAATTATTTTAATGATATTATAATTTTTATTTATTGTTATTATTTTCCAGTGATTATGATTCAAAGTTACCAAAGTGGTAAGAGTTTCATGTTACAATCTCATCATTTATCAAGATTGTTTTTGTGTATGTTTACAATGAGAAAATTTTATCATATATATTTCAATGAAATCAAGAATTTTCTTCTCCTATATTTATGTCATGAGAATACATGTTTTTCTTTTATTTTCCACTCTTTATGTACTAAATATTTCAAAATAATGTTTTTAATAAAATTCATCTTTTCGGTTAAAAACCATTTTTCTTCCAAAACCCTATTTTCTAAAAATGTTTTCAAAAAGGTTTTAATAATTATTCGAATGATTAATTAAATAAATTTTACCCATGTTTTACCTTTTTTATAATTTTTTTAAAGTAATATTCATGTCTCTTTTAAAAAATTGTCATTTGTTTTTAACCAAAAAATGTGAAAGGAATATTTGTTACATAAATGACTTGTACGAAATTTTCCACCATCATGAAATAAAAATTTATTAAAGATTCCTCAATAATTTTTCATGGTTGTTTTCAAAGAAAAATATTTTCAAAATGTTTTATATTTTTTTAATAGAAAAGGATATTTTCCTCAAGAAATGTTTTTGATGATTTTTAAAGCTTCCTTAATAATTTCTCGAGGTTATTATCAAAGAAAATGATTTTAAAAATGATTTATATTTTAAAAAGTGTTTTTAAAAGTGAAAAGGATATTTTCTTTAAGAAATGTTTAAAATTATTTTTAAATCTTCCTTTATAATTTTCAAAGTTTATTTTCTAAGAAAAGGATTTCCCAAATTTTTTATGAATTTTTAGTTTTAAAAATATTATTTTCAAAGAAAGGTATTTTCCTTAAGAAATGTTCCAAGTGACATTTCAAAATCATTAATCATCTAATATGACATCATTTGATATAACTTATGATTTTATGAGGATATGATCCAAGGATATCATTATAATTATTTCTCTTAATCATTAGTGTTTATTATGAAAAGATGTTTATGAAACCCATTTCTATTACATGGGTTATACAATGATAAAATTCTTGTGAAGCCTATTTTTTCATGGGTTATGCTATGATGAAATGATGAAATGATTATGTAACCTGTCTATTTTCCATAGGTTATGATGTGATGAAATGTTTATGAAACCCATTTCATTTAAAGGGTTGTGATATGATAAATGATATGTGATCTTGTCAAATACATAAAATTGTTTTTATTATTAAATAGGAGGGACCTACATCTCCCTCCAATGCATTGGGTAAAGATTTATATCTCCTGATATATATATATAACAAGAATGTGGAGTAAAACCAGTTTATTAAGGAACTTTTTACTCTATTATGGTCTTGGAAGTGAACCTTGACTACTATGATTGTTTGGTGAGTGAACCCATTCAACTATGATATCCTTGGCAGTGAGCCTTCTCAAATATGGAAATGATTTTTTAAGATTATGTGTATTCCATAGTTCTCTATCTTATGTCAATGTTGTGATCTCATGGCTCGTGTTATTTTATTTAATTATGATTCATGTCTTACAAAATACCAATATTTATTCCATGAATCAATATTATGATCTTTGATATGCAAGGTATGGTTTTAAAATGCTATGATCACGCTCTTATACACTTATGTTCAGGTTATACTTATGTATCTCCCTTGTTTTCCATTACTGGGCTTCTAAGATTACCCTTTTTTATGTTTCCTTACCTCAGGTTATGAAGAAATTTATTACGTATTATTTTTTAAGTAGGGTTCTAGATAAGAATAACTTAGAGGGAGATGTGTTCATTCACCTATGAACCATTTGTTTATGTTTCTAAGTTTTAAAAGGCACTAAAATTTTATGATCCTCGGGCATTTGTTTCTATAATGTAATAAAAATTCATCTAAAAATATGTAATATCTAGGTATGATAATTCAATGATTCTATAGTTGGTATCAGAGGATAGGTTTAGTTAACCTTTAGAAACTTGTATGAGTAATATTTAGTGAGATTTGAAAGGAAATGTATAAGGATAAGTCGAAGGTTGAGTCAAAGTATAGGAAAATTTCATGGAATTATGGTAAATGATAGAGTGATTGGTTTCCTAGAAATTATATTCCCAACTGGACAATACAAGTAGATGTGGCTCTATAATATAGGTACCTTGTGGTAATAACTCTGCAAAGGGAACATTGAGATGGAATCAATCATTGCCTGGTTCATGACAACAAGCCTTATTTCACACCTGGTTTAGACTCCTGCTGGACATGTTTTGGAAATTTACAATCTATTTATGAACCCTCAGTGGGGATTTAAAAATATAATGAATATGAATGAACTAGGATAAACTTAAGGTTTCATAGACTAAAAAGAATGTGTCAGGATCTAGACATCCTTTAAGGGATTTTTCGGGATTATGTGGTTCCCTATTATAATTATTGTTTCTTAAACTATGATTTTTTGTTTTATTCAAAGGCTAGAACCCAAAGGAACTATGTTAATGTTGATTGCAATGTAAAATGTAATGATTTTCCTCCAAAGAATCAAAACGCTATGGGAAATGAAATGAAAAATCTTTTTTCTATGCAAAAAAAAAATTCTCAAGCTATGACTCATGATGAACATCCAAATGATAAAAAAATAAAATAATTTTCCATTGATTATTTCATGAAGAAACATCCACCTTATTTCAATAGGTCTTTTAATACACTATTTACAGAGTAAATGGATTTGAACCACTGCAAATGTATTTCTCTTCCTCCAAATTTTATATTATGAGAAAGTAATTTTGGGTGTCTACTATTTAAAAGGATAAGTGGATAAATGGTTGACTCATTTATGAATATCAGGAAATTGGATAAAATTGACTCTATACATTGGGATAAGTTCAAGATATTATTTTTCAATAAGTAATTTCCTCATATTATTTATAAAAATATAGAGAAATATTTTCTTGATCAAAGAAAAAAGGATGATGATTTCATTGGTACCTATGAGGAAAATTCCACAATAACTGTGATGTATGATTCTGGTATTATCATCCAACCTATATTTAAGTTTTATTGATTCTTTAGTGTCTTAAAACCATGTCCCTAAAGGAAGATATCCATAATATACTTCAGTAGATATTAAGAGCATATTTGATGTGATATAAAGTAGAAAATGGAGGTTGGAATTACGTATCAATCTCATAGTTTTGATAAGAAGAGATAAATGGAATTCAATATAAAATATAAAAACCATAGAGAAAATAAAATGATTTTTCCTTTATGATCAAGGTGTGAGAATAAACATGGAGGAAATTTCTTAAGGGGGATAGTAAATATTTTAAGTGTGTAAGGGAATGTCATAAAGAAATCAATTACCAAAGTGATGGGAACAAGTTAGCTAATGAGGTGAATAGAGATAAAGCTACACAAAATACACCACCCACACTCTGGTGTTTCAAATGCAAGGGGTATGGTAACTATTCCAACTAGTGCTCAAATCTGAATTTTAATGATGATGATTGATGTTAGTAACCACTCAATCTAAGAGACAAAGATTAATATCATGTGATAGCTAGTTTTGACTAGGGGTGTGATAATGATGTGGTGAAAGGTACACTTAGCATCTACTCTAGAACAACTAATTTCTTTTTTGGATATGGGTTTACCCATTCTTTCATATCTAAAAAATGTTCTAAGGGTATCAATATTCCACCCAAATTATTAAATGTGTAATTATCATTGACAATCTCTAATGTTATGGTGATCGCATCTCAAGTCTATGGTTCCTCGCCATTTGACGTTCATGGGAAAGTGCTTCTTTAAAATCTTTCCATTATTCATATAATTGAATTTAATGTTGTCTTAGGAATATATTGGATTTTTTTATATAAATTCCACATCAATTTTTTGAGGAAGGGAAATCATATTTGAAATTACAAACCAACCTATGATTTTCTACCAATGTGATGATAAGTAAGAACTCTTAATGGAGATCACATACATTGTTTGGGTATTATATCCCATTTATAAGGGGTTTTTATCTCATATGGTTGGTGAGGAACTCAACATCGATGATATGCATATTGTGAAAGAATATTTTGATGTCTTTATGAAATAGTTACCTAGTCTTCCATCAAAACAAGAAGTTGAGTTCTAAACTGAACTCATACCTAGTTCCACACCAATTTCAAACTCCCTATAAAATATCCATGATTGAATTATAAGAATAAAAAAACCACTCTAGTAAAACCTTGATGGATGATTTATTTGACCAGGTGTGTCACCTTGGGGAACACCTATTCTTTTTGTTAAAAATAAAGATGGATCGATGTAACTTGGAATTTATTATCAGGAGAAGATAAAAATAATGATAAAGAACAAGTATCCTTTACCTTGTATTGATGACATATTTGATCAATTTTTCAGAGCTAAAAACTTTTCCAAGATTGACCTTCATCCTGGATATCATCAATTGAAGGTTAAGAAGGAGAATATTTCCAATATAGAATTTCATACAAATTATAAACACTATGAATATATAGTGATTCCATTCGATATTAATAATTCCCCTATTATCTTTATATATTTAATAAATAGAGTCTTTAGATATTACCTTGATTAGTTTTTGTAGTATTTATAAATGATATTATTATCTATTCACATAGCAATAAAGAGCATCAGGATCACATTAGAATTATACTAAAGACCCTAAGTAAGGAGAAACTATATAAAAATTTTACAAAATTAAAATTTTTGATGCAGAAGAATTAATTATTGGGTTATATAATCTCAATAAAGGATATATCTCTAGATCCCTCAAATATGGGGGATATTGAATGTTGGCCCAGACCAACCACAAAGACTAAGATCAATAGTTTTCTTGGTTTATCGAGATAGTATCAATGGTTTGATTATACTTTATCATGACTATCTAATCCACTCAGCAAGTTAACTCAGAAGGGATCCAAGTTTCTCTAGAAAGATGAATTTGAGAAAAATTTCATGGAACTAAAGAGAAAATTAGTCAGCGCACCTCTTCTTACATTACCCTATAGTACATATGGGTTTGTAATCTATAGTTGTGCACCCAATAAGGGATTGGGTTGTTTTCTTGTAAAAAATGAAATGGTTATTGCTTATGCCTCACAACAATTGAATTTTCAGGAGAAAAATTACCCAACAAATGATTTGGATTTAGCTATGGTAATTTTTACATTAAAGGTATGGAATCATTATCCTTATGGGGAAAATTGTTATATATATAACAATAACAAAATATTAAAGTACATATTCAAATAGAATGACTTGAATATATTCCAATTAATATGGTTAGATATGATTAAAGATTATGAATAATCAGTGCATTACCACCCTAGGAAAGTGAACAATGTGGTTGATTCTCTAAGTCAAAAGTATTATGATATATTATTAGTGATGAGGATCATAAAAGATCAAATACTTATGGATTTTACAAGGATGAATCTTGAAATCCTAAATGAATGGTAGAAATATTATCTTCCTCAATTGAATGTTGAACTATATATCTAAGTGAATATTAAAGAGTCTTAGAAGGAAGATGTAGATTTATAAAATAAGGTTAGAGATGTTCCTGATTTTAACCTTGTTCATGATGTAATGATAGGGTTTATGAACCATATATAAATTCCATTTATACCATATTTGAAGGACTTGTTAGAGGAAGCTAATAGTTATTCATTCTATATTCATCTTTGAAGTACGAACATGTATAGATATTTGAAAGAGTACTTATGATGGGATGGCATGAAGTGATATATCATAGAGTTTGTATCTCGGTTCTTGGTATGTCAGTAAGATAAGGTTGAAAGAAAAAAAAATTATAAGGGGATGTTACATCCATTACTCATACCATAATGGAAGTGGGAAAAATATCCATGGATTTTTTTGTTGGACTCCCAAAACATCTAAATAGTATAATGATATATGGTTTGTACTCAATCGCCCTACAAAGTCAGCACAATTCATCTCTATTAGAGAATAATTATATCTAGATCATATTTTTGGGATATTCATTAAGGAAGTGGTAATGTTTTATACAGTACCACATTCCATTATGTCTGATCAGGATTCAAGGTTTACCTCAAAGTTATAGAGAATTATTCAGCAAGCTCTTGATATGAAGTTGATATTCATTATTACATATCATTCTCAAACAAATGGCCAGTCTAAGAAAACAATTCATAACCTAGAGGATATGTTGAGATATTGTTCTGTGGATTTCAAAGGTGTTTGGGATTAACACATTACTCTAATTTAATTTTCTTATAACAATATCTTTCACTCAAGAATTTAGATGGATCCTTATGAATACCTCTATGAAAATAAGTGTATAGATCAAATGTGCTAGAACAAAGTTGGAGAAATAAATATATTGGGACCTGAGATAGCTGAAGAAATGATAGAGAATATTAGAGACATTCAGAAACACATCAATTCATCTCAGATTCAGAATAAGATTTATGTTTAAAATCATCGACATGATCTATAATTTTAAGTTGGTGACAAGGTGTTTCTTATAATTTCTCCATCGAATAAGCCTATGAGATTCTAGAAGATATGGAAACTAATCCCTAGATATATCGGTACCTTTGAAATTATTTATCATATTTGGATGGTAGCATATTGGTTAGTGCTTCCACCAAACCTCTCTAAATTCCATGATGTATTCCATGTATCTCTCCTAAGGAAGTATATACTTGTCCCTTTACATGTACTGAACTCAATGGTTATACAACTATAGAAAGATATTTCTTATGAGGAATAACCAGTGAAGATTCTAGATCATACAGATAAAGTTCTATGAAACAATACCACTCACCTGGTCAATGTTTTGTGGTGAAACCACAAGTTTGAGGAAGCTATGTGGGAACCTGATTAGATTGATGAGGTAGAATTATCCTCATTTATTTGTACCAGAGTTTTGAAATTTGAGAGAGAAAATAATTTTATAAGGGGGGTAGAATATAACACCCAGAGTTTTTATGAATTATTTCTTTCCCAAATAAATTAAATTTTTTTATATATTACTTTACAAGAAACAATAAGTTAATCTTGCATTACATGCAACACTATGTTAGCTTGTGTTACACACGACATTGAGTTTTAACAACACCGTGATGTATTATTTAATATTACTCAAACATGACTGTTATAACCTAGACGTTAAAATTAGATATATGAATAATAATAACTACTTTTAAAATATTAATTATAATTATTTTACATAAATAAAATATATTAATAAGAAGCAATTAATTTTTTAGAAAAGTCCTTATATGTTTCGAAAATAATATTTTCTAAAAAATGATTTTAATGTATTTTTGTGAATAATAATAAAATTATTTTTTGAAAATTTTGGAAAATTAATTTGAAAAAATAAATTTCATTTTTTAAATCAGCAAGTCAAAATTATATTAGGGTGATATTTTTGGATTCTTCTGAAAAGATAACTTTTTATGAATAGTGAAAATACATAATTTTAATTTGAAATTGTCTTTTCATTTAAATAATTTATAAATTTTTATTATATTTTATATTTTTTAAAAGTAAAATTAGTAAAATTATATATCTACTAATCTAATTTATTTCATTGAAAACTTATTTATATTGAATTTTAATATAAAAACTTTGTAAACTTTGGAACTTTTTCTCTTTGAAAACCAACATTCTCATCGTGACTGTGGGATTAATTTTAAATTAAAATTTTCAACTTCTATAAGTTGAATTTGTTAAAATGTATTCCATATTTTTAATTACAGTAATTTATCTTATCTAAAAAATTCAACATAATTTTTTACCAAAATTAATAGTGAAAACATCAAAAATTAATTACCACGATTAAGGTAAAAATGGGTTTACCATGGGGTTAAAATAAAAGGATAAGGATTAAAATGACATAAAAACTTGTATAAAATTTATTTTATGGACATATTTTGACACTATAATATATAATTCTAGATAATACTCCATTTTTGAAATGTGAGTACACCTTTTGTTTTCAAAAAATTACAAGTGTGCCACTCACCTCGCTTATAAAATGACACCCCTATCCTATCTTCATTAAACCTTAAAACGCTTTTGGTTCTACTAATACCTATCAAAATAACTTCATAACTTCCAAAATATCATCCTAGAAGCCTTATTTTTCTTATAAATTCAACCACGGAAGGATTTTTGTGCAAACCTGAAGAGGTTACCCGAGTAAGAGGTAACGTGCTTCATTAAGCTTTTTTATTTTATTTCTTCCTCCAACTCCTTAAAATATTATTAAACCATGATTATATAATAAACTCAGTATCCTACATAAACTAATATTTTTTATATTAATTTCATTACCTAAAACCACCTCTACTTCCATCAAATGGGTTACAAAATCATCATTTGTGTGTACAGCGGACTATCGCCTCTCAAACCGTTGTCATTCATTTTTCCATTACCAAATCTCACATATGGTTATAATGATAGATTAAATTTTTATATATGATATTTATGATATTATTATACTTATGGAATTATTATATCACAAATACCTTCATACTTCACATTTTCTGGGAATACGATAAAGTTGCCAGGGTGTATGGCGAACTGCCACCTTGTAAGAAAATGTGATTCATTCATGATTTACCTAGAAAGTAATAAGGATGGGTTTAATGAAAATATATGATATATATGAAATAATTTTTTTAAAAAATTTAATATATAATTTACCCTTCTTTCTTTCAATCCATTGAGAAGATGGAAATATCATTCATGCGTACATATGGTCTACCGCCACCCTGAATGGTGTATTTCATTTTCTATCTCTAAATTTTATGGATCACTATAAATAAATATATACTTAATAGATACGATATTTATATAATTTTTAATATTCTTAATATTATGGATCCATGATCAAATTAAGAGAACTAAAAAAACAAATTAAAACATACATGAAAAATAAAGTTGTTATTCCATAAAACGTGACTTTAACATGGAATTGTTAATAAAAGTGTAATAAAAGGTAATAATAAAGTAATATATGGTATGATATATATGATTATGTTCATGTAATATATTTATAATAAACCTATTATATATTATGTTCAAATTTTTATGAAGTAATTCAAGACTTATGGTAAGGGTTTTCTCGTCTCACTTTTATTTCTGTGAGATATATTCCGTATTCACCACTTATTTTTGTTGTGTGGTGTACATAATACCCATGAATATATTTTATGATTAATTTATTTAAAATTATTAGTATTCATACATCCATATTATCATATGTGTTTCATGTGGTTTTTGATCCAGAGATTACCAAAGTCGTTAGAGATTTTTATCTTTCTTTTTTACTTCTGTGAGATTCATACCATATTCACAACCTATTTATTTTATGCAGTGTGTATACTTCCCATGAATTTATTTTATGATTATTATCATAAAAATTATAGGCATTTAAAAATCTATTTTATGATATCTTTTTAGGGGATTTATGGTTTAAAAGTTATCAAAGCGGTAATTGATTTTTGTCTCGATTTTCCTTTTTTAAGACATATGTTATGTTGTGTAGTTATCTTATTCTATGAGGTTTATATACTACCAATTTGAAATGTTATAAAATTAATATAATAATTTTAATGATATTATAAGTTTTATTTAATTTTATTCCTTTATAAGGATTTCAATTCATATTTACGAGAGTGGTAAGAGTTTTATGTTATAATCTCATCTTTTATTAGGATTATTTAGGATTATACTTCCAATAATGAAATACCATGGTATATCTCTTACTAAACTCATGAATTTTCTTATCCTATGGTTATTTCATGAGAATACATGTTTTCCATCATTTTCCTCTCTGTATGTACTCAAGATTTTAAAATAATATTTTTAATAAAAATCATCTTTTTAGTCGAAAGCCCTTTTTCTTCCAAAACCATGTTTTATAAAAATATTTATAAATTTTTTTTAACATTATTTAAATAATTTACTACAGACATATTTACCCTTTTTGATTTATTTACAAAAGGTTTTAAATGGATCTTCATGGCATTTTCCAAATAATGTATGTTTGTCTTTTACAGAAAATATGAAAGGAATCTTTGTTTTAACTTGTACAACATATATGGAATTTTCTAGCATCATGACCTAAAAAGTTTTTAATGATTACTTTATAAGTTTTAAAGTTTTTTTTCAAAGAATTATTTTCAAAATTCTTTATTTTTTAATTTTTTTCAAATTGGAGAGGATATTTTCCTTATCAAAATTTTTAACTGATTTTTAAATCTTCCTTTATAAGTTTTCACGGTTATATTAAAAGAAAATAATTTTCAAAATGTTTTATTTTTTTAAAAAAATTGGAAATGATATTTTCCACAATAAATATTTTAAATTATTTTTAAATATTAAATTATAATTTTTAAGGTTTATTTTTAAAAAATAATTTAAATTTTTTTATCAATTTTTAGTTTTAAAAAGTTATTTTTCAAGAAATATATTTTCTTTAATAAATATACCAAGTGATATTTAAAAATAATTATCTATCTAAGATGGCATCGTTCAATGTAACTTATGATTTACTAGGGATATGAACCAAGGACACTATTTAGACTCTTTCTCTAAATGGTTTGTGTTTGTGATGACAAGATGTTTATAAAACTTGTTTCTCTTCCATGGGTTAAACCATGATAAAATTCTTATGAAACGTGCTTCTCTTACATTGTTTATGCCATGATGAAATGATAAAATGATTATGAAACATGTCTCTTTTCCATAGGTTATGATATAATGAAATGTTTATGAAACCCATTTCATTTAATGTGTTATGATATGAATAAAGTTTTAAGATCTTGTATCAAGCATAAATATGGTTTTCATTATGAGACAGGTGGGACCTATATATCCCACCAATGTATTGGTTATATATTTATATCTCATAAGATAGATAGGACTAGAATGGGGAGTGAACCCAATTTAGTAATGAAATTTCTCTGCTATGATGGTATTGTGAGTGAACATTGACTACTATGATGGTTTGGGGATTTAACCCATTCCACTATGATATCTTTGGAATTGATCCTTGACTAATATGGAAATGATTTTCTATGCTTATTTTTATGCAATAATTCTATATATTATGTCAATGTTATAATCTCATGGATCATTCTCTATGATTTCCTTATGATTTGTGTCTTTTAAACTATCAATATTTATGCCATGAATAAATATTATGATATTTAATATGTAGTTTATGGTTTGCAAATTTCATTATCATGCTCTCATACCACTACGTTCATGTTATACTTAAGTGTCTCCATTTTTTACTCTTACTGGGCATCTGAGAACACCCTTTCTTATATTTCCTTTCCCCGTGTTATAAGAAATGTATCATGTATTATTTTTTTTAAGAAGGGTTATATATATGAAGAACTTAGTTGGAGAATATGTAGTTTACCAATGAACTGGTTGGTTATGTCTCCAAGTTTTCAAATGTATTGTACCATTATGATACTCAGGAGTGTGTTTGTATAACATAATGAATGTTCTTCTAAAAAGGTGAAATATCTATGTATAGGAATTAGGGGATTCTATAGTTGGTATCAGAGGATAGGTTTAGTAAAACTTTTTAAACTAGGATGAGAAACAATTAGTGAATTCTCGAAGGACATGTCTAATAATAAGTCTAATGATGAGTCAAAGTAAAGGAAAATGTCCTAGAATTTTGGTAAAGGACAGAGAAAGTATTTTTATAGTAATTACATCTCTATATGACCACTAAAAGTGTATGTGGATTTGGAATATAGGTACCTAGGGGTAATAACTCTAAAAAGGGTGTATTTAGTTGGACTCGTTCATCACCTAATTCACAAAAACAATCCTTGTTGTACACATAGTTTGAAACTCTTGGGGAATTTGATTTGGAAATTCAAAAACGCTTTATGAACCATCATTAAGAATTTAAATAGATGATGACTATTAATAAACTAATATAAACCTAAGGTGTTACATATTAAAAAGTAGTTTTCATGATGTAGTCATCCTATAAGTTATTTTTTGTGATTATGTGGTTCCCCACTATGATTATTGTTTATTACACTATTATTTTTGGTTTTAGTCAATGGATAAAACCTAAAAGAACCTTATTAACGATGAGTGTGATATAAAATGTAATAATTTTACTCCTGAGCATCCAAAAATTATGGGATTTGGAATGAAAAATCATATTGATAGTCTCACACAACTTTATCAAGCTATAAATCATGTTAAATAACCAAATGAGAAAATAATGGAACAATGTTCTGTTGAGTCCTTCATAAAAAAACATCAAC
Source organism: Viscum album (assembly GCA_963277665.1). NCBI lineage: Eukaryota > Viridiplantae > Streptophyta > Magnoliopsida > Santalales > Viscaceae > Viscum > Viscum album. The sequence continues at coordinate 1,444,856,336 of OY728128.1, forward strand.
TTTAATTCAGTAGTTCTTTTGATACACTAGTTTTGGATTAATGGATTAGCACCACTAAAAATATATTTTCCATCCTCTAGTGTTTATACTATGAGAAAGTCATTTTAGTCGTATACCTTTTAGTAGGTGAAGTGAATCAATGGTTGACTATTTTAAAAATATGGGGCAATATGATGAAATTGACTCCATAGATTGGGATGAGTTCAATAAATTAATTTTTAATAAGTAATTTCCTCATATTATTTGCAAAAATATGGAGAATTATTTCCTTGAGTTAAAGAAAAATGATGATTAATCTATTGGTACCTATGAGGAAAATTTTAAAATGCTCATGAGGTATGCTTCTGGTATTATCATCTAACCTGAATGTAAGGTTGGTCAGTTATTTAGTGGTATAAAACCATGTTTCTTAGGGGTGTAATCCATAATAGACATCAGTATCTATGAATATATTGTTCTATGTGATATCAATGTGTAAATAGAGGTCGGAGTTATGTATCAATCTCATGATTTTGATAAGAAGAGAAAAATGGAAATCAAATGAAAATATTAAAACGATGGAGAAAAGAAGATTATCTTTCCTTTATGATCAATGTGTGCGAAGAAACATGGAGGAAATTTTCTTAAGGGGACTGGTAAATATATTATGTCTTTAAGGGAATGACATCAAGCAATCGAATTCTAAAGTGATGGGAACAAGTTAGATAATGAAGTGAATAAAGAGCAAGTCACATAGAATGTACCACCAACACTCCGGTGTTCCAAATTAAAGTAATATTAGTAATATGCTAACCAGGGCACAAATATGAAGGCTAATGATGATGATCGATGTCAATATCCTATCCAGCTTAAATACAAAAGGAAATCTTGTGTGATTTCTATTTATGATGAGGGGTACAATAAGTATGTGGTGAAAGGTAAACTTATCATACACACTAGAACTGATAATGTCTAATTTGACTCTAAATATACCCAATCATTTATTTAAGAATAATTTTATAAGGGTATCAAGATTCCACCAAAATTAGTAGATATAGAATTAATAATTAAAACCCCTAATGGTTTGATGATTTCATCTCAAGTATTTGATTCCTCTATGATTGGAATTGGTTGGAAAGTGATTCCTATAAATCTTATTATTCTTCCTCTAGTTGAATTTGATGTCATTTTAGGAATGGATTGGATTTATCTATATAAATCCCACATTGATTATTGAGGAAGATAAGTCAGATTTGACATTCCAAGCCAACCTATGAAAATCCATCAATGTGACGATAAGTATGAACTCCTAATAGATATTGAATTTATTTTATGAGTCTTAATTCCCATTTATAAGGGGTTTTTATCTCATATGGTATTAGATAAACTTGACATCAATGATATACATATTGTGTGGGAATTTTTGATGTATTTCCAGAAGATTTAGCATTTCTTGCACCAGAACATCAAGTTGAGTTCTCAACAGAACTCATACCTGGTGCCACACCAATTTCAAAGACTCTCTATATAATATACCCCATTGAGGTAGATAAATATAAGAAATAAATCTAGGAAAACCTTGAAATGTATTAATTCATCTATGTGTGACCCATTGGGGTGCACCAATTATTTTTTTCAAAAATAAAGATAGATTGATGTGACTCTTTATTTCTTATTAGGAGTTGGACAAAATCATGGTCAAGAACTAGTATCCTATATCCTATATTTATGACCTATTTGATCAACTATGAATAGCTCAGTACTTTTCTATAATTGAACTGCATTTTGGATATCATCAATCGAAGGTTAAGAGGGAGGATATACCCAAGACAACATTCTGTACAAGGTATGGACACTATGAATATATAGTGATTCCATTTGGTCTTAATAATTCCCATGATATCTTAGTGTATTTAATGAATATAGTCTTTATAGATTCACTTGATCAGTTTTAGGTAGTCCTTATAGATGATATTATTATCTATTCATAGAGAAAGGTATATCATGAATATCACTTTAAAATTGTACTAAAGATCCTAAGGAATGAGAAACTATATGAAATTTTACAAAATGTTCATTTTGGCTGTAAAAGGATTCATTCTTGGGTCATATAATCTCAGTAGAGGTATATCCGTTGATCCATCAAATACAGAGGCTATTAAATGTTGGCCCGAACTAACCTTGGTGACTAAGATCTGTAATTTTCTTGGTTTAGCTAGATATTATCGATAGTTTGTGTAGAACTTCTCATGAATATATAATCCTCCCACCAAGTTATTTTAAATGGGATCCAAGTTCCTCTATACAAATAAATGTGAGGAAATTTTCAAGGAACTAAAGATAAAATAATTTAATGCATATATTCTTACATTACCCTGTAGTGTAGAAGGGTTTGTTATCTATATTGATGAATCTAATAAGGGATTAGTATGTCTTATTATTAAAAATGACATGGTTATTTCTTATGACTTATGTAAATTTAAGATTCATGAGAAAAATTACCCAACTCGCAATTTGGAGTTAGCTGTGTTAATTTTTACATTAAAGATATAGAGGCATTATATTTATAAAGAAAGGTGTGGTATATATACTGATCACAAAAGTTTAAAGTATGTATTTAAATAGAAGGAGTTGAATATGTTCCAAATAAGATGGTTAGAGATGATTAAATATTATGATTTCTCAATACATTACCACCCTAGGAAATCCAACAAGGTGGTTGATGATATGAGTTGAAATGATTATGATAGATTATCTATGGTGAGGATCAAAATAGATCCAATATTACAAGATTTGAAAAGGATGAATATAGAAATAATAAATGAAGGGTATAAATATTATCTTAATTATTTGAATGATCAATCATATATCTTATTTATGATTAAATAGGCATAGAAGGAATACGTATAGCTGTAAAAGAAGGATAGAAATGATCCTGAGTTTAACCTTCATCATGATAGAATGATAAGGTTCAAAAACTATGTATGTGTTCCATCCATACCAGATTCAAAGGAGTTTTCAAAGGAAACTCATTGTTATTAATTATATATTACTCTTAGAAGTACGAATATGTATAGAGGTTTGAAAGAGTATGTATGGTAGGATGGAATGAAAAGATATATTATAGATTTTGTATCTTGGTTCTTGGTATGTCTTCAAGTTAAGGATTAGAGACAAAATTCTAAGGGGATTTTACATCCATTACCCATACCAAAATGGAAATGGGAAAACAACTTCACGGATTTTGTCATTGGACTCCCCAAAACATCTAAAGAGAATAATTCTATATGGGTTGTAGTTGATCTCCTTAAAAATTAGAAAATATAATCGTAATTAGAAAAGAATTATATCTAGATCATCTTTAAAGAATATAAATTGAGGAAGTTTTAAGGTTTCATAGAGTACCAAATTCTATTGTCTCTATTCGAGATTTGAGGTTTAACTCAAAATACTAGTGAATTCTTCAGCAAGCTCTTGAAATGGAGTTGAGTTTTAGTAATGCGTATCTTCCTTGGATAGATGGTTAGACTGAGATAAAAAATTAAACTCTACAGGATATGTTGAGATAATTTTATTTGGATTTTAAAGGTGGTTGGGATCAACACCTTACTCTAGTTGATTTTTCTTACAACAATAGCTTTCACTCAAGTATTTAAATTGATCCTTATGAAGCCCTCTATAGAAATAAGTGCATATCTCCAATGTGTAGGAATGAAGTTAGAGAAAGAAATCTATTGAGACTTAAGATTGATAAAGAAATGATATAGAAGGTTATATCCATTCAGAAATACATCAATGTATATAAAATTCAATAGAATTTTTATATTGATAATCATCAGCATGATCTATAAGTTGAATTTGGTGACAAGGTGTTTCTAATAATTTCTTTATGGAAGAAGGCTATGATATTCGGGAATAAAGAGAAAATAAGCCCTAGTTATATTGGTCCCTCTAAAATTATTTATTATATCAAGATGGTAGACTATCGGTTGGTACTTCCACCAAACCTCTCTCAAGTACAAAATGTGTTCCATGTATCTCTACTAAGGAATAACATACGTAACCCTTCACATGTACTAAACTTAAAGTTCATACTGCTGGAGCAATATCTTTCTTATGAGGAACAACCGGTGGAGTTTATAGAACATATAGATAAAGTTATTTGAAAAAATACCACTCACTTGAGAAATTTTTTCTGGAGAAAACACCACTTTGAGAAAGATATGTGGGAACCTGAGTAAATGATGAGGTAGAAGTATCCTCAATTGTTTGTATCATAGTGATGAATTTTGAGGGACAAATTCATTTTAAAGTGGGTAGAATGTAACACCTAGAGTTTTATGAATTATTATTTTCTAAAAAAAAATAAATTTAGTTGATAACTTACATTATTTGTTACACTAAGTTAATCTTTCATTAAAAACAACACTTTTTTATCTTATGTTACACACGGGACTAAGTTTTAACAAAACCACGATATATTATTTAATATTATTCAAATATGATTGTTATACTATAGTCATTATAATTATTGATATTAATGATAATAATAACTAATTTTAAAATATTAAGTGTAATGGATTCACATAAAGAAAATATATTGATAAAAAGTACTTATTGTTTTAGAAAAGTCTTTATATGTTTTGAAAATACTATTTTCTCAAACAAATGATTTTTAAGACTTTTTATGAATAATAAAAAGAATGTTTTTTTAAAAATTTATAAAATGAATTTGATAAAATAGAATTCATTTTTAAAATAATCTTTTCAAAATAATCTTAGGATTAATTTTTCAAATTTTCCAGAAAATATAATTTTTTTTGATGAATAGTGAAAAATACTGAATTTTAATTGAAAACTTTCATTTTGTTTAATTTTTTTATAAATTTATATTATATTTAAAATTATTTTAAAATTAAAATTATTTCAATTATATATCTATTAAACCATTTTAGTTCATTGGAACCTTTTTTATATTGAATTTCGAAAAAAACTATGTAAACGTTTGAACATTCTCTCTTTGAAAACCCGCCTTCTCGTCGCGTCTACAGGATTAATTTTAAATTAAAAAATTTAACTTATATTAATTGAATTTATAAAAATATATTCCATATTTGGAATCATCATAATTTATATTATCTAAAATTTTCAAATTATTTTTTTACCAAAATGAATAGGGAAAACAAGAAAAATTAATTGCTAGTATTAAGGTAAAAATGGGTTTATCATGGGTTAAACTAAAAATATAAGAGTTAAAATGACCTAAAATATTTTATTAGATATATTTTATAGACATATTGAGGCCATATAATTTATAATTATTGATAATACACCATTTTTTATCCTTCTTTCATGATAAAAACAAGGTCACACCTTTTCCTTTTCAAAAAATTACAAGTGTGATAGTCACCTATCTTAGAAAAATACACCCCCTATCCCCAATTATTCACATCATAAAACCCTCTTTAAGTAAATAAATACCCAAATAACTTCAAAAATTCCATCCTATCATCATATAATCATTTTTTTTCTAAATTCAACATTGGAAGGCTTTTGGTACAAACCTAAGGAGGTTACTTGAGGAAGAGGTAATGTTCTTCATTGAGCATTTTTATTTTATTTATTCCTCTGCCTAATTAAATTATTATTAAAACATGATGATATAATTACCAAAATATCTTACATATATTTATATTTTTTTTAAGTTCATTATAAACAACCATATCCACTTCCATAAAATGGGTTATGAAGTCATCATTCATGCATAAGGCGGACTACCGCCTTGCAAACTAATGTCATTCATTTTTACATTACCAACTATAAAAGATAGATATAATGATATATTAAATGTTTATATATGATTTTTATGATATTATAAAAGTTATGGAATTATTATATTACACATAACTTCATACTTTCCATTCTGTGGGAATACGATAATGTTGCTTGTGTGTATGGTGGACTATCGCCTCGTGAGACGATGTGATTTGTTCATGATTTACATGAAAATTAATAAAGATTGATTTAATGAAAATATGTGAGATATGTGAAAAAAAATCAATCTTTCATGTTTATATATTATTCACCCTTCTTTCTTTGAGTACATCGTGAAAATGTAAACAACAATCATGTGTACGTATGACCTATCGTCTCCATGAATGGTGTATTTAATTTTTTATATCTAAAATTTTTAGATCACTATAAATACATATTTAATTAAAATATATGATATTTATATCATGTTTAACATTCTTATTATTATGTAACCCTATTCAAAGTAAAAATACCAAAAATAAAAAATTAAAACATACATGAAAAAAAGAAGTTGTTTCCTGAAAGGTGACATTAACATGGAATTGTTAAGGAACGACTAATAAAAGGTCATAAGAAATTAATATATGGTATGATATATATGAGTATTCTTATTTAATATATGTATAATAAAATTATTATATATTATTTTTAAACATGTATGAAGAAATTTGAGACTTATGGTAAGGGTTTTCTCGTATCACTCTTATTTTTTTGACATATATGCAATATTCACCACTTATTTTTGTTATGAATTATATATAATACTCATGAATTTATATTATGATTCATTTCATAAAAATTATTTTGATTTAAAAATCTATATGAGTTTCTATCTTTCATGGGGTTTTGATCTAGAGATTACCAAAGTTGTAATGGATTTTCGTCTAACTGTTTACTTAGGTGAGACACATGTCATATTCACCAGGTATTTATTTTATGTGGTGAGTATAATTCTCATGAATTTATTTTATGACTAATATCATGAAAATTATTGGTATTGACATATCCATTTTATTATCTCTCTTTCATGGGGCGTACGGTTTAAAAGTAACCAAAGCGGCAAGGTATTTTTGTCTCAATTTACCTTCTTTGAGACATATGTTATGTTATGAAACTATATTCATTTACAAGGTGTATATACTAAAAAATTTTCATGTTATATCATTAATATACTTATTTTAATTATACTATATGTTTAATTTAATTTTATTCATTCATGGGTATTACGATTAAAATTTACCAAAGTGGTAAGGGTTTTATATTACAATCTTGTCATTTATCAGAATTATTTCTGATTATTCTTACAGGGATGAAATATCACTATATATCTCTCAATAAACTCATTAATTTTCTTCTCATATGGTAATGTAATTAGAATACATGTTTTTCCTTCATTTTTCTCTCCTTATGTACTCAATATTTAAAATAATTATTTTAAGAAAATTATTCTTTTTGGTCAGAAAACCTTTTTTCTTCCAAAACCATATTTTCTAAAAAATATAAAAAATATTTTTAGAATTATCCAAATAATTTATTAAATATATTTTTACCCATGTTTTAATTTTTTTTAAAAAAACTAAAGGAATCTTCATATTGTTTTCTAAACAATTCATGTTTGATTTTTACTAAAAATGTGAAAGGAATCTTTGTTTTAACATGTACGGAATGTATGGAATTTTCCACCATCATGACCTAAAAATATTTTAAAGATTAATTTATAAGTTTTAAAGTTTTTTTAAATAAAAGTATTTTAAAAAGGTTTTATTTTTTAAAAAGTTTTTTTCAAAGTGGAAAATATATTTTTCTCAAGAAATGTTTTAAATTATTTTTAAATATTATTTTATTAGTTTTCAAGTTTATTTTCAAATAAATGGAATTTAAAAATTTTTATGTTTTAAAAAGTTTTTTTCAATGTGGGAAGTATATTTTCCTCAAGAAATATTTTAAATTGATTTTAAATATTACATTATAAGTTTTAAGGTTTATTTTTAAAGAAAATGATTTCCAAAATGTTTTATGATTTTTTTATTTTGAAAAAGTGATATTAAAAGGCATATATTTTCCTCAATAAATGTTTCAAGTGATATTTTAAAATAATTATCCATATATGATGACATCCTTTGATGTAATTTATTCTTTTATGGGGATATGATCCAAGGATACCATTATTATTCTTTCTCTAAATGGTTTTTTTTATAAAACCCATTTCTCTTCCATGGGTTATACCATAACAAAATTATTATGAAACCCACTTCTTTTACATGGGTTATTCTATGAAGAAATTAGAAAATTATTATGAAACCTATCACTTTTCCATAGTTTATGATATGACTAAATGTTTATAAAACCCATTTCATTTCATCGTTTATGATATGATGAATGCTTTATGATCTTGTGGCACACATAAATATGGTTTTCATTATGTTAGGGGTGGGACCTATATCTCCCTTCATTTATTTGGGTAAGAATTCATATCTTATGAGATATATAGGACTGGAATAGGGAGTGAACCGATTTTAGTAAAGTAAATTTTCCACTATGATAGTCTTGGGAGTGAACCTTGACTAATATTATGGTTTTGGCATTGAACTCATTCCACTAATATCCTTGGAAGTAATCCTTGACTAATATGGAAATTATTTTCTATATTTATTTATATGACTCAATTATATGTCTTATGTCAATGTTATGATCTCATGAATCATGTTATTTTATGTCCTTATGATTCATGTCTTATGAACTACCAATTTTTATGCCATGATACTAGATTATGATCTTTCATATGTAGGGTATGGTTTTCAAATGTTATGATCATGCTCCCATACCCTTATGTTCATGTTATTCTCATCTATCTCCCACGTTTACCCTTACTAGGAATCTAAGCTCACCCTTTCTTATGTTTCCTTTCCCTAGGTTGTGATGAAATTTATTATGTATGATTTTTCTAAGAATGGTGCTAGAAATAAAGAACTTAGTGGGATAATGTGTAGTTCACCTATAAACCAGTTGGTTATGTATTCATTCTTTCAAAGGAACAATACCTTTACGATACTCAGGAATGTGTTTATATAATGTAATGAATATTATTCTAAAAATATATAATATCTATTTATGAGAATCTAGGGATACTATAGGGTGATAGGTTATTATTGATATGAAAATGATATCACCATCCCTGTTTATCTTGTTTAGATTTAGATGTTGTAATATATGTTTTATTTCATAGAATTTCCCAATGATAGATCTATTATCTACAATTTTGTATGAAATAAAATTTCTTTCTAGGAATTTCTTGCTTTCTTCATTCTTAGTGATGTAAGTTTTCTCCAAGAAATCCCATTTTTCATTTGTGGTTAGAAGATATTGATATGATTTGAAGAGTTCACCAGCTAAAGCGTTGAGTATATTCCCTCAACACATGAGATATTAATTATACCATTTTTTCTGTGTACAAAACATGAAGTATCTTATCTTTGTATGTGGGGGATTTAGAGTTGACATTATTTACACCACTTTCAGAGTTTCAAGTAGTAAATGCATTCTCTCTTTCTACATATTGAAATTTTTTCCATCGAATTTCTCTACCTTCATCACATTTTTTATCATTGGAACATCCATGTTGATAGAATATACTCTTAATATTTTAGGGGATATATCATTGGATCATGGATATAGTATTTATTTTGTATGGAATGAGATGGGGCTCACTAAGGCATGGTAAATTATCACCCTCCTTAAGAGGCATTCACCCCCAACCAAATCAATAGTAATTGTAATTTTAGTGAATCCTATTTAGGATACAACAGTGGGTTGATACATGATACATGTACTTTGTGGATAGTATCCCTTATATAAGCTTTACAAAAATGAGAGTAATAAAAGGATTTTGTTGTTGGGAACTAGTATAATACATTTGATTATTGTTGATGCTTTTTAGAGGTTTCTAAATTTTTGGGAAGGATTGGAGAGCTTAGGAACAGTTGTAATTAATTTTTACATCCAATTTCATCTCAATTTTATATGAATGTAATAACCCATTTAGATAAGGCATCATACCCCCTTTAATTTTCATGATACCTTTCCTAGAAACACATGTATTCTCCAGATTTAATTCAATCAATCGGATAACACCCTATCGAATAAGTGTACTGATCACACCTTCTGATGAACATACATGTCAATTCAAACCAAATTTTCAACGTGATATTCAAAAAATAACCTTCCCATTTAAAAAACATAAAATAAAAAAAAATTAATATTTTAAAAACCATTTAAAATCCAACATTATTACTATTGTTTTACTTTTACATATTCATTATGTTTTCATCTATCAAGAATATAGTTGTCCATAAAATATTTGATTGAATATTAGTAAATTATATTAGGAAAAAATTAATATTTTTTATGAGTAATTTTGTATTAATATTGTTATAGTATAGAGTCGTGATGGGATCAATTTAATATTTTCATTTTGGTAGGATAATTTTATAATTAATTTTTCATTATTTTATGTTTAATAATATATTAAATATTTTAATAAAAGATTGAAAAATTATAGGAATATACATTATATTTTATTTATTTATAATATTTATATTGTTTTATATGATTTTTTTAGTCATTGTTTATATTTTTTTAGTAATTTTGTTTGGATATAAAATTAAAAAAATGTCATTGATTTGATAAGTAATTTTTTATAACTAATCTTTCTTTGTCACTTTTTCATTTCTTCCCTCACCCATTCCTTGATAAATTGACATGAAATTCTATTATACCATTTTCAATTAATTTATTATTGTAACACTTTTTAAAATATTAGTTTTAAATTATTGGTAACATTGGAAAAAATCAGATATTAAATTAAATATTTTTTTATAATATCATTGATGATTTTTAAACATATTTGGTGTATTTGTTTAGTATTTTTTATCCATATAAATTTTAATTAGTGTTAAAATTTATTTTTTACATTTTTAATTATGTTACAATAAAATTTTTAGAAAAGTGGTGCTTAATGTTAAATAAAAGTATAGTTTAGGTTGATATTTTATCAAGTTAATGGGATTAGGATTAATCCAACTAATTATTCATGTTAGTTTTCCACTCATAGACACCCTTTACATTATTCTCTATGAATTATATATCAATTAAAAATTAAAACCCAATAATTAAAAAATAAAAAAAATAAAATTAATCAAAAATAATTATTTTTTAAGAAAATAGCATTAAAATTTTTTGTGAAATACTTGTTTTTGTGGTAATTTTTTAGTTTTTATGATAAAATTTCATTATTATTGTTTTCATTGGCTGGATTTAGATTTAGTTATTCCTTTTAGTTGACTGGTGTATTTAGTTGAAGGTATGCTTTTATTTTTTTGTAAAATTTTTATTTTGTTAGTTTTTAAGGTTTTAATAGAATTTTTTTCTTTTTAATTGATATTTATATATAATTTTTGGTTGATTGTAAAATATGTTTGATGTTTTAAATTTCATAGCATGAATTATATTGAAAAGTGATAGACTTAATTTTTTATTATTAAATTACATACATAAAACATGTATTTTATTTGAGTGGAGTTGTTTTGGAAAAGACTATATATTTTCTATGGTAGACTAGTAAATTTGGTTATTACAAGTGTTTATTTATAATAATTTTATGAAAAAACTAATAATTTTTTAGTATTATATTTAAAAAATTAATATTTTAATGTTATACATTTTGAATAATTTGGTAAAGTAAGACAAAATATATTTTTTATGTTTATGTTGTTCATTTTAATTGAATAAACTAACTATTTTATTCCAAAATTCCATATATAGAACATGTTTCATTTGTGTGAGTGGTGTTTTTATCAAAAATTATAGTTATTTTTTGTGATAAAATAATAAAATTGGGTCTTAAAAAATGTTATTCTTATTAACTTTACAATATCAACAGAAAACATTTTCATAACCCAAACCAACTGAGACATCACCTGAGTCGGTGATGAGATCTAGAGTTTCCCCTTAAACCTACCCTTAATAATAAACAGGTTGAGAACTAAAACCAAAGTTGTAAACTTGTAATATTGGAGGCATTAACATTATAAAAAATCAAAAAAATTAAACAAGAACTGCCAATCAACATCATTGATCTCATTAAGAAAACTTTCCCAATAACCCAAACATCATTATATATAAAATCATAAAACCATAACCCAATGATATAAAAAAAATAAAACCTCCTAGGACTCAAAATTATCCACTAAACTCCACTAAATATACCCAAATTATAACCTTAGTAATCTTTGGAATTAACTTTAAAAATCTAATAAAAACAACTGTATAGTGGTGAGAACATGGGAGTACTAAGTACGATCATATTCTAAAAAAATAATCATCCTTGTAAAATAAACATGTAAGTATAGGAAAGTGAGAATATAATAAAATTAATGGGTATAATATTAAGGAAAAGAAAATCAATACAAACTCTAATCACCATTATACCATCCATAGCCTTTCTCATTATTTGCATCACCCACCTCAACATACTCCTAAAACAATCATAAAATATCAATTACTAACAACTAAACTATCCAAAAAAACTATTAAATAAATGAGTATCAAAACATGATTCCTAGACCAATAAGTCTATAATTCCATAAATAAATATTTAAATTTTAAAACATCAAAAACATGAGATTAAGAAATTATAATCCAAAATTGAATAACAAAAAGTGAGAAAAATGAACTAGAAAAAAACCTTAACAATAATAAATGAAAATTTCCCAATTTAACACCACTTTCTTACATTCCAGTTCATTTATTGATCCCTCAAAACTGGGTAGCAAGATGATATATGAAATACCCTCACTAATATAATAGGAATGCAAGAAAAACAATAAACTACACCACCATACCTCCATACCAAAAAAAATCCACCTCAATATATATAATCACCTCCCTTCATTATCATATTTCCACTCTAACCATGCTACCACAGACCCCTTTTTACATCATCGTCTTGTAACCTACTCATAGTTTCACAAACATGTAACTACATCAAAACACCAGCACACTTACACTTTTATCACATCACCACTTCAACATATACCACCACCAAATCACCATAATATCATTTTATAAAACCAAAAATATCAATAAATAACTTAATAAATTGTAATGAACAATTTCATAATTTATCCACCACTTTTTTAACTCAATAATATGTGGAATATCTTATTCAGAATAACAATAATAAAACAAAAAAACCAACTATCGCATCAATATTTTGTGTTTTCTTAGTCCAGAAATTACTTATTTTAATGGTCCCAAATCAAATTTATTATTATTTTATTGATTTTTTTGTTTTATGATAGAAAATAATTTTTTAATGAAAAAATGACAAGTGTTGGAACCTCCATAAGTTAGATTGACCACATGTGTATTACATTGATCATATAAATAATTGACCAACTATAAAGAAAAATTTTAAAAGTATTAAATTGGACCTGGATGACAGGTGATCGTGATAATTGAACACATGAAGTAATTTAACTGGCCATGTTAGACATAAAATCGACCATTAAAAACATAGTATAAATTTTTCCAAGTCTTGAATTGACCAAATGAAGAAATCCAAGCTACCACATGATGACTCTAACCGACCGCACAATAGATCTACCACATGAAGAATGACATGACCCCCTCCCATAAAAGTGTACCCATACTAGTTCTTCAATTTTATAATAAAGATAGTGCCACCCGAGTCCCACCTCCAGTAGGCCCTGGGTTGGGGACTAGTACTGAGGGTATAATAAACACACATATGGGATGAATTCCCCTCTAAGAGAACACATTAAAAAGAGATATATAAGATAAAAACAAACCAACTCCTTCTCAAACTATAATAGAAAAGAAACCAAATTTTAGATATGTAATGTCATGCAAGAACTAATAAAACTAAAAGGGAAAACTGCAAGTACCAAAAGAAATTAAAGACAATAGTGACCATGAAGCCCAAACATCTCTTGAAAAACCTCAAGATAGTAGTGACCAGTCCGATCTCTAACCTACTCCAACTAAATTGAAACATATTTTATATAATGTAGGGTGATAATAACAGTATACTAAGTAGGATCCTCCCTAGAGCCTCTCGTGAAAAAGTAAAGAAAGCATGCTAAAGAACAATGAACAACAAGTGAAACTAACACATCACCTAAATAAGAATACTATGATCCCAACCTCACCATGGATACTCTCAGAAAGTATCGTATACAAGATTATATAATGTAATAAATAATATCAAGGGTACCCCTCTACCACTTCCCCACCAGTTTTCCACTTTTCCTCGACATTGCACATCCTAAGCATGTCACTCCAAAAAGGCTTGCTCGAAGACACCTAGGCGAAGCATCACAACCTGCACCTTGTGCAACACACCACCACCTCAACCACATAACCAAAATTGACTAGTTAGTTTCTAGGATCCACCACATCCCACATAATGTGTATCAAATATTGGGTATTATACTTCAATTCATTACATCCCATACACTGAGTGAGGATACTCAAGCCATCACAGCCTATACACATTATACCTATTGTAGTCCTTAAGAAACTATATCTAGAATATATGTGTGTGAAATTACCACAATCCATTACAAACCTCTACACACATATATGGGGAAAACTAACCACCACTCATACCATCACAAGTAACTACCAAGAGAAGAGAGTGGTTCTAAAGGGGGTAGTCAGCCATCCATCCATCCTCCCACTGGGATGTTAGGAAAAACACCCCCCAGGGATCAAGATCACTAGGAATCAGTTGCCCTAACCAACAGGGTGGGGTATTATATAGAAAAAAAGTATAAGATATATTATATCTCACAACCACACAATGGGCATAACCTAGTCTTAGACTTGAATATAGATAACGCCTCTTTCTCTCCTGGCTGCCACTACTAAAGCTAGATATCCTATAAGCACACAACAATTTAAAGAGATTTATTAATCATCTTATCCCTTTTAATTATTTGAACTTTATTTTAATTAATTATTTAACCATTAATTAACCATTATCATCTTTCCACATTACATTCCATTAACAATAAAACAAAGATCCATGCCCTCTAGGCACAACCAAACCAAGTCCATGGATTCTCAAAAACATAACCTCGGCATTGCATCCTAGTAAGATACAACCCCATGGGCTCAAAATAATTTATTCAATCATTTATTAGAATCATTATCAATTTTCCATAATTCTAGGTATTCTAAGAAAACATTTTAAGCTACCAAACACAAGGGGCTCAACATAGTGAGTAGATAAACTACCTGTAGAGTCTTTTCCACCTATAGATGGAGCATAGACCCATCCATCCATGAGACGATAAAAAAGGAAATCATGTGGAATACCTTGTGTGTCTGCGCCTCTTTTGAAAGTAGGGTAAGCAAGACCATCTGCCTCAAGTAGTGGGGAAAGTAAAGCAAATAATATAAAACAGATTCAACAGCCTTCCACGTTCACATCAACGGGTATCACCTTGGGTGTCCTCCCATACACCCACATGCATAAACTGATACATCTCACCAATCTAGGTATCAACATCTACCACAACCATAGGGCCTACCTACCTCACATATCACAACATCCATCCAGGCTCAACCATCCTAGGATCACAACACATATGGGCCTCTCTACCCCCACAACTGCAATAGCCATCCAAGATCACATCACATCACAAGCAGTATGAAACAACAAATAAATAAGAATATTAGACCTAAAATAATGCATTAATCATTCACACACAACAATATCTCATGGATCCATGCATAAGTAACTTTTATTTTATAGAAAAAAGGTAAATCAGACCTAAAAAGGTATTATATTTATCAGAAAACCGATTCTTTATTCTGTCTTAAATTAACCGATTGATTATCACATGTTACAACTATGGGAAACTTAAACAACTAGCTATCAAGCTATCACAAATTAATTAAACAATTAATTTGGAATGACTTTAATCAACAAGCACCAACATGCTTTATTTTTATCAACCAATTCAATTAAACATTCTTACTGCATCAGTTTTATTATAATAAAATTACAACAACAACTAGATTCATTAACATGCATCTTTAAACAGTTATACAATTACTTATCAATTAATTCCATCTTTGGATTATTTACCAATTTCCATCAAGAAAAAACAATAAATCCAAAGATATCACACTATCTAGTAAATTAATAGGCAATAAAATCATTAAGAAACAACATTCCATTGATACCAATTATGTTATCTAGTTCAATATTTATTATGTTAATTTCATCGTGATCTAGTGGTTTAAACCATGATATCTCTAAAATTTTATGTAAATAAAAATAGAAGCAATGAATCCCCTACCTCAAAAGGTTTCTGACATTCTTCTCATGAGAACGGTCCATGAAATGGATCACGATCACCTCTCCTACAAAAAATGAATCCACCTAAGGATGTTGTGGAACCACATCACCAACAACAACTGAGAGAAACTACATTAGAGAAATTGAGATCACATGCCATCACATGGAAAATAAAAATGGGAAGAATCAGATCAAATAAAGTGTAATAATGGGGTTAGATCATATTTCAAATCAAAGATTGATCAAAGAAAGAAGCCAAATATTGATTCATGTCGAAGGGATCTCTAAAACACCAATGAGGTGACTTTCGAGTCTCCAGGGATGAGATGGATGAGAACTAAAGTTGTAGGGTTTGATAAAACCAAGTGGATGGAATGTTATAAAAATAAACAGTAGTGGGTAATTACACAAATCGTAATCCTCACTCGCGTCGTGTAATTCCTCGGGGTCAGGTTCCACAAAAAAAACTAACAACTCAGTATTTTATATATTTTTTAAACCCATAAAAGTTACACATCATGAAACCCCCATTCACATAGTGTAATATCCTTTCACTACATGAAGGCTCCCTACTCCCAACTTCTAACAACCGAACCCTCCAGACTTCTTCCAGAGATCCTCTAAGAACCTCAGTCTTAGAAAGCATTCAAAGGGTTGATCCACATGGATCTAGGAACTTACATCAAATAACCCTGAAAATATTATCTTCCTAGAGAATCCAAAACCAACCTGGAGAGAAAATAGAAAAAGGTTCATCCGAACAGCCACCCCGTGAGATACCTCTCAAGGACCTCGCCTCCATAGAATCTCAACCACTTAAATAAAGAAATAATGAGAAACCATGTGACACCCACAACCTGCTTCTAAACACTCTCCCTTGGGAGATACCTTTAAAAAGATATCAATCCATAATCAGCAATAAGAGGAAGCCATTTCATAACCAAAAAAGGTCTATAACCACCAAACGAACAATATTACAAGAGAAGAGATAAACATAAAATGACTCAGGGTACTGGGCACGTATCTATGACTCATATTTCTAGGTACTCTCCTCCATGCCACCATGCGGCCACAAGAACCAAACCAAGGGTATGGAACGCCCACACAACACCTTCTCCGGGCAGTCCTGGATCTCTATGGGTCACTCCTCAAAGTTCCCATCATCATCAACATCGATCTCGCCCCAATAGATGATGTGAGAGTCATCATTAAGATAACGAAGAATCTGTAACATGTGAAAACAAATTTTGTATCTGGATCATATGTAGGTAAAGTGCTACCTGATACGCTATGACTCAAACATGAACCAACACCTCAAAAGGCCTAACGAACTAGGAATAAAGCTTACTCCCATGACCAAAACTTCACTACCCATGATGGTGAGTCACCTTAAAAAACATGTGATCCCCAACATAAAACTACAAAGGTCTCCTCCTATGATCGGTGTAAGACTTATGATGATCTTGTGCTACCTTTTTCCACTCGTGAATCACCTGAAACATCTATTTTGTACTTTGTACCAGTTCCATCTTGAGGATTGCTGACTCTCCAACCCCAGTCTAGCACAATGGAGAATGGATAGTTCGTCCATACAAGGATTTAAATGGAACCATACTGATGGTGGAGTGGAAACTATTGTTGTAAGAGAAATCTACCAAGGGTAGGTGCCTCATCCACGAACCTCCAAAATCCAGGACACAAGAGTGCAACATCTCTTCAAGATTCTGAATGGTCCACTCTGTCTGACTGTCCGTATGTAGATAAATAGTATTTTTAAGGCATAGCTAAGAACCAAAAGCATGTTAGAGACCTCTTCAGACCTTATTGGTAAAATGTGGATCTCAATTGGAAATGATCGTCCTTAGGACTATGTGGAGTCTCGTGACTTCCTCCAGATAATACCTTGACAAAACCTCCACTGATCTCGACTCCTTGATTGATATGAAGTGGGATAATTTTATCAAAAGATTCCCTAAAACCCATATAGAATCATGGCCTCCCTAATATTGAGGTAAACCAGTAATAAAGTACATCGATATATCCTCCCACTTCCACTAAGTAACATCTAACAGATGGAGAAAACCATCGGGAACATGATGCTCGGCCTTCACCTTCTGGCAGACCAAACATCAAGACACAAACTATGCAACTTCATGATTCAACTCAAGTCACCAAAACCAACTCTTCAAATCTTGGTACATCTTTTTCATGCCAGGATTTACCGCTAAAGGTGAACTAAGTAACTCTCTAAGAACCATATCACGTGACGCCAAAGGAATGAAAATCCTTCCATGAAACAACACCTTATGTGGTTCATCCTCATAACAACCTTCAGGGACCATTCCACAAACAAATGGGTCTCTTTAGACCTCCACCTCAAGATCCCCCAACTGGGACTCTTCCTCCTACTACACTAGAGATGATTGAACCATCATCTGAAAAGTACAACCTCTACCCCAAACTTCTTCCATATCTAGATTAAATGTTGAAATATCTTCCATCACCCTCCACGAATCCTTAGATTCATGAACTACATTCCTACATGACTTCTGGATCAATGCATTGGCTACAAAATTCTATTTTCCAGGTGTATACGAAATTTCAATGTCGTGGGCCTTTATGAACTCCATCCACTAACGCTGGTGTAAGTTCAAGTCATGCTGGGAGAAAATATATCTCAGGCTATTATGGCCGGTGAAGACCACAAAATGCCCACCGATGAGGTAATGTCTCCACAACTTCAGAGAAAACTCCACTACCAACAACTAGAGATCATGGGTGGAATAGTTACATTCATGGGGATGAAACTACTGAGACCCATAAGAAATGATTGGTCTCTATTGCATGATAACACAGCCTAACCCCAGATGTGAGGCATCATAGAAAACCTCAAACTGAACTCATTCTACTGGAAACCAAATAACATGAGCATTAACTAACTTCTCCTTTAGATAATCGAAAGCTACCTAACATTGATCAGTCCACACGAATACCTAATCCTTTCTAGTAAATGTTTTCAGAGAAGTCGCAACCTGAGAGAAAATGGATATGAACCTTCTATAATAGCCTTAAATACCAATGAAACTCTACAACTCTACCACTATATTAGGGGATACCCAATACACAACTACTTCAATATTTGATAGATCCATAAATAATCTCTACTGGGATACAACATTCCCTAATAAACAGACTTATCAAGCCTAAAACTCACACTTTGAAAAATTCCCAAACAACTTCTCATGATAAAGAACTCCTAAAATAGAAAAGAATTTTCCCTTTATTATCCTCCTAATACATGGGGTATATAAGGATTTATTCGATAAAATTCACCGAGAACTTATCTAGGAACTCATAGAACACATCATTCATCATTCCCATGAAAATAGCTATAGAATTCAT
The DNA here is from genome assembly GCA_963277665.1 of Viscum album. Lineage (NCBI taxonomy): Eukaryota > Viridiplantae > Streptophyta > Magnoliopsida > Santalales > Viscaceae > Viscum > Viscum album. Next base: position 1,444,875,918 of record OY728128.1, read on the forward strand.
CTCACCAAACGGCACCACAATGAACTCGTAATTCAAATTACGACAATGTAAAGTATTCTTCAGAATATCATCATCCTTTACATGCATCTAATGATATCCAAACCACAAAATGATCTTCAAGAAACAACTTGTACCCTTTAGTTGATCGAATAAATCATCAATCTGTGGAAGAGGATAACAGTTCTTCACTATCACTCGGTTCAAGAAAAGATAATCGACCAACAACTGCAAACATCTGTTAGCCTTATTCATGAAAAAAACTAGTGCACCCCTTGGTGACACACTCAGCTGAACAAAATCTCACTATAATAGACCATTTATTTGTATACATAGCTCTCACATCTCAGAAGGTTCCATCCTTTATGGATACATCAAGAAAGGATACATGCCTCGCTCTAGCTCAATCTTGAACTCAATCTCCCAAAGAGGGCGTAATGATACAACATCTTCTGAAAATACATTAGGTTACTCTTCCGAAACCCTGAGAAACACCGAATATTGAATCTCTGATGAACTCAACATCACCTTAGTCGTTAAGGATGACAAGTAAGGAACACACCTTTGACCCATCCGAGGGTCTCTCTCACTAATAAACACTGCTGGATCTCTATCATCATTGAAGAACACCACCTTCCTCCTAAATCGATCCATTATACCCTACAACAAATAAATTAAATACATGCCTATAATGAAATCATATGGTTGTATCCATAAACATAGGAAATCTCCCCAAGAGAGGTGTTTCCCCAGCACTATCTCACAGTCTCTATATACTTCATACAATTCAACTCGACCTCCAACTAGTGTAGTCTAATGCCAAGAGCATTAGAATCCTCTCTACATCAAGTCCCAAGGCATGGAAAATGGTAGGTGATATTAAGTAGGGTGATTCCCCTGAATCAAACAAGGCATACACCCCAGTAGAAAATAAGAAAAGGATACCTCGAATGATATCCATATCACCTGTTGTTGGCAATGCTAAAGCATAAATCTGACCACAACCCACTCCACGACCTCTCTATCCCATCTAACGACCACCTTTTTGGCCACACTCTACTCTCAAAGGATAGGGAGTGTCTCGGGGTTGTCATCTACCTGCCTCATCTTCTCTTTATTGGTCTAAATCTAGTGTAACTTTTTGTAGTTGTCTCTACTGGAACTTCCTCAATGGAGGAACTTGAAGAGGAACACCTGGAAGAAACGAACTACTTAGAAAGGTCAGGTACTATCACCACTGATGACCTAGGCATTCACAAGAAAAAAAAGTGCATGTTCCCTTAGCATAGTCCTGAGAGTCGATGCCCCAAAGAAACAAGACATTGAGGGCTGGGACCTACCCCTAACCAAAAGGAAACTCTTCTTCCCTGAAATCAAGAAACCCCGAACCATTTCTCTACTTCATAATTAATCCTTTTGACTCCCATATCATGACAATCCGGTTCTAGATAATGTCCTCTAGATGACCTCTTCCCTCGCCAGCACCTCAATATATGTCATCAGTATAAATGGGGAGACCTGGAACTGGATCTATGAAAGCAAAGAATTATCGAAATGTCTCTCACTGGCCTCTTTATCTAGAAACAAGTCTAAATCATATTGCAGAATGTTTCTGAAATAGATCTCAAACTCTTCCACACTAGAGATTCTCTGCCAAAGGGTATGTTGCTCCTGATGACTAGGCCCCTTCACGGTCGAAGAAAGAAACTCGGACCTAAAATTCTCTTGGAACTTCTCCTATGAGACTGTTGAATCCTTGAAATCTCTGAGGAACAAGAACCACCACTACCTCACTTCCCCATGTAGCATCATCACAAAAAACGACACCCAGTGCTCCTTTTGAGCATGGATCGAACTGAAGGAAATCTTAACCTCCTCCAACTAGTCTTCTATAAATGCATCTAAATCGGAGCCTTCATAATTATGCAGACTCTAGAACTGAAACTCTCATAGTGTTCTCCTATAAGTTTCATCACCATCAACCTCTACTCTATGGTGATTAACTGGTACAACCTGCTAAAAATCTATCATGTGAACCTCATGAGGACATCAACCTGGAGTCATACCTGAAAAATGGATAACAATTAGATCTCCAAACCTAGAATATGTAAGACTCAATGTTAATTAATTGTTTTCTTTAATTCATTTTAGGTTAACATATCATGTGATCTACCCATTCAAACACAGCTACAAAGAAGAATGGTGCATGATCCTTTCCTAGCTCTCTACCCTACACCCAGCATCACTTCGTTTAATAGCCACTGTAAACATAAAGGTTTGTGCGTTAGACAACATGGGCCCTAAATATATATATATCAGCTGGTCTCCAGTGTTTACAATGATTTATAAATATAGATGACCCCATTTCTTTACAAACCCAAGGAACCTCACCTATTACTAACTACAAACTCTATATTATCCCTAATAATATAGCTCTGATACCACTCTGGTATGACCCCCTCCCCTCAAATTGTACCCTTCTTGGTCTGAAAATGGGAGAAGAAATATACTGACACCTAAGTTCGGCCTCCAGTAGGCCCCAAGTTGGACACTATTACCGAGGGTACAATTAACACACATATGGGAGGAATTGCCATAGAAGAGAACACATGAGAAAGAGAGAGATAAGATAGACACCAACCAACTCTTTTTCAGACTATAATAGAAAATAAATCAAAGTGCAGATATATAATGTCCTACAAGAACAACTTCAAATAAAATGGAAAACTGTAAGTACCAAAAGAAAGTAAAGATGACAATGACCATGAATCCCAAATAGCTCCTACAAAACCCCAATCTAGTAGTGACCAGCCCGATCTCCAACCTTCTACAACTAACCTAAAAAATAGTTTATATGACGTAGTGTGAGTATAATAGTATAATCAATTGGATCCTCCCTAGAGCCTCTCATGCAAAAGTAAAGAAATCATGTAAAATCATAGTGAAAAAAAAGTGATATTAACTCATAAAATAAATATGTATTCTAAGTTTCCAGCCTCATCATGGATACTCTCACCATGTATCACATAAAAGAGTATATAATGTAATAAAGAATATCAAGGGTACCCCGCTACCACTTCCCCACTGGTTTTCCACTTTTCCCCAACGTCACATGTCCTGAGCATCTCTCTCTAAAAAGTCTTTCCCGGAGACACCTAGGTAAAGTACTGTAGCCTACCCCTAGTGTAACACACTACCACCTCAACCATATAACCAAAAGGAACCATTTAGTTTCTGGGAGCCACCACATCCCGCATAACATATATCAAACATCGGGTATTATACTTCAAGCCATTACAGTCCATACACCGAGTAAGGATCCTCAATCCATCATAACCTATACACTTTATACCTATAGTAATCCTTAGGAAACTATATCTAGAATATATGTGTGTGAAATAACCATAAGCCATTATAGCCCTCTACACACATATATGGGGAAAACTAACCACCGTTCATACCAACACAAGTAACTACCAAGAGAAGAGAGTGGGGGGAAAGGGGGTAGTCATCCATTCATCCTCCCACTAGGATGTTGGGGAAAACACCCCCCCCCCCCCCCCCCATGAATTAGAATCCTTAGGGTGTCAGTTTCCCTAACCGATATGGTGGGTTAGTGTATAGAAACAAAAAAGTAAAAGATATAGTATATCTCATAACCACACTATGGGAATAACCTATTCTTAGACTCAACTGTAGCTAACTTTTCTCGAACTCCCAGCTACCACTGCTAAGACTAGATATCATATAATTACAAAACCATTTAAAGAGCTATATTAATCATAATATACCTTTTAATTGGTTTCACTTTACATTAATTAATTATTTAACCATTAATTAACCATTATCATATTTCCACTTTACTTCCATTAGCAACATAATAAATATCCATGCCCTCCAGGAACAACCAAACCAAGTCCACACCTTCTCAGAAACATAACCTCACATTTGCATCTCACTAAGATCCAACCCCAAGGAATCAACATCATTTATTAACAGCATTATTAATTTTCCATAATTCCAAGTACTCTAAGAAAATATTATAATATACCAAACACAAGGGGCCCAACACGGTGAATAGATGAACTACCCGTCGAGTCTTTACCACCTATAGTAGAAGCATAGAATCATCCATCCTTGAGAAGCTAAACACAAAAATCACATGGAATACCTCACATGTCTATGCCTCTTTTAGAAGGAGGTTAAGCAAGAACAGTTGCCTCAAGTAGTGGGGGAATTAAAGAAGATAACACACAACAGATTCAACAATAATCCACATTCATATCAACAGGTAATCCTATTTTCAACCCATTTCATCAACTCTTGTGTCCTTCATAACACCCACTTGCATAAACCGATACATCTCTCAACTATAGGTGTCAGTTACTACCATAACCACTGAGAATCCCTACCTCACATATCACAACATCCATCCAGGCTCAGCCATCCTAGGCTCACAACATATCCGGGCCTCTCTTCCCCCACAACTACAACAAACATCCAGGCTCACATCATATCACAAGTAGTATGAAACAACAAAGAAATAGGATAATGGCCCTAAAACAAGGCATTAAACCTTCACACACAACAATATCTCATAGCTCCATGCATAAGGAACTTGGCCTTTAAATAAAGTGGGTAACTCATACCCAACAAGACATTATATTTATCACACAACTGGTTCTTTATTAAATTTTGAATTAACTGATTCATTAACACAAGTTACAACTATGGGAAACCTAAACAAATATCTATCAAGCTATCATAAATTAATTTAACAAATAATTTGGAATTCCATTATTCAACAAGAACAAACATGATTTAGGTTTATAAACCAATTCAATTAATCATGCTTACTGTATTAGTTTGATTTTCATCAAATTACAAAAACAACTAGATTCATAAACATGCCTCTTTAAACATTTATCCAATTAATTATCAATTAATTTTTTCTTAACATTATTTACCAATTTCCATAAAGAACAAATAATCGAGGCATAAATATCACACTATCTATAAAATTAAGAGGCAACAACATCATTAAACAAAAACATATGATCGATACCTATTCTTTTATGAGGTTCAATATTTATTCTGTTAATTGCATTATGATACAGTGGGATAAACCATGTTATCTCTAAAATTTCATGTAAATAAAAAGAGAATAAATGAACCCCCTACCTAAAAAGGTTTTAGAAATTCTTCACACGAGAACAGTCCACACAACGGATCACCATCACCTCTCCCATAATAACGACATCCACCCAAGGATATTGTTACACCACCGCACCAACAAAAACCGAGAAAAAATCCATTAGAGACATGGTGATCACATTATATCACATGGGAAAGAGAAATTGGAGGATGTGGATCGATGAAACCATAAGAACAGAGGTGGATCATACCTCAGATCAAAGACAGATCGAAGAAGGAAGCCCGAGATCAATTCCTGTCAAAGGGATCTCTAAAACGCCAAGGAGGGGACTACCGGGTTTCCTAGGATAAGAGGGATGAGAACTAAATCCATGGGGTTTGATAAACCTGAGTGGACAGAATTTTATAAAAATATACATCAATGGGCCATTACACGATGTGCAATCCCCACTCACGTCGGGTAATGCCTCATGGTCAGCTTTCGCTGAAAAAACTTCCGCCTCATCATTTTATTTATTTTTTGAACCTTGAAAAGTTACACATCGTGAAACCACTATTCACTCAATGTAACATCCTTTCACAACATAAAGGCTCCATAATCCCATCTTATAATGATTGAACCCTCTATACTTATTTTAAGAATCCTCCAAGCACCTTGGTATTGGAAAACACCCAAAGGGTTTATCCATGAGGATTCAGTTCCTTAAAAATAATTTATGCATAGACTAAAAATTTTGAAGCTACCAAGAAGGAAATAATATGAAAAATGACTAAATTCAATGTAAGATTAACCTACTTTAAGTTATATCCACAGACCATGATGAATCATGAGTGTTGATTTGTTGTGCCGAAGTTCCAATGACTATATTTTAGATAATTTAATGATGTTGTTAGAGGAGTTGAAGATTTCAAATCTAAGATGATTATTTTCTAACTCATACTTCGAGAAGAGTATTTTAAAAATATAGGGAAGTATCATATGAGATAAGTATATGAAAATTAAAAACACAACAAAAAAATCTAATGTACTAATCTTACATTCTCTTGGTCTACGACACTCTATTTTCTACACAACTATAAAAAACCCAATTAGAATCCTAACTAACTTATACATCCATTATATAACTTATTATATAATAATGCATGGATAATAGAACCTTTCTGAAAAACAAATATGATCGGAGAAGAGTTGCATCATATTTTTCAGTACACTTTACCCTCTCTCTCTCTCTATTTCTATTTAGTTTCAAGTTGTGATTATAATATCTGGTATATTTTTTTGAACTTTATATACATTATAAATAGGAGTAATAAAATACTCATTCCTTTTTCATATTTTCTTTTATTCTCCCATGTATAATTATGTAATATTCTTTGTTTATATAGGACTTCCTCTATGTAGTTTTCTGCTTGTAACATGATCCAGGTTATGGATTAGTTCAAATGATCAAAGTTGTGGATCATTTTATTTATAATAAACATTTTTGGATGTTTTTTATAATAAAGTAGAGATTAATATTTTCTATATTGAAACAAATCCTCTTTTAAAAAATTCCACTGTGATTTTTTTTTCTTTCATTCCTATATTTTTCACTCAGTGTTTTAAAAATTGTGTTTTTGAAAAGAAAATTTTGATAGTTATAAATTATCAATGATATATATTATTTATTGTGAGTATAATAGTTTAAAAATTTAAGGTGATTTCATTTTTTATTTATTATTGATTTCTTCCCTTGATAATGTATTTTTAAGCATCAAATTATATATACCTACTATATTTTTTAACTAGGCTATGTTTAAATTGTATGATTAAATATAATTTTAAAAATATATGCTTTTTAACTTGGATGATCAATTAACCCCACTCTTGATCATTAAATTAGAACTATCATTTGAAATCAAGGAATGTTCTTTATATATATCTCTGTGTTTACCTATTTGTTATATTAATTTCTTTAGACGTTGATCAGGTCCTAATGAAAAAATATTAGTTATTTTTAAAAAATATTTAATATTTATGGATTCTTCTAGACCTAATGGACATAATTTCAATTTAACTCCATCATTTAATGGTAAAAATTATGCTCAATGAAATTTCAAAATGAAAATTTATCTTGAAATCATGATCTTTGATATTTTTCATACCATAGAAGATAAATATAAAAAACCCAAAGCACCTAGGAAATTTTATAATGATGAAACTAAATCCATATATGATTTTAATTTTAATGCTATTAATTTCATATTTTTTATTTAGTATAGAAATAATTTAATCATATTTTAGGATTTGATACTTCTTATCAAATCTAGGATACCCTTTTTATGTCTAATAAAGGAACATAAAATGTTAAAAATATTAATTTGAACACATACACTTCCAAATATAATACTTTAAAAATGAAACTTGATGAGTCTATTTAGTTAATTTACTTCAAGTTCAATGAGATCATAAATATAATGATTTCTATTAAAAAACCTATAGATGAAAAAAAATTATGTGTTAAGAATTTTGAGAAGTCTACCTGAGAGATCAAGAAGTACAAAAATTTCTATCAGAGATTCATGTGAAATTAGTAATCTTCAAGGTCAAAACCTAATAATAAAATCAATGGTGTATAAATAATAACATAAAGAATACAATGATTGTGTCGAACCAAAAAAATAAATGTATATTATTTAATAAATTTTAATCTAAACCAATGGAAGTAGTCAAATATGAAAGTATAAGTGGAAGTGAATTAAACTTGTAAAATGGTGAAGATATGGCTCACTTAGCCACAATATATTTGAATTTATATAATAATAAAAAAATTAAGAGGATCAAATTTCAAAGAAAAATATGACATGAAGTGAAATGGGAAGAAACAAAACACGTCTATAGAAGTTATAGGTAGTGAATATAAAATAAGGGGGAACATCAAATCTAACTTCTATAAGATAAAGTAGAAAAACAAGTTTGTTTATAAAGGAAAAAAGACCAAATAATTTGATGAAGTAATCCTGGATTTCTTTAGAGGAAAACTCCAATGATTTAGACTATTCTAGTTATTATGAAAGTAAAAAAAGATAATTTTTATTTCATGGACATTTCATTAGAGGTACACACTACTTATACTCCTAATAATAATATTTTAGATGATTCCAAAATGAACAATGAATAATTAAAATAGTATTTCTATAGAACCCCATCAAATAATAAATAAATAATTACATGATTTTATCAAGGGTTACACTTTCATACATTTCTTGGATTTTTTTAGTTTAGATCTTTAGATAATTGGGTAAAACATTACATAAAAAATTTTATAACTTCATATAGTGTAAATTTACTTTCACAAAATTTGGTATTTAAGTCTATACCCATGTTTCATTCAAGGTGTTTTTTCTTTGTTTAATATGATTCACCATAGAAGAAATATAAACCTTTATAAAACTTATACTCATCCTTAGATTCATTTAATAAAATTTTAAATCATGGGATCAATAAAAAATATCATTAAGTTATATAAAAATAAAGTGATCCCATTAGTCTAGTGAAAACATTAAAACCTATGAAAATTTTTACCTCTTTCCCAATAAAATTTTTAGCAAAAAAATAAAAAAACATTAACATGAAAAAATAAACCTTTGATCAAAGAAAACATTTTATAACCCATTATTAGGCATATAAAATCTATGAATTCATCTTGATGCATGTTTAAAATCATAAAAACATTTCTCATCTTTCATATGTACAATTTTCTAAACATTCACTACCTCAATAAATCAAAAGATTTCCCTAAAAACCCATTTTCAGTAATAATATAGGTAAATTAGAGAATCATATTCATAACCCATTATCAATCATGTTTAACATGTATTAGAATAACTAAATTATAATTAGTTTTATAGGAGTAACCCACTTGGTTATCTTCTCATTTGCACCTTCTAAGACTAAGACATTACCTAATTCATTGGAGAGCTATATTGGGTTCACTAATCATCATGAGCTATATCAGGTTCACCCATCATCATATATATTTATCTATTATTGTATCAAGAACAAAAAAATAATAATCTTACACTTTTTCATCGCAAAACCTCATTTGAACCCATAATAAAAAAAACTTTCCATTTTCTCACAATCATAATGATAAATATCATTTTTCTATAAAAACTCATGAAAATAAAAATTTATAGAAGAAAAATAATAGGTTATAATTTTAAAAACCATATTAAATTATAGATGAATCTTGATAATGAATAAGGATATGACAGCCATAAAAGGTGGTATTTTCATATATATTAAAAACATTATTTTTTATTTTGGTAAAGAAATTCAAAAAAGAGTCATACATAAAACATTAAAAACATTAATTTTTAAAACATTGAAAATAAATTCAAAAAAATAATAAATTAACTTTAGAAACCTTTTAAGACTAAATAAGTACATTATTGAAACATTTAAAATAATATGTATATGGAGTATAAATATTTTAAAGCATTTAAAAACAAAGTTTTAAAGGAATAATATAAGTAGCACAACATCCAGGATTGACCAACACAACTCTTGATGATCAACAAAGATTACTTTTTTTGAATATTTTCTTGATAGAGGAGCCTGATGGCTATGTGTTTGTGAGATCACCTTTAGGTATTTTTTCTGGACGTGTCTATAGTGACATGGTGCATGTTAATATCGATCATGATATCTGGGAATCGAAGAAGTGGTGTAATAATGTTCCTGTGAAAATGAATTTCTTAGTTTGGAGACTCATGAACAAAGCCTTTCCTACCAATGAAAACATTCAGAAGAGGGGAATTCACCTGGTGTCTCATTGAAAATGATTCCATAGTCCACAATAAGAAATAGTGTGTCACTTATTCTTTGATGGGGAATTGGTGCATGGTATTTGGGGTTATTTGGATCTTTGTATGGGAACCATGGTGTTTGTAGATACTATGACTGCTTTCCTCATGAGTTGGTTCTAGGATACGGGATAGAATAAGGCAGCGATATTTTTTCATGGGGTGGTTTTCAATGTAGTCTGATGGGTTATATGGGAAACCAAAAACAAGGTGTAGGAATGCAAACAATTATCATTTATTTGGATTAAATTATACATTAAATCCATTGTGGTGGAACTTGAAGGAATTTTTTTGGGTATAGGATCTGAAACCTTAGTATGTAGATTAATCCCAAGATCTTCTGTGGTTACTAGGAAAGAAAGAAGCAGCATGGGGAGATGGTTTTCCTAAAGACCTCCAGAGTCTAAAATAAAAATTAATGTAGATGATTATTTCCAACATAGATAAATGAGTGGAGGAGGCCAAGTGAGTTATAGCAGAGGCTATGTTATTTTTGGATTCAGTGCTTTTTATGGGCTGGGAAACTCCATAAGAGTATAAGCGAGGGTGATGGATAATGGTCTCATGTTGTGAAGACTCTACAATTTCATCATTACAGAGGTAGAATCGGATTATAATGTTCTCGTTGGGTTCTTGAATAGAAAGTCCAATTCCCAATGGGAGATTACTTATTTTATTATGAGTTTTAGGAAGACTATAAATCACATTATGGATATCAAACACACATAGAGGGAAGGTAACTTTGTTGTTGATGCCTTGAAAAACAAAGGGGATCCTAGGGAGCCCATTATTTTGTTATTACATATAGGATCCTTACCAAAATAATTAAAAACTCATTATTAGGGGGATGACTTGCGGATCCATCACTCCCCCCCCAAGCTTTTGTGGATGGATTTACATTGAAAATCTATATAATGAATGGTGATGATGTTTTAAATAAAAATTACTTCCCTCAAGTCCCAACTCATTTCATTTATGTGTATACCATCCTGAGTAATGAAATTATATTAGTTTCATACTTACATTATACAATTTTTAATATTAAAACATTATAATTATTCTATTTATTCCATTTTTATCGAGTTTTATTTAGTTACTAAAAAGGTTTAGTTCACGTCGGACATTTTGAGGATGGTGGATTTATAACCTCAAAATAACATTGGTGTGTTAAACATGGTCAAATAATTTATGGTTCAATTAACCCTAGAATCATAAAAATAATATAATTATCATATTTATACATTAAATACACATTTAAAACCAACCATTAAAATTTTCCATGAAAAATGAATCACGTCATTTCATGGAGATGGTAGACTATATGAACGCATGAATTATGTTTTCATTTTTCTATTAGGTATTAGATAAATAAATTAGATAACATTTAATTTTATAGAATCATAAATATTTCATAAATTCCATATTTATTCATTATTTCCTTCCTTATGATCATCCATATAAGTTGTAAATTAAAAATGAATCACATCACTTTGTTGAGGTGGTAGTCCATACGTACGCACGAGTGACGTTATCATTTTATAATGGATAAAAGGGTAATAAGGTAAGTAATATATTATATTTAAATAATTTTAATTATGTCATGGATATAACATATATTTAATTTATCCATAATTTTAACCATCTATATGATCTGGTGATGAAAAATGAAACACATCGCATCGTGTATATGGCAGTCCACATATACGCACGAGTAATATTTTCATTTCTCAAAGGATGGAAGGGGATAGAAAAGGGGTTGTAAAATAATAATAAACAATATATTTTGATACATTTAAGATGTAAATGATATTATTTCATCATGATAAAATATTATTTCAAGAAGGTAGAATAAGAAATAAATATGAAACATTCAGTTAAGAAATATACCTCTTATTTGGAAAACCTCCCATGGATTATGTCTTAAGCCTTATTAGGTCGGTATTTGGGTGAGGCCATGACCTCTAGGACATGGGGAGGGATTTTGGGAAGATATTTGGGGTATCCTTGGTCAATTTAATTGTATCAATGTGTGTTAATAAGTGATAATAGGGAGTTCCCTTTTGTAAGAAAGGGGATTGGTCCACCTATAAATACCTAAAAGTTTTAAATATATTAGTTTAATTTCTCAAAGGAAAGTGGAAAAAAATAGAAAAACGTAGAATCTAATATAGTTTAAGTTTTAAATAAACTCAATAAATCATGTTTATACAAGTTTTATAAATATTTTATGCCTTATCTATATGTTTCACCCCCCTGTTAACCCTTTTAACCTTTATCGGGTGATAAAGTTTTACCAGGGTTACTATTCATAATGGAAAAAAATGAAATTTACTTTATTTAAATATTTTAACATCATAATTAAAAATATGGAATCAATTTTACCATATTAAATTTCTATAATTTGTAGAAAATTAATTTTAATATAAATAAGCATGCTGTAACAAAAACAGCTTTTAGAAAAATGACCTTTTTAACCTTAAAAATGATTTTATAACAAAATAAAGTATAGTGATGAATAATATAGAATTAATTAGTTTATTTTTAGTATAATTTTACATTTTAATTTAAAAAAATCCAAAATATAATTTTATTTTTTAAAATACTTGAAGAGAAATTGCACTTTTAATAATAATCGGTATTTTTCACTATTCACCCAAAAATCAATCCAGAAAAATCACAAAAATTCACTCTATGATTGATTATATATTAGGATTAAAAAATTTAAGTCATTTTTTCAAATTAAAATTCTAAAATTTATAAATTTATCTTTTAATAGAAACATTGTAGAACATAATAAAATAATCTAATTAAATTAAATTATTCCTTTTTTGAGAGAAAAATAATTTGAAGTTGTTTATAAAACTATGATGATTATGAATCCATGAAAATTAATACATAAAAATTATTAGAATTATTTATTAATAGGATTTCCTAGGTTATCACATTATTTCACCTTAAATAAATTGAATCCTTGTAATTTTGTTTATTAATTAAATAAGTGAGGTTATTTTTTCCTCAACGATTTTTCTAATTCCTCTATTGCTTCCACAATCATGTGATTATAACATAAAACTTTAACCTAGTTACTCGCCTTATTTCATAATACATACTCTTTTTTATCTAAAATTTGATCTTAATTTTCTTCATAAGATAGATTCTCCTCAAATAATACCACTTTACGGATCATAAAATGACATGCATCAGATACATACTTCCTTAGAAAATAAATATGAACACATAATGTACCTCAGTTAAACTCAGAGGTAAGGCTACCCATAAAGAAAATAACCCCACTTTATCAAGAATTATGTAGGGCCTAATGAACCTTGGGATTAATATTCCTTTTTTACCAAATCATATTACACTTTTCCAGGGATATAATTTATAAAAAACTGGATCTCCTAACTCAAACTAGAGATTTTTTATCTGATTATCAGTATAAATTTTCTTCCTCTCTAAGCTACCCTCATATAGTTTTGAATCATCATTACCTTCTCAATCATTTAATCTACCAACCCTGGTCCAAAAAACTTCCTTTCACTGATTTCATCCCAATATGAAGAAGTTCTACATCGTTTTCCATATAATGCCTCAAAATTTTTCATATTTATACAAGAATAAAAATATTTATTATAAGAAATTCCACCAAATAATTATATTGATCCCAACTTCCCTAATAATCCAATGAGAAATATTTAAGCATATCTTCCAATGTTTGAATTTATTGCTTTGATTTTCCATTGGATTGAGGATGAAAATATGTACAAAAATTTAATCAAGTACCCAATAAATTATAAGGTCCTTTCTAAAAATTAGAGTTAAATATTAGATCATGATTAGATACAATAGAGATAGAGACTCTATGTAGTCTAACTCTTTAGTTAAACGATCAATCATATCCCAAATAACATTATTACCTCAATATATATTTGGTAATCCCACCATGAAATCTATGGATATATTCTCCCATTTCTATTCAGTCATTGGAAAAGTATGAAGCATCCCCTTCAGTAATTGTTACTCAAATTTAACCTGTTGACATGTGAAATATTTCATAGTAAAATTAGTAATATATTCTTAATTACACCCCACTAATAATATTTTCGAAGGTATTTTTACATCTTCTTGTTTCCAGGATGAATGAAAAATAGAGAGATATGAGTTTCACTCAATAATTCCTTCTTAAACTAGGAATTAGTTGGCACAAAAAATATTTATAAAATTATCAAAACACCTTCTTTTTCAATGTTAAATTCAAGTAACATGCCCTTATTAAAAAATTCTACCATTTATTCCAAATCAAAATCCTCCTTCTGAGAATGTTTAATTTCATTGAACAAAGATGACTACACTAACACCTAAACCAAAATAGATGGAGTTTCTACTTGCACAATTTTTGGGCTAAACTTTATTAAATAATTAACTATAGGGTCATTTTCTAAACATAAAATGGTTAATGATACATTATATTTTTGAATCATGACATAAAATACCTTTTTTTTTCTTTACACAGATGATAGTGAATCATGTTATCATAATCCTTTATCAGTTCCAACCATCTTCTCTACATAATGTTCACTTCTTTTTGAGTGAATATATACTTAAATATTTTATAATAAGTATATATTTTATATTTTAAACCATATAAAATATTCCTACAAATTTTTAAAGAAAAAACCAATAATTCAAGATTAAGCTCATGTGTATGGTAATTATACTCATGGGGTTTTAATTAATGTGAAGCATATGAAATTACTCGATAATCTTAAATTAATGTACAACTAAGTCTCCTAAAAGAAGAATCATAATAAATAAAAAAATTACCATTTATTATTGAAAGGATAACATGGTAATATTAAGAAATATTTGTTTCAATTCCTAAAAACATGCATCACATTCCATTAGTAAGATGATTTTTACTCCTTTTCATGTTAAATTAGTTAGTGGGAAAGATAATTAAGAAATTTTTTCTACAAACCAATAATATTATCCCACTGATCCAATAAAAAATCAAATTTTAGAGACATTTTTAGGTAATGGCCACTCTCACACCACATTAGTTTTATTATGATCAATGATTATTCCATATTCAAAAACAATATTTCCAAGGAATGAATTCTATTGTAGCCAAAATTCACATTTACTAAATTTTAAATAAAAAAAATCTTTTAAAGTTTTAAAAACAATAATTCTGTGTTTTTAATGTTCCTTGTAACTTTTATAATAAAATATTATGTCATCAATTAAATCCACCACAAATTTATCTAAATACTCATGAAAAAATTCATTCATAAGGACCATAAATACAACATGTGAATTAATGAACTCAAAAGGTATAACCACAAACTCATAATTCCCATATATAGTATGGATTTTAATCATCATAATTTCTTCCTCATTAATCCTCTGCTGGTGATACCTAGACTTGATATTAATCAACCAAAAATAATAAGCACCCTTGAGCTGATCAAACAAGCCATTGATATAAGGAAAAAAATACTTATTCTTAACAGTGATGTTATTTATAGTTATATAATCAATGAAATGTATCATGGAACTGTCCTTATTTTTAAAAAACATAATAGGATAACACCAAGGTTTTTTGATAAGGTGGATGAAACCCTTATCAAGAAACTCCCATAACTACCTTTTTAATTCTATAATTTCTATTTTAGTCATTCAATGAGGTGGTTTTAAAAATAGATTAGTATCCATCACTAAGTCAATAGTAAATTCAGCATCCTAATGATAAATAACACTAGAGGAATCATCAATAAATACTTCCAAAAATTCATTTAATATTGTAACATCAATAATTTTAACAATTTATTTATTTTCAATAACATGTTCAAGATAACTTTCACTTTAATCTTTTATCAATTTCGAAATTTCTTGATATGTTATTGATGGTATGAATCTATTTTTATATATAAACTAAAAATCATTTAGAAAAAAAACATTTTTAGCTCTATAATATATATTATAATGATAAACTAAAATCCAATACATACTCAAAATAACCTAAAACTATAAAATGGGAAAGAAAACAAGGTTTTTAGGAAAAAACATTCCATATATGATAGAAGTAAGATTTATATAGATTCTTGTTACCATTATACTACCCCCATGAGTTTTTACTAAGAGTTATAAATCCATTTATTAAAATGGTAATTTAAATTTACTTGAAAATTTCCTAGATAATAAATAATTTTTAGACCCTGATTCAGACAAGACATTTACCTAATTTTAATAAACAAGTAACATACATGTCACCACATTATTTGATGGTCCCACGTTATATTTAATAGTAGAAATAAAATTTTATACACTATTTCTTTTTCATCTAAATTATTCACACCTTTAGTAACTAACTTTATACATTTGTTAGCATAATTTCCCAACTCATTGCAATTAAAAAATCTTACCGCTAGCTGACTATTGTTTTTTTATTTATTTTTCTGATCAAAAATATTTTCCTTATAGTCATGAGACAAATAAACCAACTTACCTCATCGGTAACAGTTCCTTAATCTTATCAAACATTATTTAAAATGTCTTTTACCATACTTAGGAAATTTAGGGGGATTATCTTAAAATTTATTAGTTGATTACTTCTTCATTTATTGCAACCTATAATACTTCTACCCTTGTTGTCCCGAAGTACATAAGTGTTAGAAAATCCATGTCAACTTTCTTTGCATGATGAAAAACCTCTTAATAACTTATAAATTTATTATAGGGAAATTTTATTTGTAAATTTTTTTTTAAACCTATGTAAAATCTATCAATTTTACAATTGTGGTCAAAAATATTATTTGATGCATACCTAGCTAGTCTTATAAAATTTTCTTCATAAGTATCCATTGAGTCTATTAGCTTTTTCTTGAACTCTGTAAATTTTCTTTCTATTCTAAGTTGAATAAAATTTTGAAATAATTCTCAATAAAATGATATTTAAAGACCATTCACTCCATGGAATCAATCTAATCCTTTTTCCTTAGTATTATTAGTTAGATACCACCATCAATCGAGTTCACCTTCAAAAACATAAATAACAAAATTACCATTTAATATTCTATACATACAAAAAAATAAAATAACTTCCCCAATGTATATCCTTCCTTCATATTTAACCTAGTATGAACAACCATCGAAATATGGAGGGAGATTTTTCATGAATTTATTTATTGTAGACATGTTCCTTTAGAAAGAATTTGGTCTCTATCTCATGGGTTTCACCATTAATAACCCATTTAAACTAAGTTAACAATGACACAATATTATCGACGCTAACTATTCTAGGTTATTGATTCAAAAGGTTATTATATCATTGTTTCCTTTATTCTTTAGTTGCCATATTTTTTCTGTGGAAAAACATTTTGAATAAACATTAATTAGATAAAGAAACATGGAAATATTCAAAGTTATCTCATAATAATATAAACAATAAATCTGAATCTTTTATGAGTGTCTTTTAACATTATCTTATCCTTTTAAGGTATCTAAATCTTTACATTGATACTAAAAATAGTACCTCATCATATAATAAACTCATAATTACATGATTTATAATAAGGGTTACACTTTATAACATTTATAGGATCCTTTTGGTTCAGATTTTTTGAAAATTAGGTAAAAAAATTACATAACAAAGAAGGTACTTTCACACAGTGTATGTTATTTTCTATAAAAATAGGGATTTATGTTTACACACCATATTTTATTTAAGACACGTTTTCTTTATTTAAATTAAGACACCATATTATAAATCTTAACCTTGATAATTTCTACTAATCCTCATATTCTATGAAAAATAGTTTAAAATATGGGATGAAAAGAAAAAAAAAATATCAGTAAGGGATATAAAAATAAAGGAGTCCCATTAGTCCAATAAAAACATGAAAACCCATGAAAACGATTACATATTTTCTGATAAAACTTCGATCACATAAAAAACCACTTATTAAAATCAACCTTTTCTCAAAGAAAACATTTTATAAACCATTATTAATCATAGTAAAATCATGAAGGCATCTTAAGGCAGGTTTAAACTTATGGAAACATTTCAAACATTCACCTTTAAAAGTTCATAAACTTTCCTTTCCTCATAAAATCTAATAATTTCCATAAATAAAAAATTGGAATCAAAATATATATATCTTGGAAAATCATATTCATAATCCATGTTCACTCATAACCCATTATATAACAAATAAATCCTAGTTAATTCTATATGAGTGACCTACACTATTTTCTCCCTCATTTTCACCTTTTAAGACTAAGTCATTCCCAAATTCATTGGAAAGCTATATCAGGATCACCCATAATAATGAGATATTTTATGTTCACCTGTTATCATATATAATTCTCAAGTACTATATCATAAACAAAAAATTATTAAGATTTCTCTTTTTCATTGAAAACCCTCATCTGAAACCATAAACAAAACACTTTTCTTTTTCACACAATCATAAGGAAAAATATCCTTTTTATTTTAAAGCATATAAAAATAAAAAAAATTCTTATAAGATAAAGAAAGGGGTACACTTTGAAAACCCTTGTCAACTTCTAGATGAATCTTGAAAATGAATAACTATTATCATGGTGGGAATAATCAATCAAGACATATATGTTAAAAAACATTATTTTTGAAATTTTATAATGAAATTCAAAAATGAATCATATGGAAAATTTTCAAAAGATTCATTATTAAAAATTTATAGATGAATTTAAATATAGTTGAAAATTTCCTTTATAAACCTTTTAATCATAAATAAGATCATTTTATAGGCATTTAAAATAACATGGGCAAGGAGGAGATAGAGTTTAAAACATTTAAAACAAAATTTTAAAGTAAAATCCCTTACCTTGAGTCTTGACTCAGTTCATTCATATGTATACCCACCTATGTAATAAAATTATATTAGTTTTCTAATTGATATAAAACCTTTTTCATATTTATTCCATTATCTTTACTCCCTTTATTTCATTTGTTTCCAAGTTTTATTTAGATACTAAAATGGTTAAGTTCATGTTGGATGTTTTGAGGATGTTTAGTTTGTAACCTAAAAAAACATTGGTGCATTGACCAGGGTCAAATGGTATATTGTAAAGACCCGTAAAATTCAAGGGAAATTTTTTCTTAATTTTCTTTGGAATTTTACAAGAGCGCGGTTTCTGACGGCACCTGATTCCGAGGCCCGGAGTACCCGGAATCAATTTCCGAAGTTTGGCTCGGGTACGTTCAGTGAACGAACGAGCGGGAATTCCTAACTTTTGATCCGGTGCTCGGAATTGAAATCCGAGGGCACCGATGAACTTGCAGCACCGATATTCACTTAAGGGGACCTTTTCGGAAGTTGCGTTTATTACGGGTTGAAAGTTAGTTTTTGGGTTTTTAGATTAAGTTAAATAAAATTTGTGAAATACAAATTTTTATTTTAACTTGATGTTTTTTTTTATAAATCCTTCCAAAGGGAGTTGGGAGTGGGACCCACATCCACTTAACCTCCCTTGGGAGGATTAAGTGTGGTGGGGCCCACACGAAACCCAACCTTCCATCTTCCCTCAAAACTCCCATTAACCCTCCTTTTAATTAATGTTTGACAACTTTAAGTATTAATTGAGGTGAGTTGTTCAATTCAAACCTTTGAAATTCATGTGGTAAAGTTATTTAATAATATAAGCTTAAAGCTTATTTTATTCTGGTTGAATTTATTTTACCACCTTTAGAGGAATTTTGGGAGCTTCTCCTTCTTCTTCTTCTTCAACTCTGACGAAGAACACGAAGAACCTTCGAACTTCGACGAAGAACTCCACGTTCTCGGGAACCGTCTTCCGTGACGACATAACCGCGACATCGACGTTCTTCTTCCGTGACGCCGACCACCACGACGCTCGACTTCCGCGAATCGTTATCGATCATCGAACATCATTCCAGAACCAAGGTAGGGGTTTGTCCTTTTCAAATTACGTGTTTCATTCCCTCAAACATGAAAGAATAATCTGTTGGGCGTAGTTCCAAATTTTATTAAAAATTTGTGAAACGTTCATTGTTGTGTTTATACGATTGGCCAACTGTTATCATTATAATGGGAGGAGACCGGACCGCATGAACACGGCTGATTCTCCTCCCCCTTCTAATCTTTCGTGTTGATTTAGCGGAGACAGCGCGGTGTCGTCGCACCGCGCAGGAACAAATGAATTTATGGCCAGAGAGAGCAGCGATAAAGAAATGCGGTGCTGACGCACCGCGTCGTTGTTTACGAAAGAGACCGCGGCCGGAGACGGGCCGCGGCGGAACGAGGAGGCGACCGGCGGCCGGCCGGGCCGCCGGCGCCGGAGATCAAGAAGGGCTGCGGCCCTACGGCCGTGGCGGAGTAGACAGGGGCGGCCGGCCTCGCCGGCCGCCGGAGATCGGTAGAGCCGCGGCGATGGCCACGGCAGAGAAGAAGAAGGCGGCCGGCCGCGCCGGCCGCCGGTTTGGATAGGAGGCGGGACCCGCGGGCCCCGCGTGAGAAGAGAAACGGCCTGCCTAAGGCCGGCCGAGATCTGAAAAAGGGGGGGGGGGGGTTTACCCCCCGCGTGCGGCACATGCGCGGCACCTGGCCGCGCCGCCGCTGGCCGGGCCGGGTCGGTCCGACCCGGTTAGGTTCGGATCCAGGTCGGGTCGACCCGGTTCCGATCAGACCAGGGGGGGTCGGGCCGGGTCGGCCCGGACCCGGACCCCCCATTTTCAAGACAGTTTCGGTCTTTTGGCCATAACATGAGCCACGGACCTCCGAATGACGAACCGTCTATGGAAACGCGGTCCTTGGATCGAGACGGTCGTTTCGGTATATCGCACTCAGGGTTTCGGAATACTTTGAGTTCGGCCGGGTTGGTTCGTTCACGAAACCAACCGGGCCCTCAGAGCGGAAACCCTCATATCTTGAGCTACGGACGTCCGATTGACGTGTCGTCAGCTTTGTTGTGTTCCTCTTAGTGAGACGGATCTTTTGGCATACTTTGCCCGAGGTTTGGACGCAGGTGGAGTACTGTCGGGTTGGTTTTGTCTTAAAAACCAACCGGGCCCCGGGGACGAAAATGCCAATAACTCTCAGACCGGGCGTCCGATCGACGCGCCGTCTGTTGCGTTGAGTTCCTGTTGACGATACGGAACTTTTGAATACATCAACTGTGGACTTTGTGTCAGTTGATGTATCAGCCTCTCGGCTCGTGGAGCGGACCCTCCGAACGAGCCTGCTTTGTGCGGAAACCCTAGTGCTGGCTGCGACTGTGACTACTTCTGCTACTACTGCTACTATGACTGCGACGACGACAGTACAGAGATCCTGTGTGGATTCGACGACGACGACTACAGCACTCAGCGATCCTACATTGATCAGTGCTACAGGTCCTGTGTGGGCCCGATCCTGTGTGGGTCCGATCCTGTGTGGGTCCTTGCGCTCAGCGGTCCTGTGTGAACCAGCGCCTACAGGTCCTACGTGGGCCCGATCCTGTGTGGGTCTTTTGCGGGGGTTAGTTACCTATCTATCCTTCGTGGGTCCGACGACTTAGATGGATCAGAGATCATCTTTATCGTCTTTCGAAGAAGTATACCTGTGTGAGCGGAATCCTGTTGATTTCCTGTGTGGATTGTGTTGTGCTATCCTGTGTGGATTACGTTTTGCTTTCCTGTGTGGAATACGTTTACTTTCCTGTGTGGACTGAGTTGTACTTGGGCTCGGAGGTTGGAGCGTATTTGAAATTGATGACTTAGGTATATGTATGGGCATATACCTAAGCAGTGTCGGTTGTTTATTTCGTGATTGTACATTTCTTCGTGGTTTATCCTATGTGGATTTTGAGAGACCTTCTGGGGTCTCGGGGTCCCTACTGAGTAGCTTATACTCACCCCTGCACGGGCTTTTCCCGCACTACGTTGTGTTGGTTGCAGACGACGGACAGCGTTGATCTTAGCTGAGGCTTGCAGAGCCGGACGGTACCTGGAGGTGGACCACTGGGCAGGACGTGCTCGGAGCGGACGGTGGGACCCGTGGAGCAGTGGAGCTATCTGTACCCACCCTTCAGGTGGGATTTCCAGTGGACAGCTCGGTGTAGCGGCTTTTACTTTTCAGTTGTTGTTTTCCCTTTTCGAGTTGTACTTTACTTTCAGTTTGGGTTTGTATACTGGCCCATTTACTTTTCCGCACTTCAGTTGTACTCTGCTTTTGCTTAGTGTTTACTTTCTGCTTGCTTACTCTGTGGTGTTTGTTTACTTTACAAAGGCAATGCCTTCCCTTTTTACCGGGATTTACGCCTTGGTGCTAGTCGCCAGCCCTGGCCTATGGAAGGCGGGCTTGGGGTAGTCACGGCACGGACCCCGAGGGCGGGTTGTGACATATATGGTTTAATTCAATATACAATCATAAAAATATTATAAGTATCATATATTTACATTAAAAAAAATATTAAACCTAATCATGTAAGGTGATCATAAAATAGAATCACGTCATTTCATGGGGATGGTTGTATATATGTATTCATGAATAACATTTTCATTTTTTCTATTGTGTGGAAAAGAAATAAATTATATAATATTTGAATTTTATATAATCCTAAATATTCTATATATTCCATATTTATTCATTAGTTTTATGCTTATAACCAACCTTATAAAGTGGAAATGAAAAATGAATCACATCACTTTATCAATTTACAACAGATGGAAGGGTGAGAAGTTAAGTAATATATTATCCCTACAGAATCATAATTATTTCATAAATATCATATATAATTACTTAATCCATCATTTTAACTAGCCATATGATCTATTGATGAAAAACTAAACACATCACTTTGTGGAGGTGGTAGTCCATGCAAACGCATAAGCGCTGTTTTCATTTCCCATAGGATAGAAATGGAGATGAAAACGGGATATAACATAATCATAATAACATTCCAGTATATCTAAGTTACTAATTTTTTTTTATTCCAACATGGTTAAAAAATATTTTATGAAGGTGGAAGAAGAAATAAACATGAAACACTCAATTAATAATTATACCTATTATTTGGAAAACCTCCCTTGGCTTACACCTTAATCTTTCCTAGGTTGGCCTTTTAGTGAGACCAAGACCTCTAGGATGTGGGTATGGATGTTGATAAGTAATTTGGGTAGATATTTGTTAATTTAAATGGTTCAAATTTTGTGAATATGTGAGGAGAGGGGGTTCCTATATATATCTTATGGGAGTGAAAAACTTGAATATACTTAAAACATTTAAATATATTATGTGTATTTCTAAAAGGAAAGTGGAAAAAAATGGAAAATTTTGAATCCAAGATATTTAAAGGTTTAAATCCACCCAAAAATCATATTTATCCAAGTTGTAGTGATATTTTATGCTTTATATCTTATTTTAAACCCCCCCCCCCCCGCCCCACCCCCCTATTAACACTTTTAACCTTTACTGGGGTGATAAAGTTTTACCAATTTTACTATACATAATGAAAAAAAATAAAATTGAAAATATTACTAAACTAGCATTAATTTCAAATAAAAAATAATTTTTACCGTATTAAATTTCCACAAGTGTTAAAATTTAATTTTAATATAAATAAGTAAATTGTAACACAAACTTTTTTTAGAAACAATTATCTTTTCAAGCATAAAAATGATTTTATTCAAAAATAAAGTATCATGTTCATTACTATATAATTAATTGTATTATTTTTAGTTAAAGGGGACTAACTTTAAAACCAATTCAAAATGGAATAGTAATTTTTAAATCATTGAAAATAAAAAACTGTTTTAATAAAAATAGGTCATTTTCAATACTCACCTATAAAATCTTTCTTCCCAGAAAAATCTTAAAAATTCACCCTAAGATAAATTCAATATGCTGAATCTAAAAATGAATCTTTTTTATCAAATTAAAATTATCAAAATTTATAAATTTATCTTTTAATTAAAACTATGTAATAAATCTAAAAAAATCTAGTTAAATAAAACTATTCCTTTTTTGATTTAAAATTTATCAAATTCATTTATAAAAAAATGATTATAAAACCATAAAAATTAATAAATATAAATCATAATATTGATTTATTTCTAGGATTACATGGGTTTTCACAAATTCTCTATGATTTAAGAAACTATGTATAAATTTAAACAAAAATATAAAAAACTGAATATGTTTCATCCTTTATATGTTACTAATAAAATGTAACTTTTGATTGAAAAAGAAATAAAATATTAAAGGAAAACAATGATATGAAATTATAAAATGACCAACTTATAAAATGTATGATGAATTTTTAAAATGAAACAGATACTTTGAATATGATTTTGGGAAATCTAAAAACACATAAATCTAGAACTGGTATAGGATATCAGTTTAGAAAACAGAGGAATTTTTATAATAATTATTTGTTTATATTTATAAAAATAATATTCTAATATGGAACACTAAATAAACTTATATATATGAAAAAAATATCATCCTTTTATACCTAAAAATACATTTTTCTCAAAATATTTTAATTTTTCTATTAATAATCCTATGAAATAAATTTGGATACCCAAGAATTTATTTACTAAAATTTCTGGAACCAATAAAGTGCGGGTATAAAATCATTTCTTGAATAATTTTATATAGGTAATATGATTGAAGAGATACAGTAAAATATTATGGTATTTGGATAGTATATTTTCCAAACGTATTACTATATATTACTCAAGCTTAAAGAATCTGTTAAAATTTGATGGTAGACATGAAATTTTTTGTGACAATCCCAAAAGAAAAATAGTTTTACATTGACAAACCTGTAACTTTGAAACTATACTAATTTATACATTTTTATATATTGATTGTTTTAAGTATAATATTATTAGTATTTCTCAATTATTTTATGATGTTTAACATTTTAAATTTTAAAATAATACTTGGAAAAATTATTATTCCATGCATGATTTAGTGTTTAATACTATGATAGATGATAATGTTTATTCTCTATATTTAGATTCTTTTTTTTTTCTCAAATTGTTTATTTCTTAAGTGATTTTATTAAAGAATATTGGTTGTTTTATAGGATATTATGCCACTACAATGTGCAGTCACTTAGGAAGCTCACTATAAAAGTTTTAGTCAAGGATCTTCCCAAACTTGAATTTCTAAATTTCAAAGAATGAAATCCTCATCAAAATGAAAAGAAACCCAAAATTTCTTTTAAAAAATAAAGATATGTCTGAATTTAAAACCCTATAATTGGTTTGCATATAATTTTTTTAACATTATAGAGTTCTTAGTATAGGTGGAAATAATCATTATTATATTATTATTATTATTTAGTTTTAAATAATAACATGGGTATTTTTATTATCTCACAAAATTAAAGCTTGTTCCTCAACTAAAAATTAAATTTTTATTATTAAAAACACTTTTAAGGGGGAAGTGAGAACCCATACAGTCAAAGCTGATTAGCCACTAAAAGAAACAACATAATTATTGAAGGATAATTTAAGCTGGTCGGAATCTTAATCCCTAAAAAATTTCTATGAAATAGAAGTTTCTTGTATACATGGGTCTTCCATTAGGAGGTCTTCAAAAAGAAACACCAAATAATCCCATGTTTCCATGTATTCATCTTTATTGATCTTCCTCACATTGAATCCTCTTATCAAAATGCGGTCCTGCTTACTAATCCAGTCAATTTGCTCAGAATTAATGTCTACACGCAACAGTCTTCCCATTATTTCTTCAGCATCCACATTAGGGGAATTGATACTTAGACAATCCTCTAACATTTCTTCACCCGAATGCATAAGCAATTCCATATTATCTCATTGGGAGTCATCAAGGGTTACTCTGAAGGGGATTGCCTTGTAGATAGCAAAATTTTCCCAAACAGGAGAGCCAAAGGTGCTACCTGTCATCTCTTTTCCCTTCATACGTTTGATGGATCTTGTCTCCATTGACTTAATATGCCTCAAAAAAGACCTTTTTTGAAGAATACTTGTTATGAATTATGGAATGACAGAAAACTGAAGGAAAATTACTTTAAATGTTTTGATTGTAAAGCCTATATTCTTAATAAAAAGTTGATCTAGAAAAAATTCAACCTAAAAGTGAATAAGTAAATTTTCTAGGTTATTCAACCTTAAGAAAATATTATCAAGTATTTAATAAAAGAACCAATATTGTGGATGAATATATTCATGTCACTTTTTTTGAGACAAATCCAGATGAAACTTAAGTTACTTTAGAATACCTTAAGGATGATATTTTAAAAATTAATATCTATAATACCTTTAAGACCTCTT
Source organism: Viscum album (assembly GCA_963277665.1). Taxonomy (NCBI): domain Eukaryota; kingdom Viridiplantae; phylum Streptophyta; class Magnoliopsida; order Santalales; family Viscaceae; genus Viscum; species Viscum album. The sequence goes on from OY728128.1 coordinate 1,444,902,223, forward strand.
ATAATGCTATTGATTTACATGATAAATCTCCCATTACAGACCAAACAACCCATTATAACCTTGAATATAATTTAGAAGAACCAAGAATTACAATTCTTAGAACTATTAAGACCCACAAGAACCATCCTTTAGATTCTATAGTATGTGATTTTAATAAAACATCATTCCTACATGTCTTCGTTAGAACATAAGAACATTATTGTATCAATTAGTGATGAATAATGGGTAATAGCTTTTCATCAAAAATTGAATCAATTTAAAAGAAACAATGTATGTGAATTAGTTGAGAGACCTATATACTACCTTACCATTGGCACTAAATGGGTGTTTAGAAATAAGATTGATGAATCTAACAATATAGTTAGAAAAAAATTGATTAGTTTCACAAGGTCATAATAAAAAAATGAATTGATTATGAAGAGACCTTTATAACTGTAGCTTTACTTACATCCATTAGAATAATTTTATCATATACACCTCATATTAATTTTAAACTATATCAAAAATATTTCAAGAGTGAATTACTTAATGGTTATGTTATTGAGGATTTTTTTGTTGAGAAACCCCCTGGTTTTTCAAATCTTTATTTTCCAAATCATGTTTTTAAACATTCAAAAGATATTTATGGTTTAAAATAGGCTCCTAGAGAATTTTATATTAGGATTGTATATTTATTTATTTTATATGGTTTTTCAAACTATACAAATTATCATATCATACTTATAAAAAAAATCAAAAGTTTTTTGGGTTTTGAAAATCCATGTTGATGGTATTATATTCGGTTCATCTAAAAACTCTTCGTATATTGAATTTTATAAAATTATGCAAAATTAATTTTAAATGAGTTTAATGGGTGAGTAAAAGTCATTTATTATTTTTTATATTTTCCAAAACAAATAATGAATTGTTTTAAATCAAATAAAATATAGAAGATGTATTTTTAAAAAAATTTATAAATAGAACTAAAGGATGTGATACTCCTATGAGTACTACCTTTAAATTAGACTTGGATGAAACTGGGAAACCAGTTGACCAAACTATTTATAGAGGTATAATTGGGAGCTTATTGAATGGAATAGATTAAAAGAAATCAAAATTATCAGAATAACTAACTAATTCAAATGAATGTCCTCTAGATTAAAAAAACCAAAATTATTGTACTTACCTGCTAGTTGTTTATATATATTGTTTATTGTGTGTTTGTGTGATTGTTTTCAAGAAAAGCCTAATGAATTTTATTTAAATATTTTTGAAAGAATTTTTAAATACCTTTAGAATATAAATAATTTTGGTTTTTTTTACTCTAGAGGACATGCATTTTAATTATTTAGTTATTTTGAGACTAATTTTGGAGGTTGTATATAGAAAAATAATCTCTAGAAAATGTCACTATTTGGGAATGTCTTTAGTATCATGGTGTAGTAAAAATTATAATTTTTTTGAATTGTCTACTATTGAAGATGAATACATATCACAACTAGAAATTTTGTCATTTTCTATGGGATCCCGTTGTAATTAACTATTTGTGACGGGATCCCATCATAAATTCCATGTGGCTAAAAATGGATTTGTAAAACTATTTTTTGTAACATATCGTCACAAAAAGTTTTCTTTGGTAATGGGACTTGTTCCCTTCATGAATATTTTTCTACCATATTTTCAAGAATTAATTTTTGTGATAAAAATGTAATTCCATCGTAAATAACAGAAAAATTTAAAAATTTAAAAAAAATTAAAAAAATATAATTTAAATAATTTACAAGTAGGAAAAAAATTAAAAAAACCAATATAGATATATATAACTATGGACATATGAATTAATAACCATATTACATATAATATGTTCATCCAATACTCATCATAATATTTTTTTCAATGTAATATATCAATTATTATGGAGGTGGTGGATCATATGGAGGACCATAAGGAGGGAACTCTATCCCTATACCTTGCGCAAGTGGTCGCATGTACTCCATCATTAGCTTATGTTGATGCTCCTCCTACTAATAATGGTGTCAACTAAGATCCTATAACTCTCTATGCAGTCTCTTTAAAATCTCATTAAGAGCTCACATATTCTCCTTATACTCTATAAATGATGATGAATATGATGATGCACGTGCACTCATCAAGATGGATGAAAACCATGCATCAATATCCTAATTACTGGCATGCGTCAATCGAGAAATGATACCAATCACTCAGTCTTTCTCAATACCATACTGTGTCACTTATATCCAAGTTGCCTCATCAAATCCTAATGCACTGTTGTCCTAAACCTCAGTCTCAGCCTAACTCTCATCATGTGTGTGAGAATTTCCAACCACATATACCTCATTCAAATGAGTTTTGAAATTAAAATAATTAAAATGTTGATTTATATTAATTTTAAAAATCAAAAAATTATATTGAACAAAATCTAACGTTGTCACTACCATTAATCTCTCTAATGGCAGGATCAGTGTACATCCTCTTAAAAATAGCAAACTGCATAACATTATGATTCTTAACGGACTATATGAATATGAAATAAACATTTTACATTTAAATTATATATAAATAATTAAATAAATTTACACTCTATATATCGTAGATGAATACTAAATTTATGAATACTAACTCTATGTGTGACCTCATGTCTTCTTCGGTTCTGCTGGCATGATGATGATATCTTTTTTAAACTATCTCTCATCTAGTAGGTGTACAATCATTCCCAAACATGAGATGAGATGTAATCAGATTGATGAAAGTAGCAAGACTAATCAAACATTTTGGCTCTATCTTTATCTATGGATATCTTTCTCATATTTTATAAAATCTAAAAACATCGTTCACACATACAATTCTCCCAGGACTCCTAGATAGTGGATCTAATGCTATCTTCGATGGGATACCATAAACCCTAAAAATAATTAATAATATCAAGTTAATATTTTAAGAAATTTCAAAATAAATATTACTTATTTACATATCGTCAATTGATCAAACATCTGGAGATGAAAATAAATGGGAATCAGATCCCACATCACCCATGGTACTGAAAAATAATTCTATAGAATCACACCCCATCTCCAATAGTTGTATGGGAAAAATATGGGAAAAAAGAACAAATAATCAAATAATTTGTACATAAATAAATTAATGAAAATTATTGATAATTAATGAAAACTAAGTAAAATATACAATTGAACACACCTCTATATGCATGGATTGAAATCAATAGGTGGACGCCACTCAAGAATAGGGTTGGAAATCATCAATCTAACTAGACCACAACCCCTCTGTGTTGATGATGAGCTGGAAATAGCCTATGGGACAGATGATGAGGCATCAATCATATCACTAAGAAGCAAAACATATTCTATTATATGGAACATCTCATTAAAAATTTTTCCAACCATCTGAAATTTGGAAAGAATGTTTTCTGCAAAATATTAAAAATGAGTATTATATATTAATTATGATTATAACTAGTATATAATTGCATAATTCTTCATCTTTATTCCCATATTCTTATTCGACAGTGTCAATATCTTCATATTCCACTACATGATCATCAATTTCTATTGGAGATTCATCTTCATCAACTCGTACTATTTCAAATTCATTTGTTACATCATCTGAATTATCAATATTATCGGCCTGTAACTCTAGGGTTTCATCGTCGGTATTTGTATCTCTTAGTGTAAATATGTATTTGGAGTCTTTTATTGAAAAAATTAAATTATTTTCACTTCAGAATATCTAATTTCACTTTTCATGAACTAATTTTATGAGATTTCATTTTTATAATTCTCCACCGATTAATTAAATCTCTTTAAGAGGAATAATAATTTGTAAAAGAAATTTGATGATCTTGATGATCCAGCATAAATGGTTTTTTTATGAAAGAAGAATTTTATATTTAATTTTAATGATTCAATGGTGTGAATAAATGTGAAATTCTGTATTTATATCAAACCAATGGAACTTAAACATTGTTACATAATTATGTTCTAGATAAAAAAAACTTAATTATTTCAGCTAACATTCCATAAAATTCAACTTCACTTTATCTATGATGATAACCTATCAAGAAAACACCAATATTCATTGTTTTTTATTCACTCTATGCATGTGTATGAAATCAAAACCCATTCACCACATATGTATTATAAGATTTAACCCATTTAAATGGTGGGTTATCCAATACACATAATCGATTATCAAATTTATCTACATGTTTTAATTCTTGGAAAATTGAAAAACAATTATCAATATAATAAATAATAAATTTATTTCATATATCCAACCATAAAAAAATTATTTTACCAGTCTATAAAACCAATTGGAAAAGTTACATTATCGACCTTTTTCGAGAGAAGCTGGTGTAATTTGTGGAAATTATATCTTGATATGATAATCATATAATCTAAAAATGAAATAATATTAATTTTCTAAAAAAATATAAATAATAGGTGAAGGTATCACTTATTGTAAAAATCATGTCATTTCTTTATAATTGAGCAGAACATGTTGTTGGCGCCAAAAATACGGCCCGAAAGAAGGGAAGGAAAAAGATAGCCGGCGCACTGCCTCGCGAAGCACAGCCGCGATGCACCCACGCGAAGTGCCCCGACCTTCGCGGCCTCGCAAAACACCAGAGGCGGTAATGCTCCGCGAACCCATTTGACGTTCGCGAGCCGCCGCGAAGCACCAGAGGCGGTAATGCTCTGTGAACCCATTTGACGTTCGCGAACCGCCGCGTAGCACCAGAGGCGGTAATGCTCCGCGAACCCATTTGACGTTCGCGAGCGTGCCGCGAAGCACCGGAGGCGGCGCGCGAGCCCTGCTTCGTGGCGCCCCTTCCCTATAAAAACTGGACTCCCCCTGAGTCCCGAGGACGGACAATCCAACCTTTTGGCTTCTCCTCTCCCGAATCGCGAAGCACCCTTTTCCCCGGGAATCATGAGATCCGTGAGGTATTTCTACTTCGCGAGACGACTCTGCTTTGTCTCGTTTTGAGCCCCCCTTCCGAGAGGGATGCCCTTCGCGAGGCTCAAGGGCGTTCGCGAAGGAAAGGGATTCCCAAGGGAACCCGGGCATCCGCGGAGCGTTTATGCTTCGCGAAATACCCAACCCATGCTAGTGATCCTTATGCCAAGGCAGGATCACTATGCATCGCGAAGCACACTGCTCCGCAGGACCCTGCTTCGCGAGGCACCCCTTCCTCGCGAGGCAGTGCTCCGCGAACACTGTTCCACTTCGCGAAGCACCTTCCACTCACACCTATGCCCCATGCTAAGGCCAAGGCACTCCACTTCGCAAAGCGCATTCCTCTGCTTAGTGATTCCTCTTCCCGTGCTTCCCTCCAGGTTTGCACGATGTGATTTCAAAGTCCCATGGACAATACCACCCGTAGCGTTGCTTCGCCTAATGCTTCTTCGCATAGGCACGCTAACGGCTATTGCTTCTTCGCATAGCCATGCTAATGTGGGCCCCTTGATGGTTCGTTCCACGACCCCCCTTAACCATGGCCTTACCGGTACCTTCCCTTCCCCAAGGACCAGAGGGTACCGGTTATGTAAGTCCTAGGGGTGTGGAGTGAACCCACCTCGTCCGAGTTGCAGGACGTTAAACTGCCAAGCACCATGTCCTTAACACATGACGTTAAACTGTGATCCGACCTCGTGCCCCTCGCGAAGGGTCCCCCCAACTCGAACATTTTTTTACACCACTCGTCTCCACGGGAATGGAACTCTTACTCACATGGAATGAGATCCTCCTTGTCGGAGTGGCGTATGTTCGTAAGAGAAGGGCAACCCTAGCCCCCTCAACGGATGGCTGCACCTCTGCATCTCCGTACTTCCCCACTACCAAGGTCAGTGGAGGGCGTGATAGGGAATGAGGCACCTCCCATCGTCGGACCAAGGTCCATCTTTCCCGCGCTCTGTCGTGCCATGGGCCTCCATCCTGGAGTAAGTCCCAACACCATGGGCCGCTCAACGCGTAAGCCCCTCTTCGCTTCTCACGGACGCACCCATTGCGACGTGATCGCCAGGTCCTTGCAACCTCTTGTTTCTCACACCGAGCATGACTCACGTGGGCTTAGAGTGAGCACCGACCCTGACCCCGAATATCCCCGGAACTACGAGGACTTTGATCCATGTCAAGGCATGGTACGTAGGAAACCTCTATGAGGTTCAAGCCCAACAATAGTGGACCCCCGGGTCTACTTTCACGTCGGTTCACCGACGGACTCATCCAGGAACTACGAGGTCTTTGATCCATGTCAAGGCATGGTACGTAGGAAGCCTCCACGAGGTTCAAGCCCACCCGTCGTTCTTCCGCGTCGGGTTTCACCCCCGTCCAGCACGACGTTAAACTGCACTCCGGTCCAGTGGTAAGCCATTGCGACCCATCCCACTTGAACTACGAGGTCTTTGATCCATGTCAAGGCATGGTACGTAGGAAGCCTCCACGAGGTTCAAGCCCACCCATCATCCAATAAATGTCATGTTCTACCTACGTCCAGCATGACGTTAAACTGCAATTCCAGTCTGACGGCAAGCCGTTGTGACTAATCCGAACTACGAGGACTTTGATCTGTGTCAAGGCATGGTACGTAGGAAGCCTCCCTGAGGTTCAAGACCAACGAGCATTGGCCCAGACCATCTCCTTGTCGGTGTGCCAAGACCCCATCTCCCATTGGACCAAGGTCCCTCATTTACGTCGGTTCACCGACACCCAATGCCCGTCGTTTATTCACGTCAGGGTTCACTATCGTCTCGCACGACGTTAAATTGTATTCCCTAATCTGAACTCCGAGGACTTTGATCCATGTCAAGGCATGGTACGTAGGAAACCTTCACAAGGTTCAAGCCCACCATTAGTGGACCCACGGGTCTACTTTCACGTCGGTACGCTGACGATCCCCATCGGGCCAAGGTCCACCTTCACGTCAGCTTATCGACGTCATCCCGAACTACGTGGACTTTGATTCCCTGCCACGGGGATACGTAGGAAGCCTCATCAAGGCTCAAGCCCAACTTCACTGTCGCCCCTCCGATGGTCCCACTTCACTCTCCTTCCACTCCATTCATCAACCTACCACCCGTTCCGATTCTCGCACGGACCGTCTTGTCCTGGTGAGACCATGTCGGTACGCTCTTCTTCACTGTCGCCCATGGGCTGGCCCCGGTATTGATATCCCTTCAAGGAGGATCCCTCAATCCGATCTATCCTAGATAATGCTCTGGTTGGGTTGATCTGTCTCCACTGGACGTTAAACTTGCGGCATACCCTGTGTTGAGCACAGGAAGCTGAGGAAAACCTCATATATGTGTCTACAACATATAATTCCTCGCGCTCGATGTGGGATGCCTCAGGCTTCCATGCCCTCGAGAAGCCTTATGGTCAAGGATAAATAGACAGACATTCCAGGTACCCCAGCATCCAGACACGCTACTGATGCCTCAACGTGACTACTCCCCTGACTAAAGGTTGCTGCCCTGACTGGACCCTTTGGAATGTCCCGACAGAAGCAGTGTAATTAACCGATGTCCATGGAAACATGGCACTGGGAAGGGTTTCACGAACTACGTATTAAATCTATAAGGGAGACCCGGACTATGTGACGAGTCCTGAGGAGGAATCCACAGGAGGAAGAACTGACATCCCATCATCCCGTTTCGATCAAGGAGCAGACGTCCCTGAATAAGGAGCGAATGCCGCCAGCCTTTGGAAAGCGGGAATGCGGGGCAACAGAAGCGTCGCGCGTCCTCCCCCATGGACGGACGGGCGCGCGCCCTGGAGAAAGCGTCGAAAATAGAAATGGTGAACCCGACGTGAAATTCTTCTCCTCAATATGGAGATTAGTAGCATCCGAGACACCAGTAGATTGACGTGTCACCGGATCCAGATATCCGGTGCCTGGCCCCGCCAAGCAAATAGCGGTCCTGTCGTGAAACTCACCGGAAGTCGGGGCAGTAGAACTTGGGGCACTCTGTTCTGCAGCGTATCGGCGTGGATCCTTCTCATAGACATGGAGAATGGAAGAACGCTGGGGCACCGGCTGTCAATCCTTTTCCTCTCAATACTGACGAGTTGATCCCTTCGTTTCTCAGGAACCAGGTTGTTGTTTCAGAGATGCGGTCACCATCCGCTCCTCGCCCACGCAGGGGCAGGGGCAACACCACGACGGCCATCCCACGTAGCGCCACTACCGCCACGACGGCCGCCACATCGCGGGATACGGGGCGCCCACGCCCCCTTTCCCCATCAGAGGTCATCCAGCGAAGGGTGATCAACAACCTCGTGCGCAGGTATGAGGAAGAAGGGGTCATCCCAACCCGGGATATGGCCCACCTGGACCTGGAGGCCTCCAGGCCCCGCCGTCAACGCCGCCCTAACAGGCCGCGCAGGGAGCCTCTGCTCCCCACCCCAACATTCAACCGCTTCGGGAGCTTGTATCTGGAACGCCTTGACGACTCCTCGCCTTACGCTGAAGAGGCGGGCGTCGTCCGGCTTAGCCCGCTCAGGGTCCCGACCCAAGGGCCCCAAGCGAGAGCTCCCGCCCGGCTGCATCAGCGCCGCCGTCTGGCCCCGCAGGAAGAGCAGGCAGACTACGTCCCTGCGCCACCTGCACCAGCTTGCCTGACCCGACGTCAGCGTCGGGCACGGGCCGAGGATGCTCGCCTAGGCGCGTCAATGTCAACGGCTACAGTGGCCCGAGCCGCCGCCGACGTGCATTGTGAAGCCCCTGCATACACTGAGCAGGGGCACTCCTTCACCCAACCAGGATTGAGACCCCAACCGCCCCACGGACAGGCTGGGTTGACTCTCCGGGTTGCAGGCCCAAGTAGTGATCGCCGCGAGCCAACCCGCGGTAATGTCACCCCGTACGGAGGTCCTCCCCGTACCACTACTCCACAGAGCGTGGGCCTTCCCCGCTCCGAGGTTCGTCATGGAGGCATTCCTCGTGCTACCCCCATCCTGCAGGAAGACCTGCTCCGCGACAATGACGCTCAGCGCAGAAACACTTCTCGCGCCCACTATATAGGGTATGGAGTCTATCCTCCTGCCCCCGGCCGCCAACCTGAAGGCACCGTCCATCCGGTCCCTCTCCAACATGGGGGGCCTCCCTACGTCCTCTCTACAACCGGCGAAGGTCCTCCTCGCCCCAGCAACTCGAGGAGTGAAGGTCGGCCTCGCTCCACCCGCATCGACCATGGAGGTCCTCCCCATGCTCTTGCCAGTTCCAACAGAGGCCCCGCCCACATGGGTACTGTTCATGGAGGCCCTCCCCATGTACCCTTCAACATTTTCCCCGGTGCCCCTCGCACCCCGGCTATCTCGAGTGGGGGCCCTCTCTGCCACGGCACCAGCGCCGCCCCGAGGCTGCCTGATAGGGGTCAACCCTGTCCCGAAGAGCCACCCCAGGGCAGAAGAGCGGGTCGTCACCTCCATAAGAAGAATCCTGGGAAGGCCCAGGTAGAGATCAAACCTGCTCGCTTCTCCGAATCGGAAGCGGAATGTGATTCAGTGATGGAACCTTCTCCCTGCTCCTCTGTATCAAGGACTAGGGCAGGAACCAGACGCGTTAGCCTCGTTCTCCCAAAATTTGAGGTCCACCGGATTCCCGTCTCTCTCCACAGGTACATCCAGGAGGAAGAAATCCTGAGAATTCCGCAGGTCTCGACCACGCAATCACCGCCTATGTCACCAGAAGAGCCCTCTACCTCTACCAGAGATCACGTAGAGTTATTTTGGGGGCCAACGACAGTAGAGAGACAACACGACTTGTCGCCGGTAGCCGCGGCTCCTGTTCCGGAAGCTGTGGTTATCAGCCTGTCGTATCGTGACATCGTGGCCAGGTCACCTCACTCTTCAAGGGATGGCCCCGAATTCGGCGGCCAATCAGCTCGTTTGTCGTATTCTCCACCGCCAAGCTTATTATCCCAAAGGTCCGCCTTGGTACCGCTACCGGTCCCTCAGCTGCCCCCGGTTGACGAGTGGGGAAACACAGGGCCAGACCCTGAGTCTGAGCCTAGGAGCTTCTGGAGTATCCTTGCAGCGGATTACTTCCCAGAGAAGTTCTGGACGACGGCGGCACTGAATTTCCGCATACCAGAGTCTCTTACCCCTGAAGACGTGGGGTGATTTTGTCGAACCCTGTGGGCGACACACTTCCGCCTCCGTTATGAACGGGTGGTGTACCCCAGAAGTTGTAATCACTTCGATGAAATCGGCGAGCAGTGCCGCCTGATCGATGCAGCTGCACTTCTTGTGGCCCAGCACCCTGAGTCGCCAGGCCACCAGAGCGCCCTTCAATGAAAATGCGTTCAGAGTCTTAAATCACTCCGCAGAATCGTCAGGGAAGCCACCCCCCATGTGCAAGTCCGTGGTTGGGGACACTATGCCGCTCTCCTCTTCGACCCTATCCGACGGCAGCCCGATTCGCTATGCGACATCGAGGATATGCCCTCAAGAGGGGTCGCAGTCCACATGGCCGACGTTGTGGATAAGGAAGATGAGCTTGAGTTCCTTGATGGAAACTTACCATCCGAGGGCGTACCGCCGCTGCTCGACCCGTCAGGGAGAGTTACCCGTCATCAGAGGAACCTGCTAGGTCTCCCCGTACCCACCGAGTCGCTGGTACTCGGTCGAAGCACTGGCAAGGGTAAGGAGCACGTCAGAATAGTCAAGCACTCCGACCCATCCACCTCTGTGCAGAAAACGGACGAAGATCCCGAGAAGGCCACGTTACGCCAGCAGCTTGCTGAGCAGAAAAGGCTGGTTGACGAACTCTTGGCTGAACGCGCCGCAGAGAGACGACCCGACTATGGTAATCCCAGGCCGGGGCAGCAGGGGAAGGAACAATTTCCCCCCGGCGAGATGCCTCTGGGCCACCCTGATCATGCTACTACTGCAGACAGGGCGGAAGCTGGAACATACGGCAAGAGGGCGCGATATGTCTCGCCAAACCCCCCCGAGCGATGGGACAATCTGAAGAACCCAACCCGGGTTCCCCCAGTCGCCCCGCAGGTCGTCCAGCCAGTTGACCCATGAGCGGCCGAAGCCGTCTACCTTTTTGAATAACCTGGAAATGCACTTGTGGTTAGGGATCCTCGTCAAGACAGGGACCCCCACCCAGAAGACCTTATTGCGGCACTCACAGCCCGCCTCGAGGCGTTGGAAACGCGACAGGTGGCGGTCCCACCGGATGGCAAGCCCTATCCCGCGTGGGTGGATGATATGCCTGCGCCTCCGGGTTTTAGGAACCCCACTTTCTCGCCCGTTAACGGGACAGGGGACCCGCCCCAGCACTTGGCTCATTTTTCTTCCAGGTGTGGCCCCATGCTGGGGACCCCGGTTCAGCAAGAAGCCGCCAAGCTCCGATGTTTCGTACAGACATTGGAAGGTCCGGCATTCGTCTGGTACAACCATCTCCCTATCGAATCGGTGATCGGTTGGGAGGATCTTCGCCGGCAGTTCTTATACCAGTTTAGCTCCACCACGCGAAAGACCAGCATTGCAGACCTCTTCAAGTGCACGCAAAGGCCTGATGAGCGAGTCACAGACTTCATCGCCCGGTGGAAGGGACTTACGTATTCCCTCGATATGCCACTGACTCAGGAGCAATTACTGACGATGTGTGTGGGGAACATCAAGACAGAGCTGGTACCCTCCTTGATTACCCAGAACTACCATGGAGGGTTCAGATATTTCTCGGATAAGGCTCAACGCCTCGAGGAAGCCCTGCAACAGGCCAGTCAGGCACGTTTGTTGCCCCCTATGATCCCAGCCAGGAGGACCGCCAGGGCTGAACCCGCCACGGTGGCTCAAATAGAAGCCCCGAGGTAGCTGGAATTGCTGTCGGTGGCACCACCCCCACAACCCCGTAGAGGTCCTCCACCTCAAGCATAGGCTCCCGCCCAGCAGTGACCGCCTCAGAACCAACAGGTTCCCCCACGCAACGTGCCACCTCCACCTAGGCGAGACAATCAGGCGCTGCCTCCTCGGCAGGCCCCTCCGGTCCCTCATAAGGACCAGGCCCCCAGGGCCCCCTATCCGGAAAGAAGGTACCAGACCTATTCGTTCAACGAAAATCAGGTCCCTGGCTACTTCCAAAGTGCTCTAGAGCAAGGGATTGTGCGTCTGCCTGAGTGAAAAAGGCCGGCAGAGGCGCATCTCACCGATCACCCCAACTACTGCCCTTATCATTGGATCCTGGGGAACACCCTCAAGTGATTCTTTGTGTTTAAAGACTGGCTTCAGGACCAGGTCAACAACAACATAGTCAAGTTGGGCCCAGCACCAGCGCAAGTGGCAGGTGTCTTTGCAGGATCAGAGATCAGCAGCGACAGTGAAGGTGAGTGGCAGCAGGTCCCTAGCCGCGGATCCCAAAAATATGACGACTGGATGGCTCGAAAAACCGTCGTCCGTGCCCAGGGTATCATCCGGGCGCGCCTGAAGCAGTCAGAACCTTTAGAAGAGGTAGCCGGTGCCTCTGCATCATCTTCACAGTCAACCTCTGCCCAAAAGGGCAAGCAGCGGCGACGCAAGAAGAAGCAACGTGCACCGCCAGTGCCGTTGTCATCCCGCACTCTCGGCGACTTTATGCCCCCCGAAATGGGGATCCCTCCCAGAATCTGCCCAGTGGTGGATGAATCCTCGAGCGATATCCAAGGGTACGCTTTGGTTAACACCGTGGAGCTGGTAAAGCCCTATATGACCCCCGACGAGGGGGAACCCCAGGCAGACCTCCCCAACGTTTCCAGCCGGCGTCAACGTTGGCAGAATCGCAATCGCGCCGGTCATCGAGGTACGTCAGCAGGTACTTTTGGCCAAGCCGTGCACGCTACCGAGACCAGGTAGCAGGCTCAGCACAGATCTCAGCACGCGCAGACCCATCCAACACCCTCGGCTCTACCTCCACCGTCGTTCGTGCTACTGGATCGAGGGGAGCCGCCTCGTTCGTATCACAGCCAGTCTTGCCCGGCTACAGGCCAGCCTCTGCTGTCCGATCTTAGCCCGGTAACTACTCTTCAGGCTTCTACTGGTAGGCAGCAATATGTACCCAGTACTAGTCAATCGCCGGTCCAGCCAGCCGGACCCGCTGTGTATCCAAATGCCGAACGACCCCCTGTAAGCAGAGGTTCGCGTTTGGCATGAAAGTACGATGTTCTGAAGCACCTGGCCGGCATCCCAGCGAGGCTCTCCATCCTAGAGGCCCTTCGCCTGTCATCTGAAATGCGCGAGGCACTCGCCGGGGCCCTAAGGAGCCCCCTCCAGTTAGAGACGGAAGTAGCAGCTGCGGAAGCCTTCCATACCGAGACGATTGAAAACGCCGAATGTCAGGCGGTTATCTCGTTCTCCGGTGAAGAGGAGGACCCTCCTATACAGGGGCACATTCGCCCACTGTATATCACTGGCCACTTCAACGGTGTGGAAGTCCGCCGCTGCCTCGTTGACACAGGGTCTAGAATCAATCTAATTCCGACCTGGACGCTGCGAAAGCTGGGTCTTTTCGAAGGTGATTTAACTCCCTCTGACCTCAGGATCCAGGGGTACGACAGGACAGAGCTAACCCCGGTCGGCAAGATCCGCCTGAAGACTCAGTTCGGTGGCTTAATTTCCAGCACCGAGTTCATGGTTGTTTCTCAGGACACCGCTTACAACGCATTGATGGGTAGGCCATGGCTCCATCTGCATGCAGCGGTCCCCTCGTCGTATCACCAGTGCCTCAAGTACTCGTTCAACGGTCGAGTAGGCGTGCTCCAAGGAGACGCGTCCCCTTTCGCTTCTTGTGAGGCCCGCTATCTAGATGCGGGTTATTACAAAAGTAAGGACAAGCAAATCCTGGTAAGCGAGGATGAGCCCACCCCGATCACAAATGATCCCTGGGCAAGCATGGATGACGCCTACATCCTCCCGATCCACCGGTTGGAGGCCACGACCCCCGACATGGGACAATGTTTCGTTATTTCGGGTATGCAAGGAAGGCATGTTCCCGTGTCCAAGCGACAACGGAAAATCACCTCGTACTCCTACATCAACCAGGCTCAAGTCATCCCGGAAACCCCTACCCCTGTACGGTATCGGGACGTCAAGCTCATGACAACGGCGGTGCGCCATACGTGTCTCTTCCGCCGGGCTGGAATTAACCGACTCAGGCCGACACGTCACCACTGCTTTGATATCATCAAACGTGGCCCTTTAGGCCGAAGGCCGGATGGGATAGGGTCGATTGCCTTCATTGCTATGGTCTCAATGGTAAGCGAGTCTCCCGATGTGATGACCGCTGCTGCCCAAGCCGGCATGAGCTGCCCCTCGGATTTTGATAGCCCAGAAGCCCCCCCCCCCATCGCGGGAAGTCCCCCCACGGGTGGGGAGGAAGACTTGGAGGATGCTCCCCCAGCCTTTGAAGAAGGCGTCTCTACCACGGTTGATGAACTGGTACAGGTGAACCTTGGTAGCGAGGCAGATCCGAGACCCACAATGATCAGTGCAGCCATGTCCCTCGAGAAGCGGCAGCAGTACGTGGACTTCCTCAAGAAGCACCGTGATGTGTTTGCCTGGAGTTACGATGAGATGCCGGGGTTGGATCCCCAAGTGGTCGTCCACCGTCTGGGCCTCCCGGAAAAACATCGTGGGTTTAAGCAGCCTCCCAGGAAGATGCACCCTTCTCATGGTGCCATGGTTGAGGCCGAAGTTGATAAGCTAATCAAAGCCAACTTCGTTAAGGAGGTCCAGTACCCCAAGTGGCTTGCCAACATTGTGCCAGTTAGGAAGAAGAATGGGTAGATCAGAGTCTGTATCGACTTCCGCGATCTTAATCGCCACTACCCAAAGGATGACTTCCCACTCCCAGTGACGGAGCTGTTGATTGACGCCACGGCCGGGTTCCAAGCCCTCTCTTTCATGGATGGGTATTCCGGGTATAACCAGATCCGGATGGCCCCCGAAGACGAGGAGTCCACTGCCTTCAGGGCTCCCCAAGGTACCTTTTGCTACCAGGTAATGCCATTCGGTTTGAAAAATGCAGGTGCTACTTATCAGAGGGCCATGCATCGCATATTCAAACCGATCCTCGGGACATTGGTGGAATGATACGTGGATGACCTTGTAGTCAAATCATGCCAACGCCAGGACCATCTCAGAGACCTTGAGAAAGTTTTCGGCTTCCTCTGTTCTTGTCACCTGAAGATGAACCCGCTGAAGTGTTCTTTTGGGGTCACCTCCGGGAAGTTTCTGGGCTTTGTTGTCAGATACCGAGGCATCGAGATCGACCCGGAGAAGATCAAGGCCATCAGCCAAATGCCTCCCCTGAGCAACATTCAGGAGCTCCGAGGCCTTCAAGGCCACTTAGCCTATATACGCCGATTCATTGCGAATCTGGCCGGCAAGTGTAATCCCTTTTCCCGGCTCATGAAGAAGGGCGCCACCTATGAATGGGATGAGGAGTGTCGGACCGCCTTCGAGGAAATCAAGCAGTATCTGCTCCAACCTCCGGTTTTGATGCCACCCGTCTCCGGAAAGCCGCTGGTCCTTTACGTGACCGCCCTGGAGAGATCCCTCGGTGCGCTGCTCGCCCAGAAGAATAATGAGGGTACTGAGAATAGTCTCTACTATCTCAGCCGCATGCTTCTCGATACGGAGGTCAGATACTCCCCTATCGAAAAGAGCTGCCTTGCGCTCGTCTTCGCCGTGCAGAAGTTACGACATTACCTGCAGCACCACGAGGTGAAATTGGTCTCCCGGGTAGACCCACTAAAGTACATCCTGAGTCGTCCCATGCTGAATGGCCGACTAGCACGGTGGGCGGTGATTCTCCAGCAGTTTGATATCAGGTTTATACCTCAGAAGGCCATTAAGGGACAAGCGTTGGCAGACTTTTTAGCTGCCCATCCAACCTCCGCGGATCAATCCCTGGACCTGGATTTCCCTGATGAGACGATCCTCTCAGTCGATCATGCTACCCCATGTTGGCAAATGCATTTCGACGGCGCCTCCCGGAGCCCCACCGGTAGGAAGCTCAACGATCCCAAGCTCAACAGGGTGGGCCTGGGTGTTGTCTTCATTACCCCGGCGCAAGCCGTCCTGCCATACTCGTTCCTGTTGTCAGAAGGTTGTACGAACAACGAGGCAGAGTACTAGGCTCTCATCACCAGCCTCGAGTTGGCCCTTGAGATCCATGTTCCCCATCTACATGTGAAGGGAGATTTCGAGCTAGTAATCAAGCAGGTTAATGGTGACTACATCGTCAGGAAGCCAGAGCTTGCACCATTGCTGGAGTACACCCTCCTCCTAATGGCCCAGTTCTCTTCTCGACCGGAGGTTACCCATGTCCCACGGTCGCAGAACGGCCAAGCGGACGCCCTGGCTGTCTTAGCCACGTCGCTCGCAGAACCCGAGCAAGATGATTTGGTCATACACGTGGCCCACCGGAGAGTCATTGCCCCCGTCACCCAAGAGGACCGTGATAGCCTGCGGGTAAGTCATATCACTGCCAGACCCTCTGTATCGGGAGTCCCGAGTTCGTCAGACGCAGTGGTTGAAACCACCCCCGACTGGAGAGCACCTTTTGTCGAGTATCTCCAAAATGGTCAGCTCCCGGACGACCGGGCCGGACGCGAGCGGATCCGACGCCGTGCGCTGCAATTTACCCTCCGGAGCGGCCCCAGACTGGAACAGATCCTTTATAAGCGAAGTTTTGATGGTGTCCTCCTCTGTTGCATCCAAGGAGGGGAGATACCTCAAGTTATGCAAGAGGTTCATGCTGGTTCCTGTGGCGCCCATCAAGCTGGGCCGAAACTGTCCCATCAAATCTGGAGGTTGGGGTACTTTTGGCCCTCTATGATCCACGATTGTATTGGGTACGCCAAGAGATGCCACACGTGCCAAGTACATGCCAACTTCTTGCATCGGCCGCCGGAGCCCCTCCACCCCACCAAGTACTCTTGGACATTTGCGGTATGGGGACTTGATGTAGTGGGACCGTATCCACCGGCAACAGTCCGCCAGTGTAGGTTCATCCTGACTGTAACACCCCGAGCTTCCACGATACGCTTCTCATTCAATAATGCAATAGCTTGCATTGTACGCAACTTCGAGTTCTAAAACACCGCGACTAATCAAAGTAGCCGTTATGAATAGTAATAACCACTTTTTAAAATTATAGAAATTTTATATTTCAAAATGGATTTCATTTTTGTATTCGTAATATCGAAATTATCCAAAGTTGAATTTTTTGTAATTTTCTGAGAACTTCCAATTTTTTATGAATAGTGAAAATTACTTAAAAACAACTTTTTTAATCAAAATAATTTATAGTGATAAATTATACTATTTAGTGGTTTTAAAGTATAATTAGAATATATTTTTACCATTTTATCCAATGGTGGTCATTAGAATTAATTTAACATTGAAATTGGACATAAACAATTGTCAATCTTTTGATATAAATTGTTTCTTAGAAACACGCTATTTTTTGTAACAGCGGGAATTAATTATAAAATTAATTAATTCAACTTATATGTTTGGAATTTTGTAAAATAGACATCATTCTTGAATTTGGAATATCAATTATAGCTTAGGGTGATGTTTTGGCATCGTTCTGAAAAACTTCAATTTTTGATGAATAGTGAAACCACTAAGTGGTAGTTAAATAACTGATTTTTCGTTTAAATGAAATATTACCACTTCTGTGATTTTATTTTCAAAAATCCGACATACATGGTTGTCATTAAGAAGTAAAATTTGGTTCAATGAGATTAAAATAATTTTTTGGTGAATAGTAACTTTTAAGTTCTTAATCGCGATTAGAGGTAATTAGTGTAGTTTAAGGTACAAATAATGTTTTAATAATATGAGATGAGCATGAAACTTGTCCTACTCCTATTGGATGAGTCATGGACGACCAAGAAAACCCATAGGTCAACTTGGGGACCCCATGGAGCCACTTTAGTTGGAAAATGACATTAATATATATTTATTTAATGTTAAAATTAAATTGACACAAACATGAGTTGTTTTACTAAAACAATTTTTAAGTGGGGTTAAACAAGTCCAAATTTTGACTATAAATATTCATTAGAAAGCTAAAAAAAATTCCTACATCATAGTATTTTTTTATAATTTTTAGACATTAAATAAATTAAATTATTTATGACATCATTATGATGCAGCGATGACCTCATTATTTAACGATTTTAATAAAATGAAAAGCTAATATACAATCCAAGGCTTACACTTGTCCAAAGACTATTGGATGGGTAGATTTTGAACCCTTATCACCTTATCCACGAATTATATAAGTGTGGGACCTTTATAATCCGAAAATAATTGTATAATAATGTAAAAGTTCCTTACTTTCCAAGAGTGCCCCTCCTCTCCTCTTATAAAAGGCCCCCACCTCTCCCACCTCATTTACACTTTCAAGCCATTTGGCTCGGCCAAACTCTGCCTAAATACTCTCCCAACTTCCCCCTATTACTCCTATAAGCCTCACTTTGGGAATAACTCTTCCCAAGGAAGCCTTTGGCTCAAATCAAAAAGAGTTACCCGATTTTGAGGTAATGTCTTCTCTAATGTTGTTTTGTTTTATTTTTCTTCTCCAACCCCCTAAAATCTTTTTATTCATTTCTTTTGTAACAACACCAGTATCCTCAATATACTAGGATGTTGTTATAAGAAGTATTAGATCTACAATTACACACACCTACATCTAATGGTTAAAGAACATACGGTTTCTGTGGATGGCGAATTTCTGCCTCACGAAACGATGATTGTTCAACACTCATATAACACCTTCAAAGGTGGCCATTAAGATGTCACTATATTTATATATGATATAAAATATGTTTATGTTTTACTTATTCTTCTGTATTTATCATTTATGGCATACTTTATGATTTCCATTATGGGTAAAACGCGATAATTTCATTTTAGGAAGTGCGGACTACCGCCCCCTCAAAGTGATTTGAATCGTTAATGCCATATGTGGGATGTATAAAGGATGGATTAAATGGTATTATACACTATATTATACTTTAATTATATTATAAATTTATATCATTATGATTTCATTCCATTAAATATGAAATAGAAATGAAAGTAGCGTTCATGCGTACGTACGGCTTACCGTCTCCATGAACGGTGCATTTCATTTCTTACCTCTAAATGTTACGTGACATTATGAATGAATGTATATACTGTATATATATGATATATATGATATCTAAATCATGAATATAATTCTGGATATAATGGATATTTCACCACATGAACAACTTGTAATTTTAAGAAGTTTATTTTTGACTCAAGTACCAAAGATCAACAAAACGACCGTTATTAACTTAAATAATTAAATAATGTTCATAACATGATAATAAGTGATATAAATGGAATAATGAACATGAAAAAGGTTCTTAAGTAAATAGAAATTAACTCTAGTTTATTATTCATGAGGTTAAAGAACGGTCGAGTCAGGACAGGACGCAAGGTAAGGGAACTTCTTAACCCAATTTCTATTCTTTGGGTTAATATCCTACTTTCAAATTATGTCATGATATTATTATGTCCTATCTTATATTTTTACATTATTTATGTGTAATTATAGTGAATACACATAATAGACCTACTTTATAAAAAAATGATCTTTTTAAGGACTTCGTCTCAATCCCCTTTCATTGAGGCATATTTGGTTTTATACACAACTTTCTTTTATACGGTGTATAAACCCCTTTGACTTTTATGTTTATTCAAAATGAATCTTTTTTATACGAAGCGTTTTACTAAACAACAAAAAGGGAATGTTTTTCTTTCCATACTTATGCGGCGACAACGACTTCTTCGCCGCCGTGACCATTATTTGAGTTTCGGCTTCATCTACAAGCCATCATTTTTTTTACTGAAAAATAAATACAAAGTTTTAACTTTCTTTTATTTTGGTATTGAAAATGGTTTTGAAAGTTTTTTTATTATATCAATGTGTTGTATTGATATCTTGTTATTGAAATGTGGAAATGTTATGTTTCCTTTATGCATGTTTTATGTGATATGATTATGTTATGGTTTATGATATGTTTAAACCTATTCATATGAGGAATGCATTGGACTTAATAAGTGACGGGTGGAGCCCGCTATAGCTCCTCGATGCATCGGTAGGTCTCATGAGACAAACTAGTGTCTTGGCACGAGGCCTTGACAAAATCTAATTTGGGGTCTTGGCACGAGGCCTTGGCTACGTGGTTATGATAGTCTGGCATTATGCATTCCATCATTATGAATGTGGCTATTGATATTGCATGTGATTATTCGACCAGTAGAATATCCATGTGAAGAAGTAAATGGCATTATCTCATTTTACTTTTTCCATATTATGTTGATGTTCAAGTTTAAAAGGATTTTGTTTTAGTTATACATTGCCTTAAATGTTTATGTTTATTGATGAAAGCTTCCGCTATATTTTTATCCTTACTGAGCATCTGAGCTCACCCCTTTCAATGTTTTAATATTTTCCAGGATGTGAAAGAAGTATTTTAGGAATGACCTGCAGGGATAGTCAGAAGAGGATATAAGTGTGGACTATGAAGACTTTGTTATTAGTTTTTCACTTTATGATGTAATGTAAGACTTATGAATGTATCTAGTGTTTCCAAGGCTACTAAACTAATCGGTCTTTCGAGACTTGATCTTTTGTGATCATGCCAATGTTACGAAGTAATGCACCGACTCTGGGTAGCTGGGGTCGGGGCGTTACAGTTGGTATCAGAGGCAGTTTAGTACTAACCTTGGAAGCTAGATGTAGATAAACTCTGATTAGAGCACATAGCCCAAAGATAGACTTTGAGGATTAGTATAGAAGAACTTCTTGAAATTTTGGTATTATAGAGATGTTATGAGTTTTCCGTGCAATACATCCCTGTCTGGATACGAGCAGGTAGAGGCGGATCTGGCACAGATGTACCTAGGGGTAAAACCCGAAAACTCCGCTTTGAGCTAGACTCGAACGGGAACCGGTGCACGACAACGGGCCTTGCTGCACTCTTGGTTACGACACTCCCGGGGGATATGCTTAGGATAATTCTCATTTTATTTACAAACCACTATGAAGGGTTATGAGTATATACTTCCTCAAAGAAAACATTTCTTTTTATGATTATGTATTATATCCATAAATAGTTCAATTTATGTAAAGTGTTCTACAAATATGGAATTATGTATTTTATTTCATAAACTAATCTAGTTTATGCCATTGTTTAGAAATGGCACCTAGTGGAAGGAATGGAAACCGTATCAATGCACGCACTCCGTGTAGGGATTTCCCTCCTGCTCAAGATAATTATTGTGGATCTGGAGATACAACTGGTGTTGATCAACTTATTACCATACTGGGACAACTCACTCGGGTTATGAATAATAACCTTACTCGAATGGAGCACCCTGATCCGCAACATGGAGGATCAATGCTAGATCGTTTCTTAAGGCAACAACCACCAACCTTCAATGGGAGTACAAATCCTATATTAGTTGAGCAATGGATAAATTCCTTAGAGAAAATATTCCATGCCTTGGGGAGTAGTGAAAGGGAGAAGGTTGTCATGGCAGTTTACCGCCTCACTGGAGATGCCGATCAGTGGTGGTCGCTGATTCAAAACACAAAGGAAGATGATGACGTATCAAATATGGAATGTAGGGAGTTCAAAGAGCTTTTCTTAGAAAAATACTTTCCTCGTGACCATCGAGCAGATATGGAAAGGCAATTTCTGAGTTTGAGGCAGAAGGAGGATGAGAATGTCGCAAAGTATGAGGCTAACTTTACAAGGTTAGCGAGGCATGCTGCCGATTATATACGTAACCCAAGGAGTAAGATTGATCATTTCTTTGATGGGTTAAAACCATTTCTCCGTCGAGCTTTAGTATCACAATCCTTCTCATCATACGAAGATATTGTCTCGTGTGCTATCAAGACAGAAAAGGAATTTTCTAAGTCTTATGACAACAAAGTAAAGCAAGAGAAGAAGAGAACAAGGGAACAAGAGACAGATAAAGGGAAAAAGGGAAAGAAGGATTTTCCATTATGTGATAATTGTGGGAAGAATCACCCTGGTACGTGCCCAAAAGTAATGGGAGTTTGTTATAAATGTGGAGAAAAGGGTCACCAGGCTCGTGATTGCAAGGGAAAGAAAGAGGCTGTCAAAGTTGAATGCTACAATTGTAGGGAAATGGGGCATTATGCAAATGAATGTCCTAAGCTTCAAGGAAACTTACCTCAGAAAAGGCCAAGGGATCAAGGCCAATCTTATGCTGTGACTACAGTTGAAGCAGAATAACTAATGTATTGGTGCTTTTGGACTCATGGATTATATTCTAGTTATTAGAATAATGTGATATGTATATAAGGATTGTACTGTTGTACTTGTTGATTTCAGTAAGGTTTTAATATGATGAAGGTAATTATATTTTTATTGTGTGACAATAAGAGAAACTTTACTTTGTTTGGGGAATCTGATAAATTGATTTTGGAATTAAGAGACCTTTTAGAGAAAGTCTGGACAGAGGTATTTTGGATAACTATAAAGGTTGGAGTGGATTAAGTTGATCTTTGGATAGTATTGTTTAAGGTTAAAAAATTTATAAATATTAGTTTTGGAATATTATGATACTATAGTTTTAGGAAAAGGACAACCTGTAGGGTGGGGCATAACCCGTCGCGTCGGACAAAGCTGCAGGAATCGAACCCACAATCATAGTGCGACAGGCCTTTATTTCCTACCACTAGCCTACAGGAAGTCCCTGGTTAATACAAAATAATTTTACTAATCTAAATGGTATGTGTTAACATTTGGAACCTTATACAATTAGTTTAAGTATAATATTTTTGAGTTCTATTATCTTTTTGAGTGAAAGATGAGTTGAAGGTTGAAACTCTAATTGTCAAGCATAAATATATATATACCTATCTCTTATTCAATGAATAAATTAATTCTTAAACTTTAGTAAAGGGATATTAAAACAAAAAAATGTGTTATCCTAATACCTTATGTCTTGTTGAACTGATGATATTTTAAATCAACATAGATTGAAGGCTTTGAGGCCCTCAATTTGACAGTTGATTGTGATTGATGACCTCAATCACTCCCTATAAATATTTACGTTTTTCCTCCAATTATATGTCGTTAATTGCCACCAATGTTCTCCTAATCGAGATCATAATTGGGTGGTGACTTTTTCATTTCCCCTTCCCTCTTATTAAGGCTAAATTTTATTAATCATATTTCCGATGTGGGTTTTCCTCAAAGGTATTTTCTCGTTTCAACCTTTTATTTTCAAAGAAAAATTTCAAATTGCGAGGACGCAATTTATTGAAGGAGGGGAGAATGTAACACCCCGAGCTTCCACGATACGCTTCTCATTCAATAATGCAATAGCTTGCATTGTACGCAACTTCGAGTTCTAAAACACCGCGACTAATCAAAGTAGCCGTTATGAATAGTAATAACCACTTTTTAAAATTATAGAAATTTTATATTTCAAAATGGACTTCATTTTTGTATTCGTAATATCGAAATTATCCAAAGTTGAATTTTTTGTAATTTTCTGAGAACTTCCAATTTTTTATGAATAGTGAAAATTACTTAAAAACAAATTTTTTAATCAAAATAATTTATAGTGATAAATTATACTATTTAGTGGTTTTAAAGTATAATTAGAAAATATTTTTACCATTTTATCCAATGGTGGTCATTAGAATTAATTTAACATTGAAATTGGACATAAACAATTGCCAATCTTTTGATATAAATTGTTTCTTAGAAACACGCTATTTTTTGTAACAGCGGGAATTAATTATAAAATTAATTAATGTAACTTATATGTTTGGAATTTTTTAAAATAGACATCATTTTTTAATTCGGAATATCAATTATAGCTTAGGGTGAAATTTTGGCATCGTTCTGAAAAACTTCAATTTTTGATGAATAGTGAAACCACTAAGTGGTAGTTAAATAACTGATTTTTCGTTTAAATGAAATATTACCACTTCTGTGATTTGATTTTCAGAAATCCGACATACATGGTTGTCATTAAGAAGTAAAATGTGGTTCAATGAGATTAAAATAATTTTTTGGTGAATAGTAACTTTTAAGTTCTTAATCGCGATTAGAGGTAATTAGTGTAGTTTAAGGTACAAATAATGTTTTAATAATATGAGATGAGCATGAAACTTGTCATACTACTATTGGATGAGTCATGTACGACCAAGACAACCCATGGGTCAACTTGGGGACCCCATGGAGCCACTTTAGTTGGAAAATGACATTAATATATATTTATTTAATGTTAAAATTAAATTGACACAAACATGAGTTGTTTTACTAAAACAATTTTTAAGTGGGGTTACACAAGTCCAAATTTTGACTATAAATATTAATTAGAAAGATAAAACGATTTCCTACATCATAGTATTTTATTTATAATTTTTAGACCTTAAATAAATTAAATTATTTATGACATCATTATAATGCAGCGATGACCTCATTATTTAACGATTTTAATAAAATGAAAAGATAATGTACAATACAAGGCTTACACTTGTCCAAAGACTATTGTATGGGTATATTTCGAACCCTTATCACCTTAGCCACGAATTATATAAGTGTGGGACCTTTAGAATCCTAAAAGCATTGTATAATAATGTAAAAGTTCCTTACTTTCCAAGAGTGCCCCTCCTCTCCTCTTATAAAAGGTCCCCACCTCTCCCACCTAATTTACACTTTCAAGCCATTTGGCTCAGCCAAACTCTGCCCAAATACTCTCCCAACTTCCCCCTCTTACTCCTAGAAGCCTCACTTTGGGCAGAACTCTTCCCAAGGAAGCCTTTGGCTCAAATCAAAAAGAGTTACCCGATTTTGAGGTAATGTCTTCTCTAATGTTGTTTTGTTTTGTTTTTCTTCTCCAACCCCCTAAAATCTTTTTATTCATTTCTTTTGTAAAAACACCATTATCCTCAATATACTAGGATGTTGTTATAAGAATTATTAGATCTATAATTACACACACCTACATCTAATGGTTAAAGAACATACGGTTTCTATGGATGGCGAATTTCTGCCTCACGAAACGATGATTGTTCAACACTCATATAACACCTTCAAAGGTGGCCATTAAGATGTCACTATATTTATATATGATATAAAATATGTTTATGTTTTACTTATGCTTCTGTATTTCTCATTTATGGCATACTTTATGATTTCCATTATGGGTAAAACGCGATAATTTCATTTTAGGAAGTGCGGACTACCGCCCCCTCAAAGTGATTTGAATCGTTAATGCCATATGTGGGATGTATAAAGGATGGATTAAATGGTATTATACACTATATTATACTTTAATTATATTATAAATTTATATCATTATGATTTCATTCCATTAAATACGAAATAGAAATGAAAGTAGCGTTCATGCGTACGTACGGCTTACCGTCTCCATGAACGGTGCATTTCATTTCTTACCTCTAAATGTTACGTGACATTATGAATGAATGTATATACTGTATATATATGATATATATGATATCTACATCATGAATATAATTCTAGATATAATGGATATTTCACCACATGAACAACTTGTAATTATAAGAAGTTTATTTTTGACTCAAGTACCAAAGATCGACAAAACGACCGTTATTAACTTAAATAATTAAATAATGTTCATAACATGGTAATAAGTGATATAAATGGAATAATGAACATGAAAAAGGTTATTAAGTAAATATAAATTAACTCTAGTTTATTATTCAGGAGGTTAAAGAACGGTCGAGTCAGGACAGGACGCAAGGTAAGGGAACTTCTTAACCCAATTTCTATTCTTTGGGTTAATCTCCTACTTTCAAATTATGTCATGATATTATTATGTCATATCTTGTATTTTTACATTATTTATCTGTAATTATAGTGAATACACATAATATACCTACTTTATAAAAAAAATGATCTTTTTAAGGACTTCGTCTCAATCCCCTTTCATTGAGGCATATTTGGTTTTATACACAACTTTCTTTTATACGGTGTATAAACCCCTTTGAATTTTACGTTTATTCAAAAGGAATCTTTTTTATACGAAGCGTTTTACTAAACGACAAAAAGGGAATGTTTTTCTTTCCGTACTTATGCGGCGACAACGACTTCTTCGCCGCCGTGACCATTATTTGAGTTTCAGCTTCCTCTACAAGCCATCATTTTTTTTAATGAAAAATAAATACAAAGTTTTAACTTTCTTTTATTTTGATATTGAAAATGGTTTTGAAAGCATTTTTATTATATCAATGTGTTGTATTGATATCTTGTGATTGAAATGTGGAAATGTTATGTTTCCTTTATGCATGTTTTATGTGATACGATTATGTTATGGTTTATGATATGTTTAAACCTATTCATATGAGGAATGCATTGGACTTAATAAGTGACGGGTGGAGCCCGCTATAGCTCCTCGATGCATCAGCAGGTCTCATGAGACAAACTAGTGTCTTGGCACGAGGCCTTGACAAAATCTAATTTGTGGTCTTGGCACAAGGCCTTGGCTACGTGGTTATGATAGTCTGGCATTATGAATTCCATCATTATGAATGTGGCTATTGATATTGCATGTGATTATTCGACCAGTAGAATATCCATGTCAAGAAGTAAATGGAATTATCTCATTTTACTTTTGCCATATTATGTTGATGTTCAAGTTTAAAAGGATTTTGTTTTAGTTATACATTGCCTTAAATGTTTATGTTTATTGATGAAAGCTTCCGCTATATTGTTATCCTTACTGAGCATCTGAGCTCACCCCTTTCAATGTTTTAATATTTTCCAGGATGTGAAAGAAGTATTTTAGGAATGACCTGCAGGGATAGTCAGAAGAGGATATAAGTGTGGACTATGAAGACTTTGTTATTAGTTTTTCACTTTATGATGTAATGTAAGACTTATGAATGTATCTAGTGTTTCCAAGGCTACTAAACTAATCGGTCTTTCGAGACTTGATCTTTTGTGATCATGCCAATGTTACGAAGTAATGCACCGACTCTGGGTAGCTGGGGTCGGGGCGTTACACTGACTGCTACAGATTTCTTCTCCAAGTGGGCAGAAGCAGTTCCGCTCAAAGAGGTCAAGGCCCGTTACATCGTTGACTTTGTGAACTCCAACATTATCCACCGGTTTGGAGTCCCTCACGCCGTCCTCACCGATAACGGCACCAACTTCCGAGCAGCTGAATTGAAGAAATTGTACGCTAAGTACGACATCTGGTCGAACCATACCTCTCGCTACCACGCGCAGGCAAATGGACAGATCGAGGCGTTCAACAATACCCTCTCTAACATTCTGCAGAAGATGGTTGGTCAGAACAAGAAGAGTTGGCCGGACAAGCTCCCCAACGCCCTCTGGGCTTACCGGACGACGACTCGCAACTCTACCCAGGTGACCCCATATTCCCTGGTGTATGGAGTTGAGGTCGTCCTACCCATTGAGATCCAGCTGCCGTTGCTACGCACTGCAGTTTATGATCACCAGACATCAGATGAGGTAGCCGAGATCCGTCTAGCTGAATTAGAGGCACTGGACGAGAACCGGCTTTGTGCCCTGCACAATCTGGAAAGGCATCAGGACAAGATAGCGAGAGCATTTTACAAGAAGGTTCGTCTCTGCTCTTTTCTACAGGGTGACCTGGTACTGGCCCTTCGAGCGCCAATGATTCCCGGTAGGAAACCGCCCAAGTTAGAACCCAAATGGGAAGGTCCTTATATCATCCATAAGGTTTACCCTAATGGAGCATACTCCTTGGTGACCACGGATGGAGAGCGTATAACCCCCCCCCCCACCAATGCCAAGTTCCTCAAGCGGTACTTTTCTTAGGGCAAAAAAGAGAGGTCCAGCACGACCCTAAACTACGTGGAGGTCCAGCACGACCCTAAACTACGTGGAGGTCCAGCACAACCCTAAACTGCGTGGAGTTCCAGCACGACCCTAAACTGCGTGGAGGTCCAGCACGACCCTAAACTGCATGGAGGTCCAGCACGACCCTAAACTGCGTGGAGGTCCAGCACGACCCTAAACTGCGTGGAGGTCCAGCACGACCCTAAACTGCGTGGAGGTCCAGCACGACCCTAAACTGCGTGAAGGTCCTGTACGACCTTAAACCGCAAAATGGTCCCGCACGACCTTAAACCGCATCTTCGTCCTGCAAGACGATAAACTGTGAAACGGTCCCGCATGACCTGAAACTGGACACTATAGTCCAACATGACTCTAAACCGTAAAGTCCTGCACGACTATAAACTGCGTATTCGTCCCGCGGGACGTTTAACTGCAAACCAGTCAGGCCTTCTTGACTGATACCTGACTTTAGGCCCCCTAGCCTTCTCGGACCTCTCCGCCCAATCTCTTACCCGGGGTGTACGGTGTGATGTGGGACCTTGTCCTCATTCACGTCGGGATCATGTACCATGCCGTACGCCCTCCCTTTACGAGGCTCGGCCTCAAGCCCCTTGGCCTCCTCGGGCCCCCGGCCCCGTCCTTACTGCAAGACGTTAAACTGCAAGCCAGTCAGGCCTTCCTGACCAAGGCTCAGCCTCAGGCCCCTTGGCCTCCTCGGGCCCCCGGCCCCTTCTTCACTGTGAGACGTTAAACAGCAAGCTGGTCAGGTCTCATTGACCGCGGCTCGGCCACACGCCCCCTGTTTTTTTTCGACTTACCCTCTTGCGGGATTGTACGGTATGGTGTAGGACTACTTCCTCATTCACGTCGGATTACTTGTCGTACCGTACATATCCCCAAATGAGGTGCTTCTCATCGTCCCACATGACGCTAAACTGCACTTCTAGAACTACGTGTGGCTTGATTATCATCCTTATGAGATACGTAGGAACGCTTGGACACCTCGTCTTGAGCCCAGCCCCAAACTTTTCCCTTCCACTACCCCCCCTAGGAATAGTTTTCTTGGAGGATCTTTGTGTAGCATGGAGTAGGCTTTCTTGGCCCCGCTTATGCAACCCCGCTCGCACAAAGATGGTAAGGGTCGCACCATGCGCCCACTCCCGTTCTTCTATCCTCCCACGTCCTCACCGCATGACGCTAAACTTCATGGCCTTCAAGAACTACGTATGGCTTGATTATCATCCTTATGAGATATGTAGGAACGCCCAGACACTTCGTCCGTTGGCCCAGCCCAAAAGCCAAAATATTCCCCTCGGGTCAAGACATGGCAGGGTGCACACTTTTGCCCCGACCCACATCGAGCAAGCCCCGACCCGGCTTCACATTCCCCCCTGGAGGTGTTTTCCCCTTTCGTGGATGGATACAGCTATGCTTCACCCACTCCTTGACCGGGATTCCATCATTTTTCGCACCCAGAGGGACCCCCAAGAACGGCCTGGATACAACACCCAAGGGCTCTCCTACCGATACGGGCCAATGCCCCCGAGGGTTTTCGAGCAACAAGCCGATACAAGTCCCACGTCGCGAATTTGGTCAGCGGTCGACGCTCATTTGTTGCCCCCATACGGGTCACCATAGGAACGCTGTGTTTCGAACATGGTCAACAGTGTCCTGGATTTTCGGGTCCACCCTGAGATGTCCCAGGCATCAAGAACAGTGATTCATTCTGCCCCATCCCGAGGTGACAAACTTCCCCCAGGTGGTGCTAGCGATCGGGCCCACGGCCCAGGATTCCTCATAAGGGTGTACAGTGTGATGTGGGACCTTGTCCTCATTCACGTCGGGATCATGTACCATGTCGTACGCCCTCCCTTTACGAGGCTCATCCTCAGGCCCCTTGGCCTTCTCGGGTCCCCGACCCTCGTCCTCATGTAAGACGTTAAACTGCAAACCAGTCAGGCCTTTCTGACTGATAACTTTCTCTTTTCTCTGGGCCACGGCCCAGAATTCCTCATAAGGGTGTACGGTGTGATGTGGGACCTTGTTCTCATTCACGTCGGGATCATGTACCATGTCGTACGCCCTCCCTTTACGAGGCCCAACCTCAGGCCCCTTGGCCTTCTCGGGTCCCCGACCCTCGTCCTCATATAAGACATTAAACTGCAAACCAGTCAGGCCTTCCTGACTGATGCCTGACCTTAGGCCCCTTGGCCTTTCCGGGCCACGACCCAGGTCCCCTCTTATAGGAGTATATGGTGTGGTGTGGGACTATGTCCTCATTCGCGCCGGCTTCTTCGCCATACCGTACACCTCCCTTGTTTAGAGGTATATTACTCCCTTTCTCGTCCTGTATGACGTTAAACTACACCTTCAGAACTACGTGTGGGTTGATTCCCATCCTCATGGGATACGTAGGACCACCTGAATGTCCAAGATTCGGGTCCAGCCCCATCTCTCGGGAATCCTCATCCCATCCTGTCCCCTTGGCTTATCCTTCCTCCATGAGAGGATTATATGGTGTGGTGTGGGATTATGTCCTCATTCACGACGGTCTCGTAATGACCACGCCATGTTTCCCCCCTACTGAGCTGTTTCGTCGATCCCTTTTTCGGCGGTTCACCAATGTGCTTAAGAGTACTCTGGTTTATTACCTGGAATGCCAAGCTTTACTCGGACACGTCCGCACCCGCTTTACAGGCTTTGCGTATCCCCGCATCAAGGCTTTCATCATCTTTCACACCCGGAGGGACCCCCAAGAACGGCCTGGATACAATTCCCAAGGGCTCTCCTACCGATACAGGCCAACGCCCCCCAGGGTTTCGGACAACAAATCGATAAAATCCCGCGTTGCGAATATGGTCAGCGGTCGATGCTCATTTGTTGTTCCCACCTCAGGCTAACGCGATACGGACGCTGTGTTTCCATCATGGTTAACAGTTTTCCTCTATCGCCATGTCAACCCATTAAGCCCAAATTCCGGGTACACAATTCACACCCTTCATCACTTCATCATGTCCAAGTAGAGTCTCAGGATTCTTGGTACTTTTCCTCTGTGCACGTCTGCACGTTGGGAGAACAAGCTGCATCAAAGGTGTCCTTCGAAACTCTCCGTCAACTCCCCTTTGATGGAAGCCCCAAGTATTGCGATGAGGATACCCCCCCTTGTTTCCCACACCGAGTTTATCTCACGTGGGCTTAGGGATTGGGTTGACATCTATGCTTACTCGGGAGTTGTCACCATCCATGGTCCGAGCTCTAAGACCATAAACTAAGACTCTCATCTGGAACTACGTTCAAGACCCCTTGTCTTTGGGTCCAGCTTGAGTTCAGCAAGTTCACCTCTCTCAGGTCCTACCATTGGGACCCCGGCCACGGGACCGCGTGGCGTAGTGCAGGATTATGTCCTCATTCATGTCAGGTTTGCAACAGTTGCACCACGCGTACCCCGTTCTGAGAGTTAGCCCTCGTATTCCTTGTCCTACATGACATTAAAAGGAACCCTTTAGAACTACGTGTAGCTTGATTCCCATCCTCATGGGATACGTAGGACCACCTGGATGTTTAAGATTCGGGTCCAGCCCCACCTCCTAGTGATCTCCTGATCTCTCGCTCACCTAGGCCACTTGGCCTATCCCTCTCCAGGAGGGGGAGGTGTAGGTATGATACAAGGTTTTGGGCACCGTGCCCCCTTCCCCCAGGAACCTGCCATCTCTCGATCACCCTCAAAGTTGAGTCCCTTGACTCCTTGCAGTGGTTCACCCATGTATTAAGAGCACTCTAGTCTAGGGCCAAGAGTGTCAGATTCAACTTGATCAAGTTTCTTCCACTTGTCAAGCTTCGTGTTCCCCTCTATTCGGACTTCCATCATCTTTCACACCCGGAGGGACCCCCAAGAATGGCCTGGATACTACGCCCAAGGGCTCTCCTACCGATACGGGCCAACGCCCCCGAGGGTTTTGGACAAAAAATCGATAAAATCCCGCGTTGCGAATATGGTCAGCGGTCGATGCTCGTTTGTTAGTCCTCATTTCAGGCTAACGCGACAGGATGCTGTGTTGCGAACATGGTCAGCAGTAATCCTCTGTCATCACGCCAGCCCCTTCAGTCCTTGAATGTTGGTTGCATGATTCACATCATTTTCCACCCCATCATGTCCAGGTGGAATCTCGACACTTTTGGCACTATCCCTCAGTGCACCTTTGCATGCTAGGGGGACAAAGCTGCAATCTGGCGTCCTTTGGGGCTCCCATGGTCCGAGCTCTAAGACCATAAACTAAGACCCATTCGGGACTACGTTCAACTTGATTCCCATCCTCATGGGATACGTAGGACCGCCCAGACACCCTATCTCCGGGTACAACCCATTCAGGAAGCCAGTCTCTCTCCCCGTTTCACCTCTGTGTAGGCCCCTCGGCCTAAGGTTTCCCTCTCCGGATGGCGTACAATCTGATGTGGGATCATGTCTCCGTCAATTGTGTTTTATAACACTACGCACATTTCCCGCCTAGAATCGTCTCTGCTACGTCTGCGCTGCATGATGATAAAATGCATTCTTGGTCCTATCATATGACCCTAAACTGTGACATTATCATCCTGGCCGCACGACGAAAAACGGCACCGCATTGTGGTGACCTCGTTGTAGAGGACATCACGTTGGGTATTGGTCACGTGCCATGCCATTTGTAAACGCCCATCACGGCTTGATTCTTGTGGCGACATCACGACCTACTGTTCTAGGCCTGTCGCTTCACAAAAAAAACATTCACCTTAAAGAACAAACAAGATACATCAAATTCCACTTCTTTTAGTGCAAGGGCTACACCCGCACTCCCCTTTTCCCCTGGCACTGGTATCCTACCATGTCACTTCCAGAACTACGTATGGCTTGATTCTCATCCTTATGAGATACGTAGGAGCGCCCGGGCACTTCCGCGCGGGCCCAGCCTAACCTTTGTGTTCAGTCCCTCGACTCGAGCATTTCCCTAGAGAATGCATGGTAAGTAGGGCTTAGGTCCTCCTTCACGTCTGGTTTTGATGTCATGCGTCCCCTGCTCCCTTTACCTATTTATGGTCTAAGGTCCACCAAGAACTACGTAAGGATTGATTCTCATCCCTATGAGATACGTAGGAGCGCCCGGGCACTTCCCCGCGGGCCCAATCTAACTTTTCATGGTCCGAATTCTACGACCCTAAACTAAGATCTCCCCAAGGGAAAGAAATCTGCTCCCTCTCTCTAATATGTTTCGTTGTCGTATTCAGATGTGTTTCGACAAAGAACCCGAAGTGTGGGACTTTCATGCGGACATTCCCTTCGTCCCACGGCCAAGCTTCGTGAACTCGCTATTTGGATACTCATCCTCTTCCACGTCCAGAAGGTCCCCCAGACGACATGGATACTCGGCTTAAGGGCTCTCCATGAATGCTGGGCCTAAGGGCCCTTCAATCGTTTCGGGCCAACGTCCCTACGGATATTTGACAACATCTGTGACACGGTCCCTTGTTTCAAACATGGTCAACGGTCGACCCTCATTTGTCTGTCTCCATTCTAGGATAACGCGACGGGATGCTATGTTGCGAATACGTCAGCAGTTATCCTCCGTCGTCACGCCTCCATCATTGTGATCTGGATCTCGAGCATCATGATTCACACATTTCCACTTCCCCACGTTCAAGTGGAATTCTATCATACTCGGCTCTTTCTCTTCGCGCATCTAGGTGCGCCTCAAGATCGTGTTAGTGTCACTGGGCCGGGATTCACCGAGCGTCCCTTTGCCCTAACTAGCCCCTCTCTGTGTCAGGAAATTCCCACCACTACTGCTTTTTTCCCACACCGAGCACGACTCACGTGGGCTTAGTAGTTTTGGCAGGATGTGTACCAACACGGTCGGGCTGCTCATCTTCCTGCATGACGTTAAAATGCGCTTTCAGAACTACGTATGGCTTGATCCCCATCCTCATGGGGTACGTAGGAATGCACGGCCACTTTGCTTCGGGGCCAGCCCAATCCACACTCTTGGTCCCTCGACCTGAAGAGTATCCTCCGGGGGTATGTGGTGTGATTTGGACTCCAAGTCCTCATTCGCATCGGTTTCATATCTACCGCGCCACACGCTTCCTTACCTCTTATTCCACGTCCTATCGTATGACGTTAAACTACAGGAGTCTATATGTCCTCAACGCATGACAATAAACTGCGGTTCTGCCCTGAACAAGTTCAGGATGCCCTAAGATCCCACTGGGAAGTGACGGATCCCCTTGCCAGAGAGGCCCTGTCTAAAAGAAGGAATGATCCATGGTCAAACCGATGCGCCTATCACACGTACTCCCACCACGGTGGTGTAACTACCTAAGTGTTGGATTCTGTTCGGACAGGCCATCACCCCATATTCCACGCTTTGCGTGCCCCTTATTCGGACCCTCATCCTCTTTCGTGTCTAAAGGAACCCCCTAACGGCCTGGTCTCATGCCGCATCGGCTCACCTACCGTCCTGGGCCAACGTTCTGGGAGACTGGTCATGTTTGGAGGGACCCCCAATAACGGCCTGGATACTACGCCCAATGGCTCTCCTACCGTTACGGGCCAGCGTCCCGAAGAATTGATCGACAACAAATTGATAAAATCCCGCGTTGCGAATATGGTCAGCGGTCGATGCTCATTTGTTGTCCCCATTTCGGGCTAACGCAGTGAGGGTACCGTTTCTCCTCCAAGGTTAACGGTTGTCCCTTATTGTCACGCCATCCCCACTGTGTTCCGAATCTTGGGTATCGTGATTCACACTTCCCATTTTCATCTGTTTGGACCGATTTCAACGCCCCTGGCATTGCCCCGTTCGTGCATAAGAGCACGTTGAAGAAACGGTAACTCGGCTATCCTGGAAGTTCCTCTTCCGATCAAGCCTTCCCCATCTTCCGGGAACCTGGACTGGCTTGGGGAATTGTCGTCAAACGTCCCGCAAACATTGTAGGGATGTGACAAGGCAATTCAACAGTGGAAATCGTGCATGCTACGGCATTCAAAACAAAGGTAAAATTTGGAAGAGCGAAAGTACCAATAAAAGGGTTTTGGGTTTGTTACAATACTCGGGGGTTGACTTCCCCCATGGACGGGTTGACCCCGTCAAAAGAGCGTTGCAGCTCCGCCACCCGTTGACTTGCGGCATCCAAGGCTTGATGCCGCTGAACTAGCTCTCGCTCCTCCTTCGCAGCGGCGGGGCACAGTTCGTCAGTCATGGCTTTGGCCCTCTCCACATTAGCTTGAACGACAGCCATCTTTTCAGAGGTCTGCCTCATATGCTCTTTTGCCTCCGCCAGTTAGGCCTTCAACCGTGAGACCAGCTCAGTTTGTGCATCAAGAGAGGCTGAAAGCTCGTCTGCCCGGGTCTGCATCCGTTGAACCTCGCCTTCAGCCTCCTGGAACTTCTTGATGCTGGTCGCCTTCCTCCGCTGCCAGCCCACGCTGAGCCCACGATCATGCTCCCAGATCTTCTCAGCCATAAGATCTCGGATGAGTGCATGAGGACGTTGGGCATCCACTCCCCCAGCGCACAGTTCGCACAACCGCGAGTGAAGCCTATCCATTTCGGCCAGCCATTGTGCTTGGGGAGTGTCCTTGATAAAGCGTGCGATTAGCTTCCACGACCGGCGGCGGACTATGATGTTGTCTTCCTCGTCGGAGGCCGTTTCGTCCCAGTCTGCGCGATTTGAAGGCTCATATGCGGGATACGCCCGCAGGAAATCCTCGACAGGATCAACATCTGGTGTCGAATCCAGTGCGACACCTGGCGCCGAAGCAGGCGCGGCAGAGCTGGGACCGACCGTTTGATCCTCTTCCTCGGAGTCCACCTCAATGATTTTGGGTACAGCCCTGCTGGCGGACCCGCCAGTGATGATGTGCGTCGCAGCTTGAGGAGATGGAGGAACTATTGCCACCATCACTGGCATGCCCCTAGGAGGGACGCCACCAGACATCCCGACCAGTCTTGCCGTAGCAGCCCACGCCAGTCGAAGAACTGCATGACAAAGAGGGACATAAACGTTAGTTGGCATGGCCTACATGTGATAACGAGGAGACCGGTGGAGGAGACTTACGAAGATCGACCTCCGACCGCTGCTCCTGAGCCGGTACTGATGGGACCCCGAGGCGAGGCCCCCCGTATACTGTTGGAAGGTCTGGGGATTCCAGAGGAGCCACCTCGGGCCCCCTGGTCCCACCAGACGCAGAACTGGACTCAGCCATAGGCGCGGGTTCTGAAGGTCCCGCAACATCACCCGCCAAGGAGTGAGAATGAGGCCTACGAACAAGTTCCTCCTGCATGGCTCAAACATTGGTGAGAAGTACATAGGGATACAAGAGCAGATAGTAAGGAGAGAAGTTCGGAATGCTACCTCGAGAGCCTCTGCGAAATCGTCGGATTCTGAGCCTCGGTCTCCGACCTCGCCCTCCTCCAGCGGGCTCCCTCCTCCAGCCTCATCCTCCCGAGAGGAGTCCTCTGATTCCTCCGGAAAGGGGAAGCGCTCCCTCAGATCGGTAGCCGATAACTGTGGGGGGACCGTCTGATTAAACAGTACCCTCACCCGGTCTGTCATTGGGCGAGGGACACCACTGGAGTGGACGTAATCCTCCAGCTCTTCCAGGTACTGTTCTGCCTCCGCCGGAGACGCCATGAATCCAGCCCGAACTGGGCCTATACCCGGTAATTCCATCCCGAGGCGATTCATGTGGGCCCATATCTCGGATGGGATGAGGAATTGCCGGTTGAAGTCCCAAATGTCCCAAGCTTCCGGGAAGACGGCGTCCTCTGCCATGTCAATGTGACGCAGGCGCTTCCCCGGAGACTGAGTGGATATCCTACAGAATCCCCTCAGTGGCCGCCCCTCCAGATGACCCTTCTCTCCCGGAATCACCGGATCCACCACTACTTCCATACCCTCGGCCGGTGTGGGTCTCGCCGCCATGGCAGCCCCGCTACCGCGAGCGGCCCTCCGACCCCGACCTCGAGACAGAGGAGGCCCACCGTCACCAACCCGGATCGTTGGTTGCTTTAGCATCTCCCCCGGATAAGCAGCCTCCCAACTAATGGCGTACTCTTTCACTAATCTGAAGGCAGCGGTGGATGGAGGCAATGCAATCTATATCTTTCCATCCTCGCGTGTGAACATGAGTCACAGCTGCCTCATCACACATGGGTGCTCCTCGTGACGCACCTCCCAGTATACCTGCGGGGTCAGCCGCTGGAGGCACCGAAACTGCCTTGCAAATCGATACGGAGTGTACGGTTCACAGAGCGGATCGCGATCTATTCGTGCCACCAAAACTCCACCTCGGAAGGCCAGGAGGTAAGCCCGATGTTCTTCCGTTCCCCGTCCGTCATCAGTAAGCCTCCCCGTCGGTAGTGGGAAGGGATGAAAGTTGAACTCGTCCGCCCTCCACACCCTATTCAGCACCATCGGAACGGCCAGTTTGAACGGGAAGCTTCCGACCGCGTTCAGGATGGAGGGGTGAAAGTTTGATCCCGGCGGCGAAATGGGGTTTGGATATTCGTAAATCCCCCTGATATGCGCTGCGATCCACCCATACAGGAGGTGGAAGGGCCCGCATATCCTTGGCGGCTTCTTTCCCTTGCTAATATGCCGCAGCATTCTGTACAGTTTGGTGAGCATCGGGATCCCCAGGTTGATCCGCTACCCCATGGCCAACATTGACGCCATGATAAACGAGCTGGGCCGTACCCCCATGCTTGTATCTCTCACCGGTAGGATCCAACCACAGATGAGAGCCGCGATGAACGCCGCCAGCCTGACTATCGGCTGTTTCTCAGTGCTGACACTGAAACCCCAAGTTTTCCATTGGCTGTCCTCCAAGACCCGCCAATACGAGTGCCCTTTGCCCCGTTGGGCCGCCCTTGGACAAGTTCGAGGCCTCGGAGGGAACTCTCGATTCTATGGGAAATTCAGGAAGCATTTGAACCACCTCCTGAAGTGGACGTCCCTCACTGCCTCCTTGTCCTCTCCAGGGACAAGCGCCATCAGCGCTGATGCCAGAAGCGGCATTTGCTCCGCATCCCCCCACGCGCTGGCAACGGAGAGGAACTCGTCATACATGGCCCCCAAGATTGGGACCCCAGAAATCCGGTGGACATCCCATAGGCTGATGCCCACCTCCCCGTGATGCAGGTGAAAAGTGTTGGTCCTAGATGACCATCTACTCAGCAACTCCGGCATTAGCTGCTTCGGTTGGTAAATGTGGAATTAGGAGGCCCATGCCGCCTCATACAACCCCACTCTCCTCAACTCGGCCCCGAACTCCTCGTATGAGGCGCCTACCCAGTAGGCCTAGGCCCAGTCATCAGTAAAGTTGCCGCCCTGGCGCAGGTCCCACTCATCGGACCATCCCTTCTTCGAATATTGCAAGGCCGCCTTCAGCATGGTATGGTAGAGGGGAGGGGAAGTCTCCGGCAGCAATGGCTTCCCGTCGATGTCGTTCACATGGTTGTAGAGACATTCAGCGGTAACGGGTGTGAAGTCCTCCCGCACGTGACCATCAGCCGCCCTGAACCATTGGTGCTCGCACGGTGTGCTCCTGGACCAGCAAGCTGGTTCATCCCTACTCGCCTCAGGGATGAAGACGTCATCCCTCAGCCCGAAGCCGTACAACGGAAGTTTCTTGCACTGCGGATAATCTTTTTGACCCTCCGAGAGCAGATCCGTCAAAGAAGTGTGGTCCGAGTGGCTCCGGATCATCTCCCCTAAGCCCGGACGGTTGCCCATCTCATCTCGACGAGCAGCATCTGCAAGGACCCCCAAGACAGCTTCTTGATGGGCCATTTTAACTCTGGCCCTCAGAAAAGGATTATTTCGGATGGATCGCGAAGCTCGACTGCGAAGCTCGATCGCGAAGCTGGATCGCGAAGATCGGTCGCGAGACCAAGCCATGAAGTCTGGACAAGGCCGACAAACAGAGGTTCGCTTGGCGCAGACGCAGAGTCGGAGACCCGCGGTTCACCGCGAAGCTCGATTCGCGGAGTGCTGTCGCGGAGTATGCGGAGCTTCGCAAAATCGAGAGCACAAAAAGACAAGGAAGGCACGTGAAGACAAAAGAGGGCGGACCCCCTATTTATAGGTGGCAACCCCGGAGCATCGCGGCGCGCCTCACCCGCGCGAAGCATCGCGGTGCGTCCGGATCCGCGCCCCGGAGAGCATCGCGGGGCCCCTTCGCGATGTTGCATCGCGAACCACTGACAATTTTGGCGATTTTCCCTCAGACTTCGACCCTTCTCCCTCCGCGGCTCCAAGTCTGAGGGGGGGCATTTTTTGGCGCCAAAAATACGGCCCGAAAGAAAGGAAGGAAAAAGACAGCCGGCACACTGCCACGCGAAGCACAGCCGCGATGCACCCACGCGAAGCGCCCCGACCTTCACGGCCTCGCGAAGCACCAGAGGCGGTAATGCTCCGCGAACCCATTTGACGTTCGCGAGCCGCCGCGAAGCACCAGAGGTGGTAATGCTCTGCGAACCCATTTGACGTTCGCGAGCCGCCGCGAAGCACCAGAGGTGGTAATGCTCCGCAAACCTATTTGACGTACGCGAGTGCGCCGCGAAGCACCGGAGGCGGCGCGCGAGCCCTGCTTCGCGGCGCCCCTTCCTTATAAATACTGGACTCCCCCTGAGTCCCGAGGACGGACAATCCGACC
This sequence comes from Viscum album, assembly GCA_963277665.1. Lineage (NCBI taxonomy): Eukaryota > Viridiplantae > Streptophyta > Magnoliopsida > Santalales > Viscaceae > Viscum > Viscum album. Next base: position 1,444,941,826 of record OY728128.1, read on the forward strand.
TTTCGGCTTCTCCTCTCCCGAATCGCGAAGCACTCTTTCCCCGGGAATCATGAGCTCCGCGAGGTATTTCTACTTCGCGAGACGACTCTGCTTTGTCTTGTTTTGAGCCCCCCTTCCGAGAGGGATGCCCTTCGCGAGGCTCAAGGGCGTTCGCGAAGGAAGGGGATTCCCAAGGGAACCCGGGAAGCCGCGGAGCGTTTATGCTTCGCGAAACACCCAACCCATGCTAGTGATCCCTATGCCAAGGCAGGATCACTATGCATCGCGAAGCACACTGCTCTGCAGGACCCTGCTTCGCGAGGCACCCCTTCCTCGCAAGGCAGTGCTCCGCGAACACTGTTCCACTTCACGAAGCACCTTCCACTCACACCTATGCCCCATGCTAAGTCCAAGACACTCCACTTCGCAAAGCGCATTCCTCTGCTTAGCGATTCCTCTTCCCGTGCTGCCCTCCAGGTTTGCATGATGTGATTTCAAAGTCCCATGGACAATACCACCTGTAGAGTTGCTTCGCCTAATGATTCTTCGCATAGGCACGCTAACGGCTATTGCTTCTTCGCATAGCCATGCTAACGTGGGCCCCTCGATGGTTCGCTCCACGACCCCCCTTAACCATGGCCTTACCGGTACCTTCCCTTCCCCAAGGACCAGAGGGTACCGGTTATGTAAGTCCTAGGGGTGTGGAGTGAACCCACCTCGTCCGAGCTACAGGACGTTAAACTGCCAAGCACCACGTCCTTAACACATGACGTTAAACTGTGATCCGACCTCATGCACCTCGCGAAGGGTCCCCCCAACTCGAACATTTTTTTACACCACTCGTCTCCACGGGAATGGAACTCTTCCTCACATGGAATGAGATCCTCCTTGTCGGAGTGGCGTATGTTCGTAAGAGAAGGGCGACCCTATCCCCCTCAACGGATGGATGCACCTCTGCATCTCCGTACTTCCCCACTACCAAGGTCAGTGGAGGGCGTGATAGGGAACGAGGCACCTCCCATCATCGGACCAAGGTCCATCTTTCCCACGCTCTGTCGCGCCATGGGCCTCCATCCTGGAGTAAGTCCCAACACCATGGGCCGCTCAACGCGTAAGCCCCTCTTCGCTTCTCACGGACGCACCCGTCGCGACGTGATCGTCAGGTCCTTGAAACCTCTTGTTTCTCACACCGAGCATGACTCACGTGGGCTTAGAGTGAGCACCGAACCTGACCCCGAATATCCCCGGAACTACGAGGACTTTGATCCATGTCATGGCATGGTACGTAGGAAACCTCTATGAGGTTCAAGCCCACCAATAGTGGACCCCCGGGTCTACTTTCACGTCGGTTCACCGACGGACTCATCCCGGAACTATGAGGTCTTTGATCCATGTCAAGGCATGATACGTAGGAATCCTCCACGAGGTTGAAGCCCACCTGTCGTTCTTCCACGTCTGGTTTCACCCCCGTCCAGCACGATGTTAAACTGCACTCCGGTCCAGTGGTAAGCCATTGCGACCCATCCCACTTGAACTACGAGGTCTTTGATCCATGTCAAGGCATGGTACGTAGGAAGCCTCCACGAGGTTCAATCCCACCCATCATCCAATTCATGTCGTGTTCTACCTACGTCCAGCATGACATTAAACTGCAATTCCAGTCCGACGGCAAGCCGTTGTGACTAATCCGAACTACGAGGACTTTGATCTGTGTCAAGGCATGGTACGTAGGAAGCCTCCCTGAGGTTCAAGACCAACGAGCATTGGCCCAGACCTTCTCCTTGTCGGTCTGCCAAGCCCCCATCTCCCATTGGACCAAGGTCCCTCATTTACGTCGGTTCACCGACACCCAATGCTCGTCGTTTATTCACGTCAGGGTTCACTATCATCTCGCACGACGTTAAACTGTATTCCCTAATCTGAACTGCGAGGACTTTGATCCATGTCAAGGCACGGTACGTAGGAAACCTTCACAAGGTTCAAGCCCACCATTAGTGGACCCATGGGTCTACTTTCACGTCGGTATGCTGACGATCCCCATCGGGCCAAGGTCCACCTTCACGTCAGCTTATCGACGTCATCCCGAACTACGCGGACTTTGATTCCCTGCCACGGGGATACGTAGGAAGCCTCATCAAGGCTCAAGCCCAACTTCACTGTCGCCCCTGTGATGGTCCCACTTCACTCTCCTTCCACTCCATTCATCAACCTACCACCCGTTCCAATTCTCGCCCGGACCGTCTTGTCCTGGTGAGACCATGTCGGTACGCACTTCTTCACTGTCGCCCACGGGCTGGCCCCGGTATCGATATCCCTTCAAGGAGGATCCCTCAATCTGATCTATCCTAGCTAATTCTCTGGTTGGGTTGATCCGTCTCTGCTGGACGTTAAACTTGCGGCATACCCTGTGTTGAGCACGGGAAGCTGAGGAAAACCTCAGATATGTGTCTACGACATATAATTCCCCGCGCTCGATGTGGGATGCCTCGGGCTTCCACGCCCTCGAGAAGCCTTGTGGTCAAGGATAAACAGACAGACATGCCAGGTACCCCAGCATCCAGACACGCTACTGATGCCTCAACGTGACTACTCCCATGACTGAAGGTTGCTGCCCTGACTGGACCCTTTGGAATGTCCCGACAGAAGCAGTGTAATTAACAGGCGTCCATGGAAACATGGCACTGGGAAGGGTTTCATGAACTACGTATTAAATCTATAAGGGAGACCCGGATTAGGTGACGAGTCCTGAGGAGGAATCCACAGGAGGAAGAACCGACATCCCATCATCCCGTTTCGATCAAGGAGCAGACGTCCCTAAACAAGGAGCGAATGCCGCCCGCCTTTGGAAAGCGGGAATGCGGGGCAACAGAAGCGCCGCGCGTCCTCCCCCACGGACGGACGGGCGCGCGCCCCGGCGAAAGCGTCGGAAACACATGTGTATGAGCTTTGTATTGTTCATCATCTAAAAGATATCGTTAATGAAATCTTCCAAATAAAATTTTAGACTGATTAAAAATTGATAATTGATGGCTCATTGTATCGTAAAAATTTCTATCATTATGACCCATTTGATTATGTTTTGAAGGATGTTCAGTTTGAAAATAATGAGAGTAGAAAAATGAAATTTCCTCCTATAAATACACTATTGCAGTTGACCCTTCAACTGATTCTTTATTACATACCTTTTTCTTAAATTTATACATCAATATATCATATGGTTACATCCATCAGAACTGTACTGGTCCTCCAGATTTTGTTTCATGTGTAAAATTTAATTTAAATGTTCCATTGAATCAAAGAAAAGTGGAAGAAAACTTTTTTCCAGCTTACATAAAATTAAAACAACATATTGTTGCAACCTACTCAGTACATCATAGTCTACTTTCAAAACACAAATGTCTCAGAAAAAATATGACATTTCTATCATCACATCATAAATCAAAGAATTTAACAAACCCATAAGGCCAATCGGTAGTATTATTTCCAATATAACATGAAAATAATGATTTTTTAATCCATTAATATGAGAATTTTGGACACATCTCTCCAAATTTGAAGCATAACCATTCATTAACCTCAAATCTTCAATCTACTGAGAGAATAATTAATAATTTTCTTTATAAAATATATAAGCTTCTTTTGGATTCATTAAATTCTATGATCTATCATTTTTAAGTAACTCAATTTCTAGATGCCTATAAATTTGGGAAAGATCTAATCATGTCTTTAAATTATCTTTATTTTTACCAAGTGTGTCCAAAATAGTTTAAAATATGATATAAAATAGTTTTCAATATGCATGACATCTAACATGTGAAGAAGTAAAAAAATCATACTCATGTGATAAATACCAAAAAATTATTAATTTTATCCAATTTTGATCATTTCCAAATCCATATATTTTTTAATTTATAGTTATTCTAAAGGTAATAAGTGATAATTAAGAGGAAATAGATTTTAAATCAATATCTGAGATCATTTCTAGAAGTCCATCTCTTTCAATAGTACCTTTTTTGAAATTATTTTTGTTCCTACAGAAAGGATGGTATTTAGGAAGAAATATTCAATGAAAGATGAAAAAATAAAGTTTTTTTCCATTTAAAATCATAAATACTTTATTTTAACTCATATTTTGTAGACATGATTTAGGACCATGTGTACTTCAGTCAGATAACATGACATAACCTGGTTAGTCACTAATTATGCACATTAATTCATATTTCATTGTGAAATTCTATTTTGCAACAACATCATATGTACGTACACAATTACTCCATAATAAATTTAACTCATCGATGAATGTATTTAAATAAACATCTATATTCTTTTTTGTATGTACTAGAAATATCAAAAAGATATATATTTCATTCATCAACATCCAAGGAGGTAAGTTTTACAGAGTTATAAATATGGGACAACAAGAATATTGACTACCATAAGAACCAAATGGATAAAAACCATCTGTAGAAAGACCCAATCACATATTATGATCATCTGAAGAAAAATACCAATGCATCAATCAAATATTTTCCATGAATCACCATTATAAGAATAATTTAAGATTTTACCAATATAAAAATTGGATTTTTGCCACATTTTAAAATATGTTATGTTATTTGACATAAATAAACACTTTAATTTATCTATAAGTGGTAAATACCTCGACTATTTAATGGGAACCAATATTAAGTTCGCTTTTTATGCCTTTTTATACCTCAATTTTCTACATGAAGGATAATTAACTAATCACTCATTTTCACTATAATATTAGATGAAATCATTTGAACATTCATAGATCTTCTCATAACTAATACCCAAATTGCATGACAATATCTTTCTATCATATAAATTTATAGGTAATGTGTCTCCCTCAGGTAACAGTGATTTAACCAAAAACAATATCTGATCAAAACAACTAATTGACATTCAATTATCTAATTTAATAGCTATAGATTTAGTAATAGCTTCAGATATGCTTATCTTGTAATCGAGATATACAACATCCTCAACATACTTCAATAACTCAAAAAAATTAGATGCTTCTAACTAGAGATTTTAATCCTGATTCATAGTTTCTATTTTTTGAAAAGATAGACCAGAAACCTCGTGTACTAAATTTTGAAACTGTGATGGATCCGGAACAAAATTATTTATATCTTCTCTTGAATTGTGTTCACTATGTTGATACTAAAAACATAATATTTTTGAAAAATAAAATGTAATAGATGAGCCTCAATGATTTCAAATGTTTCAAATCTCCTCAGATCAAATTTCTTACATAGACACTTAATTATCCATTATGAAACAATTTTTGGTTATGATGGTGAAAATGAAAAAAAAATCAACACCCTCAATATATATAGGATTTATAACAGAACCGTCTAGATTCTTATAGTGATTTAACCAATGATGACCTTGTAATAAAAAAAATTATACTTCTATATACCATATTTTTATAAAAAAATTAAAACAAATTAAAAAAAATTAAAAAAAAATCTTATAATTAATAGGATATAAGGAATGGATGATCTAATAAAAAAATAAAATTACAATTTACTTGTAACTATTACTAAATATTGATAATTGCTGGTAATTAAAACTAAATATCAAAAAATATTTATAATTATTATTAATTATTGTTAATCATTGTTAATAGTGATTAATTATTACTAATTATCAATAATTATTACTAATTATCAGTAATTGTGATAAACATTACTAATTATTGATAATTATTACTAATTATCACCAATTGTTGTTAATAATTATAAATTATTAATATATATTACTAATTGTTGTTATTTATTTCTAATTATTATTAATTATTACTAATTATGATTAATTATTACTAATTATGATTAATTATTATTAATTATGAGTAATTATTAATAATTATTACTAATTATGACTAATATTTTCTAATTATTATTAGTTATTGGTAATTATGACTAATTATTACTAATTATGATAAATTACTTGTAATTATTAGAAATTATTACAAATTATTGGTAACAATTAATAATTTTAACTATTTTTTATTAATTTTTACTAATTTTTTAAATTGTTAAAAAAATTTGTTAATTATTACAAATTACCGAAAATTATTACTAATTATGTAACACCTCGACCCCTCTAGACTGGATCTGGTGCATTACTTGTTATATTTGCATGGTTATAAGGAATGAAAATCCCAAAGGAATGGTCAATTTAGTAGTCTTGAAGAAACTAGATACAAAGATGTAACTCACAAATACATTAGAAAAGGTTGCAAAATACAATACATAATAAAAACTAAAAACTGCATCCACAGGAACTCAATAAATGATCTATTCTTCATCACCTGTTGAAACTAAACAATGAAAGGGGTGATCTCAAACACTCAGTAAGGGTTACAAATAGCATAAGCATGAATCAATAAAAACTGAATTGAAAACAATTTGACATAATCAATATGGTATGGTGAATAAATGAAAAACTCACGCCATTAATAAACTGAGAATGAAACTACATCCATAGATTTTGTCATAGTGAAGACCTCATAGATAGTAATAACTGATAATGAATAAATATAATGCTTATTAATTGGACTTCATGTATCTGGAACATGATACCATAATACCATTAAAATGTTTTAGTTCTGTGGGTAGAAACCCGTCTGATTTTTTGAAACAAACTCGAAGGGTTTGTCACCAACTGATTTGTCTCGTGAGACCTACTGATGCATCGAGAGGCTGTAGAGGGACCCAACCTCCATTTTATGTCCAAATAATTATTTATACATAGATTCAACACAATAGAAATATTCCTTTACATTATCCGTATAGAATAGAGGATACAGATTCATCAACATTTCCACAGTCAAAACAAAATTCAAAATAAATACTGTATATAAAATGGTATACAGCTTAGACAATAATCATATCCATGATATGAGAATATGGAAATTTAAATGAAATATAATTTCAATTTAAAATTGATCTCAAATGGGAATTAGGTACACCATATAAGAAAGAGTAGGTGCGCAATACTAAGCAAGTCACAATAAAGTGAAAATTGAGACAAAGCTCGTTACCACGTTGTAATCATTTGAGTCATATAACCAAAAGTTAATAACCACCAAATGAATCACAGAATAAAATGAATATAAGTAGAATCATGATAATAAATATCAAATGGTAGTACACCTATACCACATATAAGAAATAAGAGGTGAACAATGGAAATCCCACAGAATTGAAAGTGAGATGAGAAGACCCCTTACAAACATTTTGGCACGGTAATGAGTGTTCTTATGAGGGATTAATGGGAGGTAAATGGGTATACCATTATTTAAATATCATAAGGGCAGTATGGGGGAGTTTTGAAAACATACCCCAATATTAGGTATTAAAAATAAAGGAGCATAACATAGGGGAGATTCTTGAACAAAAGTGAGAGAGAGGATCCCTTGTCTTATGCTTGAAGGTGTTCTTGATTATTCTTAATGACATGAATAATAAAATTTATCTTCATTAATTAACAATTCCATAACCTCATCAACATGTAATTGATATTTTATAACCTTATTAGGTTCATTAATGGCCTTTTTGATCGGTTTAAGAGGTTCAATTTAATTGTTTTGGTAGCATTTTCTTCTTTGGTTTTCATGATCTGTTTACTTGTATTCATGAATGGATGTTTGTTTGAAATGTGGTTAAACATACATAATTTTTAATATACATTATTTGTGACATTAAAGAGATATAAATTATCTTATAATGATTCTGGTTATATACCATGAGGGTGACTCATTCGATGAATTAAAAATAAACGCTTAGATTTGGCTTGGTGGTTTTGTGCATAATAAACTTGTTTTGTATTATTATTTAATATTATGTATGTGTAAGGATTTCAGAACATTAAACATGATAAAATAGAAATATTATGATTTGGTTCAACCATTTAAAAGGTTTTGTGACCAGTATTGAAGATAGTAATGAAAATTGAAAACTCATCTTCCTTGAGTGTGATAAATTAACACATCTCAGACGGTGTTTGCATTTATTGTATAAAAGGAAGGGAAAAGAGAGATTATGATGAAATATTACATTAGAATAATGAAAATCCAGTACATTTAAGGCACTGGAATTATCATGGAATTTGGATGAGGTGAGGTGGGAAGAGATCAACAAAATAATAAAACTTGTAAAAGAATTTGAAAGAAAAGAGAAGATAGGTTCACCTCTTGAGTACACCATGAGAAACTCCTTAAGACCTTTGTTTTAGGAATTTTGGTGAGACCAGAAGGTCTTTGACCTAGGGAGAGGGATTTTGAAGAGTATTTGGCAGAATTTAGGCAAGGCTTGAAGCTTGAGTGGTGTGGGAGGAAGAGGGGTGAGGGGTGGTTTATATAGTGGAGGGGAGAGGGGATTTCTCTATATTATAATCATTAATTAATTATTTCTCCCCATGAAAAGGAATAGTGAGTCTTCCATGGCCATGTATAGTAATATATTCATGTGAGTATGAGATTTGGGTGCTTACATAACTCATGATTCTAGGAATAGTTAATTTAAATTATAGTGTATTTATACGGTAAATTAATGTATTTTACTATTCACCAGAAATTGATGTTTTTCAGAAAAATCCAAAAAATTCACCCTAACCATTTTTCGATTTGTAGAATCCAAAAATAAAGTCCATTTTTCCAAAATAATTATCTAAATATGATTAATTAAATATTTAATTAAAATCATTATTTAATCGAAAAATATAAACACTTAAAATATTCATCTTTATTTTAAAGGTACCTAAATTTATTTATACATTCATGGGTATGGATACCATTCATAAGAGTGATATTACTATTCATAAAGGTATGTTCCTATTTATAAGCGTAGGTTACTATTCAAAAGGGTAGGTTACTCTTCACCGAAAATTAAGTTAATTCTATCAGACTCTAAATATCATCCTAAACACAACCGTGTATGTGAGATTTTCAAAATTCAAAACACACAAGTGGAAAATTTAAGTTCAATGGCTAGGATATAACTATATCCTAAATAACCAAGTGTTGTTTCAAATAAAATTAGTTCTTTATGAAATATAGGCTATGACTCAAATGTATTTAATAGAGACATACCATAAAATGTTTAGGGTGTTACATTATTCCCTCCTTCGGAAATTTCTTCCTCAAAATTTTCATTCATAAAGCCCACCAAAAAGATGTTGTTGGTTATTCTTTATAACATCCTCAGTTTTCCATTTTTCTTCCTCCATATTCTGGTTTCTCCAAAGAACCTTTACTAGATGAGTTGTCTGATTCCTCAATACCTAATCCCTTATGTCAAGAATCCCAATAGGATTTCCACAGTAAGACAAATCAGGTTCCGGTTCTATTTCTTCATAGGAGAGTACATGAGTTGGATCTGGGATGTATTTCTTAAATAATGACACATGGAACAGATCATGAACTTTGGAAAGACTTGGAGGCATTTCTAAATGGTAAGATACAGCTCTGATTCTTTCCAGAATTTCAAATGGTCTGATGTACCTGGGGCTCAGTTTCCCTTTCTTAGTGAACCTTAAGAAACCTTTCCATTGAGATACTTTTATAAAGACATGATCTCCCATTTATAATTACAAATCCTTTATCTAGTTGTCAGCATAACTCTTCTACCTACTTTGGGATGCTTTAATATGGGATTGAATTATCTTTACCTTTTCCATGGTCTCCTCAATAAGTTCTGGGCCTATAAGTTTTCTCTCACCAACTTCATCCCCATATATTGGAGTTCGATATCTTTTTCCATATAATTCTTAATATGGATCCATTTTAATACTAGAATGGAAACTGTTGTTGTAGGAAAATTCCACCAATGGCAAGTATTGATCCCACATACCTTGGAAGTCAAGAGAGCATAATCACAGCATGTCTTCTAGAGTTTTAATGGTCCTTTCAGACTGTCCATTGGTTTGGGGGTGATAAGCAGTACTCATATGAAGCTCAATATTCAAAGCCTTATGGAGACTTTTCCATAATTTTTATGTTAACTGGGGATCTTGATCAGACACAATCGATAGGGTTCCACCATGAAGACTTAAAACTTCATTAATATAAAAGTCTTGTCAGGAGATCAAGTGGTAAATCCCCTCTTATAGGAAGTAAATGTGCTGATTTTGTGAGACGATCAACAATTACCCATATTCATCATTCCTTTTAGGTGTCCTTGATATTCTAGTGAAAAAATACATCGTAATGTTATCCCACTTCCACATAGGAATAGGTATAGGTTGCATCAATCCTATAGTATGTTGTCTCTCTGCCTTCACTTGTTGAAAAACTAGACACCTTGACACGTAGTCAGCAATTCCTGCTTCATATTATCCCACCAAAAATATTCCTTCATATCTTTATACATTTTTGTGCTTCCCAGGTGTATAGAGAAATTTGTGCTATGAGAATCATCTAATAGTTACCTTTTTAGATCAGGTACTGATGGGAGACAAAACCCCTTCCCAAACTTCAGAACTCCTTCCCCATACTTGAAGTCTTCTAATCTCCCATCCTTAACAAAAATAATTCTCTTGTACAGATTCTCATCATAAGATTGAGAGATTTTATCTTCTCTAATAAATATGGTTTAGAAATCATTTTAAAGAGGAAAGATGTTTCCCCTTACTTAACAATTCCCATATCCATCTTCAGTAGATCCATGAATATTGGATCTCTTTTAATCCTCATTTGGGTCAGGATTCTGTGATCTTTCCTACTTAATGCATCTTCCACCTTATTTCCCTTTCTTAGGTGGTAGTGTATTGAACAATCGTAATCTTTGAGTAACTAGAGTCATCTTCTTTGCCTCATGTTGAGTTATTTTTGTGTGAAAATGTATTTTAAACTCTTGTGGTCTGTATAAATCTCACATCTTTCTCCGTAGAGATAATGTCTCTATATTTTCAAAGCAAAGATTATGGCTGCTAACTCAAGATCATGAGTTGGATAATTTTTCTCATGAGTATTCAACTATCTTGATGCATAATAAATAACTTTATCATTTTTCATAAGGATGCAACCCAGCCCATTCTTCGATGCATCACTGTATATTACAAATCCATTACATCCAGATGGAAGAGTCAAAATTGGAGCATTGGCCAATATTCTTTTCAATTCTTTGAAGAATTTTGTACATTATTTTTTCCACACAAACGTAACTCCTTTATGTGTGAACTTGGTTAGCGGGTTAGCCAATCAGGAAAAATTCTGAACGAAATGCCGATAGTAACCTACTAAGCCAATAAAACTGCATACCTCGGTTATGTTTGTTGACATGGGCCATTATTGGATTGCCTTTGCCTTTACAGGATAAACTAAGATTCCATCCTTAGAGACAATATGGCCTAGAAAATAAACTGATTGAATCCAGAATTCTCACTTTCTAAACTTCCCATATAATTCATTTCTTCTAAGAGTTTTCAAAATAATCTGCAAGTGATTCTCATAGTCTTCGTATATTTTTTAGTATACCAAGATATCATCGATGAATACCACAATAAATTTATCAATATAATTCCTTGAAAACTCTATTAATTAAATCCATGAAAACATAGGGTTCATCTGTTAGTCCAAAAGGCATCACTGTAAACTCGTAATGTCCATACTTGGTTCGAAATGTTGTCTTAGTAATATCTTCCTTCCTCACACGTAGCTAATGATACTCGGATCGAAGGTCGATCTTCAAAAATTATTAAGCTCCATGAAGTTGATAAAATAAATCATCAATCTAGGGTAGAGGATACTTGTTCTTTATCGTAATAGCATTGATTTCCCTATAATCAATGAATAGCCTCATGGGTCTGTCTTTATTCTTGACAAACAAAACCAGGGATCCCCATGGAGAAACAAGAGGTCGAATAAATCATTTTTCACTCAACACCTCTATTTATTTCTTTAGATCCACTAACTCCATAGTGGCTATTCTATAGGGGGTCTTTGATATAGGTCTTGCACCAGGAATTAAATCAATAAAGAACTCAACTTCATGCTCTGGAGGATGTCCAGGTAAATCCTTTGGAAATACATCAATGTATTCTTTCACTATGGGCACATATTCAATTTGAATATTTCTTTCCTCATCCATAGATATTATTTTATCTTCCTCTCCAAGTATTGAATTCAGTGGAGCTACTGGGGGTGGATCTAAATAAGAATCAGGTGGTGAGGTTTCTACTCTAAATATAAGGAATTCTACACAATTTTCAAAAATTGTAACTTCCTTCTTCTTACAATAAATCTTCACATCATAATTTAATAGCCAAATCATACTAAGAATTATATCAAAGTCACTCATTGGTATGATGATAAGGTTAGCAACTAAAGCACGTTTATATGTCACGAGTGGGACTAGTTGACATGCCTTTTTTGCAGTGATGCATCCCCTAAGAGTTTTTACTGATAAATCCTTTATTAAATAAAATTGGGCATGTTTAATTTTCTTTGAAAACTGGGAAGATATAAATGAATGTGATGATCCTGAATCAAAGAAAGTGTTGGATAAGTTTGAGGAAACAATTAAAGTACCTACCACCACATCATTGGGAACTTCAACTTCTGCGGTTGTAATTGCATAAGCTCTCCATTACTCTCTTGGCTTTTTCTAAAGCATGTTCCCTATCATTTAGGACAATAATTTTCATAGTGTCCCATATCTCTATAATTGTATAATTTAACATCATCAAATTGTTTCTTCCCCTTGCATTCACAAGATAGATGACCCTTTTCTCCACACTTATAGCAGACTCCCATGCCTTTCAAGAATTTCCCGACACGATTCTTTCCACAGTTCTCGCATAATGGGAATTTATTCATTCCCTTGTTCTTCTTTGGAAGTTCACCTTTCCCTTGGTTATCAGAGTACTAGTTTTTATCTTGGTCCCTTTGAAAAAATTTGATATAGAAAATTCCTTCTCTATTTTGATGGAACTTGATACAATTTCATCATATGATGAAAATGTTTTAGAAGCCAGTTCCTTTCAAAGACCTGGTTTAAGGCCTTCAAATAAATTATCAATCTTGTCTACTAGGTCACATACGTAATCTACAACATACCTGGCAGGCCTTGTGAACGTAGCCTCATATTCTAAAATAATGTCTTCTTCCCTTTGCTTTAAGATAAGGAATTTCCTCTTCATTTCGGTTCGTTTCTCATGAGGTAAATATTTTTTGAAGAATATTTCCTTAAAATTACTCCATTATATATCTTCTATTTCTTGTTCCTATATGATATTCTGAATTAGGGACCACCATTGATCAGTGTCACCCTTGAGATAATATACTTCCAGTACTACCTTTTCATTTTCATTGCATCTTAATGCCATGAATATATTTTCAAGGGAATTGATCCATTGCTCAGTAACCACTAGATCAGTAGTCCCACTGAAAGATGGGGGATTTTGCCACATGAAACGATCCAATATAGGTGTAGAATGGTTATTTATTATATACTGAGTAAGTTGTCCCAATATGGATATGATCTGATCTGCTCCAACATTGACTGTGTTGACTTGCTCAGTGGGGAGATCCCTACATTGCCCATGAGTTTTGATTCCCCTTATTCCATTAGACACCATTTATAAATAATGGAACACATTATATTAGGGTATGAATCATAATGTATAATCTTAACTTAACAAAATATTTGGCATAAATTGAGATCCTACGCATAGCTAATACCATAATCAGAAAATGGTTTCTTTGAGAAATAATTTACATTTCAATCATTCATAATGGCTTGAAAAGAAAATATGAATTATCCCTAGCATATCACCCATGAGTTTCATAACCAGGAGTACAGCAAGGCTTGTTTTCGTGTACTAGGATACCCTAGGTCAAGCCCTAAACTCATTGTCGGAGCTTTCACTCCTAGGTACATATGTTTCAGAGCCACCTATACCTGATCGTATCCAGATAGGGATGTATTTGCTAGAAATATTCACATAATCTATTCCTTATCAAAATACCAAGACGTTATTGTACTTTTATCCTTAAATACTTCCTTAGGGCTTTGTTCCCATATCTATGTTTTCTAATCTAGCTTCCAAGGTTCCTACTAAACTTCCTCTGATACCAACTATAATACCCTGACCCCTCTAGACTGGAGCTAGTGCATTAAATGTTATATTGGAATGGTTATAAGGAATGAAAATCCCAAAGGAACGATCAGTTTAGTAGTCTTGAAGAAACTAGATACAAATATTTAACTCGCAAATACATTAGAAACGGTTACAAAATACAATACATAATAAAAACTAAAAACTACATCCACAAGAACTCAATAAATGATCTCTTATTCGTCGCCTATTGAAAGTAAACAATGAAAGGGGTGAGATAAAATTCTCAATAACGGTTACAAATAGAGAAAGCATGAATCAATAATAACTGAATTGTAAAAAATTTGACATAATTAATATGGTATAGTGAATAAATGAAAAACTCACACCATTAATAAATTGAGAATGAAACTGCATCCATAGATTTTGTCATAGTAAAGACCTCATGTATAGTAATAACTAATAATGAATAAATATAATTCTTATTAATTTTACTTCATGTATCTAGAAAATGATATCATAATACTGTTAAAACGGTTTAGTTCTGTGGGTAGAAACTCATCTGATTTTTGGAAACAAACTCGAAGGATTTGTCGCCAACTGATTTGTCTCATGAGATCTACCGATGCATCGAGGGGATGTAGAGGGACCCACCCGCCACTGTATGTCCAAAGAATTCATTATAAATAGATTCAAAACAATAGAAATATTCCTTTACATTATCCGAATAGAATAGAGGATAAAGATTCATCAATATTTCCACAGTCAAAACAACATTCAAAATAAATAATGTATGTAAAATGGCATACAGCTTAGACAATAATCATATCCATGATATGATAATATGAAAATTTAAATGGAATATAATTTCAATTGATAATTGATCTCAAATGGGTAGTAAGTACACCACATAATAAATAGTAGGTGCACAACATTAAGCAAGTCACAATGAAGTGAAAATTGAGACAAAGCTCATTACCACGTTGTAATCATTTGAGTTGTATGACCAAAAGTTAATAACCACAAAATGAATCATAGAATAACATGAATATAAGTAGAATCATGATAATACATATCAAATGGTAGTACACCTATACCACATATAAGAAATAAGAGGTGAACAATGGAAATCCCACAGAATTGAAAGTGAGATGAGAAGACCCCTTACAAACATTTCACCACGGTAATGAGTGTTCTTGTGAGGGATTAATGGGAGGTAAATGGTTATACCATTATTTATACATCATAAGTGTAGTATGGGGGAGGTGTGAAAACATACCCCAATATTAGGTATTAAAAATAAAAGAGCACAACATAGGGGAGATTCTTGAACAAAAGTGAGAGAGAGGATCCCATACCTTATGCTTGAAGGTGTTCTTGATTGTTCTTAATGACATGAATAATCAAATTTAGCTTCATTAATTAATAATTACAGAACCTAATCTACATTTAATTGATATTTTATAACCTTATTAGGTTCATTAATGGCATTTTTGATTGGTTTAAGAGCTTCAATTTAATTGTTTTGGTAGCATTTTCTTCTTTGGTTTTCATGATCTGTTTACTTGTATTCATGAATGGATGTTTGTTTGAAATGTGGTTAAACATCCAGAATTGTTAATATAAATTATTAATGAAATTAAAGAGATATAAATGATATTATAATGATTCTGTTTATATACCATGAGGGTGACTCATTCGATGAGTTAAAAATAAACGCTTGGATTTGGCTTGGTGATTTTGTGCACAATAAACTTGTTTTGTATTATTATTCAATATTATGTATGTGTAAGGATTCCAGAACATTAAACAAGATAAAACCCAAATATTATGATCTGGTTCAACCATTTAAAAGGTTTCATGTCCAGTATTGAAGATAGTAATGCAAATTTAAAACCCATCTTCCTTGAGTGTGATAAATTAACACATCTCAGACGGTGTTTGTATTTATTGTATAAAAGGAGGGGAAAAGAGAGATTATGATGAAATATTCCATTAGCATAATGAAAATATAGTACATGTAAGGTACTATAATTATCTTGGAATTTGAATGAGGTGAGGTGGGAAGAGGTCAACAAAATAATAAAACTTGTAAAAGAATTTGAAAGAAAAGAGAAGAGAGGTTAACCTCTTGATTACTCCTCCTTGAGAAACTCCTTAAGAACTTTGTTTTAGGACTTTTGGTGAGACCAGAAGGTCTTGGACGTGGGTAGAGGTCTTGGGAAGATTATTTTGCATAATTTAGGAAAGTATTGAAGCTTGAGTGGTGTGGGAGGAAGTGGGAGTGAGGGTGGTTTATATAGTGGAGGGGAGAGGGGATTTCTCTATATTATAATCATTAATTTATTATTTCTCCACAAGACAAGGAATGGTGAGTCTTACATGACCAAGAATATTAATAAATGCATTTGAGTTCTATATTTGGGTGCTTAAATCAATCATGATGCTATGAATAGTTAATTTAAATTATAATGTATTTATACGGTAAATTAATGTGCCAACGAGCCTGTATCCAAGTGGTACAGGCTCCTGCTTGGCATCCAAAAGACCCGGGTTCAAATCCGGGCAGGGATGAATTTCCGGGTATTGTAGCAGGGTACTGTAGCAGGGCACTGTAGCAGCGGTGGAACTATAGCGGCGGCAGCACTGTAGTGGTGGAGGAACTGTTGCAGGGTACTGTAGCGGTGGTGGGTATTGTAGCAGGTACTGTAGTTGCATAGGGTATTGTAGCAGTACTATTCAGAGAGGGTCCTTTGGGCCAAAAAATGGGCTTTCAAGCCTTGTATTTAGGACACTTGGCCTTGGGCCTTCGAGCTATGTATTGGGTCTCCCTCTACCCTCCAAAAAGGTCTTTGATTTAATAATAAATTGAGGCTTCGGCCCCAACCTTTAAAAAAAATACGGTAAATTAATGTATTTTACTATTCACCAAAAATTCAAGTATTTCAGAAAAATCCCAAAAATTTACCTTAACCATTTTTTGACATGTAGAATCAAAAAATAAAGTCCATTTTTCAGAAATAATTTTCTAAATATGATAAATTAAATATATAATTAAAATCATTATTTAATCAAAAAATATAAACACTTAAAATATTCGTATTTATTTTAAAGGTGCCTAAATTTATTTATACATTCATGGGTATGGATACCATTCATAAGAGTCATATTACAATTCATAAGGGTAAGTTTCTATTCATAATGGTAGGTTACTATTCATAAGGGTAGGTTACTGTTCACCAAAAATTAAGTTAATTCTATCAGACTCTAAATATCATCCTAAACACAACCGTGTATGTCATTTTCAAAATTAAAAACACACAAGTGGAAAATTTAAGTTCAATGGCTAGGATGTGACTATCTCCTAAATAACCAAGTGTTGTTTCAAAGAAACTCAGTTCTTTATGAAATATAGGCTATGACTTGAATGTATTTAAGAGAAACATACCATAAAATGTTTGGGGTGCTACAAATTATCTGTAATTATTATGAATTATCAGTAATTATATTGAATTATCAGTAATTATTACTAATTATCAATAATTATTTCTGATTATCAGTAATTATCACTAACTATCCGTAATTATTACCAATTATTGGTAATTTTTACTAATTA
Source organism: Viscum album (assembly GCA_963277665.1). Classification (NCBI taxonomy): domain Eukaryota; kingdom Viridiplantae; phylum Streptophyta; class Magnoliopsida; order Santalales; family Viscaceae; genus Viscum; species Viscum album. Next base: position 1,444,959,509 of record OY728128.1, read on the forward strand.
TTAGATATTATTGCTAATTATTAGTATTTTTTCTAATTTTTACTAATTATCGATAATTTTTACTAAATATCAATATTTTTTGCTTACTTTTACAAATTTTTACTAATTAAAGGTAATTTGTAAATATTATAGGTAATTTTTACTAATTATTGGTAATTTTTACTCATTATCGATATTTTTTGCTAATTATCGGTAACTTTTCCTAATTTTTAATAATTATCATTAAATATAACTAATAATTTACTTATTATTATGAATTATTTATTAATTATCGGTAATTTTTACTAATTATTAAAAATTATTATTAATCATCAGTAATTATTATTAATTACTTTTTTCTAATTAAAGGTACTTTTTTCAAATTTTCGGTATTTTTATATTTTTTATTATTTATCAGTAAATACTACTAATTATTTACTTATTATTACTAATTATCAATAATTATTGCTCATTATTATGAATTAATGGTAAATATTTCGAATTGTCAGTAATTATTACTAATTATCAGTAATTATTACTAATTATTGAAAACTATTAATAAATATCAGTAATTATTACTAATTATCAGTAATTATTACAAATTATCAATAATGTTTACTAATTATTAGTAATTTTTTTCTAGTTTTTACTAATTATTTGTAATGTTTGCTAATTTTTAGTAATTATCAGTAAATTTTGCTAATTATCAGTAATTTTTAATAATTATTAGTAATTTTTTCTAATTTTTACAAATTATCAATAAATATTACTAATTATTCACTAAATATCACTAATTATTAGTAATTATTACTATTTATCTGTAATTATTACTAATTATTGGTAATTATTAATAATTATTAATAATTATTGCTGATTATTAGTAATTATTACTAATTATTTAAAAATTATTGGTAGCCATTACTAATTATTTACCAATTATCTAGAATTAATATCAATTACAACTAATTACTGCTAATTTCAACTAATTACTACTAATTACAACTAACTGCTGCAAATTAATACTAATAATTTCTAATATAAACTGAAATAAATAACTTAGAAGTTAAAAATATTAAAATAAATACCTCAAAAACGATGCTTTATCAGAATAAAAATAGTGGTGCGATTCTGAAATCATTGGGTAGGTGTAAAAATTAAAATTTTTGCAAAGAGAAATCGGAGATAAGTGATGTGAGGAGTGTGGAAATTATGGTGGAAGAATTATACTGGTGTCATATATATATATATATATATATATATATATATATATATGTTATATTAGTAGCAATGAACTATTTGTAATGGATTTTCTATCTTAAAAAAGTGATATTTGCGATGGGTTCAGTCATAAATAGTTCTCACCTTAAATAGATATGTCGATGATATAAAAGGTATTTGTGAAGAGATCCACCATAAATACTAGTTTGTCGACTTATTATTTGCGATGGACCTGTCGCAAGTAGATACCACCATAGATAGATATGATGGTGATACAAAAGGTTTTTGTGAGGGGAAACATTTTCCCGTCACAAATAATCCTTCCCACTACATGGTGCGTAGTTGCACCAAAATTATTTACAATGGGAACCTTTTCCCATCACAAATAAAAAAAATAACAATTGTTTTCAATGAGAATCATTTCTAATCGCAAATGAGTCGAACTAATTGACTATTTGTGATGGGATTCCAACCCATCATAAATAACCTATCGTAATTAATCCTTTTCCCCATAGTGATATCTACATGTAGTTACTGTTCACAAATTATATAGATGAAACACACTCTACTAGACTATGGTTACAACTTCAGACATAACCCTATAAACTATGACAATACAAGTGATATTAATATTTCTAATAATCATGTTTCACATTCCAAACCAAACATATTTATATAAGACATTACTTTTTGATATATCATTTTAAAAAAGGAGACATCACTCTTAAATTCATTGGTATTGAGAAACAAATTACTGATAACTTCACAAAGCCATTGAATGTGGAGATATAAAGTTATATCAGGCATGAATTAAGTACGATAAACTATTCTTTATTTATATTTATTCTTTAAAATTGAATCTAGCTTAAATTTAGTTCTAAAGATCACATGTGACCTTAAGGATCAAGCTACTATGAGATCAGTCATATGATAAGTCAAGCTTCCGTAAAGGTCTAAGTTGTTTGAAAATTTGTCATGTGGTAGATCAACCTAACATGATGGTCTTAAGGTACTATAAGATGACTCATATAGTTATTCTCCCTACCATATCTATTTGAAAGGTTTTATATTAAAATATTTTTTCCTTCTCCTACATTTTACTATTTTTTGCCGTAATTTCTTTTAAATGATCGATGTGAATTTGAATTAGTTTCTCTTGAAAACCTTAATCTCTTGAACTGCTCATGATTCTTCCTAGAAACAAAACCCTTTCTTTATGAATTCAAATAATCTTACAAAGATAGTAAGAATGAACAGATCATGGGATTTCTTAACATCATATGTACCACCTTCTATTAATAAGAAAAATGAGAGCTCTGGTGGTTTAGTAAAGATTCTTAACCCACATATCTCAAATCAAATGGTAATCACTAAGAAATAAATGTATAATGAGTTGTTAAAATTGAGAAAATCGTTAGTTTGGAAAGTGATTCAACAACAAGGATGGAGGAACTGGTTTATTAAAAATGGATGGAATTTCTATTCTATGTTGGTCAATTATTTTTATTTAAATACCTAGTTCAAGGTTGGTGAGAATAAGTATTTCATTCGAACATTGGAAACCGGAGAAGATTTGGTGTTTCATGCTAAACAATGGGAAAATATTTTCCAATTACTCATGATGGTGAATCTGAAAACTCCTAAATCTATTATAATATTAGACATTTGAATTTTTATTTTGAAAAATATTTGGAGGAACAAACTAGAAACTACAACCCAAGGAGACCCAATGTTATAGAATTAGATGGTGAATGTAGATTTTTGATCAAATTCATTAAAAATGTCATCTATCTGAGGAAGGGTGACTTCAATATTTTTAGGCACTAATATTTTTTTATATATTTGTTAACTAATAGTGCTAATATTAGTCATACTCATTTTATAATGAGGCATACATAAGAAGAGTATCATCCCACTTCTTAGTTTAACACTCTTCCATACCCAAAGTTTATCTCTACTTGATTCAATGGGACTTGTTCCTCAGGGGGAGGAAAATCATAATCTTCAAGTAGAATTTTTCTCAACTAGAATATTTGTAAAATAATTAGAGTGACTTGGATCCTTTAGAGAAACTTATGGGTTGTAAATAGTGAGAATTTTTATGAAAAGATTAATACTATCAAGATTACTTTAAGGCCTAAAAACAAGTCTAATCCTGGACTTGAACTAGATGAATTAGGGAATATTATTCGAAGGAAGATATGGTTATTCATAGTGTATAAGAGGTTATAATTTCTGAGGAATAAATTAGATTTTCTCTAGAGCCAGTAACTTCCCAAACACATGATATAACATATTTTTCTTTTGGTCTAGTAGAAACATCTCCAACTTTTCAATCTAATGAAGAAGAGTTTGATTATAATGTTAAAGATATTGAGTATTATTTGACTTGTCTTTTAAAGATATGATTTCTAAATCAAATGAGGAATCCAATGAGGATTTCATTCCCTCTCCTAAAGAAAATTTAGATAGTGTAAAAAGGGTGATTACACTGGTTTATAAGGAAGGAGGAGAATATTTCCTTTATATATGACCTTATGAGGGGGAGAAGTTTCCAATAACTTCTTTTTGGGTATTTACTACCTTGATTTTGATAATGATGATGTTCATGTTAATGGAGTTAGTCAACCAAAACATAGTGGACCTTCCATTCTTATTACACCAAAAGTGGTTGAAGGGTCTCTAGTAGATCAAATTGACCTTGAGCAATGGATTGAGTTACCTTCTCCCAGATTTAGAAAATCTGAAGAAGTAGAAGTTTTGGATCTAACTATGGAATAGTTTATATATGATATGTTTGGAACAACTCTTATAAATATTATTGAATCAGTACTGTATAAAATTCTTGAACTATGAAGTATTCGACTAGTGTAAGATTCTTCTATTCTGATAGAAATAATAACTTTATTAGAAGAAGTTGAAGTGGATGGTAGGATATTCCTCTTGAATAAGTTGTACCTTACCCTACTTCTAATTCTTCATATTATGTTACAAAATATTATTTTAATTCATTAATGTTGATATATTATATATGATGAAGCATTTATTTTTTGATTTTTTCATTAGTTTTTATACTTCTAGAGAAGAAGGTTTTTCCTAGGAAATATCCCCCGTTTTTTTCACATCCAAACAAGTTTATTTTCCAAAATTTATCTAATGGAAAAAAATAAAGGTTGAATGAATAAATGGGAGTTTTTCAAATATATTTTTAGGACCTGGTGAAGACTTAAGCTCATAGATACCTTAGTCTATTTTCACATGCCTCTACCTCCTATGAACCCTCTACTTATATAACTATTGATGAAAATTTGGAAAGTAAAATTGTAAGAGATATGTTAAAATCTATTTGAAATACCTTTTTTGAAACCAAAGATATGATTCTATCAATATATGAAACCCAATATGATATTATTATTGATTTGGTAAGGGTTGATGCTAAAAATATTAGCAGATATAGAGAAACCATTTCAAATGACATTAAATATATTCTGTCAAGAATTTTCACTAAGAAAGACTTGAAATCCTTATTTAATTCATTGTCCAATTATCTTAAGAGAACTCTTATGTATATAGGATATAATACTTAGTTTGATCAATTGAAAGTGCTTTCTCCTCTATTGGAAATTTTCTTAAAGGAAATAGAAGTAATTTTTTGTAGATAATGGATCATGGTTCTAATTCCTTTAGGGAGTTAACCAAGATGAAGGAACCCTATCTATATGTTTCCAATACTATAGTAGTTATGAGTTCAACACGTCCTTTAAACATCATACTCATCCTGCATCTTTTGCTTCTCCTACAACTACCTCCACACCTTTCATCTTTTCTAATACATGGTCCCTATAGCTTCTTAATCCTATTGTATGGATCATAGTTATTGGTAAACCTTCCACACTTCTACCCAATCCAACTTCTAATCCATCAAAATAAAAATTAAATAAACCTTTAGATACCAAAGCAATGATAAAATATCATTATGATATGGATTTGAGTATCTAATAAGTCCCCTTTACATATTTTACTTGTATTAGACTTTTTAAATTAATATATTTTCAATTTTATCTTTCTGAGATTATTTATTGATTTTATATATCATTCATACCTTTTTATATGGTTAGAGAAATAAATTTCAATATTACCATGATTATCTTTAAAATTTTATTATCTTTTTTATAATACCAAAATAGGGAGAATAATATGTAAATTTATATGTCATAATGGAAGTAATTCAGGTTTTTTTTAAAAATTTGTGTAATGATTATTTTAATTTGAAACTTTTCCTACCATTATTTATGATCAAAAAAATGGGATATTGTTGGATTAGACCAACAGTTCGTTATTTTAAGGATCTCAAATAATTTTTATTATTATTCTAATGATTTCAGAGTGGTATGATAGTAAACTATTATTTAATTAACAATGCTCAGTGTTGGATCAACCATCTGTTATTTTGTATCGACCACAGGTATATTGCATCGACCGAAAGAAGAATTGACCATATATAGAGAAAAATATTTAGATTTTTCAGTTGACCATTTTAGAAAAGTGACTATGCATATCGAATGCATGAAGTTATTCTTCTGACAGTTCCAAACAAATATTCGATTGTGATAGAAAGAGTTGAAATTTTTCTATTTTCTTTAATCAACCACATAAAGAAATATAAGCTATCGTACAATGAATCTAACTGATTACATGATGTAGCTACCACATGAAGAAGTACTGCATCAACCAAAAGTTTTTAAGCAACCACAAAGGACCTACCATGAGAATGAATTACTATAAGGTTATAGAAACATATCACAAGTTAGATTCACCTACTAGGATCACCTGTAACTCTTTACCTTCCATGTCAAGATTTTAACGGCTATATTGTGGATCATTTAATGAAGGTGTTGAAGTATTTTAGTATTTCATGTCTGAGATTATTATTTTCTAATAATTTCTTGGGAAATATTTTTCTGCAAATATAAGGAAGTTTAAAATTAGAAAAATTAGACAACAATTAAAAAAATAGTAATAATGAGATATAAAGGATTATTTTTCTTACATTCTCTTTCTCCATAACACTATATTTTCTACATAACTTTACAATAACTAAGAATAAGCCTAACTGCCTACTTCTTTTTCTCTAAAACTAGTTATATGATCATACAAGTAGAAGATAACCTTTTTTATCAACTGAATATGATCATAGAATATCTGAATCACATTCTTCATGCTTATAATTTCTTATAGAATTATTTATCACTTCTCATGCACTGTAAATAAATTTAAAGACCCAAAAATCCCGTGGAAATTTTTTTCTTAAATACATGGGAATTTTACGAGTTTGCAGTTTCTGACGGCGCTTGATTCCAAGGCCCGGTATGCCCGGAATCAATTTCTGAAGTTTTGTTTGGGTACGTTCAGTAAACGTACGTGCGGATTTTTCTATCTTTTTAACCGGTTCTCGGAATTGAAATCTTATAACACCGATGAACTCGCAGCGCCAGTATTCTCTTAAGGAGACCTTTACCACAGTTGCGTTTTATCGGGAGTGGTAGTTAATTTTTGGGATTTCTAAGTAAAATTTATATAAAATTATGTGATGTATAATTTTATTTGGATAGTAGTTAATTTCTCCAAAGGGAGGTTGGTGGTGGGGACCACCCCCACATAACCTCCCATGGGAGTATATCATGTGGTGGGGCCCACACGAGTTCAAACTCTTCAACTTCCCATTAACTCCTTGAAGCCCCAATTAAGGAGGATGAAACTCCCTTTAATTAATTTGGAGCCTCTTCATCTCCTCCCTCCCATTTAATGAGCCAACCCACTTTTTTTAATTTGGGTGAACTCTCCACCTCCCTCCCACTTAATTATGCCAACACAATTAATTAATGTCTTCATTAATTAATTTGAGTTTTTGAATTCTTTTGAAAGTACAGGTTTTTAAATCTTTTGAACTAGTGCTCAGAATTGAAATCTGAGGACACCGATGAACTCACAGCACCGGTATTCACTTAAGGAGACATTTACCGCAGTTGCATTTTATCGGGAGTGGTAGTTAATTTTTGGGGTTCCTAAGTAAAATTTAACTAAAATTATGTGCTGTATAATTTTATTTGGATGGTAGTTAATTTCTTCAAAGGGAGAGGTGTGGTGGGGCCCACCCCCACATAACCTCCCATGGGAGGATATCATGTGGTGGGGCCCACATGAGTTCAAACTCTTCAACTTCCCTTTAACTCCTTGAACCCCCAAATAAGGAGGATGAAACTCCCTTTAATTAATTTGGGGCCTCTTCATCTCCTCCCTCCCATTTAAAGAGCCAACCCACTTTTTTTAATTTGGGTGAACTCTCCACCTCCCTCCCCCTTAATTGTTCCAACCTAATTAATTAATGTCCTCATTAATTAATTTGAGTTTTTGAATTCTTTTGAAAGGCATGGAAACATTAAAATATTAGGGAACCTAATATTTTATTTTGTGTTGGAAATTATTATATTGGGAGGCTTGGGAGAATTAGAAAGAAAGTGTTCTTCCCATGAAGAACATCTCCAACAAAGAACAACGTCCTCTCCGACGAAGAATAAGGAAGACGCTCGAGCCCAAAATCAGCGGAATGTGACGGGTGCAACATACAGTGAAGTCTTCAAATTCTCTTCCGGTGACACAATCAAGCGAACATTGAAATCAAGGTAGGGGGATTTGATTACTTTAAATTATTTTCATGCTCTTCGACGCTTACTTTGTTCGAAGGTGGCCATTTGTTATCATATAACATGGAGGGCGCGGGCCGAACAGGCATGGCCCAACGTCCCTCCGTTGGTTTATATTGTTTGACGTCGGAGGAGGAGGTGGCACGGTGCCGTAGTGTCACGTGGAGGGTAGCTGGTCCGCGGTGTCGTCGCGCCGCGGTGGAGGTGTGGAGGAGGCCGACCGAGCCGGCCACCATGGAGCCGGGCAGCGGGATGGCGCCCGCAGGCACCGTGCGGTGGAAGAACCATGGCCCGCTTTCGCGGGCCGCTCTCCTGGGCGAACCAGTCGGCCGCCTACCGGGCGGGCTGGTGGACCGCGGCGCCCGCAGGCATAGCGCAGAGGAGAATCGCGGCCCGCTGTGTGGGCCTCATGCACCGGGCAGGGAGAGGCGGCGCTGCTTGGCGCTGCCGGGCAAACCGAACCGGCCCGCAGTGTGGGACGGGTCCGTGGGTGGGCCACACCCCACAGGGACGGGCCAACCCCCCAGCCGGGTCGGACCCACCAAGTCGGTCCGGGCTGACCCCCCAGCCGGGTCCGGCCGACCCGCCAGCCCACTGGGCTTGACGAGTCGGGCCCGACTCTACTTAAATTCGAATATCTTCTAGACCGCGCTTCCGATCGACGCGCCATCTGCGGAACTAGGACCCTCACGACAAGGTGGTACTTTTGCGATACTCTAAGTGAGTTTTGTTAAACTTTAAAAAATGTCTGGGTTTTGATCAAGCGTAAATCCAATCGAGCCCTTGGAACGAAAATGCCAATAACTCTCAGACTGGGCGTCTGATTGACGCGTCGTCTGTCGCATTGGGATCCTTTTGATGAGATGGAAATTCAGGATACATCAACTCAGGTCTTCGTGAAATTTTATGTATCGACACTTGAATTGAGGATCGAACCCTCCCAGAATCGAGCGTACTGTGTGCGGAAACCCTAGAGCTGGCTGCGACGACTACTGTACCGGAATCCTATGTGGGTTCGACAGCGATGACTACTGTACCAGAATCCTCCGTGGGTTCGACGACGGTGATACTATACCGGGATCCTCCATGGATCCGACAGTTCTGACTTATGTTTCTGTATCATGTGTGGGTTCGATAAAGTAGCTGGTCTTGTATCCTGTGTGGGTCCGACATCTTAGCTGGTCCTGTATCCTGTGTAGGTCCGACAGCTTAGATGAATCAGTGACTACATCTGAACATCTCCATCGCTCTATGAAATATGTATACCTATGTGATCTGAGTCATTTATTTCAACTATTATCATCGTGGTGATTGACTTTACTTCCTTTGTGGATTGGGTTGTGTTTGGGCTTGAGAGTTGGAGTCGAGATTGTGACATGTAACTTAGGTATATGCATGGGCATATACCTAAATAGGGATGGTTGATATTTTGTGATTCTATCTTTCTTATGTGGTTTATCCTTTGTGGATTCTGGGAGACCTTCGGGGGTATCAGGGTCCCCTACTGACTATTCTTATACTCACCCCTTCACGGGCTTCGCCCGTACCTTGTTGTGTTCTGTGCAGATTACGAACAATAGTGATTGAGGCTAAGGGTGATGGATGGAGGCTGCTTGGAACTAGACTAGACGGGACGTACCTTAGGGATGAGTTGATTGAGTTCTGTACCTACCCTTTAGGTAGGATTCTCGAGCGGACGATCCAGGAGCTATTTTCCCTTTTTCTTATACTTGTACTTGTTGTTCAGTTGGGTTTTTATACTAGCCCACTTACTTTCAGCACACCTTACTTTTCTATTTTAGTACTTTGTGCCTCTATTTCTTGTGTTTGGACTGTGTGTGTGTGTGTGTTACAGGATAAAAGACAATACCTTCCCTTTTTATCATGGATTTGACTTTGGTGCTAGTCGCCAACCCCTGGCCTATGGAAGGTGGGCTTGGGTAGTCATGGCACGGGCCCTGAGGACGGGTCGTGATAATAAAAGTACTTAGATACTCTTTCCTTCCATATATTTACTTTTTTTTCTACCATGTATAACTGTGGAAGAGACTTAGTCTAGCTTGTACTGCCTATTTCTTATTATCTTTTTGTAACCTGATCTAGGTTGTGAATCGGTTCGCCCAATCTAGGTTGTGAATTAGTTTATTTCTAATAAAATTTCTTGGTAATGGGTTTACTATCAAGTGAATAGGACTATGTTCCATCATGGAAATGAACCAGTTATTTTTAAATTCAACTATGTGATTTTATTTTTTGATTTAACTTCTATTTTTTCATTGAGAGTTTTACAAATTGGGGTTGTAAAATAAATTTCTAACCGTTATCATTTATCATTTGTATGTAGACTATTTTGAGTGAGTATTAAAATTTCAAATGTTAAAGTAATTTCATTTGTTTTAACTGGGTATTGATCTCTTACATTGAGAAAGTATTTTAAAGAATCAAATTATTTATACCTATTATATTTATTAAATCTACTATTTTTAAATTTTGTTGATTTTAAATAATTTTAAAAACTGAAACTTTTTAACTTAGAATCTCAATTCACCCCACCCCCCTCTTGATAATTCCACTGGGAACATCAATTTCACATAACAAAAGGATAATGAATAATAACCCTAATAACTCATCAACCTATTTCCCTCTATAAAATTCCATGGAAATATAAATTTCATCATTAAAATAAAAAAATCCAATATAACATTCTTTTTTCCCACAATCATGCAATAACCTAATCCAATTATTTTGACAACAATGGCATAAGGAGAAAGATAGAAAACTGAAATATTCCCTCATGATTTCTTATCCCAACCACTCAATATCATAGACCAACCCAATTTGTACCTCATGAAAAAAACCTCAAAGACACCTACGTTATTTTCAAGATCCTCAAAATACCCAACTCAACTCATAACCAACAATATTCAAAGAAAAAGAAGACAATGAGAACACCCCTCATGCTAATTTTAACACTAAATATATCTCATTAAGGGTACGAACCAAACCACTTCAACATAGTGTTAATTACTAACTTTTAACTCTCTATTATCAACATAATATTTAAAATTATTGTACCAAATTAATAGCTTATATAATACCATGATATTTTAAATTGCATTTTTTACCCCTAATATGTTTGATAGCTTACTTTACACACAACACCGAACCACAATGAACAGTGAAATAGTATGTAACCATTAAAATGTAGCTATAAAATTTGTGGGTAAAAATATAGGTAATAAAATTATGAAATATATATAAAAATAAAGGTCATTATTAATACAAAGGCATTGATAAAATTCAATTACTCTAGATAAGTAACTAATAATATTGATTTATGCTTTAAAATATTACCCTTATAAAATCAGATTTTATACACTTTATTTTAAGATGATAAATATATTATGGATTAAATATATTATTTATATTAATAATATATTAGCACTAAATTTTATTAGTAATTGAAATGAAATAATAATAAGAGTAGTTAATATTTTAAAATGTTATTTTCCTGTGAAAACATTTTTCATTATATTTTTATATTTTTATTTGAGAGTTAAATTTTAAATTATAGAATTTTAATTTGATAAAATTGAATTTATTTTTGGTTTTATAATAAAAATATTATCTTAAGATGGTTTTTTTTATTTCGCAAAATTATTTTATTTTTAGGGGAATAATGAAAAATATATTTTTTTACTAAAGTCATTGGGTTTATAGATATCAAAAAGAAAGTATAACTTAAATACATAAAAAATACATGATAAAATATGAATTTAATGATTAAAAATATACATTTTAAGATACTATTATGGATTTATAAAACCTATGTTTAACATTTTATGAACTTAAATAATATTTCCTAATAAAATAAACTATTTTGGATTTTTCTTTTAATTAAAAAAACTTTTGTAAAATTCAGTTTTGTATTATTTATAAAGACGCGTAACTTTTATTTTTTTATAATATACCAATTTTAATGATTAAAATCTAAAATATTTATAATTTTATCCTATACGTAAATTTTAATCTTAAAACATACTTTTTTCTGAAAACGGTTTTTTACATGTAAAATGCATGAATGATAAAATTATTTTTTCTTACACATAGAAATATTATTTTATAAAATGGATATAAAATTTAGAATCATTAGATAAAAATTACTTAATATTTCTCATTTTATTTTTATCATTAAAACTAAATTACGTAGTTAAAAAAACAAGTTACTGAGGTTAAAGCCAAAATTCTAAAGGTTAAAAATCCAATGGTAAATAACCCAAAAATTGTTTCAAACATGTGTGTAAATTCATGGTTAAGGATTTATCAGCCCAATATCACTAAAAAATAAATTATTTAAAACTTTTTTATCTTTTTAATCTTTAATAGTAACATATCATTATTGAAATGTAATGGGTACTTCCAAAATTATCCATCCCTTCACTTATAAAAGAGGGACAATTCCACCACCTCATAATAATCTTATTCCTTTGAATTAAATTCTAAAATTTTCCATTTTTCTCCTCCTAGAATCCTATCACATTTTATTAATCCTATGTTCACTATTAGTTAGTCTAATTCCACCATTTATAAGGATATTTCCAAGATAAATCTTAGGTTCTCAATGTGGGTATTTCTTACTCCTTAGTCTTTTCTTATTAATCATTCTATTCCAAAAAAATTATTTCCACCATAATTGAATCAAATAATTATTATTTATATATTTTAATTTTATTATATTAATTTATCAACCATTATTCAATTTTTTATATCCACTAAGAAAACAAAACTATATCAATCGTGCGTACATGTAGACTACCACCTCCATAAAGTGATTTGGTTTGTTCTTCCTCGCCAAAAATAAGATATGATAACAATAATGGAATTAATGAATAAATATGTTCCATATGTATTAATTATTATTCTTAAATGGTTATCTATCATATACCCTAATCTCATCCCATTCATTGATAAATAGGAATGTTAATCACATGTACGTGCGGACTACCAAATCCGCGAATGATGAATTTCATTTATCATCATCACCCTTCATGGATAGTTATAATAACAATTTTAATAAATATATAATATATTTATAAAATTTTTACACTTATTTAAAATTTATATTATCATTATATAAAAACAATTCCTTGCTCAATAAATCATTATAACATGATTTTCTTTGGTTTGGTTTCACCACCTACATGAATGATTTTATAATATTTGTATTATGAATGATTAAGGAATATTATAAAATGATAATATCCTATAATAATAATTTATATAGTAAGTTTTAATGATTATAAAATGGTGCTATTGATATTTGATATATTTAATAATATATCACCTTTTAATCATTATGCACATCGAAACTAGTTCTTCACAATTTCTATTTCACAAACCATACCTTTATCATTCACCAAATAAAAATGAGATATGATGAATCATTAAAACACTATTATTATATTATATTAGATAATATGGGAATGATAATATTTTTTATAATTAATAATAATTAACCACGCAATTACAAAACTAGTAAGAAACAAGAAATCAAAGTTTCTAGAACCTGATGATGAAAATAAACTACAAGTGACTAATATATTTATTATAAATGGTTATAAATTATAACAACCCTGAATCCAATAACCTAGATTCGGCATATACTTTATTGAATTAGAATAGATAAAGGGGTAAAATCAATAAGTACCGATAGGTTTATTAATCTTGGAGAGCTATATACATGCATGATACCCATATTACATTGGGGATAAAAAATAAAACATAGTAATGGAAAACATTCAGAATCCATGAACACATTCAATAAATTCTTCTTTATATCATGGGGAAAGGAATGAAAATAATGGTGAGCTCAGATGCTTAGTGAGGGTTATGTACATTGGAAGTTATCATTATTAGATAAGGCATAAACAATATGGAAAGTTAAATAACTAAAAACACATACCATTTAATCAATAACTTGAGCTTGAAGAGTGATATAGTAGGAATAAATGATGATCAAATAATTCCATATAAGTAATTACATGATCTTGAAGTTAATCCACGGATAATATCAACATAATAATCACATGTATAATAATAAATGAATTATAAATAAAGTAAATTCTTAATATTTAACATCATGATCTCATAAATTATGTTATCTATATCCTAAAGACTTTACGCTAATACATTTTAAAACTATGGGTAAAAACCCATTTAATATGGCCAAATGATTTGTATCATGGACCTATAGATGAATCTAGAGGCTATATAATTCTATTCCCTACCCATCACTTCATGTACAAATCATTCCTCACAAATTGGATGACCGTTTTAATTCTTGAACAATATACCTTATTAATAAATGTCTACATTGAATAATAAATACGAAATATCAATATTTCTCTAGTTAATCAAATAATTTTTAAAGTAAAACACCATATGTAGAAATGATATACAGTTAAGAAATAATCTTATCCATGATAAATAATATTTATATTTAAGGAAAATATAATATCTAATTAAAAATGATCATAAGAAATTGATTATTTCAAGATAAATCTAACAACCATAAAATTAATCAATATATGAGAGGTTACCATCTGTTTTTTGGGAATATAGGTTTTGAAATAAAATCATGTCCTTTAGAAGAATAAAGGGAATAGAAGTGAAATATTAAAATAATATTTTACAAAAAGGTTTTTATTTTAAGAACCATTGAAACTTTTATAATAATCTAAAATTCATAAAATAATTATGGTGATGAGGAAGTCTGTTATCACCGTATACGTTAAAAACATTCCTTTTGAATTTTTATAAATATAGTCGAAAAGATACCTTAAATAAAATAGTATAAAGTTTCATTTAAAACTATTTTTAAAATTAAATTATGAATTAAAACATCCTTAATAAATCATTTGAGTAAATAAAATGAATTTTTTAAAACAATTTTAAAAAACAGACATGGAAAAAAATATTTCTTATTTAAAGAGAAATAAAAATTAGTTTTTCTTTTAAACATTTCATTGCTTGATTCAAGTACCAAATAGAGGAAAATTTGGAATAAAATATTGAAACTCATTAAATATATATTTTATAATTAAATCATTGGATATTATTAGGGATAAATGATAAGACTCCTTCAATGGAAATATATGCAATCCAAAAAGAAAGTGAGACTATAAAATAGATTCTTACCTCTTTGGTAACTTTTAAATTGTAACCCCTTGAATGAATATACTCAAATTGAAAAATTAATAATCATGAATAAATATTTATTAACATTAAATAAATCAAAGTGGAAGTATATACTCCACATAAAAGTGAATAGGTGTATGATAACAAATATGTCTCAGTAGAGTGTAAATTGAGATGAAATCTCTTACCTCACACTTCCCTTTAGTTGAAAATAATTTAACCTCTAGTATAATGATTTTAATAATATTAATAATTTATACCAATCCTATATTCATATTTATAATATCATATATGATACTCTTATAACATCTTACCTTTTGTTCTTTGATAATATTACATTATTATCAGTATTTCAAGTGTTAATTGCTTCATTTTCTCATGCATGTTTGGTCATGGAAGTTTTGGTTATTTTACATAGGATATAGATCCATGATATACATACTTATATTAATTTTATAAATATAATATTTACTTATTAAATAATTTTTAGAACCATTCTTGAAAGTTGTACATGGAAAAGGAATTGAATCGCTTTGTGGAGATGGTAGGTCATACATATGCATGAGCGGCAATATCATTCCATTAATGGGTAAAAGGATAATGAAGTGTATGATAAATTAATTTTAGATAATTAATACCATGACATATTTATCATATATATTCATTATTTTCATCATTATGACTATCTATGTGACTTGGTAATGAAAAAATATTACATCAGTTCCTAGGGCGGTAGTTCGCCGTACACATGGGCGATAAATTTGTTTCCCATTTGATAGAGAAGCAGATGAATAAATTTTATGCCATAGATATAATAACATATAATTATATGTGAGATACTTTTTTTATTATATTGTAATTTTTAAGACATAATTGAATTTGGAAAACAAATAAGTAAAAAAAGAAAGATCATAGTGAAGATAATTACCTTCTCTTAGAAGAACCTCCTTTGGATCTCTTATTAAGGACCCTAGGGTTGGTCTTTTGGGAAGACCAGAATATCTATAATGTGTATAAGGAATTTGGTGAGTTATTTTTTTATGATTTTTTATGATAAATATATTTATATGTGTGAATAAATGTGGGGAGGGAGTGTCCTTTTATAATCGAGGAGTGACATTTTTGTAAATACCCATAACTATCCAATAATGAGAATTCAATATCAAACCAAGTTCCTAAAAAATTAAAAAAATAATGGGTTTTATATATGATAAGTTCGATCGGAACCTCCAAAAGTAAAAATAAACATGTTTTAAACATGAAATTTTATTTACCTCCAAGGTTACTCACTTTTACCATTTTAATTTTCACCTCGATAACTAGTTTTTTAACCTCGGTAATTTATATGTTAAGCCTAAAATAAATTAAGAATTATTAGATAATTTGGGAAAAATTATTCTAAATATAAAATAAAATTTATCAATAAAAAATACTCTATGTGTGGAAAATTAATTTTAACCCAAATACATTTAACACACAAAACCCTATTTTAACATTAACTGTGGTAATTAATTTTTAATGTTTTACTATTCATTATGACCAAAAATTAAATTGAACTTATTAAATTATTTTAATAATGATGATTTAAAATATGGAATCCATTTTATCAAACTAAATTCATATAAGTGGAAGAATTTAATGTAAAAATAATCCCGCAAATCATTTCAAAAAACGATTTTTCAAGAAATGCATTTTTCAAGCATAAGATGGTCTTATATTAACTATATGGATTCTAAATATCATTAGTTAGATTTAAATTAATATATTTAGATTTATAATATATAAATTTAATTTAAATCATTAATAATTAAATATTATTTTAGTTAATAAAAATTCATAGACATTATGCCTTTTTAAACAAAAATAGTTTTCTGAAGAAGAAAAAACTATTTTCTAAAATATATCCCTTTTACCTAAAAATGAACTTATATTTATTTCTATAAAATTTATAGTTAATAAAATATTAATTATATATATTATTAAACATTATTATGAATAAATGTGGGAATTTTTAAAAACTATATTTTCAATTACTCAAAGAAGTTTATTTCTAATTGAAAATTAAAAAAAAAATCATTCTAGGATTATTTTGACCATGTAAGTTCAAAATCTATATTCATCATATAAAATTATAATTTTTGTTCCTTGAAATATTAAAATATTCATTATATTATAGTTTTAATAAAATATAATGTTTTCCTACTATAATTGAGGCTTCGGTGTTACATAAATGAAGTATATAAAAAGAAATATATATGTGAATATATTTATAAAATATGTGTTTAATATATTTATTTTTGTTATATGGGAGGTTTGATCACATATAGATTAAGAAATAATTAAGGTAATGAGTTCATTGTATGAAATTTAATTTCTTTAGACATATTTCATATTATGGACCATGATTTCTTTGATATGGTTTGATTACTTCCTAATGTATTTATTTTTCCAAATTCATGAAATTCATTGGGTTTGAAGAGTTATATTATGTTTTTTTCATTAAAAATATTTCAATTCAAAAGATACCATGATTTTAAGGGTTATTTGTCTTTATTTTTGTAACACCCTAAGATTTTATTATAAATATTTTTCTTTCTTATGTTATATGAAACACCAAAGGAATCTTTCACTACATGAAACACTGTCTTGGCTTGCGTTACACGCAAGAGAAACCTTCCTCGATAGCTTGTGTTGTACGCAATACCTAGTTTTATTAAACAACAATATGTTATTAAAATATTATATAAATTAGCCGTTATAAATAGTATTAACCAAATTTTGAATTTTATATAACATTATAATTCATCTTACATATGATATGAGAAAAAAATCAATTTTTTGGATAAAAGAATTATTTTTTTTCAAAAATGCAGTTTTCCGCCTTTTGTTGGCACACCCATTTTAAATCTAATTTTTGAAAAGTTTATTAGTTAAATTTGAAAAAATAAACCTATTATTTTAAATCAGGATATAAAAATTTACATTGGATAAATTTTTGATACTAATCTGATAACTTTCATATTTTGATGAATAGTAAAAATACACTAAATTTTCTTAAAAATAACTTTTTTCATCAAGATAATTTATATGGTTAAATGATAAAATTTAATTGTTTTAAAGTATAAATAGAATATATTCTTACCATTTAATATAATTTATGTCATTACCATTAATTTTACATTGAATTCATAGGTAAAAACATTTCAATCTTTGACAATGTTTTAACTTTTAAAACCCATTTTCTTAACAACGGGATTAATTTTAAATTAATTACTGAAAATTCTGTGTTTTGAATTTTGAAAAATAGATTCCATATTTGTATTCAGTGGGTCCAAATTATATTAATAGGTTACTTTTATTTTTTTTTTACATTATGAATAGTAACTACGGTAATTTTTATTTACTATAGTTAAAGGTAAATCGGGTAATTAAGGGTAAAAATAAGATTATAAAATTACCCTACCACCTGCCAAGATTCTATTGGATGAATAAAAGTTGACCCATATTACCTAAAAGTTGGAATATATTCGTTCCATGGACTATTGACCATGAAAATGATATAATTATAATTAAAACCAAAGAAAGTGACAACATGTCACTCTCTTATATCTTATAAGTGTAATAATTTTAATTTAGGGATAAAATTCATAAAACTTCAAACATTAATAGTCTCTAGAAATATAATAAAATTATATACATCATGATAATTTGTTTAGAATTTTTATGAATTAAATAATTATCATTAATGATGACACAATAGTGGTGTTGAAATTATTTTATTGATTGAAATATCAAATAAATGGCTTTAAAAATATTAAAATAAATATTATATGAACTATTTAATGTGATCCACTAATTTTATAGATAAATATGACATGTTATGAATCTATTAAAGCTTTTATTTTGAACATATCTTATGTGTGGATTTTATTTAAATTCAAATAAATTAATAGTTTCAAAATCGACACTATTGTTATTTTATAAAAATAACATATTATAAAATTGTTTAAAAATCACAAAAATATTTTAAAATTATAAATTGAAATTTATATGGTCTAAAATTTTATAAAGTATCCAATTATAGACAATTAACAACTCATAAGTTATTATTTATAACAATTTAAAATTTAGAATTGTATTACCACAAATAAAATTAAATAGATTAAATAAGGATAAATCAATTTGATAAGGTTTAAAATAAATTCCCAACATGTCTAAATTTTATTGGTTGATGAGATTACAACCCTATATCATCTAATATTCTAATTGAGTCATTTTTTGAGGTTTTTAAGTGGTGTTTTAATTTATTATAAATTAATATTTATTATGTTTCTAAAGGTGCCCCTCTTCTCCCTTATAAAAGGGTACCTCCTCCCTCTCCTCTTCACAACATTTTGAGACTTCAAGATTATCCAGAACCTGTCCATTTCTCTTCTCCACTTACTTATAAACATACTATAGGTCATGTTCTTCTTTAAATACCAACTTTAGTTCCCTAATAGGAGGTTTAGAAGAGGCGCGTTGAAGAAGAGGTAATATCCTTTACCGATTCTTTCAAATTTATTTCTTCTTATACTTCCTCTTATTTATTTGTTTCATTATAAAGTAATAAGATAAGTATCACTCATATACTGATATGTTATTATAAATATTAAAAAACCCTATTTCACCTTCTATCCATCCTACGGGAAAGAATAAGAAATCACCTCGCGTGCGTATGTACGGAATACCGTCTCTGCGCTGTGGTGTAATCTGTTTTCCACCACCCCATTACTTGGATGGGTATAATGGTGTAAATAATAACTATATATTATAATTATAACATGATACTAATTCAGAGATATTCTATCATCCACTCTAATACCATTCAACAATTATGGAAACGATATCGTCGCTCGTGCGTACGTACGGCTTACCATCTCCACGGTGTGATGTGATTCGTTCTACATGATATTAATTAAACCATGATTATATAAATGAATTGAATGAATAAATATGATATATATTATACTAATACCATTCTTTAAATGATTTATCTATAATCTAAAAAGAGTAATAAGAATTTATTTGACAAAACACGCATAAGTACATAAAGCAATGAACACCCGAATAACAAGTAGCAATGAAATATTACTAATAAGAAGATAATAATATGACCATATATGATATCATAACAATGAATATGATTCTGTAATAAGTCAATGACATTATTTAAAACATTATACAGGAGTTTCAGATACGTACAAAGCATATCGGACCTAAGGTAAGGGAAAATCTCGCAATCTCAATTTTTATCCGAGATTGTTTATACTTCGGTATTTACTAGGGCATATTTATCATCCACATCCATGTTTCTTAAATATTTAATATTATCCCCCTAAAATTTTTTAAATCCAATTTTACCTATTGGTGAATTTTTAGTAAAAGATATGAAAGGAATCTTTTTTTATTTTCAGTACGAGATACTTTTTGACTATTCCCGCCAAAGTACTAGAAGAATGTTTTTTTAACTTATATGGCATGAATGGATTTTTATGATTTCATAGAACATTATTTCCATGAAGCTTACTTTACAAGTTTTCAAGTTTATTTTCAATTAACTTATTTTAGTTTAAAATTGTATGACATGTTTAGAAAGGAAAAATGTTTTTGAAGTAGAAAGGATATTTTCCTCAAGAATGGAGTTCATGTGTTTTATCAAAATTATTTTCCATCTAAGATAATATAGGGTTTTGTTTCTATCCCTATTATTACATTTATTTGATGATGGAATTATTTTTATGAATTCTTTCTATCTTATATAGATTAGTTATGATGGAATCCCATTTTTATTACATGGGTTATGTTATGATGTATGATTTATGATTTTGTGGCACACATAAGAATGGTTTCATTATGAGATGGTTGGGACATATATCTCCCTCCAATGCATTGGGTAAAGATTTATATCTCATGAGATAGACATGGCTGAAACGGAAAGTTAATCTGGTTTATTGATACATGACTGGAACGAGGAGTGAACTTGGTTCAGTAATGGACTTTGTTCGCTATGATGGTCTTGTCAATGAGTCTTGACTAATATGAAATGATTTTATATGATTATAAGTGTATGACACAAAGTTTCATGATTTATGTTATGATTATTGAGATTACATTTCACTGCTATGATTTATCCCAGGTCGTGATATTATGATCTCTTTTGCAGGTTAAGATTTTCAAAATGTTATGTTCTTATAAATATGATATGATTGGTATTTCCTTTGTTTACCCTTACTGAGCATTTGAGCTCATCCTTTTGTATGTTTTCTTTTCCCCAGGTCAGGAAGAAGGGTATTAAGTAGGATATGCCAAAAGGGACTCTAGATATGATGAAATAAGCGGGAGATAATGTAGATGATTTATGAATCATTTGTTTATGTTTCCCAGTTTCTAAAGACACTATACCTATACGGTCCTATCATGGTGTTTTTATATGTTTTAATAAGTATGCTTAAATTATGAAGTAATAACAATGCATGTAAATTATGGGTCGTTATAGTTTTCTTCCATGAGACTTATTTTATATTACACAAAATCATTTCTTTTATATGGTTTATTCACATACCTAATTTTATTTAATTATAATGGATATATTTCATTTCAAAATATTTTATTGTCTATTTCATGGTAACCCTATTATTTTCTATTAATTCTTATGTTACCATTATCATAAGAGTTTTTCATCTCAAATTTATTTATTTTAAACATGTTTTTTCTTATTCACATAATTTCATTTAGATGATCTGTATACTACCTATTTGTAATATTATATCATGAATTATATTTCATTCATGATATTTTAATTTCAATTTCAAGAACTATCTATTAAAGGTTTTTTAATTAAAATGTTAATCAAGCTGTAATGGTTTCTTCTCCAATATTAATTTTAAAATCAGTATTTTATTTAAAAGATAATCCATATAGGGATTTTTAATTCTATATATTTCTAAAATCCACATCATTTTCATCTTCTCTGGTTATTTTTTGTGCTATTTATTTCGTCTCATTATTTTATTTCCACCTTGACTCGCTATTTACCCATTGAAATAAAACTAAACTTGCCTTTTCTTTTTGGTTGGGAATACTCCTATTTTATGAATGTATTCATTAGATTACTTTTGAAATGTCCTTATATATGTGTTGGTAATTTATTAATGTCATTACCTACTACTTTTCCCTACTTTAATTTTTTTTGAATCAAATCTCTATATGAGAAATGATAAATCACTTATTTTTTCTTTCCAAATAATTCTCTATTATAGACATGATTTTTACCCCAATTATTTTATTATGTGACAACATTAAAAGTTTTTTTCTTATAAGTTTGTTATTTTTTTATGTCAATATATTTTAAAATTTCTTTTATTACACTTGGGATATGTTTTGTTTAACTATTCACATTCTTTCTATTTATGGATTTTTATTATTTATTAATTGGGGAAGTAATTGAAAACCCTTATTCTTTTATTCCAATATTGATTATTGTGGATTACTAATGAAAGTTGATTATGTATTGTTTAACCATCCTCCTTTTTATATGGATGGATCATTTCAATGTAATCCCATTTATTAACTGGGAAATAATTAATGTTTTTATGTTTTTATCACAATAAAAATGTTTATTGATTCTTAAGGATATTTGATTACACAATGTATTGATATTTATATTTTACATATAGTGAATTCATTAGAGTTAAATAATTTATTGGTGGGGCATGATATTATATTTCTCCTTGATGTATCGGTTGGTTTCATGAGACCAAAGGTTTGGGTATTTGGTGTATTCCTACAAAATACAATCATGATTACTTTATTGAGACCTTAAAGAAAATAATGATGTATTAGTTGTGACCTTGATGAAAATAATGATGTTTTGGTTGGGACCTCTTTGGTAAGAATAATTTCTTAGATAAGGCCATGATTGTAAAATATATCTGACATTTTGAATTTCATCACTATTAATTCATTTATTATTACCCATGTGTTTTTTATATACTTATTTCATCCATTGATTTATTTCAATCTCATGTGTTCTGTTATATTGAAATATTTTATTATTATTTATTCCTACCATATTATCCATGGCTTGATAGATTCTGATATACATTATCCCTTACTGAGAAATTGAGCTCACCCTTATTATGTTTTCATTTCCCAAGGTTATGAAGTAAAATATTACATATGATATGTATAGAATAGTATCATGTGAGTAGAATTTATGGGATATATTTAAGGCTTATTATTGATTAAGTATTTTATCATACAGTTGAAAAAATTCCTTTTGATGAGAAAGAAATTAGATTTAATAGTTAATGATTTATCATAATTTTCTAAATCTCTAAACCTAAAAGGTCCTTGGAATATAAGTGACTCGATACTTTTTAGTTATATTGTAATTATTGATGGTTAAAATTGGGCCTCCTTGGTTGATTTAAAATACGATATATAAAGAATTTGTTTATGAACATAGGGTCTTGGGAGTGTGGTTTCAGGGCTTTATAGCCTCTAACATGCCACCCATTATGAAACTCAAGAGAAGAATACAAGATTCCTAACACAAGGCCTCCCTCAAAAATCTATAACTTCCTAAAGAAAATACTATTAATATATTCCACCACCAACTAAAGAAAATTCCATAAAATAAATGAGGAATACATCTCTAAAAAACATTCAATGGATAAGAAAAATAATGTAGTTATATGTGATATAAAAGAATTTTTTTAGTAGAAAACACCAAAAATAAATTAAGAATATTATTTTTATATGATATAGTTAGATCCTAGAATCTAAAAACTGAAATTAATATTGAAATATATTATCAAAGGATTCCAAATCCATTTCTCTATGATTCTCTCCTAAGAACCACTTCAATAAAATATTTGATAGGTATGAATGTGATATCAAGTCCTGGGAAACACCCAAAGTACCCTAGGACCACCAATGAGAACTTTGGATTTCCCCTAGGTTACAAAAGTTTAAGGGATTGAAAAATAATTTAGGAGGGGGTTGAATTTATAATAACATAAAACTATAAAAACCATGAAATGGTTTCCCAAAAACCAGGATGAGGTTTCAGTTAGTCAAAGTTGTTCCAAAAACCACAGTTCCTCATTACTATGCTAGAAAAATGTCATCAACCATTTTCCCCTTTAAATTGATATTATGAAAAAAAAACATGGATATTAAAATCATAACACTTTTTTATTGAGACCACACAAACCATGAGATACAATCAAAACCAATCCACATAAACTACACCATTTTCCACCATGATGAGTTAACCATGACCATTTCTAGAGCCCTTTTTCAAATATATATTCCCTCAAAACACTCATCTAAGCCACCATATAGAAAAAAACCTTTTCTTATTAACCATATAATTTTATGTAAACCACTAACTACTTTATTCCTCATGGAAACTAGAAAATATTTTATCCTTATTTAAAGAACCATGATCACCTTACCATGCTGAAACTTCTAAATCATGACTAATAAAAAAATATGATTCATTTTACTCAACACCACAGTGTGGTTTCCTTAAATACCTCAAACTAAAACTTTCCTTTAAAAAATTCCTAGAAAATCACTCCTAACTCTCCTAATACCTCAAATATTAAAAATTAAATAATTTAGAAAACCTAGGTCTCTACATTAGATACCTCTCAGTTGATTCTCATCCTCAAGAATAAAAAAAAGAAAGATCTTAAGTAAAAACCTCAAATCATAACTTCCATTAGAGATACCCCTTATATAGTATTGACACATGAAAAAAAATAATCTCTTATCTCTTAGAATGACCTCACTTAAAAGAATCAACCATGAAACATACTTTATCACCCTCGAGATAAGAACCACACCACACACATTCAAAATCAAAATATAAATTTCAAAACCACTTTTATATACTAATGAGAGTAATAATTTCCTAAAACTATGGCATACCACACTTCCCAACACAAAAACTAACCACCCAACAATGAATAATAAATACACTAAACCTTAGGAAATTCATATGACCAATTTATCACCATGACATGGAATAAATATTTTAACTCATTTGACATCGGATATCTATAACTACCCAAAACTAGAGCTATAAGCCTTGATTTAATTCTAAAAGATAAATTTTCTCTTCACTTATATAAACACTGATAACTATATCTCATAAAATTTATCTCAAACTTCCCAATAACCCAATAATGTCCTTTACTTGAAACTTATACCATAGAAAAAATTTATTTTACAATTTCTTAATGATATCCCACCTCCATCTAAGACATAAAATATAGTTTAGTCACTAGTTTTTGGATCTATGGCCTATATAAAAACTAAAAATTTCATTATTGGTCAATATAATTAGCTATATAATGTTAAATTTTATTAATCAATTCCAAGAAATTAATCCTAATGTTATACACACTACCTCCCTACTATTTTATCTCTATAACCTATTTTATATGATTATCCACTCACACATGGGGAAAAATACTTATTTAATGTATAAAGGAAATATTCCAAATACATATAATTTAGATTACCAAATTTTATATTCCATTATCAAGAAACTTTCCAAATAAATCACACTACCAAGGTAACTCAAAATTGATTTGGTATCTTTACCAATAAAAAGGAAACTTCAATCTCTTCTATGAATTCCTCATCATGATTACCCACTTATCCACTAAGGAATTTCAGTTCTCCTTCCTATTGAAACATCAATAAAAATTTATACCATGATTCCATCTCACTCATCCCATTCCCAATATCCCAATGATGCTTCGATGAAATGTCTTCAACTCAAATAGAAAAAAATTCAGAAAAAAATAACATAAAATGACATGTAAATCACAATAATATTATAGGGAAATACATCAAATTTCCATAGAAATAATCACTCTTAGAAACCAACCCATATTCATAATAATGACCTACACCTATTGATATCACATCACTCAATATTCTTCTGATACCATGGTTGAACCATTCTCAATTCTCATGCCAATCTGTAAATCGTCTACCATAATGAAGCATGCAATATGATTTCCACTTCCCCCCATGAACCATGTTCACTTCAAGCATAAAAAAATTTATCCATGTAAAGTAAAAATAATATTTTCAAATAAAAAAATCTTTTCACACCAATTATATCACATTATCATAAATATTTCACATAAAAATTTCATTACTTAAGAAGTTTTACTTCCTAAAAAACGTTAAAATAAAACTTTTTTTCATAAAAAAACTCTTTTTACTAACCCCATTTTGAAATAAAAGCATAACATCCATATTAACAAAAAAAATATAGTATAAAATAAAATTTTACTATAAAAGTAATATAAAACTTCAAATAAATCAATGAAATGATCACTAACTAACACATCATTATTAAAATAATATTCCCATAAATCATTACATGAAAAAATTCTGTAGATAATTATGTGAGTGACATAACAAAATTATACTCTTATTTATTATCTAATACATTCAATGTATTAATAAGAACTTGTATGTCACGACCCGCCCTCGGGGTCCGTGCCGTGACTACCCCAAGCCCGCCTTCCATAGGCCAGGGGCTGGCGACTAGCACCAAGGCGTATATCCCGGTAAAAAGGGAAGGCATTGCCTTTGTAAAGTAAACAAACACTACAGAGTAAGCAAGTGGAAAGTAAACACTAAGCAAAAGCAGAGTACAACTGAAAGTGCGGAAAAGTAAATGGGCCAGTATACAAACCCAAACTGAAAGTAAAGTACAACTCGAAAGGGAAAAACAGCAACTGAAAGGTAAAAGCCGCTACTCTGAGCTGTCCACTGGAAACCCCACCTGAAGGGTGGGTACAGATAGCTCCACTGCACCACGGGTCCCGCCGTCCGCTCCGAGCACGTCCCGCCCAGTGGTCCACCTCCGGGTACCGTCCCGCTCTGCAAGCCTCAGCTAAGGTCAACGCTGTCCGTCGTCTGCAACCAACACAACGTAGTGCGGGCAAAGCCCGTGCAGGGGTGAGTATAAGCTACTCAGTAGGGACCCCGAGACCCCCGAAGGTCTCTCAAATCCACAAAGGATAAACCACGAAGAAAGGTACAATCACGAAGTAACAACCGACACTGCTTAGGTATATGCCCATACATATACCTAAGTCATCAATTCAAATACGCTCCCACCTCCGAGCCCAAGTACAACTCAGTCCACACAGGAAAGTAAACGTATTCCACACAGGAAAGCAAAACGTAATCCACACAGGATAGCACAACACAATCCACACAGGAAAGTAAACGTATTCCACACAGGAAAGCAAAACGTAATCCTCACAGGATAGCACAACACAATCCTCACAGGAAAGCAAAAGGATTCAGCTCACACAGGAATACTTCTTCAAGGACGATAAAGATGATCTCTGATCCATCTAAGTCGTCGGACCCACGAAGGATCGATAGGTAACTAACTCCCGCAAAGACCCACACAGGATCGGGCCCACGTAGGACCTGTAGATAAGCACCGCAAAGACCCACACAGGATCGGGCCCACACAAGACCTGTAGCACTGATCCACGTAGGATCGCTGAGTGCTGAAGTCGTCGTCGTCGAATCCACACAGGATCTCTGTACTTTCGTCGTCGCAGTCACAGTAGTAGTAGTAGCAGTAGTAGTCACAGTAACAGTCGCAACCAGCACTAGGGTTCCCGCACACAGCAAGCTCGTTCGGAGGGTCCGCTCCACGAGCCGAGAGGCTGATACATCAACTGTCACAAAGTCCAGAGTTGATGTATCCAAAAGTTCCGTATCGTCAATAGGAACTCAACGCAACAGACGGCGCGTCGACCGGACGCCCGGTCTGAGAGTTATTGGCATTTTCGTCCCCGGGGCCCGGTTGGTTTTTAAGGCAAAACCAACCCGACCGTACTCCACATGCGTCCAAACCTCGGGCGGAGTATGCCAAAAGATCCGTCTCACTAAGAGGACCACAACACAGCTGACGGCACGTCAATCGGACGTCCGTAGCTCAAGATATGAGCGTTTCCGCTCCGAAGGCCCGGTTGGTTTCGTGAACGAACCGACCCGGCCGAACTCAAAGTACTACGAAACCTTGAGTGCGATATACCGAAACGACCGTCTTGATCCAAGGATCGCGTTTCCGCAGACGGTTCGTCGATCGGAGGTCCGTGGCTCAAGATATGGCCAAAAGACCGAAAAAGATTCGAAACGGGGGGTCCGGGTCCGGGTCGACCCGGCCCGACCCCCCCTGGGTCGGCGCGGCGGCGCGGCGGCCTGGCGGTGGCGCGGCGGCCTGGCGGTGGCGCGGCGGCCTGGCGGCGCGGAGGCGGCATGCGGGGGGAATCAATCCCCCGCTGGATTGATTGGGCGGCGCGGCTATATGCCGCGCCCTTTAAAATAAACGGCCCCCACGTGGGGGCCGGCTTGAAGACAAAACCGGGGGGCCTCCTTCCCCCCCCCCCTCAAGGGAACCGCCCCCCTCATAAAGAGGGGGGGTTTTGTGTGCTGGCCGGGGGATTAATTCCCCCGGTTTATTGCTATCCGGCCGGCCAGCTGGCCGGCCGGTTTTCTCCAACGGGACCGGATTTTCCGGTCCCCTCTTCGGCTTCCGATGCCGGCGGCCCGGCCGCCGGTCTTCTCATTCCGCCGCGGCCCGGAACCGGCCGCGGTGTTCGTCGTCCGGCGCGGTGCGACGGTACCGCGCCCCTCCGCCGTGACTTGATTTCTTTCAACGCGGCGCGACGGCGTCGCGTTCAAGATGTTTCTTCCATGGTGCGCGCGTGATGGTGTCGCGTAAAATAAACGCACGATTAACCGCGTGGTGCGACGGCACCACGCCACCTTGTTTCCACCCGCATAGCAATTCAACAAGAACGATGGAGGGGGTTCGGCCGTGTTCATGCGGTCCAGCCCCCCTCACGTTAAATAATAACACAACATAAAATATTCAAAAGCCACACGTTAGACTTGCTAGATCCACGATCAAGAATAAAATAATTAAACAAAAATCAACAACCCCTACCTCGGGTATAAGGTTCGAAGATTTGTCAACGTTCCGCGGAAGTCGACGTCGCGGAGGTCGGGCGTCGCGGTCGTCGTTCGTCAAATCCGATGACGAAGAGGTGCGTCCGATGTGATACGTCGTTGGCGAATCTTCGTTTGCCGACGAAGGGAGTCCGAGGAGGAAGCGGCGTTCCCTCTCGTTGACACGGAAGACGAAGAAGAGAGGCGGCGTTCTTTGTCGGAGCTTGAGCGTTCTTCGTCGGAGCTTGAGCGTTCTTCGTGTTCTTCATCAGAGCTTGAAGAAGAAGAAGAAGCTCTCAAAAGCTCTCAAGTTGGCTAAGAGTTCTAACCCAACAAAAAGAGAGGAGAGCTTAATTTAATCAAAAACTTAACACAAGAATTTCAAAGGTTTGAAATTCAAAAGATTAACTCCAAAATTAAATAACTCATGCCATTTAATGAGGGGTTAAGGAAGTTGGGAGAAGGTGAAAGTTTTAGGGTTCATGTGGGCCCCACCACACATAATCCTCTCAAGGGAGGTTAAGTGGGGGTGGGTCCCACCCCTAACTTCCTTTGAGAGAAGTTAACTAATAAGTTTAAATAAAAATATGTAATACACAGTTTTTATTTAACTTATTCTAATCTCCCAAAAACTAACTTTCAACCCGAAACAAACGCAACTCCCGAAAAGGTCTCCTTAAGCGAATATCGGCGCTGCGAGTTCATCGGTGCCCTCAGATTTCAATTCCGAGCACCGGATCAAAAGTTAGGAATTCACGCTCGTTCGTTCACTGAACGTACCCGAGCCAAACTTCGAAAATTAATTCCGGGCACTCCGGGCCTCGGAATCAGGTGCCGTCTGAAACCGCGCTCTTGTAAAATTCTAAAAAAAATTAAGAAAAAATTTCCCTTGAATTTTACGGGTCTTTACATTACTCTCACCTCAGGGCTTTACGTCCCCGTAAAGATACATCAAAAACTAGGGAAACAATTGAGGGTACTGAGCATGCATCTGAGCCTCCCGCTCCCATGTGCTCTCCTGGAGATTCCCGTACTGCCATCTGATGCGCACAAGAGGAATCGATCGCCCATGCAGGACCCGCTCCTGTCGATCCTCTATCTCCACCGGGACCTCCATAAAAGTCGCCCCATCGTCAACGTCAAGCTCCCCATGGTCAATGATGTGTGTCGGGTCGTGCACGTATCTCCTCAGCTGAGACACGTGGAAGACGTCGTGCACCCGGTGCAACTGAGGTGGTAGAGCCAGGCGATAAGCCACCTTACCAATCCTGCTGAGAATCTGGAAGGGTCCGATGAAGCGCGGAGATAACTTGCCGCCTCGGCCAAATCTCCGAATACCACGTCGAGGTGAGACCCGCAAGAAGACGTGGTCGCCATCCTCGAACTCCAGTGGCCTCCGCCTCCTGTCAGCATAAGGCTTCTGCCGGCTCTGAGCTGTACTCATCCGCCCCTGGATAACCTGGACCATCTCAGGTCCCACAAGAGCTGCAAGATTTCTTCTTTGCCGATAAGAGAAATCCGGTCTCATCCCCAGGATGAACCACGTTCCTTGCCTAAAACAGTCAATCCCGTCATGTTTAGTTAATTCATGGCAAGGATGACGTCGTAAGGCCTCGACGCTACTACTAAGAGATTCAACCGTTACTCTCGCCTCCAAGGGTTGAGTCACACTGTCGGCATCAGTGTGTGGTAACTGAGTCTTCTCCAGTAGATGTCTCACAAGTGAGGGTCAAGTCAACAGTCAAACTGGAACCTCTTAGTAACATCACGAAAGAGGACAGGAACGAAAATATCACAAGGGTATGCGTCTTTTATTATTGCAGCTCATAATACAAGACGCTACACAAATGCAACAAGCAACCAGAAGTACAAAGGATGTATCCACTAGTTCTGCTCTTGTCCATCGGCTCACAGAGCTCCATGATCAAAGGCCTCGGTTGCCTGAAGTTGAGCTCTCTCATGTTCACCTACTCCCTGTGGTCGGGGTGGACCTCCTGGTGGTGGTGGTGGAAGAGCCTCAAAGCGTCGCCCACCATCGGCTGCTCGTCCAGCTCCTCTGCCTCGTCCTCCTCCTCCCTGCGGACCGCCACGGTCGAACCTCTACCTCTGCCTGGGAGGTTCTTCACTTAACTGCTGATCATCAGCATGGCGGGTCGGACAGTCACGAGCCATGTGATCAATCCCGCCACAGGAGTAACACTGTCTGCCTCTCGAAAGACTGGCTCCGCGTTGTGTGCCCCGCACTGCTGAGCCAGTGTCCTGAGGTCGTCTGCCCGAAGGTCTGGTCTGTCTGGACCCCTGAGTCATCTGCCGACTGCCTGCTGCAGATGACTCTGCCACGTTCCGCCCTGCGGTGGGTCTCTGTGCTGGTGTAGACTCAGCAAGGAAGCTCTCGATCAGAAGGGCCCGCTCCAGTACTCCTATCTGAGTCGGTATGCTGAGGGAGATCAGCGATGCCCTGATCTCGTGTCTCAAACCCTGCTCGAAGGTCCGGCCCCAGAAGAATGGGTCCCGTACCATGTCGGTCGAGTAGCGCGAGAGATCGGTAAATCTCGCCGAGTACTGAGCGACCGTCATGCTGCCCTGCCGCAGCTGTAGAAGCTCCTGGATACGCACCGCACGAAGGGTGGCTGGGACGAACTCCGAGCGAAAGAGGCTCTCAAAGTCCGTCCAAAGTAGAGATGCCTCATCGTGCACCTGGAGCATCAAGCTCCACCATCGTCCTGCTGCTGCGTGTAGTAGGCTCGCAGCGAGGATCACCATGAGGTCTGCTGGTGTCCTCACTAGCCTAAACACTCGAACCACTGCCTCCAGCCAGTCCTCTACTGCCTGGGGATCCGTCTCCCCACGAAACCTGGGTGGTCGCTGGCGCTGAAACTCATGCAGTGCGCTGAGGCGACGTGCATCGTCAGCGGCTGGTGCTGGAAGTATCGGGGGCTCGGCGGGTAGTGCTACCGCCGGTGCCACTGCTGACAAAGGGCTCTGCACCGAGGCCTCGTCGCTCGGTGGGCTGTCGTCACGCTCAACTCTCGGAACCCTAGCTGGCTGCCGTCGTGGGGCCATCCTGAAAAGGGAACAGGTGCGCCACGGTCAACAGTATACCTGGTGAGCTGACTCAAGGAAATCACAAAGAAAACTTTGAAACACACACGCAATCAATGTTTTCGTGCATTAAGTCGGAAATCAGAAGTCAGGGTCCTGGTGTACGGATACGTCGGCCGCCGCACCAACACTGGACTCCCTGGACTGATAACCACACTCAATACGCTAAACATTATTGCTTCACATAGAAAAGATCAGAGTTCGCGGTAAAACCGAACTCCTCTGATACCAATTTGTCACGACCCGCCCTCGGGGTCCGTGCCGTGACTACCCCAAGCCCGCCTTTCATAGGCCAGGGGCTGGCGACTAGCACTAAGGCGTATATCCTGGTAAAAAGGGAAGGCATTGCCTTTGTAAAGTAAACAAACACTACAGAGTAAGCAAGCGGAAAGTAAACACTAAGCAAAAGCAGAGTACAACTGAAAGTGCGGAAAAGTAAATGGGCCAGTATACAAACCCAAACTGAAAGTAAAGTACAACTCGAAAGGGAAAAACAGCAACTGAAAGGTAAAAGCCGCTACTCCGAACTGTCCACTGGAAACCCCACCTGAAGGGTGGGTACAGATAGCTCCACTGCACCACGGGTCCCGCCGTCCACTCCGAGCACGTCCCGCCCAGTGGTCCACCTCCGGGTACCGTCCCGCTCTGCAAGCCTCAGCTAAGGTCAACGTTGTCCTTCGTCTGCAACCAACACAACGTAGTGCGGGCAAAGCCCGTGCAGGGGTGAGTATAAGCTACTCAGTAGGGACCCCGAGACCCCCGAAGGTCTCTCAAATCCACAAAGGATAAACCACGAAGAAAGGTACAATCACGAAGTAACAACCGACACTGCTTAGGTATATGCCCATACATATACCTAAGTCATCAATTCAAATACGCTCCCACCTCCGTGCCC
The DNA here is from genome assembly GCA_963277665.1 of Viscum album. NCBI lineage: Eukaryota > Viridiplantae > Streptophyta > Magnoliopsida > Santalales > Viscaceae > Viscum > Viscum album. The sequence continues at coordinate 1,444,992,656 of OY728128.1, forward strand.
AAGTACAACTCAGTCCACACAGTAAAGTAAACGTATTCCACACAGGAAAGAAAAACGTAATCCACACAGGATATCACAACACAATCCACACAGGAAAGTAAACGTATTCCACACAGGAAAGCAAAACGTAATCCTCACAGGATAGCACAACACAATCCACACAGGAAAGCAAAAGGATTCAGCTCACACAGGAATACTTCTTCAAGGACGATAAAGATGATCTCTGATCCATCTAAGTCATCGGACCCACAAAGGATCGATAGGTAACTAACCCCCGCAAAGACCCACACAGGATCGGGCCCACGTAGGACCTGTAGATAAGCACCGCAAAGACCCACACAGGATCGGGCCCACACAGGACCTGTAGATAGTCACCGCAAGACCCACACAGGATCGGGCCCACACAGGACATGTAGCACTGATCCACGTAGGATCGCTGAGTGCTGAAGTCGTCGTCGTCGAATCCACACAGGATCTCTGTACTTTCGTCGTCGCAGTCACAGTAGTAGTAGTAGCAGTAGTAGTCACAGTAACAGTCGCAACCAGCACTAGGGTTCCCGCACACAGCAAGCTCGTTCGGAGGGTCCGCTCCACGAGCCGAGAGGCTGATACATCAACTGTCACAAAGTCCAGAGTTGATGTATCCAAAAGTTCCGTATCGTCAACAGGAACTCAACGCAACAGATGGCGCGTCGATCGGACGCCCGGTCTGAGAGTTATTGGCATTTTCGTCCCCGGGGCCCGGTTGGTTTTTAAGGCAAAACCAACCCGACCGTACTCCACCTGCGTCCAAACCTCGGGCGTAGTATGCCAAAAGATCCGTCTCACTAAGAGGAACACAACACAGCTGACGGCACGTCAATCGGACGTCCGTAGCTCAAGATATGAGCGTTTCCGCTCCGAAGGCCTGGTTGGTTTCGTGAACGAACCGACCCGGCCGAACTCAAAGTAATCCGAAACCTTGAGTGCGATATACCGAAACGACCGTATCGATCCAAGGATCGCGTTTCCGCAGACGGTTCGTCGATCGGAGGTCCGTGGCTCAATATATGGCCAAAAGACCGAAAAAGATTCGAAACGGGGGGTCCGGGTCCGGGTCGACCCGGGTCTGACCCGGCCCGGCCGGCCGGCGGCGCGGCGGCCTGGCGGTGGCGCGGCGGCCTGGCGGCGCGGAGGCGGCATGCGGGGGGAATCAATCCCCCGCTGGATTGATTGGGCGGCGCGGCTATATGTCGCGCCCTTTAAAATAAACGGCCCCCACGTGGGGGCCGGCTTGAAGACAAAACCGGGGGGCCTCCTGCCCCCCCCCCCCCTCAAGGGAACCGCCCCCCTCATAAAGAGGGGGGTTTTGTGTGCTGGACGGGGGATTAATTCCCCCGGTTTATTGCTATCCGGCCGGCCAGCTGGCCGGCCGGTTTTCTCCAACGGGACCGGATTTTCCGGTCCCCTCTTCGGCTTCTGATGCTGACGGCCCGGCCGTCGGTCTTCTCATTCCGCCGCGGCCCGGAACCGGCTGCGGTGTTCGTCGTCCGGCGCGGTGCGACGACACCGCGCCCCTCCGCTGTGCCTTGATTTCTTTCAACGCGGCGCGACGGCGTCGCGTTCAAGATGTTTCTTCCATGGTGCGCGCGCGACGGCATCGCGTAAAATAAACGCACGATTAACCGCGTGGTGCGACGGCACCACGCCACCTTATTTCCACCCGCATAGCAATTCAACAAGAACGATGGAGGGGGTTCGGCCGTGTTCATGCGGTCCGGCCCCCCTCACGTTAAATAATAACACAACATAAAATATTCAAAAGCCACACGTTAGACTTGCTAGATCCACGATCAAGAATAAAATAATTAAACAAAAATCAACAACCCCTACCTCGGGTATAAGGTTCGAAGATTTGTCAACGTTCCGCGGAAGTCGACGTCGCGGAGGTCGGGCGTCGCGGTCGTCGTTCGTCAAATCCGATGACGAAGAGGTGCGTCCGATGTGATACGTCGTTGGCGAATCTTTGTATGCCGACGAAGGGAGTCCGAGGAGGAAGCGGTGTTCCCTCTCGTTGACACGGAAGACGAAGAAGAGAGGCGGCGTTCTTCGTCGGAGCTTGAGCGTTCTTCGTCGGAGCTTGAGCGTTCTTCGTGTTCTTCATCAGAGCTTGAAGAAGAAGAAGAAGCTCTCAAAAGCTCTCAAGTTGGCTAAGAGTTCTAACCCAACAAAAAGAGAGGAGAGCTTAATTTAATCAAAAACTTAACACAAGAATTTCAAAGGTTTGAAATTCAAAAGATTAACTCCAAAATTAAATAACTCATGCCATTTAATGAGGGGTTAAGGAAGTTGGGAGAAGGTGAAAGGTTTAGGGTTCGTGTGGGCCCCACCACACTTAATCCTCTCAAGGGAGGTTAAGTGGGGGTGGGTCCCACCCCTAACTTCCTTTGAGAGAAGTTAACTAATAAGTTTAAATAAAAATATGTAATACACAATTTTTATTTAACTTATTCTAATCTCCCAAAAACTAACTTTCAACCCGAAACAAACGCAACTCCCGAAAAGGTCTCCTTAAGAGAATATCGGCGCTGCGAGTTCATCGGTGCCCTCGGATTTCAATTCCGAGCACCGGATCAAAAGTTAGGAATTCCCGCTCGTTCGTTCACTGAACGTACCCGAGCCAAACTTCGAAAATTGATTCCGGGCACTCCGGGCCTCGGAATCAGGTGCCGTCTGAAACCGCGCTCTTGTAAAATTCTAAAGAAAATTAAGAAAAAATTTCCCTTGAATTTTACAGGTCTTTACATTGTATCTTATCAACTCACTTATTAAAACATGTTATTAGATTATCAAAGAAAAACTTGGAATGATTTATCACAATATTCATGATTGATGCGATTAAACAAATAATTTTAAAAATATCTTTTCGCCAATAAAACATGCTTAAGAAGATACACATAAATATTTAAATTTATTTGAAATGAAGTGTTAAATATCTAAACATATAATGCTTAACATGGTATCACAAATAACCTTAGGTAATAAGGTATTCAAAAATAATGTTTTGACATGCTTTCATAAAAATTCACTATAAACCCTTAAACATATTGAAATATTAAATATGTTGTTCATGTAATTAATTTGTATCTTTTGTATTATTGTTCATTTTAAACATTAATCATTAACATCTTATACACCCATGTTTTTTCTAAGAATTCAATTAAAATTGATATTTTGAAGTTTAATATAAGATAAATAATGAAAACTCAAAATTATAGTATTCTATTATTTAATTATTTATGGATGAATCATGCATTGGCTACAACATGTATTCAAAAAATTTAAAACATGGGTTTATTTTAACACATTGTATGAAATTTTCATCATAATGAATTTAAAATCGTATGACAAGAAACTAAAAAAAAATCCCATCATTTAAGTTCTAGGATCCTTTAATTTACTAACTCATTATTAATAATCAAGAGATACACTAAGAGTAAAAAAATTACATAATTAATAAAACTCCAAACAATTATTGTATCACATTTTATGATAATAAGGATTTCATTTATCTATTTAAATTTAAAAACTATTAATTTTTGCATGATTCATTTACAATATACACATTAGAAAATTACAAAAACATAACACACTTTTCAATAGGTTATAGATATCAAAAATCATTATTATAAAATTATGTGTATCCTATATATATATATTCACTACCTATTATTTAAACATACATAAAACCTTAAAATCTAGAATCAAATTAAATAAATTTACCTCTCCAAATAATTTACCAAAAAATCAATATAATTTCACATAAATGTGCTTAATAGACTATCAAGGTCAATAGAACAGATCATAGGGGACCTCTATGTATTAACTGGACTCCTTGGACTTCATCAAATGTTTAGCCTAAATGACACTATTTCCCTACCAACCCATGGTGACCCGCTTTTCATACATTATTTTTAACATAATCTATTAACAGAATATTTCATTGATAACTTCCAAGGATATTTTGAGGCTGAGTGTCTTGGAAACTAGGTATGTAATACATGAAGTACATAATTAAAATAGAAATATAAACATTATTTAATCCTATTAAAGGAATCCTTTATTATTCCTTCAAAGGTCACCTCATTGTAATTTATTTCCTAGGGACATACATCAATAGAAAAGGGTGAGTATAAAGCCTGGGATAAACAAAGTAAATGGAACATGAGCGATATTAATGGATAAAACATGAGGCATCACGTGATATCATAAAGATGATTATATAATAAATATCATGTAAATTCATCTAAAATATAAAAATGTGATATTAAAAATTATATCAATAAGGTTTAACACCAAGGTGTTGTAAAACATATTACCAAGGTTATTCACTAAAGTATCATAAATCATTTCATCTCTAGAGATTAATTATTTATCGAATTAATCAGATATCTATCAGGGTTCACCCTTCAAATTTAATAATTTATGTGCTCTATATAGATCATAATAAAGAATTTCATCAATAAACTATATAGAATAAATATTAGATTATATATAAAATCATTGATTATATAAGTGTTTAAGGACTTGAACTTTTCATAATTTTTAGCCCATAATAAGGGAATGTGGTTTTAATGCATTAAACTACTCAATAAATGAAATATAATTACATATATATAAATACCCTTGAATAAAAATAGTATTGGTTATTCATGCATTAAAATAGAGGCATGAAAATAAAAGAATGGTTTCAACAGCATATTGAGTATACATAGTGGTTTATAGAATATGGTTAATAAGAAAAAATGAAAGTATCTAATTGATAGAAAATCATTTGGATAGTAATGTAATTATCATAATATCATGAGAATATAATAAATTTTGATGTATAATACTAACTAAAAATTATGTACTTGGATAAAAGGGATAGAAAGATAATACCTTACCATAAGTATTGCTTCTTAAACATAGAGGAGTGATTCCTTGAGAGATTGATATCTTAATAAAAGGGATTAATATGATAATAATAGAGGTATTGACGATATAATTATCATGGGAAAGAATGAAATGAGATTTATTGGCGGGTATTTATAGCAAAGTGAGGAGAAAAAGTATAGCCCTTGGAATTCTAGGTTTTAGAAAATAAATATTTCATAGCCCACCCATGGTTTTGGATCATAGTTTATGAAATAAAGAATGTTATTTTGGAATATTTGATTTTGAGAACCGAACATCATTTTTTATATTACTTTTGGCATTGGAAAATAATTTTTCAACAAAATTATGTTTCTAAAATACTAATTTTCACTTTAGACTTTGGAAAGTTGCTTATAGTTTTGGAAAGTTATTTAAATTCATTAAAATTTACTATATTAATAAAATAACTTATTCTTGGTCGTTTATTCACTTATTTTAATTATTAAATATTTATTAAATGTTAATAAATTCATAAAACATACCAAAAACACACAAATGTATTTTTACTATTCATTGAAAAATAAAGTAATTTAGAAAATTCTAAATATTTCACCCGAAACCAATTTTGACATGCTGATTTCAAACATAATGTTTATTTTATGGAAATAAAATCCTATGTATAATACATAATAATTTTAAATAAAAAATATTCATTTTCTACAAATTATTATTTTTAAAGGTAAACACGTTATTTTCTCACTTTAAGGATTTATGAATTTTATAATATCAAACGTATTGGTTCATAAAGAGTATATGAACATATAATATAATTATAATACTTTTAGATTTACTTATAAATTGGAATTTTTACTATTATATTGGATATTATTACTATTCCAACAATAATATAATGGTCACATTTCAATGGTCAAGTAATAGTCAAAAAATGATCAGGTAGCGATCATATCCTAATGATCATATTTTCATTTACACCCTATATATACTTCGTGATTCTCATACCTCAATATTCACTATTTGAAAAAGGTTATACACTTCCCCTGATAATATCTATCATATGCCTAATACTACTCATTCCTTTTACAGTCATCCTATTAGAAGTGATATTCTTGGGAGAATTGGAGCCTATAGAGTTCACATTAGTGTGTGTATTATTATTATTTCATCACCCAATATTATTTCTAGTTGTTATAGTAAACATTATTTTATAATGTGTAATGAAATGTAAAATTAATTTTTTGGATTATATTATAAGACATAATAAAACAATCCTTGTGAGATATAAGTTCTTTTATTAAGAAATTTCAGGTTGTTACATTCTACCCTCATAAGAAATTTCTCCCTTGAAATTTTAATCCTCCCTCAAAATAAATGGGGGTATCTATCCTTCATTACTTCTTCGGGGTCCTAGGTTACTTCTATAAAAATATGATTTTTTCATAACACTTTCATGAGTTGGGATATATCATTCCTCAACACTTGTTCCCTCACATCAAGAATATGTGTTAGTTGTTTATCATATGACAGGTCGGGTTCTAATTCCACACCATTTGTGTCTATTATATGTTTTGGGTCTGATATATACTTTCTTAATAGGGATGTAAGGTCCCATGATTTTGGACTAGGTTGAATTCCAAGTGAATTTGATATTTTCAGTTTGGTAGATGGACCAGATTTTAGACCGAGCCTCAGAATGAAATTCCAAGAGTTAGATCACTAAAATGTGTTGTTTTTAGACTTGGTTTAAGATATGAGAGGTGTATCAGGTTTTTTTTTGACTTTTTGGAGAGATGAACCCCAAAAACTAAAATCTGGAAGAAGCTGGAAGAGGCACACAATTTTTATGAAACTGTGCGGCTCTCTAAGAGAAACGGTGCATCCTATCCAGTAAGCCTAAGGGTGTCAAGAAGTTTGGTCTAAATATTCACACCAAGTTGCACGATTGGGCAAGTGTTTCAGAGATATTCACTATGGATGTTTCATTAGCTATTCATGGTTTGGGAAAACTATAGGTATATCCATGTGAAGGGGAATCCACCATAGACAGTAGCATTGCACAGTTGACACACGAATTGCCAAACCCTATGTACAAACCATGAAGGTATTTAAAATAGGTGTTTTATAGTTTTACCCTTCCTTATTTTAAATTACACCTCCTTTTTATATCCTCCCATGTGTGAAACACCTCTCCCTCTCCCGCTCAATATCCTCCTTCATCCAATATAGGCTATGATCTACCTCCTCCTTATAGCCTCTGACTCATGTGTTGTCTGTTGCAATTGAATCCTATCAATAAGTGTGTTAGGCCCACTAGGTCAAATACCTTAAGAGGGGGGTTAATCAAGGTATGACAGATTAAAATAACTTCCCCTTTTGATCTTGTTTTATTGTTAAACAAAACCCTCTTCTCTCTCTCTTTCCCACAGCAAAGTATGAACAGAATTTAAAGAATACATGAGACACAACAATTTTACTTGGTTCACCCTCACTGGACTATATCTAAGAAGCATACACCAGTAATGTGATGATGTACCAAATTCACTATAAGCACACTTATATTTACAATATTTTGAGTGGACTCACTATACCTCGTGGTTTAAAACCAATCACAATTTTAAAGCTCACTACTCTCTCAATTAAAGTGTGATCACTGCTTCCTTAGAAGATCCACTCATGGTTTATAGACTTGTAGGTCCCTTCATTATCTCAAATGAATGAATCATCTACTATATGTAGATTCTCTATTGATGTACCACTTTCATCCAATGATGAATACTGATTTACCACAGATGTATTGGGCAACTAAAAATCTTTCATACAACCATTATTGCGCCTTGCGTGTAGGTTTTATGATTTGCGCACAAAACCACTTCCTACATCCAACTTCAATATTATTTGCAACTCTAATCTTATTCGCAACAAACTTAACTTTTCTGAAACTCCAATTATTTTGTTTAAATCCCTTTTCACATAAATATTACGTGATTCAGAGCTTTGATTCTCCCTAAGTGTGGAGATTTTTGAATGAGGGGGGTCACCTCTTATTTATAGGCTTCACCAACCCCTATGCGTAAGATTTGACGTGTCACTCTAGATCCTCTCCGAGCGCAAAAAATCCAATTTGACGTCGCATTGGGTGCGCAAGTTTCTTTCTCACAACCTCAAATTTGGCATACATTTCCAAATCTTTTATGAGATTCATGACTTTTCCATATTTAAATGTTGTGATCCGAAAACATGCCTTGCGTGCAAGTTTCCAAATCACATTCAATCTTGTGTTCAAATTCTCTTTCCAAAAACACCTTTCTCCGTTTTCCAATTTTGAGGCCCAAAAATTTGGTAAACACTAGAAAACAGTGCCACCATGTATCTATTCTTTTTGTACCACCTCCAGATCATCCATTCCTTTTTTATGATTCTTTTTCAACAAAGATTGTCAACAATATCTCTAGAAGTCGACAACTCATCATGGAAACTTGATTTTTCAACAAACACAATCAATCCAAAAATTCTTCAATGTTATCTTGAGGGATTTTTTCCAAACAAATTGATTCACTTCTCTTGCTTCCTATTTCTATTTATCTCACTATAATGGGAGCTATCTTTATGAGAGCTAATTCACCCTATTTTCAAAGCATTTGTTTGTTTCTTATATTTCTCTCAAATCAGCACAAATAAAAGTTATATATTGGATGAGTGGGCCATCCTAAGTATGAGGTAGATGGTATATATCTTTTCCCTATAAATTTCAACTTTTTATATGATACATCATTGTGTTGTGCATCATTTTTTCGGTATGATTCCTCTAAAATGTGAAATTCATCATGAAGGTTCTAATTCCTTGAACTAAGTGGATGTTATCACTAATTTATAACATGGGAATTTGTTCACCTAAACATAGACCACCCATTAGGGTGAGTTCTTAAAATACCTTATTAATTAATAAAAAAATTCTAATAAAACCACCTACTAAGGTTTATTGTATTATAAATTTGAACGGGTTAAAATTGAAATTAATTGGAATGTAAAACGATGTGGCACTCCAATATATTTTCCCTAGTGACCAAAACACCTACTAAGTGATGTGTACTAATTATTATTGAAATATCTCAATGAATTATGTGAGGTATTCATGTTATCATGGATTATCTTATACCATTTTCATGTATGGTGTTATCGATTTATCGAAATTTCACCTAGAACCTCATAATTTTAGTGCATACTTGGACTCTTTTGGTAAGTGGATCGATTAAGGCATGGACCTTCCCATGTACCCCATATTACTAATAATGGAATGAACCCATTTAATTAACTGGATGTTATATATATTGAAATGATAGAGAGGGGATGGACACTAACACAACCCTCTTTTGTATCACTTATAAGTGATTTGTGTAATGAATTGATTATGAATTATATAATTGTTTTGGGTATGAAAATTAACATAGCCCATGTCATTTTATTTTACTTACTTGATATTTTATATTGGTATGGAACCGAATTCTTTTGAAGGTATGACACCTCTTACCTATCGGTATGTAACCGACATCTTATGAAGGTATGAAAACTATTGAATAACATTATGGAATCAACTAAGGGATAGAGGTATGTCACTTATGACCCCTAGATAGGATTACTTATAGTATGGAACTGATGAGGGAGGTCAAGGTATGGCACCTACAACTCCCATATGTACTTATATCTTTAAATATTAGGTCATCCTCATTAGTAACCTTGGGACATGGCCCGTGTAGGTCTTTTACTATACCGAGTTTTTTATGGATGCAATATGTGGACTTGAAGAGGATGTCATTGGTCAAAGTCCTTACGTTCTAGACCTCATAGGTCTGATATATGATACATGATATATCTGACATATGTCATGGTGATTTCACTACTACTATTTTAATGTAATTACTTTTATTCATAGACTAACTTGACCATTTTTCATTAAGACCTTTGGTAATGGCTTCCCTTATATTATACTGATAGGTATGGCACCTTGGAATGAAACCCCTATGGACTTATAATACCCTTATGTGGATTCCTTGGTAATAAACCTCAGGTCCATTCCAGTGCATGCATATTTTTTCAAACGATTATCTGATGTATGCATAAATATATATATATATATATATGTGATGGTAGGTATGAAAAGATATCCTGGCTTAGGCCAAAGTAGGTATGGTCATCCAAGTGTCCTTGAGGAACCTAAGTCCAACTTGTTTGTTTTTATTTATTTCTTTATTTATTTATCAGTTATACCTACACACCACTGTATTTTATATTCACAGACTTTATAGAATATAAATTATCAATGGTGGACTATTGATTATATATCACACCATTTTCAGGCCTCCATTGGACTGGGTTACCTGACTAGACCTCATGGTTACAGGATCAGGTTCTTGGATTGTACTTGCTTGTTGTTATCCTTCTGGCTAGGATGGAGTGTAGGAGTAAAGGATTAAGCCTATACTTGTGATGTTATTGGAGTGGTCTGTTGTTTATTTTATTCATTTAATTTTATTGTTAGCCTCACCATGCACTTGTATATCTTACTATATTTATTTCAGATCATGGTCATTCATGATTACCATTCATTTATTATTGATCTCCAGTTGACATTATATTACAATGAATTTATTTATTTCACTTCCACTATATTTATTACTGATCCATAGGGTATATTATACCCATTATACCTCCCTTATACCCTCATTTCTAGTCAGCATCCTCTGGAATATGGAGAGGCATGATTTACACCAAGTGGACAATGGGATCAGGGAACTGTTTTAGTGTCTCTTGGGTCAGGACGCTACAAGTGGTATAATATGTTGTTTTTGTTCCTTTTTCTTACTGTTTTTGGATGGTATATATGAGAATAGGAATGTTTTGGCACTCAGTAAATAGAGTATCTAGGATTTATCACCCCCACACACGGCAGAAAGGCCAGGTGACTAGGGATGGGACTATGGTTTATGTTATTCATTATCATAGTTGATTGTGATTTCATTTTTAGTTAATGGTGTACTTTTGATAATTAATGATTTATAAAATTATGGTATTTTACCCTTGTACCAGTATGGTAAGGAAGTATCATTACATGCATCATTATAGGAACATGTAGATTCAAATTCCATGCATATGTCATACCATGTAAGATTCATTGTACTTATGATATATGCCTTGAGGTTTATGTCATGCTCCTATGATTTATTTAGCATGATTATCTATTTTCCATGCTTAAGTAATTACTTGAAATTATTTTTTGATTATTAGCATATTGATTGTATATAATTCTTGGTTTTTTTCCATAATTATGTAATATATTTCCATATTTACCTATATTTATTGCTATGTGATGGCATGATTTTTGATAGTTATGGTTTTTGGTTAGTTAAATAAAATGTATTCATCAACCAAAATAGTGTTTTCCTGTATATATTGATGGTGGAATTATATTTTGACTAACTATTTATGGAATGTTTGAGCCATGAACTATTTTTGTTCATTAGATAAAACATACTGGTTGAGATTAAATGGGATCAAATTTGAAATCTATAAATTTTATAGTCACTTTATAAATTGGAAAATGGTGACCCATATAATCAAACCATTATATATGAGCTTGATATGATTTAGGACCATTGTATAAATATAAAATATATTAAAATTTGATTTTATTAGAAATGGTTTCCTTTATAAAGGCTTGTACCTATTTGAATTGGGCATGATGATCTATATGACCAATTTTCTAAAGTCACAACTTGACCCAAGTAGGCTAGTTGGGTCATGTTTCTTATAATATAGACTTTATTCGACCTAGGTAGGTCAATCATGGTTCTCTATATTTATGTGATAAAACAACTAAGGGTGTTTTAGAATCTAAATTATTTAAAATGTCTCAAGTTTCATTTAGATAAACCCAGAATGGATTAAAGGTACCCTCATAGGTCACTTATATTTTGATATCCCTTAGTACTTAAATGAAGTTATAAGATAAACTATCTAAATATAATGGGATGTCAACTGAAAATTAATACCTAAAAGGAAGCTTTATAAAACTTACTTGTGTGCCCTGTGGCATTAGTTAAATCCAAATGTGAATTTTTTTTAAGGGATTGTGTCAAACTATAACATAATGTTCTTAGTTTCAACCCTCATGTGAGGTTAGTTTAAATGTTTCCTTGATAGTTTCTTTGGAGCAGGAACATGAGTGTTGCCCATAGGTTACTTCTCCTTCTATCACTTGAACTTAAATGATGGGTGGTAGAGACTAGAGATCCTTTACGGTGTGACTCTAGTTTTAAGAGTATGTATTTAATGTTTCGGTAAGGGTTTATCCCATTGTATGTAGCATTCTTAGGAGTTATATAACTCGGTAAATGCTTGAGAGCAGTTTTAGATGGAAGGTATCATTTTTACCAAGTATGAATCTTAGTGAGGAAATGTCAACCTTGTCTTGATGGTAAGTCATTTGATAATTTGGAACTTTTTAAAGGAATAAGAATCATGTAATTATTGGTTTCATCGGGTTAGACATGCCTAGGGCATGCTCATCCACTTAGTAGGTTGTGTAACCCCCCACCCCCCTTTTCAGTAATGGATGACTCGGTATGTTGTTAGCAAGATTATAGTTGTATGGTATAATATGAATCTAGGATAATTATTTTATGGGGAATTAGATATTGAAATGCATAGGTCCCATAATCCTATGGATAGTATCAATGTTGTGCCATTTTTTAAAGAATCTCAGGGTAGTACATGTCAATACACATGATAACCTTCGAGTTGAAAAATGGTGCAGTGAACCATATGAGTTTGGTGGTAATCATTTAAGCTTTGATCTATTATACTTTGATTATAGGAAACCTCTAATGTATAATGACCTAGGTGTTAAAGGAAATATTAATCATACCAATGCTCAGAATGGCGTTTCAAAGAGGATCAGGTGTTTTGACTTTTTGTTCAATTTATTTTGGCTCTTACACCTAATTTTATAGCATGCTTGGATGTAACTCAGGAAGAATTTCATGTTTATGTCTAGGGTAAATAATGAATATGGTACTCCTAAGGCAAGGATCATCTAATCAAGTGTGGGGGATAATTCATCCTTCCAAGTAGAAGGAACACAACTGCGGATGGCCATTTGAAAATGGTCAGTGCCACTTTTGAACACCCATGGGACTGGTAAGTTTTGTATTTTATATGTGCTTGCGAAGAAGCATGACGACGGTATGGTTTTTTGTGTATGTTGCCTTTGAATATGTTGTTAGTCAAGTTGTACTTCACTTGTTATGATTAAGTGATAATAGGATGCCTCCTGTAGTAAAGGCATCATGGTCAGGTAATAGTGGAGCTCGGCAGGTGCAACTGAGATCTTTTAAAAGAATTCAAACAATAGTGGTTTGACTGCTCTTCTTTTTGGTAGTTGGGTATGGTTGGTTTGAAATCATACAAATCACTTTGTATTATGTATGGAATAATTTTCTTTGGTCTCCCTAGTAATTCTTCATACCCTCTTAATGTAATCTTATCTTATTGACGATCATGTACCCTATCTTGACATCTTTCGGGATGCACTAGGGGGTATCGGTTATATACTGAGCTAAAATGTAACACCCCAGGTAAATAAAGAATATGACATTTTCATATTTATCCATATTTTTGAATAAAATGTTAATATTATTTTATAGTGAACGCTATTCTCGATGGCGTACCCAATACACAACAACGAGTTTCTTGGATATCTTACGTTGTACTCTAATAATAAAATAATATTATTTTAAATGGTAGTTAACGCCTAGCCGTTGTAATGGCAAGAATGATCAGAACTAACTAAAAAATGATTATATATGTTTGTCAAATATTTTTTACTTTTATCCAATAAATGTTAGAGGCTTAAAATGAGAATGAATCCAATTTTAAGCGTAAATATTCTAATATTCTTTAAAAGGTCGATTAACCACCTTTTGATGGAGAACCCTTTTTAAATCCACTTTTTGACAATTTTATATGTTATATTGGAACAAATAAAATCCTTCTTTAGAATCAGTACATCAAAATTTACTTTGTGTCTTTTTTTGTTATTTTTTTGATAAAGATCATTTTTAATGAATAAGTGAAAAATGTTGTATTTTAATTCAAAACCTCTTTTTAATCTAATTTTTTTATATGATTAGATCATATTTTGAATTGGTTTTAAAGTGAAATTAGAATATATTTTTACCATTTAATCCAATGGTGTTCATTGGAATTAATTTCACTTTGAAATTGGACTTAAACTAGTGTCAATTTTTTAATAGATATTGTTTCTTAAAAACACGCTATTTGTTTTGATAGCGGGAATTAATTATTAAATTAATTAATGAAACTTATATGTTTTCAATTTTGTAAAATATAAATCATTTTTGAATTCGGAATATCAAATATAGCTTAGGGTGAATTTTTGGTATTTTTTCTGAAAAACTTCGATTTTTGATGAATAATGAAACCACTAAGTGGTAGTTAAAAAACTAATTTTTCGTTTAAATTAAACTTTACCACTTATGTGATTTGAATTTCAAAAATACGACATACATGGTTGTCATTATGATGTAAAATGTGGTTCAATGGTATTAAAATAATATTTTGGTGAATAGTAACTTTTATGTTTTATTAACCATGATTAAAGGTAATTAGTGTAATTTAAGGTAAAAATAATGTTATAATAATATGAAATTACCTTGAAACATGTCCTAACCTTATTGGATGAGTCATGGAAGACCAATACAATCCATGGGTCAACTTGGGGACCCTATGGAGCCACATGGGTAAGAAAATGACATTAATAACTTTTTATTTAAAGTTAAAATAAAAATGTCAAAAACATGTATTGTTTTACTAAAACAATTTTTACATGGGGTTATACAAGTCATATTTTTTACTATAAATATTAATTGGAAATATAAAAATATTTCCTACATCATAGTATTTTTTTATAATTTTTAGACATTAAATAAATAAATTTATTTACGACACCATGATGATGCAGCGATTACCTCATTAATGAATGATTTAAATAAAATGATAAGATAAGGTAAAATCTAAGACATACACTTGTCAAAAACCTATTGGATGGGTGTATTTCGAATCCTTATCACCTTATCCTTGAAATATATAATTTTGGGACCTTTAATATCCTAAAATCATCTTATAATAAAGTAACTTTTCAAGACATTCCAAGAGTGCCCCTCCCCCCTCTTATAAAAGGCCCCCATATCTACCCCCTTACCCACACCTCTCAAGCCTTTGGCTCTACCAAACTCTCCTCATTTTATCTCTCCAAATCCCTATATTCATCCTAGAATCCTTACCTTAGGAATAAATCTCTTCAAGAAACCCTTTTGGTTCAAACAAAAGGGAGTTACCCAATTTAAAGGTAATGTCCTCTCTTATGTTCTTTTGTTTTATTTTGACTCTCCAACCCCCTAACTCTTTTTATTACTTTATTTTGTAACAAAACCAGTATCTTCAATATACTAGGATATTGTTATGAGAATATTTTGAGCTACACTTACACACACCTCCGTCTAATGGTTAAAGAACATACTGTTTCTGTGGATGGCGAATTACTGCCTCACGAAACGATGATTGTTCTATATTCTCCTACCACCTCTCATGCTGGACATTATGATGGAACTATATTTATTTATGATATATATTATATTTATTTCCTCTATATGCTTCTGAATTTTACATTTAAAACATACCTTTATTCTTTGCATATTGTGCAAATGCGATAATTTCATTTGAGGAAGTGTGGACTATTGCCCCCTCAAGTGATGTGACTCATTCATGCAATACATGGAATGTATAAAGAATGATATTAATGAACTTATGTTACCTATATAACATATATATTATACTGGAATTATAATATATATATATATCTCTCATTTATTTTTAATTCCATTAAATACGAAATAGAAATGAAAGTAGCGTTCATGCGTACATACGGCTTACCGTCTCCATGAACGGTGCATTTCATTTCTTACCTCTAAATGTTATGTAATATTATAAATGCAAGTATTTACTGGATATATATGATTTATATGATATCTACATCATGAATATAATTCTGGATATAATGGATATTTTACCACATGAACAACTTTTAATTATAAGAAGTTTATTTTTGACTCAAGTACCAATGATCGACAAAACGACCGTTATTAACTTAAATAATTACATAATGTTCATAAAATGGTAATAAATTATATGAAAGGAATAATTAACTTAAAAAAGGTTCTTAATCAAGTATAAATTAACTCTAGTTTATTATTCAGGAGATTAAAGAACGATCGAGTCAAGTCGGACACGAGGTAAGGGATCCAACCTCTCTCTTTCTTTTTAAGTACTCTCTTTTATGTCATTTCTTTTAACCTCCTATTTCTTATGTTGGGGGATGTTATTTTATATTACTCTTACTATAAATTTTATGTTCATATGATGAGAGACCCTATTTTATTTCATCAATCCATTTTTTGTAAGTTTTAAGTGGCGTCGTTAGGCAGCCGAGTTTTTGTAAGGGATTTTTCATCTCACATTTATTCTAGTGAGATTAATGATAAATTTGCCACTATTTACTTTGAGTTGTGTATGTAATTCCCATTATTATACTCTTTGTATAATATAATTTCGTTTATGGTTATTTACATCAATGTTGAATAGTCCGTCTTTCATGGGGTGTACGTTTTGAAAGTTACCCAAGTCGGTAAGGGAACCTTTCACCCATCTCTTTTTAAAAGACTTCTTTTGTTATGTATTTTAATTCAAATATTATTATGTTGGGATATGTTCTTATATATCCTTATTGATGTAAATTTTATTTCCAAGTGATGAGATTCCATTTTCTCTCTCATCAACTCATTTTTTGAATTTTAAAGTGATGTCGTTAGGCTGTCGAATTTTTGCAAGGGAACTTCTTAACCCAATTTCAATTCTTTGGGTTAAAACTATATTTCTTGATTATGTCATAATATGAATATGTGTGGATGACCTATGATTATTTTACACATAATATCTTCTTATATTGGGTGTATTTATATTTGTCACACATAATTATGTAATTGATTTATCCTTAATCTAAGGATACTGTCTTTGTATGGGACTTCATCTCAGTCTCCTTTCATTGAGGCATATTTTGTTTTATACACAACTTTATTTTATATGGTGTATAAACCCCTTTGACTTTTACCTTTGTTCAAAAGGAATATTTTTATATGAATCGTTTTACTAAATGAAAAAATGGACTGTTTTTGTCTTACATATGCAGCGACAATGACTTCTCCGCCGCCGTGACCATTATTTGAGTTTTGGCTTCCTCTACAAGCCATAACTTTTTTTAAATGAAAAATAAATACCATGTTTTACTTTTCTTTTATTTTGGTATTGAAAATGGTTTTGATAATGTGTTGATTATATCAATGTGTTTTTTATATCTTGTGATTGAAATGTGGAAATGTTATGTTTCCTTTGTGCACATTTTATGTGATACGATTATGTTAAGGTTCTTGGGCATTGTTTATGAAGACGGGTGGTTCCGTGATAAACTAAGGGCAGGTGAGCCCGTGATATCTCTCCAATGCATTGGGTAACGTGAAGGAGTTAAATGCTAAGTTTTTTCTGAAGATATTTAGGTAATATACTGTGATGGGTATTCCAAACTTAACCATGAGGGTTACTCCCTACGTAAGAATGTTATGAATGCCTCATGTTACCTTTATGTCTTATATTTTATATGAGTTATTCATAAACCATATGATTTCATGAGGTATGTTTAAGTACTTATGTTTTATGAGTAAAGTATTATTTCATTGATTCTTAGGTATACATGGACTAGTGTTTTCTTTTTGTGTTGTTATAACCCTTACTGAGATTTTTATGCTCATCCCAAGTTTTTGAAATGTTTTTCACAGGACATAAAGTGGATTATGGTCAAGGATGGGATCAAGGAAATGTCATGTTGTCTAAAACAAGGAATTAGACATGACTCTTTTGTTCAAGAGTTTTTATTTTGTGAAAAAAATGGAAAATGAGTAGGAGTGTCTACTTTGTAATCTTTTGAGATGTAATAGTTATGTCTTCATTCTCAAAAACTATAAACCTGAAAAGATCATCAATGTAAATTATTCATTTAATTCATTATTATGTAATGTTTTAAGTCTGGGTCCTTATAGTTGGTATCAGAGGTCGGTTTAGACAACTTTAGAGATTATGAGTTTTCATTAAACACATGATTAGTCCCTATGTTTATTATTTTAGTTAAATCATAATTTTATAACTTTTTCAGATCAAGGAAATGGAAAAAGGATGATCTCAAACGACATTCTTATCTCTTCCTAATGACTTGCTTGTAATAATTATTGCAAAGTCATGTTCCGATGATTGTAAAACTTTTTCTAGCATACAAATCACTTGCAAGAAGCTGTTTGAGATATCAAACACCTCCATTATACCTCGTTATCATCGTGGATCATGGGTTGTATTTAGAAAAATCCTATTTTCACAATATTCTCATATTTTCAAGAAAGGTAAATATTATCAAGTCATTTTCAAATATTTTACCTTATCACAAGATTTTGAAGCATATTATGATTTTAAAGAAGGTTCTGAAAAAGGAGACCCTTGTGCAACCTATTTATATTTACTTTTAAAATATAGTCTCTCAGCACATACCTATGGTATTTTAAAATGACCGTTAATTGAAATTTTCAACTCAAATTCGGTTAGAATATTTTATAGAAATCATGTCTTATCAGATGTTTTGAAATTATATGTCATACATGATTATTTTCCAAAACTGTTTTTCTCTGAACACCCATATGACCCATGTTGTACAAGGTGTATTTGGTTTGAGGAAGCAAATTATTTTGAAGGATCTCTAAGTCATTTTTTTGATTCATGGACCTTCTACCTACATGAACAAGATGACGATGAAACCAAATGGACCCCATGATCAAGGTATGATGTTTTTCATTTTGGGGATCGTTTTATTTTATCTTATGATGGTGAAATAAGACTTCAAGAATTAAGATGTTGAGATCATAATGAATTTGGATGAAAATGTGAGGTATAAGGAAACCATTGAGGTTTAAACATGTTAGGGTTATTTTTGAGATTTATAAAAAGGATAACCCGTAATATGGGTGACAACCCATCGTGTCTAGTAAGGCCACATGAATCGAACCCACAACCGAAGTTCAATAAGGGTGCATGGCCTACCACTATCCTATGTGAAGTCCCTGGTTAGTATGACTTATTCATTTTAGTTAAATGATTTTATGGATCAATAATAAGTTGATTTTGGGAACTTATGTGTTATTAAATGGATATCCTTAGCGTAGGAAAATGATTTGGTTATTTTAGAATATGTTCTATCTTTTGTGGAAACAATATATGCCTATAGAAAATAGAATATTTTGGGATTTCAATTGAGGAGAAATGGTGGAATTTTATTTTAGAAGAATCTATGTTTTTATTGTGGACATATAACAATTTGGTTTATTTATGAAAATGATTAACCTATCATAGAGAATATGGGGTTAGGTTAATTACTTTTCAATATGAGACTTTAAGAGAAACCGATGTTATTTGGAGATAAATGCTAAGATTTATCTTGGAAGACTATGTGATCAAATCCTTCAGAGATTTGTGTTTCAATCTTAGTTTTGATTACTTTGAAGAATTTTATGGATAGTTGTTTATTGAATGGTCTTTGATGAAATTTTGGTTTTGGTTAAGGTCTAAAGACATGGGAAATATATAGTTCTCTTTTGTGGGTTAGGTGATTCTCTAGAATTTGATTATAACACTCTTAATATGAACAAGTCATCCTAAAATGCTCATCATTTGGAGAAAATATGAATTTGTGTTAGAAATCTAGTAAAAGTTGAAAGTTTACATGACAATTAAGTATGTTTTCTTATGTTTTAGTTAATCTCATAAATAAATTCCTCAATGAAAAGTAACTTAAAACAAAAATGTTTCCTGTTAATTTTTCCTATTGGGGAATCAAATACCGTTTAACACATCACAAGTTTGTGATTTTCCGGTGGTTAACTTTCTCCTAAACATGTTTTCTATCACTCTCCATCAGAACACGACACTTTTTTTTCTTCCATATCCATGTTTTCATGGAATCCTAGTATGGGTTAACTCATGTGACCTTTGTACTTCTATTTCTTTATTTTAAAGTCATAGTTTTACTGAATCTTGTTCCGATGTGGGACTTTCAATGAAGTTTTCGAGCCCAATTTTAAAATTGCGAGGACGCAATTCCCAAAAGGGGGGAAGGATGTAACACCCCAGGTAAATAAAGAATATGACATTTTCATATTTATCCATATTTGTGAATAAATTGTTAATATTAATTTATAGGGAACTCTATGCTCGATGGCGTACCCAATACGCAACAATGAGTTTCTTGGAAATCTTACGTTGCAATCTAATAATAAAATAATATTATTTTAAATGGTAGTTAATGTCTAGCCGTTGTAATGGCGGGAATGAACAGAACTAACTATAAAATGATTATACATGTTTTTAAAATATTTTTTACTTTTATCCAATAAATGTTAGAGGCTTAAAATGTGAATGAATCCAATTTTAAGCGTAAATATTCTAGTACTCTTTAAAAGGTCGATTAACCACCTTTTGATGGCGAACCCTTTTTAAATCCACTTTTTGAAAATTTTATATGTTATATTGGACCAAATAAAATCCTTCTTTAGAATCAGGACATCAAAATTTACTTTGTGTATGTTTTTGTTATTTTTTTCGATAAAGTTCATTTTTAATGAATAAGTGAAAAATTTTGTATTTTAATTCAACCCCTCTCTTTAATATAATTTATTTATATGATTAGATAATCTTTTGAATTGGTTTTAAAGTTAAATTAGAATATATTTTTACCATTTAATCCAATGGTGGTCATTGGAATTAATTTCACTTTGAAATTAGACTTAAACTAGTGTCAATATTTTAATAGATATTGTTTCTTAAAAACACGCTATTTATTTGGACAGTGGAAATTAATTATTAAATTAATTAATGCAACTTATATGTTTTGAATTTTTTAAAATAGAAATCATTTTTGAATTCGGAATATCAAATATAGCTTAGGGTGAATTTTTGGTGTTTTTTCTGAAAAACTTTAATTTTTGATGAATAGTGAAACCACTAAGTGGTAGTTAAAAAACTGATTTTTCATTTAAATGAAACTTTACCACTTCTGTGATTTGAATTTTAAAAATTCTACATACATGGTTGTCATTATTATGTTTAATGTGGTTCAATGGGATTAAAATAATTTTTTGGTGAATAGTAACTTTTAAGTTTTATTAATCGTGATTAAAGGTAATTAGTGTCATTTAAGGTAAAAATAATGTTATAATAATATGAAATTACCTTTACACATGTCCTAACCTTATTGTATGAGTCATGGACGACCAATAAAATCCATGGGTCAAATTGGGGACCCCATGGATCCACATGAGTACGAAAATGAAATTAATAACGTTTTATTTAAAGTTAAAATAAAAATGTCACAAACATGTATTGTTTTACTAAAAAAAATTTACATGGGGTTATAAAAGTCATATTTTTTACTATAAATATTAATTATAAAGCTAAAAATATTTCCTACAATATAGTTTTTTTTATAACTTTTAGACATTAAATAAATAAATTTATTTATGACACCATGATGATGCAGTGATTACCTCATTAATGAACGATTTAAATAAAATGATACAATAAGGTAAAATCTAAGACATACACTTGTCAAAAACCTATTGTATGGGTTGATTTAGAACCCTTATCACCTTATCCTAGAAATATATAATTGTGGGAACTTTAATATCTGAAAATCATCTTATAATAAAGTAACTTTTCAAGACATTCCAAGAGTGCCCCTCCCCCCTCTTATAAAAGGCCCCCACCTATACCCCCTTACCCACACCTCTCAAGCATTTGGCTCATCCAAACTCTCTTTATTTTATCTCTCCACATCCCTATCTTAATCCTATAATCCTTACCTTAGGCAGAAAGCTCTTCAATAAACCCTTTTGGTTCAAACCAAATGGAGTTACCCGATTTAAAGGTAATGTCCTCTCTTATGTTCTTTTGTTTTATTTTGCTTCTCCAACCCCATAACATCTTTTTATTATTTTATTTTTTAACAACACCAGTATCTTAAATATACTAGTATGTTGTTATGTGAATTTTTCGAGCTACACTTACACACACCTCCATCTAATGGTTAAAGAACATATTGTTTCTTTGGATGGCGAATTACTGCATCACGAAACAATGATTGTTTTATCTTCTCCTACCACCTCTCATGGTGGACATTATGATGGAACTATATTTATTTATGATATATATTATATTTATTTCCTCTCTATGCTTATTTAATTTACATTTAAAACATACCTTTATTCTTTTCATGTTGTGAAAATGCGATAATTTCATTTGAGGAAGTGTGGACTACCCTCCCCTCAATGATGTGACTCGTTCATGCAATACATGGAATGTATAAAGAATGATATTAATTAACTTATTTTAACTATATAACATATATATTATAATTTAATTATAATATATATATATATATATATATATCTCATTTAGTTTTAATTCCATTAAATACAAAATAGAAATGAAAGTTGCGTTCATGCGTACGTACGGCTTACCGTCTCCATGAACGGTGTATTTCATTTCTTACCTCTAAATGTTATGTAATATTATAAATGAAAGTATTTACTGGATATATATGATATATATGATATATAAATCATGAATATAATTCTATATATAATAGATATTTTACCACATGAACAACTTTTAATTATAAGAAGTTTATTTTTGACTCAAGTACCAATGATCGACAAAACGACCGTTATTAACTTAAATAATTACATAATGTTCATAAAATGGTAATAAATGATATAAAAGGAATAATTAACTTAAAAAAGTTTCTTAAGAAAGTATAAATTAACTCTATTTTATTATTCAGGAGATTAAAGAACGGTCGAGTCAAGTCGGACACGAGGTAAGGGATCAAACCTCTCTATTTCTTTTTAAGTACTCTCTTTTATGTCATTTATTTTAAGCTCCTATTTATTATGTTTGGGGATGTTATTTTATATTCCTATTACTGTAAATTTTATGTTCATATGATAAGAGACCCTATTTTATTTCATCAATCCATTTTTTTTGAAGTTTTAAGTGGCTCCGTTAGGCGGCCGAGTTTTCGTAAGGGATTTTTCATCTCACTTTTATTCCAGTGAGATTTATGCTACATTTTCCAATATTTAATTTGAGTGGTGTATGTACTTCCCATTATTATAATCTTTGTGTAATAGACTTTCGTTTATGGTTATTTAAATCAATGTTGAATTGTCCTTCTTTCATGGGGTGTACGTTTCGAAAGTTACCCAAGTCGGTAAGGGAACATTTCACCCTCCTCTTTTTAGAATACTTCTTTTGTTATGTATTTAATTCACATCTTATTATGTTGGGATATGTTATTATATATCCTTATTGATGTAAATTTTATGTCCAAGTGATGAGATACCATTTTCTCTCTCATCAACTCATTTTGTGAATTTTAAAGTGACGTCGTTAGGCTGTCGAATTTTTGCAAGGGAACTTCTTAACCCAATTTCAATTCTTTGGGTTAAACATCTATTTCTTGATTATGTCATACTATGAATATGTGTGGATTACCTCTAATTGTTTTACACTTAATATCCTCTTATATTGGGTGTATTTATATTTGTCACACATAATTATGTAATTTATTTATCCTTAATCTAAGGATATCATCTTTGTATGGGACTTTGTCTCAATCTCCTTTCATTGAGGCATATTTTTTTTATATACAACTTTCTTTTATACAGTGTATAAACCCATTTGAATTTTACCTTTATTCAAACAAAATCTTTTTATACGAAGAGTTTTACTAAAATACAAAAGGGAATGTTTTTGTCTTACGTATGCAGTGACAACGACTTCTCCGTCGTTGTGACCATTATTTGAGTTTCGGCTTCCTCTACAAGCCATAACTTTTTTTTAAATGAAAAATAAATACCATGTTTTAATTTTCTTTTATTTTGGTATTGAAAATGGTTTTTATAATGTGTTGATTATATCAATGTGTTTTTGATATCTTGTTATTGACATGTGGAAATGTTATGTTTCCTTTATGCACGTTTTATGTGATACGATTATATTAAGTTTCTTGGGAATTGTTTATGAATACAGGTGGTTATGTGATAAACTAAGGGCGGGTGAGCCTGTGATAGCTCTCTAATGCATTGGGTAACATAAAGGATTTAAATGCTAAGGTTTCTCCAAATAGATTTAGGGAATATACTGTGATGGGTATTCCAAACGTAACCATGAGGGTTACTCCCTATGTAAGAATGTTATGAATGCCTCAAGTTACCTTTATGTCTTATGTTTTCTATGAGTTATTCATAAACCATATGATTTCATGAGGTATGTTTAAGTGCTTATGTTTTATGAGTAAATTATGATATCATTGATTCTTATGTATACATGGACTAGTGTTTTCTTTCCGTATTGTTATAACCCTTATTGAGCTTTTTATGCTCTTTCCAAGTTGTTGAAATTTTTTTCAGAGGAAATAAAGTGGATTAGGGTCAAGGATGGTATCAAGGAAATGTCATGCTGTCTAAAACAAGGAACTAGACATGACTCTTTTATTCCAGAGTTTTTATTTTGTAAAAAAAATGGAAACTGAGTAGGAGTGTCTACTTTGTAATCTTTTGAGATGTAGTAGTTATGTCCTAATTCTCTAAAACTCTAAACCTAAAAAGATCCTCAATGTGAATTATTCATTTAATTCATTATTATGTAATGTTTTAAGTCTGGGTCCTTATATAAAATATTTAAAAAATATTTTTTTTTTGATAAATAGACTCCATGAGAGTTTTTCTCTTAAATCATGGTTGTTTATGGAGGCATGGTTAGATCTAAGTGATACTTGGGTTCCCAAGTAGGAATGACTCAGACATAACCATGGATACTAGCTGGTTATTTTACTTGATTGAATTTGGGCTCATTGATTATTTTGATGCATTGATGTTTCATCTATGTACCAACTTATCACTTGTAAATGCTGGATTGGACTATCTAGGATGATCTCCTTAGACTTTAATTGATGATTTCAAGGTTACTCTGGTTTCTATTTGTGCTTGTATGAGATGTTCTAAGGTTTAGGATCCAAGTTTTCAAAATGGGTATACACCCATGTTCATGTTCAGGCACAAAAACTTAAATGAACAGGTGATGGTTCTTCCTATAGATGTCACCATAGGCCAGGTATGGGATCTAGTGGATGTGATTAAATAGAACTAGAGGTAACTTAGGAGAAGGCATTGTGCTTCATGTTTTGATATGTTTCCCCTCTAAACCGATCATTTTTTAGAATAGTCAGTTAGGATTGGATATATTCTCTAATTTTTTTACATAGGGGGGAGACATAGTTTCTTATTTTAATGATATTTATACTCTTTTCTCCTATCACTTCTATAATAATTTTATCAATTTCTATCTTATGATAAATCATGATTTATTTTGAAATATCTTTTCTTAAAACATTTTTTAATAATCTATATCTTATAATGATCTCTAATTCTTCGCAAATAGATTATAAATTCATTAAATATCTTTTTACATGGTTTATTGGGATTATTTATTTTATCTCTTTATATTAATAATGCATTTTTTTCTATCCCTATCTTTTAATATGAATTTATTTTCTTAAGGGGAAGTTAAATCTTGTATAAATTTTGTGTTGTATTTCTTTTATACTATCTTATCTTAACTCTCTAACCCTATTGATTTGAAAGTTCCTTTTGATGATCTCAAATGGGGAGAAGTTTTTAATGGGGGAGAAGGTTTTTATGGAAGTAAAAGATAAAAAAAATGTTTGTTTCAATCGGTGTTTCATTAGGGTGGATTTTTTTCAAAGTATCACAAGGGGGATACATGGTTTTTCATTAATTTTTTAAACTCCTTACTTTTATGTTTTCCTTATCCTAAAAATGTTTTTTTATATCAAGTGTTTGTGATCATCAAAAGGGGGAGATTTTTTACTCCCATCATTATTATTTTTAATAATAAAAAACATTTAATTTTTTATAACTTATTTTAAGTTATTCCTAGTATTTTTCTAGTGTTTGTTCTTAGTCTTAATGGCAGGAAGGCATATAGACCAAATATGGAATCATAAAGGGTTTAAAGGGGATATTTCAATATGTTTTATAGCAAGTATCATCAGCTACCCGGTGTAGTGATACCAGATAACCAATGGAATGGGAATAATCCTCTTATCCATCTGGATTCCACTGGAAAATCGATGTGATCAAGCAGTGTAAAGGAACTTCCAATAGCACCACTGGATACCTGGTGGAGGTTACTGAATATCTAGTGGCATCAAAACAGACCATCTGAGGGAGAATTTAGTGGTCAAAAAGGTTTCAGTTTAGGTGTTAAATATTTCCACTCAATTTATTGGACACCAACATCCCATGGAGGATATAAAAGAAGGTATTGGGAGTCTTGTAACTTTATCAATACATTGTGTGCATCAATAAAAACACTCTTTAATCTTACAAAACTTCAAAATATCTCAATATGTTAGAAGTTCCATTCTTTCCCTGTCAATTCCCAATAACATTAAATAAAATAATTATTTGTGTGAATTGAATATTAACCAAGGAGATAAAGGCACTGAATCAATATGGGTGTGTTCTTTAATGAATTTATCTGAAGTACCAATGATGTTATTGTTCCATCACTTATTTTTTCATCTTTATATCACCTCTCTTAGAGCCCATGTGAAAAACTCCTTGGTTCTCGATTCTTATCCTTCACTCACTAAATTTCTATATTGATCTGATTATTTCAAGAGTGAGTGAAGATCTTGCATTATAATTGGATTTCAATTAATCAATTTATCTAATATTTTCTCCATCCTATTTCTTTATTTCTTGTTTTTATATTAAAACAAAGGGATTTTTTCTTCTTGGTTCTCCATTCAAACCATGGGATTGAGGTTATTTATATCCCATTAAAAACAAGAGTTTTTGAGGTTCTTAGTTCTTATTAACACCAAGTATTTTTTGTTTCTTAGTTACCATTTAAATGAATTGGTTTTTCAAATTGAACCTAGGATCATTCTCATGGGGGAGACATAGGGGTACCTTCGGGTACTATTTCTAAACTTCTTTAACAAATTTCCCATGCCCATTTATTTTATGATTTTTTATTTTATAAAATTATTTATCATTATTTCCTTATTATTATTTCCATTATAATTTACTTTATCTAATATTTCTTTCTTACTTACATCATCATATCATTTATCACATTGATTTATCTATTGGGTTTGATATTTTAAAAGGACATTCACCCCCCCCCCCCCTCTTTCCATTTATTTATCTCTGACCCATATAAAGTATATAAAAGAATAAATTTAAAGCCTGTGTTTTATAATACATTGTTAAATATATATATAATAAAATTACTTTATATAAATATAATTTTATATAATCTATATATGCATGGATATATCAAAATATTAAACATTTGTGTGTGAATATATAATTTTATATGTGGGTAAATATATAAATATCAATGTATATATATGCATAAAAACACATGTGTATATATATATAAAGAAAAATTAAACACACACACACATATACATGCATACTTACATTTACAAATACATGTACAAAGATATAAATATATATATATGTATGTATGTATGTAGAAAGTATGAATTCTATAGTATAAACTATAAATTTAAAGAATATTCTTATAAATTATAATACATATGTATATAGTTATAAAAAAATAAATATTACTTTAATAATTTTACCTATAATTATGTAAATATGTGTATATTTATATATAAATATATAAATATCTATATAAATATTTAAATTTCTATATATATATATATCAAGAAAGTTCAGGAATCGAGCATTCTCAGCCCCTAAAATTTTATTAATAAAAAGAAAAGTGTAGTAAAAAAATCATGCATCATAAAAAATGCCACCAAAATATAAAAGTGGAAAATAAATACCAACCAAAACAACACAAATAAATCCCTTCTGAAATTAAAAGGGTCACATGACCCAAAAAATATAAACCCCAATAGCCCATCATCTAGTGACACCTAGAAGTCCCAGCACCACCACGCCAGCACATATGACCCATCAAAAGACTGGACCAAATCCCATATTAACCATCTGAAATTCTCCTGCCAACTTGTTTCCATCAGGGATTCACTACCTACATCATGAGATTAGCCTATATACCACCCATCTTGAGGTCACCACATCAACCTCTACATATCATGGTTGTTTTCACCCTATGCTCCATCTTGTTGCCATCTCCTAAGCTCAACCCCATCCCACTCCCACTTGCTCCGTCATTGTTGGAACCAATCCTAGTCATCACCGTTACAATGTCTATGTGCATGGATATTCTCAATCCGTGACCATATTTTGTTACACTGGTCCTGAATGGTGACATCATTGAAGTTGAATTTGAATATTAATTTATACTTTCCTTATTCAACTATTGTAAACTCATGGTCTATGATATTGCTAATTTTAGGAAATTGTATAAGATTTAGAAAAATAAATCCGTTAAATCTAAGGAGGAGGAGTGATCCACTTATATGCTACATGGAAACGAAAGAGTTGGCATTATCCTTAAACCTTCTGAATCCTCAGACAAGACTCTAGTAGCAGAAGAAGGATACTCTGGTAATTTTGGTGTTTTGGGAACAAATTCCATAAGAAAAATATATAAATAGAAATATATTTTCAGGGAGGATTTGTAAATCACAAGACTTGACTCATAGGGGAATGCAAAAGGGCATGGAAATTATTATAGTAAGGAATCTATACCTCAGTAAGGATCTCCTTGCTATGGATGAAATAATGGTTAGAAAGGAATGGGGTATGTTGGCTAGGGAGGAGGTTTTTAGTGATCTTGTTTCCAAGGATTATCCCTCCTTTTTATCATTCTATTGATAGATGTTTTTTATGTCATGTTCCTTTATAATAGGTTGTTAATCCCCCAAGGAATGTGAGGTGGTTCTTTCTAAATACATTCCCACCTCTAGTTCCCATATAGATGGGGTTTCTTAGGACCTAGAGCTTCATTCCTCACATAATAAGGTATAAAACAATGTTAATATTAAAGGTTCACCTATAAGGAAGAATTCACAATCTAGTGGAAAGAAATACAAATCCAAATCTTTTAAAAAATGAATTTTCTCTAATGGAAATTTCAGGGGGTTTCCAACTCCACAACAACCAATACACTCAAAAAAATTATTTTAAATCATCATACTATAATGATAAGGAAAACTAATAATATTGTACATTTTAATTCCTTTAAGGGTGTTAATTTTAATTCCTTAGGATATGTTTTTTTTTAATCAGCATTCTTCTATGGTAGAAATCTTCTAGGTTGTGTTATCTAAGAGGGATTCTAGATATTTTTTTGTGAAAATTAGTCAAAAAATGTTTAATTTCTTGGTAAATTTAAATGATATCTCTATTTATTTATCCTTTATATATTCACTAAATAGATATTTAGGTATAAAGATCGTATGGGATGGCATTGGAAATATCAATCAGGTTACACAGGGGCCTTGGCTTATCAATGGGGACTTTAATGTCACTATGGAAATTCATGAAATGAGAGGATAATCTATATATGTTATTTCTAATGGAAAATATAGAGATTTCTTTGATCATAATGACCTAGTGGTGGTTTATCTATATAGTGATAGGTTTACTTGGTATAGTATATCAGAACCCAAAATTTTTTCTAAAAAACTTGATATATGTTTTTCCAACTTTAGTGACATATAGAAATGGGATGAGATTCAGTTAAGAATAATTACAAAGATAAAATTTGATCATCTCCCCATCTTATCCTCTTTCATCCTAAAAATAGAAATGGTATACTTTCCATTTTGATTCAATAATTCTAGGATTAAGAATATGAATTATCAGAAAATTATCCAGGAAGTTTGGGATAGTATTTTGTGCACAGATGACCTCCATGATTCTGTTAGTAAGTTTAGGATCTTAAAAATGAAAATTGAGAGATTAGAGAAAATAAGTATTTTCATGTATAGATAGATAAATTTATGGGTTTTAGAAGAAACTTTAGGAGATTTGGAATAGATATGGAGAGTATTTTGATATCACCCTCTTTAATAGGGAAGTGGATCTTTATTCCAAGATTAATGAAAATGTATGCTTAAAAGAGGCCATCTTGAAAGATAATTTTAGGTCTAAATGGATTATATAATGATATAGGAATGGTTCTTTCTTTAATGGAATGAAAAGGGTTAGTATATATTCAAAACCCATTAATTAATTAAAAAATATAAGTTAGTACACCACAACATCAAGGAAATAAATGATCAAATTTTTTCTACTTTTAGAATCTTTTCATTAGTAAAGGTTGTCCCAAACTTAGTGCCTTGGAAAATTTCATTCCTAGTATTTTTGATAACTTTGATAGTGTTATACTTACAAGAATTCCTAATATATTGGAGGTTAATGTTGTCTTTTCTCTCAACCCAGGGATTGAAGCTGGGAATAATGGGTTTACTAACATCTTTTTTTATAAAATATTGAGATATTTTTTAGGGAGATTTAATGTGGATGATTTCTATATTATTTATGAATGGAACCCTTCTTAGGATAATAAACTCTCAATTTTTGGTTCCCTAACCTAAATTTAATGTTGCATATTCTATTAATTTTTTCAATCCTATTGCACTTGCTAACATAGTCTATATAATTATTAGTAAAATAATTTCTTTAAGGATACCTATTATCATTAACAAGGTGGTGATGTGTAATCAGTATGGATTAATTTTTGGAATTAAAATCCAAGATTTAATTCCAACTACTTATGAATAATTTATTCTTTAAGTAAATATTCTAGGAATAAAATTATTTCTCTCAAACTTGAAATTTGGAAAATCTTTTGCTGTAATGAATTGGAATTTTATGATGGAGGTTTAATGTAGGTTTTGATTTAAGAATATTTTCACTGATGTTATCCTTATTTTATTTAATTCGGTTTGGATTTCAGTCCCGATTAATGGAACTCCTGATGATTTCATTTCATGCTCCTATGGTGTGAGAAAAAGTGATGAATTATCAGCCATCATGTTCAGTATTGTTAAATATAACTATAGTAATCTCATCACAGATGTAGTGAGAAAAGGTATAATTAATCTCATTTAATCTCGTAGGGGTGTTATGGTTCTTCATAGTCTATTCTATGTATATTATTTAATTATATTTTCATAGGGAATGATTAAAAATATTGATCTTACCAAGGATATTTTGAATCATTATGTCTTGGTTGAAAATTAGTATTTCAACCATCCAAGACTTATATTTTCTTTATCCATAATTTCAATCATTAGAATAAAATTTTCATTATAATGGGGTTGGGTATTGAGGTGGGTAGTTGACTTTTACTAACCTGTGGGTGCCTTTATTTTTGGGGTATACCTAAGGCAGGGTACTTCAATGATCTTTCCAATAGAATTAGAGGGAATCTTAGATCCTAGAAGGGTAATTAAATCTATCTTATTGGAATTGTTTCACTTATTAAAGGGTTCATTATTTAAAAAAATTATTATTCATTTATGATTTATAAATATAATGTCATCTTGATTAAAAGTTTGAATCAAAAAATCAAAAACATCTTATGGAGTGGAATTATTTTTGAAAGAAAGGAAATTTTATTCAATTACAGAACTTGTTTTAATCCTCAAGGAAGGAGGCATGGGTGTCAAGAATTTATCCATCTTCAATGAAACATTAAAAAACCAATTCTATTGTAGACTCTTGAACAAAAAGTCCAACAACAAACTATTTATTGGGATTAGTTTTGTTGGTATGAATCAAACTAGAAATAGATGTTATATATTCTTTTTGATTTTTCCTTATCTCATGAGACCTTACTCTATGGTTGTAGAGAATAATATATGGTTGGATTACTCCCCCTATAAAATTATTTTTTGGTTTGATAATTGGGTTGGGTTTCATGTGTCCAATATTTTTCTTAACTAGATTCAAGAACCTCATGTGAATATTAGATATGTATTTAGAACTCCTAAGGATCGCCATACCTACTCTCTTAAAAAATTTATTCCATCATATCCATTCATACCTAAAAAAATATACTAATTTGGAAGACTTAAAGACACTGGGACTTGAATTTTATTCTTTTACAACCTCTTTATGGAGAGAATGGTTGTGGTTTCCAATGGTCTATCTCATTTTAATAAGGTTTAGATTCCTACTTCCAGGTAATTTCTAATGTGGAGAGATTCCTTTAACTAACTTCGAATATAGGAGGTTTTGATGAATTCAGGGCTTACCTTATGCACCATTTATATGATCTATAGATATAGTCATGACTCTATTTACCACATCTTCTTTCAATGTCACCATACCACTACTATTTGGAGTATCCTATTTAATATCTTTGAAGTGGAACATATCACTGATTTGAATATTTTGTCCCCTATTAACTATTGAAGCAGTATAGATGAATCAAGTTTCTTTTTTATTCTATTCAAGGATACAATTGTTGAATCTTGGTAAACGATATTGTGGAATAGGAATGTTCATAGGCATAAGGAGATTAGTAATTACAAGCTCATAAAAAGAATAATTCCTTCCATTAGGATAAATATTTCCAGGAATATTGGCCTCACTAGAAACTCTATTTGGGATCTCTCATTGTTTAAAAAATTGTATGTTAATGAATAGTTTAAAATTTATAAAGGTTTCATTTATATTGTCTCGAAACACCCTATTATAATGGAAGCATGGGATCTATCAGCTTTGGATGAGATATCTCCACTTTCCGTAGGGTTTTGTTCCCTAGAGGCTTCTTCGACAGTGAATCCCCCCCTAGAGGCCTCTTCGGTGGTGACTCCCCATGGTGTGGTGGCTTTGAGAATTTTATTTTAGTCTAATGATTCCTTGGTTGATTGGTCTCATGGCGTGTCTTCAGACACTGGTTCTCCAGCAGTGTTGGCGAGTCGGCTCGGTGGCCCTTGGTGATGTTTTGGGTGGCCCTCGGTGGTTATGTTTTAGATGGAAATAGTTATTGGATAGGTGCAGAGGTGTTTCGGTTCGCCGTTCATAGTGTGATAGTCCCCTGACAATGGTGCGATGGTCCCCCGATGGTGCGACAGTCGGTGGGAGGGTTCCTCAACTTTTCGTAATCTATGAAGGGTGTTTGTTTACTATGGGTGTGTTGGTATTCAGATGGTGGGATTTTTTGGACCTCCATACTCTATGAAAATATATATGGGCCTTCAGAGAACCAACACCCAGTTTTGCAGGGCTACCAAATCCAAAGGATGGGAGGGTATGGCTTTTTCCATCGGTACCAGGCTTCATGCTTTTTTGCACTGGGCTATGTTTGATATGCATACCTATAAGGTTGTGTTATTGGTTTAGTTTCCAAATTTATGTTGGGAGGATATATTCTAGTGGTGTTAGGTTTCTGGGACCTTCAGGGTCATGTTTTTTTCTACATGTAGTTGGGCCTACAGTTCATGCATTATGCCTAAGTGCCTTTGGGATTTCAAGTCATGTAAGTTTGCCCATCATCCCATTTTAAAAAGGGGGAAAATAAATAAAAAATTAATGTCCTTGGGGCTTGGAGGAAACACCCTATTATAGGTTGGATCAAGATTGATATGGATGCTTCTTCAAAAAGAAATTTGGGACCTACAAGATGTGGTGGAAATTGTAAAATCACCAATGGAGGTGCACTCTCTTGCTTCTATAAGAATTGTGGAATTTCCATTTCTTATGAGGCAGAGATAGATGGTGTAATTTTGGTCATTAAAATTGCATGATTCAAAAAATAAAGAAACCTCTAACTTGAGGTGGACTCTGTTTTCATTGATCATGTAGTCAAGATTAATGTTTTCTCCTCCACATAGAGGATAGAGGTAGTATGATAGGACTACATGGAGTATTGTAAGGGTATTAATTTTGTTGTCTACCACATTTATATATAAGGTAATAGAATTGATTACCGTCTTTCCAACTTGGGGGTGGGGTTGGGGTCAGTTGCTGGTTTTGGGACTTTCCAAAGTCTATTGAGGAACTCTTGTTTTTTTACATTTGTAAAACTCCTCCATACCATTTTTATAATTTTATTCCACAGAGTTCACTATAGGGGACTCTTATTATAAATAAAAGACAAATTATTAATTATATAAATGTAATATATAAAAATAATTATTATTAATTGTATTTGAATATTATTGATTATATTTAAATTTATTATTAATCATATAAATAAATAAAAATTTGCACTATATAAAAATGTATTATTTATATTCATATATATTAACCCTATTATATTTAAATACAAAAGGTTTTAAACATATTTTACTAATTAAATATAAATATTCAATTTATTATCAACTGTATTTAAAAAATACTATTCATTATTATTTATATTTAAATTATATTATTATTTTTTAAAAAAACTAAAATTACATATATAATTTTTATTATAAAGGATATTAAATTTATAATATAAATTTAAACATTAATATACACATATACATAATAAATTATATTACTTTTATATTTTTATACAACTATAGAGATGGCTAGTTCCAGATAGTATGCCCAGGTTTTAGTTGAAAATGATCTTAATTCTGATTTGGCTGATCATGTTGTGCTTTCCACATCAAAATATGATATCAATTTGAAGATTAAATTTGAGAAATGGACTTTATTTTATATGTATTTTTGGTCTATTGGACACCCCAAGGAATATTGTTTTCAGAATGTTACTTGTAATTTTTGTTCTGTTAAGGGTCATAAATGTCAGGAATGTAGGAAGCTGCAAAAAAAAGACAACTTAAGGAAGTATCCTCCAACTCCCTTCATGAAAGCAAGGAATATAGAATGTCTATTGGCTATTAGAATGTTGTTGAAGAGAAAGGGGTTATATAGGATAATAGTGTTGTTGGTGTAAATGAAATACAAGATCAGGATTTCTAGCAGCATGGCAGGGTGTGATACCAGTAGAAAGGGCCTCATTGTCAGGATAAGGTGATGCAGAAAACTAGTAATAGGCACTCTAAATAGGAATGGCTTAATATATTCCCCAATAGGTCCTCAATACATGCAGAGAAGAAGTTGATGGAGCTGATCCCTCACTTAAGAGGGGTGACGGAACACATACATCTAGAATATCATGGGAATTTGGGATAAAGGGGAGCTATGATGCATTCTATTGATTTGGTTACTTGTGGATTTTCTAATGTAGGTATCAGGATTATTGATGAACTTAACAAGAAGTGGAGTCTAAACAAAATTGGGGGGAATTGGATAGAAATATAGAATGAAAAATCACCAAATAAAATCTCATATCGAGATGCTGTTGAAAAAATAAGGGTGGTAGACATTGAATGATTTTCATTAGCACCTTTGAAGAAGACTAGACCAAGGAAGGACTAATCACATTTGAAGCCCACGTTGATAACTAGATCTATCTAAAGTGGGAGAAATGATCAAGGTAATATTTTTAGTCCATTAGAGGATGAATCTAACTGGGTTTATGATGATTATAATCCTCTTGGATTTTATTACTGATGTTCATGTAACATTTATTGATTTTGAATGAGGTAAGATTGTCTTTTCTGGCCTCATTCCTCTCTATCTGCCTTGTTTTATTTTTATATTTAATAAATAGGAATTTCCTCACCTTTTTCAAAAAAAAATATTTTACTAATTTAATATAAATATTAAACTTACTATTTAAAAAAATCTATTCATTATTTATTTTTAAATTATTATTATTTTAAAAAATATATAAATTTCATATGTATTTTATATTATAAAGAATATTATTATAAATTTATGTGTGAGTGTTTCTATATAAAATTATATTATTTTTTAAAAATATTAAAAATTAATATCATAAATAAACATTATTAATAATTTTTATCAATTATGAAAATTTCTATAAAAAATTATTGAGTTTTATTTATTGATTAACTTAATTAAATTACAGTTATATTTTTCATTACATTATGTAAATTTATATTGATATTATGTAGTAATATTATTCTAACTATATATATATATATAATTAATTTATACATATATATTATTATAGAGTATTAATGTGTGTGAGTATGTGTATATACATGTGTGTGGTTGTGTGTTCTATAATAATATATAAGAAGGTAAAGAACCAAAAGATTGTATACATATTTGTGTGCTTGTGTGTGTGTGTGTTTATATATAAACAAATAAAATATATACTCTTTAATTTATAATTTTATAAGATAAATATTTTATCAGTTCTTGATTTAGTGATGATAAATATTTACATTTATCAATTCTAAAATAATAACTAAGAGATTTTCATTTCTATCAACACTTAGCTTTAGTGTAGATAATAGATGCTGAGTTTCATCACAATATTGGTAGTAGTGAATGGTATAGGAGGATGAATCCATATGGGTATCTTGGGTATGTCAGGATATGAGAAGGATTGTATTGGATATGCATTTAAGGAGAAGTCTAATGTGATATCTAGAGAGGCATACTGTGTTGTTGAAAAATTGTAATAGTAGGTTTAATGGTTTGTTTTTAGAAGATGAGACATTATCAGGCCTATATTTATTATTACTTTTAAAGCTTTGATGTTTCCAATGCTGATAAAAGTTATTTACTTTTATTACTTCTACCAAACATTGATAAAATAAGTTTTTATCAGGGTTTTTTAGCACTAATAATGGGATACATTTATTAGTTCTTTATTATCTTTTATAAAATATACCCATTATTAGTGATACACTACTATAGAAATAGGAAAAAATGATGGCTTTTATCAACACTTTTATTAAACTTTTTTAAAAGTAAAAATTTATTATCATTTATTTTATCATTGATAAATATTTAATTATATTAGTGTTGAGGTAAATCAAACATTAAATACATAAATATCACATCATTTTAGATGAATATTTAATACATCTCATAATAATACACACCTCATAACCATAAAGGTATTGTGTATTTGGAGACTAGATACATAATCATCTTATTTCATTAATAATTATAAACATCTCTCATAATGTACTTCTCAGATAATGAACTTCTTAGACATACCCTACTTAAAACACTTCTTCATAACCTAGGGAAAATGGAAACATAAGAAAGGGTGACCTCAGATGCTCAATAAGGGTAAACATAGAAGATATCAATCAATGATCATAAGTGAGCATAAGATAAGTATAAGGATATGAGAACATGATCATAAATTATAAAATACATACCAAATCATTAAAAGATATTTAATCATGAATCATGTCATGAGACTTTTTTATTACAAAATATATAAGTAATAGGAGTGTGGAATCATAAATAATCAATCATGATATATGAGAACATATCATAAGCATAAGACAAAAGTTTATGGGAAACATCTAATCATAAAAATTATTTCTTTAGTCAAGGTTTACTTCCAAGACTATCATAGTGGAAAAATTACCATAATATATTGGTTTCACTCCCCATTCCATCATTTTCTTTAGTCAAGGTTCACTCCCAAGACTACCATAGTGGATAGAGTCACTTACTGAATTGGGTTTACTCCCCATTCCAGTCTATATTATCTCATGAGATATCATTATTTACCTAATGCGTTGAAGGGATATATAATTCTAGACCAATCCATCACATAATTAAAACCATACATATGTGTGCCACAAGATCATTAAAACTTTAATCATTTCATTATAGTATAAACCATGAAAATGAAATGGGTGTTATATACATTTAATCACTTTATAATAGCCAAACTCATGGAAAAGAAATGGGTTTCATAAATATTTCATCATAACTTAATTAACTCATGGGAAAGAAATGGGTTTCATAGAATAATCCTTAAATAATCATTATAATAATACAATCAAATAAAGAAATTGGATGGTATCATAAGAACATGTCCCCAATTAATAATAATAATTCTTAAAGGATTTTGACATATATGAAAAATACATTTAGAAGAATATTCAAACATTTATTTGAAAATAGGAAAAATACCATTTTCTTTAAGTATTATTAAGAACTAAAAATTCACATAATATTGAGAAAAATATTTTATTTGAAACTAACCATGTAAACTTGTTAATTAATCTTAAAATAAAATAATATTTGTGATTGAAGGTAATTTTTTTCATTCAGTAAATGTTAAAAAGATTCCTTTCACACTATTGGTTAAAAGTCAAAAGTACCTCATTTGGAAAATGAAATTAATATTATTTTTAAAACATTGGGAGGAAATTAAAATATTTTTGAAAATTAATTTAAATAACCATTTTATCTTATAAAGGATAATTATTGAAAAAAATTAAAGAACATTGACATGGAAGAAAAATTTCATCGGCCAAAGAGGAA
This sequence comes from Viscum album, assembly GCA_963277665.1. Taxonomy (NCBI): domain Eukaryota; kingdom Viridiplantae; phylum Streptophyta; class Magnoliopsida; order Santalales; family Viscaceae; genus Viscum; species Viscum album. The sequence continues at coordinate 1,445,031,160 of OY728128.1, forward strand.
ATGAGGTCGGTTTTTCTTAAAAACATTTTCTTGGTATTTTTAAGTAACAAAGATAAAAAATGGTACCTAAAAATAAAAATATAGAAATAAAAATAGGAGAAGAAAATATTTTTGTTTTAATGGATATAGATCTTATAATTTCCCTCAATGTAAATTTAGTATATATAATCTTGAAAAGAGAAGAGATTGTAACATAAACTCTTACCTCATGTCTTGTATTTCTTTGTACACATTATAACATCCTATATAATACATAAATATTTATTATAAATCTATTCTAGAACCATATTCATACATAACATACTATGTATCATTCCTTTATAATTTCTAATTATCCTTTTATTAATAATTCTTCAATAAAATGAATATTTGGGTGAAAACATGTCGGTTTTCCATGCATGTTTCATTTTGATGGTTCAGGTCCTTAAACCTTTTTCATGGTTTAATCATATCTATAATCTCAATCATTTCATAATTGTAATATCTATTCATTATATACACTTTTTATCTATTCGTATAAATAGTTGATGAAAAATGACTTGCATCACTTCGTAGAGATGGTAGTCCGTACATATGTACGAGTGATGTTTCCACTTTTTGATAGATGTAAAAAATAAAGTTAAATAATAATTCACATTTATTAAATCATAATTAAATCATATATATTCATTAAATCTATACTTATGACCAAACATATAAAGATGAAATGAAAAATGCATCACATCGCTTCATGGAGGTGCTAGTCCACACATACGCATTAACAACAATATCATTTTCCAATGAATTAGAATGAGATAGAAAATGGATATAATATTAACATAAAAATATATAATTATAGTAAATATACTTATTTAATCATGTTAATATGGTTATAGATCATTTGGAGGAGGTTTAAAAAGAAATAAACATGAAAAATATTGGTAAGAACATGTACCTGTTCTTTGGGTATCCGCCTTTGAGAAGCACCTCAAGGATTATTGGATGAGTATTTTGGGAATTAAAGAAACTCAAAGTCATGTATATGTATTTTTTGAGTGTAACACCCTAATATTTTAAAATAAGAATATTGTATTCGATAGCGTGTATGACACGCAACACCAAGCCTAGAAGAAAATATAACACCCTAAGAAATTAATATATATTTATTTTTAAATAAATTCAATCTCTTTAATATCTTTAATTATACACAACATTTTTCTGACCTTTCATTACACACAAAACTTAATTCAGCTTGCATTACACGCATCATTGAGTTTAAGAAAAATGTGACATATTATTAAAATATTATTACTTAATATGCTAGTTATCACCTAGATGTTGGGAGGGAAGATATGAATAATATAAACTAAAATATTAAAATTATGGATATATATTTATTATAAATAAAATGAAAATCATTTAAAATAAAATAAAAAATTTTATGAAAAAATGGTATTTTTCTAGAAGACTGGTTAGTCACACTTTGCAAACATAATTTAAAATTAATTTTTATCAATTTTATAAAATTTATTTGACAAAATTAACTTCATTTTTGAAATCATAATATCCAAATTATATTAGGTTGAATATTTGGTATTGTTCTAAAATGATTCATTTTTTGATGATTAGTGAAAAATACTGAGTGTTAATTGAAAATTGTCTTTTCATTTAAATTATTTATAATGTTGAATTATATATTGAATTGATTTTAAAGTGAAATAATTTAAATTTTATTTAAATTAATATAATTTAGTTCATTGGATTAATTTCCATATTTAATTTTGATAAAAAAAACTTGGTAAACTTTTGGACATTTTCTCTTTAAAAACACACTTTCTCATCACGTCTGTGGGATTAATTTTAAAATAAATTTTGATAATTATGTAAATTGAATTTTAAAAAAATGTAATATATAATTGGAATCATAATAATTTTTAATTTTTTATAATTTTAAATTAATTTTTTACCAAAAGTAATAGTAAAAATAGTAAAAATTAATTACTGCACTTAAGGAAAAAATGAATTTACTGGGGGTTAAACTAAGAATATACGGGTTAAAATGAACTAAAAACATGTACAGAACCTATTTTATGGATATATTTCGACCTTATATCTTCTAATTTAGATAATGGATTATTTTTTTGGATTTTTACATGATAAAAATGTGGGTATGATTGAATCTTTTCAAAAAAATTACAAGTGTGCCACACACCTCACTTATAAAAGGTCACCCACTATCCTTTATTATTTACACCTTAAAACCTATTTGTTTCAGAACATACCTACCCAAAACAATTACTAACTTCCCTAGTATCATCATATAAACCTCAGTTGGTCATAAATCTATCCTAGGATGGATTTGGTGCACACCTAAGGAGAATACCTAAAGAAGAGGTAATGTTCTTTAATGAGAATTTATATTATATCTATTCCTCCACCACATTAAATTATTAATTAACCAAAATTATATAATAGACACAGTATCTTCCATATAAATAGATTTTTTATGTTGATTTAATGACCTAAAACAATATCCACTTTCATCAAATGAGTTATGAGGTCATCATTCGTGTGTACGGCGGACTACCACCTCGCAAACTGATGTCATTCGTCTTTCTATTACCAACTCTCAAGATTGGGTATAATTATGAATATAAAGTTTATATAGTATATTTATAACATAATTATATCTACATATTCATTATATCATATATATACATTTTTACTTTCCATTCCGTAGGAGATATGGTAATATCGCTCGTGTGTACGGTGAACTATCGCCTCGAGAAGCGATGTGATTCATCTTTCACTAACGCTTTTTATGGAAGTGATAAGGATAATGTTAATTATTATATGTGATATTAATTATATAATTATGAAATTCATGACATATTTATCATTATAAAAATATAATATATCATTTTATTTCTTACCTTTTCACTCGCTTAAAGATGATAATATTGTTCGTGTACGTGTGGATTATCGCATTTATGAAGTGATGTGACTCTATTTTCATCACCAAACCACATGGATGATATATATACATATATATAAATAAATAATATTATATTATGAAAATTATGGAAAGGTAAAATATTACTTACCTCCTTTCAATAATGATCTTTGAAAAATGGAAATGTTACTCATGCGTACGTACATCCTACCATCTCCATGATTGTAACATAGTCCATTTTTTGTAACCATATTTCATTATTAGTAATAAAATTTTAATTAATGTATAAATATTATAATTATTCCATTATTATTATTCTTGAGATAATTGAACTATATAATATTCACAAGAACTGGATGTTTTATGACAAAACATGAATGAGAAAACAAGGAAATTAACACCTGAGATGATGAAAATATTGAAAGATTATTAATGAATGGGTGATGAGATGTTATAAAAGGGTCATATATGATATTATAAATATTTATATGGCTCTAATATAAGTTAATAACATTTTTTAAAACACTATAATGGATCTTAATGCATGTTCAACCAAAAGGAAATGTATGGTAAGGGATTTCTTAACTCAATTTCAATTCATTGGGTTAAACTTATACTTCATTGATTATGTCATGTTAAGATTATGTGTGCAGTGACCTTTTTTTATGTTTTATTTAAAAAAAATTATTTTTATTTATATTTGATACCCATATTCAATTCATTTATTAATCGCCACTTCAATGATATGATCTTTGTAAGGGAATTCAACTCAATTTCTCTTCATTGAGGCATATTATATAATATGCACCAATTTATTTTATATGGTGTATATACTACCCATTTGACATGTAATATAATTATTCCTTAATAAATCATTGTATTTTAAGTTTCAATTTTAATTATGTCATCCAATGGGATTTGACTTAAGAATTACCAAGTGGTAAATAATTTCATAACTCAATTTATTTTCATGAGGTTATATTACTTCTTCATTGTATTTGATATTATAAGATTATGTGTGTAATGAATTTTAATTATATTATTTTATATTTCAACTTTTTTATAATTATTTATAGTTTATACACATAATTTATTCATTTACTAATTCTCACTTCAATGTTATAGTCATTGTAAGGGTTTATTTCACAATCTCTTTCTCATCGAGAGTGTTTATTCTTGAATTTTAGTTGAAGTAAATTATTTGATAATTGTCTAATAAACCCATATAATTTTAAAATACTCTGTTTATTTATCATATTTTCAAGTAATATTACCATTTTCTTACTCTTCAGTACTTAAAATAATTTAGAAAATGTTTTTAATAAACTCTAACTTCATGTCTTTCTTTGGTCATAAATCTATTTTCTTCCAAAACCAAGTTTTGTAAAAATGTTTTCAAAAATGTTTTCAATATTTTAAAAATGATTTATAAAGAAAATTTTTACCCATTTTAGCTTTTTAGATTTTTTTTAAAGGAATATTCATTTCATTTTCAAAACAATTCCCATTTGGATTTTATTGAAAAAGTGAAAGGAATCTTTATTTCAACATTTATGACATGAACTTGATTTATAGTCATCATGAACAATAAAATTTTTTAAATATTCCTTTATACGTTTCAAAAATTAATTTCAAAGGAAAGTATTTTCAAAAATTTTTGTGAAATTTTATTTCTAAAAGTGATTTTAATAATAAAAAGGATACTTTCCTCGAGAATTTTTTTAAATTTATTTTTATGGTATTTCTATTCATCCCTGACAAAACACATTTATTATTACTCCAATGGGTATATATTTCATTTATACAGTCCTTATTATTTATATGGATGGTTTATGATCATTTTGACCAGGTAAATTATTGAAATTAACTTTCTTTATTCATTTTTCTAGTCATTAACTTTCCTTTGAAATATTCACTTTCCTATTATCATTGGACATTAAATTTCCCATAAATATATGTATTATTAATCATAGATATGTTAATTTCTTAAACCATATATAATTTTTACATAATATGTTCTAAATTGAATGATATTTATTTACCTATGGAAATATTGATAAATTTTTATTCTCTACTCAATACAGATATTTGATGGTAAGGCACATTATTCATGAATTAAATCAATTATTTGATATATGAGGAATGTTTCAGGCATAAAGACAAAAGTGGGTCCTGGTTATTGATATCCCCTTAATGCATTGGTAGTCTCATGAGGTTAATTAGTAAGCTATCATAAAATCAATTGTCCAAACCCGATGGGTTTCTATGCATCAGTTTTAAAATGTATTAAGATAGATCATGACTATAGAGGTATCATGTGCCTAAGACATGACATCCCATAATTAAACATTTCCTTCATTCATAATTCAGTTATTATTATCCATGATATTTTTGAAATGATAATATCTATGGATTAATTTCATTCTCATTTATTTATTAAATGGAATGTTTTTTTAGTTATTTTCCTTTACAAATTAATTATGCTTTATCTTGTTTTGATAGTCATGTAATTGATTAAATTTCATGTGTTTTCAATTATTTACCTTATCATATTGATTATTATCCATGATAATTCCACATTTATATTATCTCTAGATTCACTTCCTTCTTAGTTTATTGATTACATGGCATGTGTTTTCAGTTATTTACCTAACCATATTGATTATACTTATTGATTTATGATTTTTTCCACTATACTTAACCATTATTGAGTATTTGAGCTCACCCTTATTATGTTTCCTTTCCTAGGAATCCAAGAAGTGTACTATTGATGATATACAAGGATATTCTATAGGGAATAATGATATTATTGAAAAAAAATATGTTTTAATTTTTTTTCAAATGTAATGTAAGAATCAAGTATGTATCTAGTTTACCAAGAATACTAAACTACTCGATCTTTCAGGATGTCATTCCCTATTTCTTATGCCAATGTAATAAATAAAACACCGGCTCTGAGATACTGAGGTTAGGGTTACTACAATTGGTATCATAGGAAGTTTATTAAAAACATTGGGAACTAGATTTAAGAAAACATAGATTTGATAATATAACCCTATGATATACTTTGAGGATAAGTATAGAATAACATCTTAAAGTTTAAGGTAGATATTATGTGGGTTTTTTCAATAAATCTATATATGGATACTATAAGGGGATGTGATTCTTGAATAGATGTACCTAGGGATAATAACTCTGAAAAGGGTGCATTGGGATTTACCTGATCATCACTTGGTGACCTACAACGGGCCTTATTGTGCACCTGATTTGACACTCCTGAGGTATATTCTTTGGATAATTAACATTTTCTTTATAAAATATTATTAAGGATTTATATAGATGATGAAAATAAGTGTACTAAGTTAAACCTAAGGTTTATTAGATTGGAAATAATGTGTTTCAAAAAAAGTAAAATGTTTTATGTGTAGAAAATAAGGGCATAAATCAATGAATTTCCAATGAAAAATGTAGAGTATAATAGAAGGAAATAAATTTCATCCTAGGGATCCATTTATATTTTGTTTTCTTAAATGTGGAGAACCATGGAACTATCCAAGTTAATTCCCTCATCTAGAGGTTAACTCCTAGACCAAGGAAGGACCTATGTTGAAATAAAATGGTTGAAGTATTTATTGGGATTCTATAATTATATTATAGAATTATTTTTATTAATGGTATTTTATTATAAAAATCATGAAACATATCATTATTGTGTCAAATTTTAGGTTTTATTTGATGTGATTCTACCAATATTGAGGATATTTTGGGAGAAATCGCTGCCAAGCATATGAATTAGTGGAAAAGTTATTTGAGGAATAATTCATTTACATTTTATAGACATAAGTTTAAAACTATTGATAACCTTTAAGTTTAATATGATCATTAATGACATTATAATAATAGTCAAATAAGATTATTATACATTGTGGTGGAAAAATAAGTTGTACTGAAAACCATAATAACAATGTTATTTATTGATTAATTTTAATTCAGGGATGTCCATCATATTTTTCAAGGAACATTATAGGTTTTATATTAATATATCTTAGAAAAAGGACAACCCACATTCTAGTGAAAACCCATCACATATAGAAAGGTTGTAAGGCTTGAACCCATAACCAAAGAACAATATGGGTTTAGTGCCTGTCACTAGCCTGTGCTATGTCCTGGTTAATATGTCATTGTATTTAGTTAAATGGTTTGAAAAATAAATATTAAAGATGAACCAGTGGTGTTATATTTTAGATTTATAGATTAATTTATTATATTTGATAACTTATGCTAAACATATTGGGTTTGTAAAATAGTTAGATATGGATTGAAATACTTGTTTCACTTTTATAGATCTTATAATCCATTAAAAGTATATTTTAGTGCTTCAGGCATAAAATATTAATTTTTGGATATTCATTTTTTGGGGTAAGAGATGAATTGGAAATTGATTAAATAACAACCAAAGGATAAAATTATACATATGAAATATAAACATATCAAGTAATTTTATTTTCTTATATTCTTAAATAGTAAAATAATTCTCAAACTTTAGGAAAAAGGATCTTGAAATAAAATGTTATCCTATTACCATCATTTCTGATGATATCAATAACCTTTTCCATACCTATTTTATTTATGGTTTTGAGGTCCTTAAATTTCCCTTGATCATTAATTTTTTGTGATCAATGGATTAAATCACTCTCTATAATTATTTACACTTTTCTTCCATGTCCATATCTTCACTTGCTACCAATATTCTCCCATATAGAAACCTAGTTATGTGTTAGTCCATGTGGATTTTGTACTTCCATTTCAATCTTATTAAGAGGATATTTGATTAAACCTTTTAAGATGTGGGTTTTTCAATAATGGTATTTCCAAATTACAAACTCTTTATAATAGATATCAAGTTTAAATTGTGAGGAAACAATTTATTTAAGGTGGGGAGAATGTGACACCTTAATATGTTAAAATAAGAACATAGTATTTGATACGGTGTATAACATGAAACACCAATATTATAAGAAAATATAACACTCCAATACTTTATGATGTATTTATTATTAAATAAATTTAATCTCTTAAATATATTTCATTACATTCAATATTGAGTTTAGCTTACAATACATGCAACACTAAGTTTAGCTTGCGTTATACGTAACTCTAACTTTAAACAAAACGTGACATGTTAATAAAAGATTATTATATAATATGATAGTTATAACCAGGTTGTTGGAAGGGTGTTTATGAATATTACTCAATAAAATATGAAAATTATGTTAATCTATTGATTATAAATAAAAAATAATCATTTAAAAGAAAAAGAAATTTTTTCTGAAAACTGTATTTTTCTAAAAGATGGATTAGTCACGCTTTGCGGGTATAATTTAAAATTAATTTTTACCAATTTTAGAAACTTTATTTGTTAAAATGAACTTAATTTTTTAAACTAGAATATAAAAAATATATTATGGTTCATTTTTGGGATTTCTCTAAAAAGATTCATTTTTTGATGAATAGTGAAAAATATTGAATTTTAATTGAAAGCTATATTTTTGTTTAAATTATTTATAATGTTAAATTATATTTTGATTTGGTTTTAAAGTAAAATTAGTTCAATTTTATATAAATTAATCCAATTTAGGTCATTGGAATAATTTTCATATTTAATTTTGATATAAAAACTTTGTAACCTTTTAGACATTTTCTCTTTAAAAACTTTCTTTCTCATTGTGTCTTCGGGATTAATTTTAAAATAAATTTTGAAAATTATGTGAATTGAATTTGGAAAATGGATTCCATATTTTTAATAAGTATAATTTATAATTTCTATTAATTTCAACTTAATTTTTTACCAAAATGAATAGTTAAAACAATAAAAAAAATATTATCATGGTTAAGGTAAAATGGATTTACCATGGGTTAAACTAAGAAGATAAGGGTTAAAATGACCTAAAAACATTTATAAAACCCGTTTTCTGAACATATTTAGACCTTATCTATTATAGGTTCTAAAATGACCCATTTTAGAGTCTTTTTACACGATAAAAGCGTGGGTATGATTGAATCTTTTCAAAAAATTACAAAGGTGTCACTCACCTCACTTATAAAAGGTCACCCCCTCTTCTATCTTCTTCACACATTAAAACCTATTTGGTTCATAAAATATCTACAAAAATAACTTAAAATTTTTTCTCTTATCATCTTATAATCCTTATTTTGGTCATAATCCAACCTATGAAGAATTTGGTGCAAACCTATGGAGGATACCCAAAGAAAAGGCAATGTTCCTCAATGAGTGTTTTTATTTTATTTATTACTCCACATCCTTAAATTATTAAAAAAACATTATTACATAATACACTCATTATATTTCATATAATTAGAAGTATTTATGTTAATTTAATGATCTAAAACCATCTTCACTTTTATTAAATGGGTTATGAAATCATCATTAGTGTGTACGGCGGATTACCACCTCGCTAACCGATGTCATTCATGTTTCCATTACCACCTCTCATGATTGGGTATGATGATGTATATAAAGTATATATATGATATTTATAAAATAATAATATCTATGGATTCATTATATCATATATAACTTTTTTCATTTCCATTATTTAGTAGATATGATAATGTTGCTCGTGTGTACGGCGGACTTCCACATCGCGAAGCGATGCGATTCGTCTTTCACTGACGCTTTTCATGGAAAGTGATAAGGATAAATTTAATTATTATATGTGATATAAATGAAATAATTATTATATTTATGACATATTTATCTTTCTAAAAAAGATAATATATCATTTTATTTATTTACTTTTCACTTACTTAAAGATGATAACATTGTTCGTGTACATGTGGACTACCGCTTTCACGAATTGACGTGACTCTATTTTTATCACCACACCACATTGATGATATATAAGTATATATAAGTAAATAATATGATATTATGATAATTAAGAAAAGTTAAAATATTACTTACCACCTTTCCATAATGATCATCAAAAAATGGAAACATTACTTATATGTACGTACGGCCTACTGTCTCCATGATTGTAACAATGTTCATTTTATATAACCATTTTTCATTATTAGTATTAAAATTATAATTAAAGTATAAAAATAATAATAATATAATTATTATTATTATTATTATGGATATGATGGACAATATAATATTCACAATAATTGTAACTTTGATGACAAATCATGATGATAAAACAAGGAAATTAACACTCAAGATGATGAAAATAATGAAATATTATTAACGAACAGGTAATGAGAAGTTATAAAGGATCACATATGATATTATAAATATTAATATGTTTATTTTATAAGTTAATAACATGTTTTAAAATACTATAATATATCTTAAATCATGTTCAACCAAAAGGAAGCGTAAGGTAAGGGATTTTTTAACTCAATTTCCATTCATTGGTTATACTTCATTGATTATATAATGTTAAGATTATGTGTGTAGATACCTTAGATTATTTTATATTATATTTACACTTGTTTTATGTGTATTTAAATTTTATACTCATAATCAATTCATTGATTAATCCCCACATCAATGATATGATCTTTGTAAGGGACTTCGTTTCAATTTCTCTTCATTGAGGCATATTGTATATTATATTCCAATTTCTTTTATATGGTGTATATACTGCCCATTTAACATGTAATATCATCATTCCTTAATAATTCATGGTAATTTAAGTTTCAATTTGAATTATTTATCCAAGGTGATTTTACTTAAGAGTTACCAAGTGGTAAAGAATTTCATAACTCAATTACTTTTCATTGGGTTATATTAATTCTTCTTCATCTTTGGAATTCTAAGATTATGTGTGTAATGAATTTTAATTATCTTATGTTTTATTTATGCTTATTTTATGAATATTGAAACTTTATACACATAATTTATTCATTTACTAATTCTCACATCGATATTATGATCATTGTAAGGGTTTATTTGATAATCTCATTCTCATTGAGATTGTTTATTCTTGAATTTCAGTTGAAGTAAATTATTTGATCATTGTATAATAAACCCATATAAATTTATAATAATTTGGTTATTCATGATATTTTAATGTAATAGTACCATTTTTACACTCTTTGGTATATAAAATATTTGAGAAATTTTTTTAATAAAATCCGACTTCATTTCTCTCTTTAATTAGAAGTCTATTTTCATTCAAAACCATGTTTTCTAAAAATATTTTCAAAAATATTTTGAACCTTTTCCAAATGATTTATTAATGACATTTTTACCCATTTTTACTTTTTTTAAAAAAATTAAAGTAATATTCATTTCATTTTTAAAACCATGCTCATTTGGCTTTTACCGAAAAATTGAAAGGAATATTTGTTTTAACATGTATATAATGAATGAAATTTCTGACCATCATGACCAATAAAATGTTTTAAAGATTACTTTATAAGTTTTAAATTTTGTTTTCAATATAAATTAATATCAAAAAAAAATTGAACTCTTAGTTTTAAAATTTATTCTCAAAAATAAAAGGTTATTTTCCTCAAGAAATTTTTTAAAGATCTTTTTGTTGTATTTCTATTTATTGATGAAAACAACCCTTTATTCTTAATCCAATGGGTATATGTCACGTTAATACCATACTTATTCTTTATATGTATGGTTTATGATCATTTTGTCCAAGGAAAGTATTTACATTCACTTTCTTGATTCATTTTTGTAGTCTTTAACTTTATCTTGAAATATTCACTTTCATGTGATCATTAGACATTAAATATCCCCTAAATATATATATTATTTATAATGGATATATTAATTTCTTAAAAAGCATATCATTTTTGCATATGGTGTTCAACATTGAAAGTTATTTGTTTTTCTGGGGAAATATTGATAAATTCTTATTCTCTATTCATTATGGATATTTGATGGTAAGGAATATTTTTCATGAATTAAATTGATTATTTGAAATATGAGGAATGATTGGGAAATGTATACATGGGTGGGACCTATTTATAGATATCCCCTTAATTTATTATTTGTCTCATGAGTTGAATTAGTAATCTATTATAAAATCAGTTTTCCAAACCTATTGGGTTTCTACCCATTAGTTTTAAACTTTCTTGAGGATAGATCTTGATGGTTTTGGTATCATGTTCCTGAGACATAATGTCCGATAATTAAGCATTACCTTCATTCAGAATTCAATTATTATTATCCATGATATTTTTGCAATTATATTATTTATGGATTCATTTCATTCTTAGTTACTGATTAAATGGAATGTGTTTTCAGTTATTTGTCTTTCCATATTGATTATGCCTTATCTAGTTATAATAGTCATTTTATTGATTAAATGGCATGTGTTTTTATTTATCTACCTTAAAATATTGATTATTATCCATGAGACTTCTGCATTGATATTATCTCTGGATAAACTCCCTTATTAGTTTATTTATTACATGGCATTTTTATTCAGTTATTTACCTTTCCATGTTGATTATGTTTATTGATTCATGATTTCTTTCATTGTACTTAACCCTTACTGAGCATTTGAGCTCGCGCTTATTTTTTTTCCTTCCCTAGGAATATAATAAGTATATTATGAATGATATAATAGAGGGAATAATGATATTATTAAAAAAAATTGTGATGTAATTTTTGTTTTCAAATGTAATTCAAGACTCAAGTGTGTATCTATTTTCCCAAGACTACTAAACTATTTGGTTTTTTGGGATGTGATTCCTTGTATCTTATGCCAAAATTAATAAAGAAAACATCATCTCCAGGATATTGGGGTTAGGGTCAATATTGGGAGAGTATTTTATAAAATCATTGTTGATCCAAAAGTCTCAAGTGGTGTGGAGAAGAGAGGAGAGGATATTCCCTTTTATAAGTGAGGGGAGTGTAACTCTTGTAAATACTTAAAACATAAAAATATAATAAAGCTGTATTCAAGTGAAAGTGGCACAAAAATAGCCCAAATTAAAAGGTAAGATAAGTTTTGATCAAAATACACTTAACCAATAATATTTATATAAGTTTTTAGGTTATTTTAATTTTTATCTCTTTAGTTTACCCCCCCCCCCATTAACCCTTTTAATTTTTACCATAGTAAAAAAAGATTTGGTTACAATTCATAATGACCAAAAATGAGATTGACCTCATTACCAAATTTTCACATGCTAATTTGAAATGTGGAAACCATTTTATAATATTCAATTTCTATAATTTTTAGGAATTCAATTTTTAAATAAGTGTGCAAAATGTAATGAAAACCGTTTTTAGAAAAATGAATTTTTAAGCTTAAAATTGAATTTATTATTATTCCATACCTAGTAAAAACCATTATAATTATTCTAAAAAATATTTAATATATTATCTACACATTTCATTAAAATTATTCATAAAAATCAATTAAATTGATTAATTAAGATAAAAAACATTGTACAGATAAAATAAGTTTTTCCAAAGAAAAAAATCTCTTTTTACCTTCAAATGCTTCTATTTTCATTTTAAACCAATTGATAACCAATTAATTAATTTTCTATATGTGTAAAAAATAATTTTTCATAATTTATTTAGTCATATTAATACCTATAAATCCAACATATAGGAGACAATAATCACATTTAATAATAATATATTAATAGGTTATTGTAGTTTTGTTAAAACTCAGTGTTGCATGTAAAGAAAGCTATCAAAGACATAAAACTTATTTAAAGAGAAATATTTTATAAAATCTCAGGGTGTTACGTTATACCCCTTTATAATAATTTATCCCTAGAAATTTCATCACTCTCACACAAACAATGGAGGATATTTCTTCCTCATCATATCCACAGGTTTTCACATTGCTTCTTCAAATTTATAGTTTTTCCACAAAACTTTAACTAGGTGAGTGGAATTATTCAAAAACACATTCTCTCTTTGATCTAGAATCTCTAACATTTGTTCCTCATAAGAGATATCATGATCCAGTGATACGACCTCTAAGTTCAGTACATGTGAAGGATCAGGTATGTACTTCCTTACAAGAGATACATAGAACACATCATGAACTTTAGAGAGATTTGGTGGAAGTGCCAAGAAATATGAAATTGTCCTAATATAATAAATAATTTAAAGGGACCTATATATCTAAGGATCAGATTTACCTTATTTCAAAATCTTATAACCTTATTCCAAGTAGATATTCATAAGAATACCTTATTACTAACTTTGAACTCTTGATCTCACCGATGATTGTCAGTATAACTTTTATGTCAACTATAAACTTCCCCGATGTGTTACTGAATGGATTTAACCTTCTCTTCCATTTACATAGATATCTCAAGTCCCAATAGTTTTTTTCTCAAACTTCATCCTAGAACATTGGAGTTCTGCACTTACTATCATAGAGGGTTTCATAAGGATCTATTTGAATACTTGAGTGAAATATATTGTTGTAATAAAACTTGACTAGAGAAAGTTGTTTATCTCAACCACCTTTGAAATCTACAGAATAAGATTTAACCGTATCTTCTAGGGTTTTAATTTTAATCTCATACTGACCATCTATATAAGGATGAAATATAGTGCTAAAGTTTGACTCTTTATTCAAATCTTGTTAAAGAACTCTCCAGAACTTCAAGGTAAAACTCATATCCCAAGAAGATACAATAGAATATGGTACTCCATATAACCCTACCACTTCATTAATATATATCCTAGAAAGATTATCAATAGGAAAATTTTCCCTAATTTCAAAGAAATGTGTTGAATTTATAAGTTGATCGAATTATAGAATCCAAGGATCAGTTAGGTTTCACTGAGAGGGGAGTAGCAAATCAGTAGTACACTCATTTTACTAATTATCATTCAATTTAAACTCTTTAACTTGTTAAGTTTGTTGATACATTCAATAATATCTCCCAATCTCACCTCATGAGTAGTTTTAATAATACATATAGTAGTACACGGTATTTACAATGTTTAACTAAAAGTCCTACTTCTTTCTATGCTGGTTATACCCCCCAATATGGATTCTTCACTATATATAGGTGGTTACATCCAGGGAAAGTCTATTCCCATTAACATTAAATCCAGAGTGGTCCCACTCTAGATTACACTATAGATCACAAAGCTTCCACCAAAAAAATTGATCAAAATGGAATCCATTGTGCCCTTCTCCTACTCTAGAGTCTAATATAGTCTTCCACTTCTAGAGTCTACTAGAATATTTATTCACTTATTCAAGGTTGATATACAACTAGAAAGATATTAAACCTTTTGGATGAAAGTATTCCTCTATAATCCTATAGCATTAGGTTTTCTCATGTACAATTCATCAAGGTATTCAAATGTTATATGCAGCAAGTTGGTTGACCTTGAAACTCTTATTAGATATTGAATAATATGATTCTCTCAATATTTGATTACTTAGTCACACAAGTTTCCTCTTCTTCAAAGGATCTCATCCTTAAACTCTTTCTTTTTTCAATACAAATATGTATCATGATTCTAAAAATTATCTTGCATAATGGATTCAATATTTCTCTCTATTTTTTTCTTCTCACATTCTTCATCACTTGCATACACACATTTATCCTCAAGAAAAAAAATTATTATTAAAGTTATATAACATTTATTCCGTGATTTAAATTTGTTATGAATAACACATTTATTTTTTTCTCAATTTAATACCCATAGGTCCAGGTATTTTAATTTCTTCTTCAAACACATTTTAAAAACCCATTTTCCTAGGGTGATCTTCATTTATTGAACTAGAAATTATGTATTGATTTATTCATTATGCGACATCTCATCATGGAAGTACTATAGCCTTCATTTTAAATACCTAAAGGAATTAGGTTTCATTCATTATTTATCATGTAGAAAAATAAATACTTCACCTCATGCAATATCAAACAACCAACCTTTTGTCCTTATTTAAATACTTGTATCGTCATGCAGTCTCCATCATTATCACTAGAAGAATACATAACTTGGAATTTTAATATCACGTTCAATAATATCACATACACTAGATTCTAATATATGGTTGTTCTTTATTTTCTCATTCAATGTATATACATGAAGTTGAAACTACATTTATATCGCATTATTTCAAACATACCAGTGAATTAATACAAGATTTATTACTAAAGAAATTCTTGGTTCGAGCATCTTCAATTCATCCATGGAAGTTTTAATGTATATGGATCTCAGACTTCCCATGATGCATGTATTATTCTTGTGATGATCACATACATCATTAAAACATGGAATAAATCTCATCATGGACATAAAAGTGGTTTGGTTCAATGCTTGTGGTTGGTGTAATGAACTGACCAGGGTCGATCTAGCCCATCACCTGAGCCGGTACACCAAAAAGACAAAAGTGCATTTTGGATTACCCAAAGCTGGAAACAAGCACTGGGCATGATGAAAAACTTCTTGGGAATAGTTTTTCCCATGGTAAACCGGTATGACCCATCCATGAACAGGATATATTTACCAATACCATCAATATCAATAGAATTAAATACAACATCCAGTGTAATGAAACAATGACTAAGAAGATACCATAAATAACAACATACATTATATAAAAAATATTCAATAATAGGACATAGACATGGTACCATTAGTAAAATATCAAACTCAATAGAAAAGGGAATAAAACCAAATAAGGCCCATATATACATCCTAAATCAAAAGCTCCCAAAAATGACTCCATATAAGCTAATCCCTATGAGACCATGTCTCCTCCAATCAAATGATGGATGATGGTAATAATGAAGAGACACCAATATACATAGTTCCCTTGAATTTACCTATGTCCTGCAAAATAAGGTCTATATGTACCTGAAGTAATATATAGGGTGTGAGACACAAAGTCTGGTAGGATAACACCATGAATCAATTTAATCCTTTTAAAACCATGTAAACCAATAAATTAGTGGAAAATAATTTTTAAAACTATACCCCTTGAAACCATTTTAATTAAAATAATTCTTTGAAATACATTTGTTTTTCCCTTTAAAAAAACATGTTTTCCAAAACAAATTCAAACATGGATCAAAATAAAGAGATAAGGATATACAACACCATATACTCACACACAAACTAAATTATAATAAGGGTAAGTGTAAACATAATTAACATGAGACCATATAAATGGAAATGGGCATAAAATATGACAACATGTCCATAAGTAACTATCACAATGCATAAAATTATAAAGATAAACCTATCATAAGTAAATTGAACCAATGGATCTAACCATAAGGGTCTAATGTGAGTGATATAAGATAAAGTTTTCTAACCAGATAAGAAAAGTGGAATATCTCACGGTCTTCCTACCAAAGGCCCTTAAGGTCCCTTATAAAAATAGAAAAATCTCTCTCAGAATTCCCACTAAATGATCTCATAGTCCCTTGAACAACCCCCACTCAAACCCTAGGTATTACCATGTGCTACTCCATACCAAACACAATCACATCACAAGTGCCCCACATGAAAATACATTTCATAATCCAAATTAGTAAAGAAAAATTCCCACATTATAAAACCCCATTTCATAAGGTAAAACCATTCAAAAATCTCTTTATAAATATATTTAAGACCACAAAATCCCTTTGAACCATTTTGTCAAACATTGGGGAGCACTTGATCCGCCCCCATTTGGAAAAATCACTTTAAACACCCAATTTCCAATCCAAACCATTAAACATATAAAACATGGAATAAACACAAACTCTAAAAAAATTAATTGGAAATTAAATAGACATAAACCAAATGAAATTAATAATTTAAAGGTAATCCATGGGAAATTCCATTAAAAGGAGACACCTACCTCATAAATGGTTCCAACTACATCACCTTTGATGAAAATCACCCAAAATGGGAAGAAAAGGGACTCACACACCTAAGACACAAGAACCCCCCCCCCCCCCATTTAAACCCTTAGATTTATCCAATACACCCATTAGGGTTACAAACTTTTACCAAAATGGAATAACAAATAAGAGAACTATAAAATAATGAATAATGCATGAATATTTGGACTTATCTCAAGCCACAACACCTTGAATCCAAGGATACCTCACCAAAAGAAGAGGGAAGAATATTCCAGGCCAAGGAGGAAGGTTTGTGCATGAAAGGAAAGAGAAATAAGGCCAATGGGATATAAAAAATGGTAGGGAAATTTTTAGTAAAATCCACATTTTTATTGTGTTGGGGAAACCGTATGGTTTGGATACACTGTTAGGAAAATTGTGTGTCAATCGTGTGGGAGCTACTGCCTCCTCAAAAATAGGTCACACAGTTTATCCTAGGATTTCCATAGTTTGAAAAATCAAACTTAAACCATAAAAAGGTGCACTATCCCAAACCCAAAACCCCTCATATAGTTAGCCTAATAGTTATAAAAACCATGTTCTTGGGTTTATCTCCCCCCAAAACTCTAATTCTAACCCCCAGTACCTAGGAACTTGAAAAAGAACCAAATTATAAATGAAATCTCAAAAATAGATATACCAGTGAACTGAAGGGTATGAAAAACTCCCCATCATGCCACTTTCTTCCCCTAGAAAGTCCTTAAGTATCCTAAAAATAAAACAAGTGAGGTCATTTCTCCCTCACCAATGTTTCCTTATCCCATGTCTCATGTCTATCTATACAACGATGCTAGAGCATAGAGACCAATGGGATAAATTTACCATGGATCACCTTATTCTGATAATCTAAGATGTGAACAAGCTACTCCACAATAGTTCCATCATGACTAAATCCATGTCTTCTCACTCCATCACATGATAAGGGTCTGGGTAGTATCTCTTCAAATGGAAAACATTAAAGAAATCAAGGATCGAGGCTAACCATGATGGAAACTCTAACCGGTAGGATACCTTCCCAAGATTCTCCATAAAATGAAATGGTCTAATTTAACATAGTGTTATATTTACCTGATTTCCCAAGTGATGATATCTCATTTGAATAGATACCAAAAGAAACACTTGATCGCCAACCTGAAACTCCAATGGTTGATGATATCGATCGGTGTGAAAATTTTCAGAAACTATGAGCTACTGATAAACTTTTCTAAATTATTCATATAGTATATATCATCTCCTTGATGAGACTTAGTCCCAATAAGGAACACTCACCCACCTCATCCCAACACAATAAGGACTAGAACTGCCACCCATAAAATACCTCAAATGGGGGCATCCTAATCGAGGCCTCATATTTTTTATTCTAAGAAAACTCATCCAATTATAGGTGTCATTCCCATGAACCTATAAAATCAAGAACACATGCTCATAACTTATCCTTGAGCTTCTAGATTTTCTACTCAGGCTGACAATCCATTTGAGAATCATATGTGGTGCTCAATCTCAAGATAGTTCCTAAGGCCTCCTAGAGTAAATTTCAAAATCAATAAGTAAAATGGGAATCCAAGTCTAAAACTATTATTGAGGGAACTCCATGGAGCCTAATGACCACTTGTATATAAAATAGTCCAAGCTCCTATACCTTTTTTGAATCCCTGATAGGAGAAAAGTGGGATGATTTTTTCAAACGATTGTAAATCACCCATATAGAATATTTCCCACTCCGAGTATGAGGTAGACCAACCAAAAAAATTCATCAATATTTAATCCCATTTACACACCCAAATGGGAAGTGGTTGTAATAAACCAACTGGTCTTTGATGTTATTATTTGATCCTCTGATAGTTCAATCACCTAGAAACAAAGTCTACCACTATGCATTGCGTCTAAGGCCACTAGTACTGACCTCTCAAGGTAGAAAATATCTTGGTATCCCTAGGGTGCATAGCCTAACTAGAATGATGTGAATGTTTCATCACCTACTACTCAAGATCAAAGGAAAAAAAATCATTTCCTAAAAAGGAGAGAACCATTAGATGACCAAGACCAATCACCAAAGGTCTCCCCACCATTTAAAGAACTACTAATCTTCTGGAACTCATGGTTGGATACCTGATCACTCCTAACCTGATCGATGATAGAAATCATGACTTAAAAACTGGTCAAAAACACCTACTCTCTATTATCCTACACCTACAAACTTAGATCAATGAACAAACACATCAGTACCCACTCATTTGATTATTCTTGAATAGCCTACACTAGAATATTCCAACTCAATACATTTGCAACCACATTTACCTTCCTGAGCATATAAGAAATATTGTAATCAAAATTCAAAAGATACTCTACCCAACATCTCTTCTTTAGGTTCAAGTCACTCAGGGTAAAAATATACTTTAGGCTTTTATTATTTGATTAAAATATAAAACAGTCCTTAAAGAGGTAGTGTTACCACATTTTTAATGCATACATCATAGATTCCAACTCTAGTTCATGGGTGGGATAATTTTATTCATGTGGGCATAGTTTTCACGATCCATAGGGGACCACATAGTTATACTTCATCAGTACACACCCTATACCCACACAAAAATCATCAAAAAACACATTATAAGCCTTCCTAAGTTTATAAAGAATTAAAACCAATGATAATGTCAAATGAGCCTACAACTTCTCAAAAGAGTGTTGGCACTTCTCATCCCATTCAAACTCTACCTATTTCCAAGTTAAATTTGTCAAGTGAAAAGGTATCCTAGATAAGTCTTGAAAAAAGCGCCTATAATACCAATCCATGACCAAATATCTTTTGATCTCGAAGATATTCTTGAGCTACTCCCAATACATGACTACTTGAACCTTCTCAGGATCCACTAAAACACCTCTATTATAAATTACATGGAATAATAACTTCCCTTCCTAGATCCAAAAAAATGACATTTAGATAACTTGTAATATAGACAGTTCTCCCTCAAAACACCCAAAACAACCTCTATGTGGTCAGTATTATCTTACTCGGTCTAAGAATATATCAAGGTTTCATTAACAAACATGACCACGAAGGATTCCAAAAATCAATGGAATATCTGGTTCTTCAACACTATAAATACTATAGGATAATTGGTAAGACCAAATTTCATGACTAAATACTCAAAATTCCCATACAAGTATTGAAAGGTTGTTTTTTGGAATGTCTTCTCCCCAAAACCTCAACTAGTGGTACCTAGATCTTAAGTTGATCTTTAGAAACCAACAAGCTCCCATGAGCTGATCAAAGAGACCATCAATTCTGGGTAACGGGTGTTTATTATTTATAGTCACCTGGTTAAGATTACGATAGTCTATGAAAATTTAGAGGATTATATCTACCTTATCTGAAAATTTCACTAGAGAATACCATGGGGACACGTTGGGATAGATAAATACCTTGGCCTCAAGATTCTATAACTAGACATTCAACTCTTTAAACTCAGATAGAGCCATCTGGTAAGATGGTAGAGTGATGGGGATTATCTCAAGGATTATATTGACAGTAAAATCGACCTATCAATAGGATATAAATCCTAAAAACTCCTTTAGAAAGACATCATGGTACCTATCCATGACCGCTGTAAGTCCACCTACCAAAAACTACTTAGAAGCATCAAGAAACAACCTAGAAAACTAGCATGATATCAGACCCAAAATCGGAAGTAACTAGTCCTTCCATCCCTTATCATAGATTGAATTCACCCTAAAAGGCATGAATTCTATCATCGGAGGTGAGGAAATGGATCATTCCTTGATAGAATTCAATATATGCCTTGAAGTTGATTAATCAATCCATGTTAATGATAAGTTCCAAAACTTCTATATCCAAAATGAGGAAACCTCAAATGACTTCCACATCATCAACTAAAAGATGGAACTTTGGGAACATGAAACCATTCTCCTCCTTTCTATCCAATGGGGATAGCAAGTCCAACATAAAAGATATCAACTCTACTTTCATACCCAAATCATCAAGCAATTTAAATGAGATAAAAATGGGATGTTCTGGATTCAAAAAGAACATAACTCATGGAAGAATCTATAAACACCATACCTCTCATGGTGGTTGGTCTGAAATCTAAATCCTATAGAACAACCTTATATCTATAATGACGATCATAATCTTGCCTACCCTGATCCTTCTTCACCTAGTGAGAATCTCTTTTCCCCATAGTATGAGATCCTCCACCCTTGGTGGCATCATATTTCACCTAATAACCCTTTGAGAACATAGATCCTGCACCACTCCCCTATGAAAAAAGATGACAGAATCACTGAATATGGCCTAGATGTCTACACTGGTGGCATTCCCTCAGAGTATTTGGGCCATTCATCCTAGTGTGACCACCCTTACCATAATGATAGTATGCCACTGACCTACACCGAGTAAAAGTCATTGGATCCATACCTGATGAATTTTGAACACTCTTTTTACTTACCCAATGAGGCTCTTTCTGCTTCCACTTATGACCAAACAAGGAGATTTGGATACCAACCACTAAAAGAAAACCACTGAGACCTATCCATCTAGTCATATTAGCCTCTTTTATAGCTGATTTTTCAACCACCTTTGAGTAGGTCGGTATAAAGAGAAGAATAATATTAGACCTAATCTCACAATACAATCCCATATATAAATGTTGATACTTAAGGTAGAAATTTTTTAGGAGATCTAGAGAAATATAAACCAACTCAGTAAACTAAGCGGCATACTTTATAATTGAATGGTATTCTTTCTCCAGCTTCAGGAACTCATGGGCCTTTTCCTTTCGTAAGGTATTTGGGTATAATTTTCAATTAAAGGCTACCTTGAAGTTATTCCATGTGAGATCCTCATTCTAACTTGAAAGCTACTTTGTTCCCCACAACTTCCTAACTAGTCCTTCCAGTACATAAGTGATGAATCCTACCTTGGAGGTCTCATGGGTCTTTAGAAACTCTAAGATCCTCTCAATCCAACCCAACTAGTCCTTGGTCACATTGGGACATTGATTTCCTTGGAAGAAGAGTGGATTATTCCTTGTAAACTCTTGGGAATGTCCCACCATCTGTGTCTAGTCCCAACCACCCACCCGACTTGAGGATTGGATCATCTGAATCACTAACTCCACTAGAGCCGTATCAACTAAAGGATTTTTCTAAAGGGTATTATCTACAACACCCTCTCTAAGCCTGAATGAGGTCCTTATAGGAGGTATTTCCTAAAATATTGAAATCACAAGCTTAATAAATACACCATTAATTCTTAAACAACATCAAACAAATCAAAGGAAACCCTAAAACATAGATCTCAATAAGAATCATCAAGATCAAAAATAACTTTATATTAAAAAGGATCGGAAACATACCTAATTTCAAGCATTTTCCATTATGCATGGTTTGGTATCACTATTATAAAAATTATGTTCCAACCATGTGGGTGTCATTAGAGTTGTAAGAAAAGGCCACACGGGCAATGCATGGTTACTAATAATCATGTGCCTTAACCGTAAACCTCCTTCAGATCTCCCTGTTTTTCCCAAAAACTCAAAACACCCCCCTGGTCCTTCCCTAGGACTCAACACCAATGGGTAAATACCTCAAAACTTGTTTAAAAACCCCATAAATAGACTTAAAATAAAAACACAATCCTAAACCACCCATGGAAACTCTATGTTTGAAGTGAATAAGAGTTGTCCAAACACTCCCTCGCTCATACCTCCTGAGTCATGGCGGTCCTAACTCTAGTCTACCAGTAACCCCCAAAATAAAAAACTCCTCATATACCATTTTGTAATGAATTTATCTTAGTCGACCCGACCCGTCACCTGAGATAGCATGTCACAATGCATGAATCATGTTTTTAATCACTAAGGGCTAGCAATAGCATCAGTCATAATGAACAACCTCTTAGGAATGCTTTTTCCAATGGTAATCTAGTATGACCCATCCATTAAAAGGAAAGGCACACTAATATCATCAAATCATATACAAAATATGTCATAACATTTTATTCACATTGTACCTTTATTCAAATATCAAACTCAAAAGAAAATGGAACAATACCAAGCAAGGTTTATACATAAATCCCAAATCACAAGCTCCCAAAAATGACTCCACATGATCTAATCCCTATGAGACCATGTATCTAGATAAAATGGAAGACGGGAATCACAGGGATCCACTAATGTACATAATTCCCTTTCCTTTTCCTATATCCTGCAAAACAAAGTCCAGATACACCTAAAGTAATATATAGGGTGTGAGGAACAAATCCCAATAGGATACCACTATGAAACAATTTATGGATTTTAAAACCATGAAAACCAATAAAATAATTGAAAACTAATTTTCATAACTCTGCCCCTTGAAACCATTTTTATTAAAAAAACCTTTTAAATACCTTTGGTTTTCCATTAAAAACAATTTTTTCAAAAAAAATTCCAACATGGATCAAAATAAAGAGATAAGTCCATACGAAACCACATGCTAAACACACCCAATAAATCATAACAAGATTAAGTGTAAACATAATCAACATGTAACCATATAAATGTAAATGGGAATAACACATTAAAAACATATCCACAAGGCACTAACACAATGCATAAAATCATAAATATCAACTGTAATGAGTAAAGTTAACAAAATGCTCTAACCGTAATGGTATAATGTGAGTTAGAGAAGATAAATTTTTCTAGCTGGATAAAAAAAAGTAGAAGCTCTCACGGAATTCCCTAGGCCTAAATCTAAGATCTCTCATGGTATTTTTTATAGATGAATGGAAGCTCTCATGGTATTCCCAGCTAAACAAATGGAATCTATCATGGTTTTCCTACCAAAGTCTCTCATGGTCCCTTAAAAATAATGGAATCTCTCTTTTTCTTCCCACCAAAGGATCTCACAGTCCCTTGTACAATCCCATCTCACACCCTATGTATTCTCATGTTCTACTCCCACAAAACACAATCACATCACAAGTTCCACACATGAAAATCCATTTCAAAATCCACTTTAGTAAAGCAACATTCCCATTTTATAAAACCCCTTTAACATGGTAAAACCAATCTAAAATATCTTTAAAAATCCATTTAAGATCATAAAATACATTTTATCCATTTTATCTTACATTTGGGGAGCACCTAATCCACCCCCATTTGTAAAAATCATTTTAAAAACCCAATTACCAATCTAAAAGATTAAACATATCAAACATGGAATAAAAACTAACCATAAATAAATTAATTGGAAATTAAACAACCATAAGACAATGAAGATTAATAATTTAAAGTTAATCCATGGAAAAAGTACTTAAAAAATGTATGTACATCGAAAATGCTTACAAACTCATCACCTTTGATGAAAATCACCCAAAATGCAAAGAAAATGTCCCCACACACCAAATCCACAAGAAAAAAACCAAAAAACCCATTAAAACCCTTATATTCATTAAAGACACCCACTAAGGTTTCACACTTCCACCAAAATGGAAGAACAAGGGAGATATTGGGGAAAAGGATGAATAAATAATGAATATTTGGACTTACCTCAAGAAAAAACACCTTAAATCCAAGGATATCCCACCAAAATAAGAGGGGTGAAGCTTCCAATACAAAGATGAGGGTTTGTGAATGAAAGGGAGGATAAATGTAACACCCCAAGGTTTTCTAAAAATAAATTGAAATGGATGAAACTTTTTTTAAGTAAATATTTATATTTATCCTTTAAAAATAATTTTTCAGCTTCTATGTTTTGAAATTCAAAAAACAATCATATACAATTGTGATCGGTAAGTTATTTGGAGTCTAATGGAACCAACTTGATTTTTGGTGAATAGTAACATACCCTAATGAATAGTAATATGAATGGTAATATAACCCTAATGAATAGTAAATTGTATTAATATTTTATTTTCTTAAGGATTTAAGATAATGACATCTTGGTTAATTTTTCAAAGTGATATAAAAGCAGTTATAGTTTTAAAATTGTTAATTTTTTAATAAAGTATGATTTATTTAAAAATTAAATTAATAATATTTAGAAAATTATGTTCAAAAAATGGAGTTAATTTTTTAAACTCTACATGTTGAGAAATTTTTAGGGTGAATTTTTGGGAATTTTCTAGAATTCTAGAATTTTTTATGAATAGTAAAATATGATAAAATATGATAAATGCTAAACACTTAATTTCCTACATCATAGGTGATGAAATGATGATGTAATACCACTTAGTTCAAACTCACATGGAATTATTACTATTTTGGGTCACATTAATTGATACTATTCATAGTCTTGGGAAAAAATAGTATAATAATTATTAAAATAATGTAAAATACCTCCTCTCCTCCACTATAAATACCACCCTCATTCCTTTATTCTTCCCACACCTCTCAAGCCTTGATCCTTACCTATGTTCTGCCCAATAATCCTCCAAAGGATCTTCCCCACGTCCTAGAGCTTATGTTCTCCCCAAAAGGCTAAAACCAAAGGCCTTAAAAAGGATCTCAAGGAGAAGAGATCAAGAGGTAAACATCCTCCTTTGTTTTTATTCTTTTCTTTCATTTTATGTTATTATTTTTAATTTCCTTTGTCTTATATTAGGATATGTAATTAAATATCCCCATTAATTCCCATATTATGTAATAATTATGAGATACCCATTTTCTCTCATCAAAAAAGTTTATAAAATTTTAAGCGATGTCGTTAGGTAGGCGAATTTTCGTAAGGGATCTCTCAGCTTTTCTTTTATTTCGAGATTCCTTTATTTTATTTTTCTTTCCTAACCTATCCTTATAAAAGAGTAATGAATGATCCAATATCTTATATATTCTTTATTTCATCATTTTTATGGAATACTCACCGATACATTTCTTCTCCTCTACCACTTATTCAAGAAATTAAAACACTGTCTCTGATGTGTCGAATTATCGACATCGTGGATGATGTGATTTCAATTTCTTTTACTTTCTTAAAGACTGGTCATGAAAAAATTTATATGGTTGAACCAGATTATAATTTATGTATTATACCTTATATAAGGTTTTGGAATCATTTTACACACATGTTATTAATTTATAAAACAAAATGAGTTCTTTACGATCGAAGAATCGCCAAAATGACCTAAACAAATATCAATAATGTTTTAACTTATGAATCATCCTCATGTCAGAATTAAAAATGATAAAAGGTAGAATTTATAGTTCTAGAAATATTTAAATACCAATTCATTCCAATTTTTTAGTTTCACTTCCAATCAACAATAATATTCATCATGAACTTATGATGGAAATCATGTAAAGAACACACCAAAAACAATAGAAGAAACAAAATACTAACAAATAAAGGGAGAAATGATGTAATTAAATGATAATATAAGTTATTATAAACATCAATATGCTTCTGTAAGATATTAATAACACTCTTTTAACCTTTATACAGGAGTTTTAAACAATTTTGAAGTAAGAAAAACCCGAGGTAAGGGAATTCTTAACCCAATTTCCATTATTTGGGTTAACATTCCACTTCATTATTTATGTGGTATTAGAATTGTTTGTGTGATGAATTTTTTTATAATATGTTGAATTATGGGTATATACATATTCCATCCACTCTATTAAGTCTCACTTCAATTATATAATATTTATAAGGGACTTTCCTTTTAAAATTCTATTTTACAAAATTCAAAAGTAATGTTTTTATGTTATTATTCATGTTGTATGATTATTTTATGGTTCTTGGAAATTGTTTAAAATGAAGGGTGTTAAATATATCTCCCTCCATTGCATTGGGTATTTGTAAGTTAGAGGTCATTCGTATGGTTACTCCAAGTGTAACTGCGATGGTTACACAAATTGTAAGGTAGCCATGAGGGTTACAAATTATAAGGTAGCTGAGATGGTTACAAGATTATGTAAGTAATGCCCCAAGATACCTTTATGGTTATATTTATTTTATTATTTATTTTAGGAATCTTGTGTAAATCTCATGTTTCACAAAGTAAGTATATATGGTTGACCAGTGTATCTGTTGAAAATGATTTCATACGTTACAAGTATTTATGGACTAATATGCTCTTTCCTTCTTTTTATATCCCTTACTGAGATTTTTGTCCTCATCCCAAGTTTTTATATTATTTTCATAGGTTATAAATATGTGTAAGACAAAGAATGAAGCCAAGTTAAATGTTTGAATATTTTTCAAATAAATCATGTTTTATTTGAAAAGTTTTATATTTTCCAAGAAATGAATACTGTTTTTATGGTATCCACTCTGTAATAATGTGTAATTTTATGAATATATTATGTCCCAATTCTCTAAATATCTAAACCTGAAAATATCCTTAATGTAAAAGTAAGTGATTTCTTTACTAAATTCAAGATTATGTAATGTAATAAGGCGGGGTCCTTATAGTTGGTATTAGAGGATGGTTTAGATAACTTTAGGGGTTAGGATGATGTTAATATAATACCATAAATATTTTTTTACTCTATGGTTAATTTGAAATGTTATAGCATTTAAAGATTACCATGTTGCTTTGACTAATATATTTTTTCTGAGAATGGTTTTTCACAGAAGAAACAGGGAATCTGAAGAGGAGAGGCACCGACGGAATGACATCCTTCCGAATCTACAACCCGGAATGGTGGGGATTGGAACTAAGAAGTTTTTGATAGTAATGGATCAGCTAATGAAATAAATAAATGGTGGTAGATTCCATGCAAGAGAACAACCAGAGGTACCACAACAGAACATGACAATAGTGAAACATTTTATGAGATAACACCCTCATGATTTCAATGGATCTTCTGACCCAGTAGCGGCTGAAGGATGGATTAAATCCCTTGAAAAGATATTCGATGTTATGGGATGTTCAGATAATCAAATGGTAAGTATTAAAATTTATTTTTTTGAAGGGGAAGCTGATCATTGGTGGTCAATGGTAAGGAATATTATGGATATATAGGATATTGATGCCTTAGAGTGGGATGAATTTAAAATTATTTCCCTTGAAAAATATTTTCCTAAGGTGGTGAGACTTAGAATGGAGAAGAAATTCCTTGAATTAAAGAAAAAGGAGGTGGATTCGGTGGCTGTGTATGAAGCAAACATCACCCAACTTGAAAGGTATGCTTAAAATCTTATTCTGGATCTTGATGGAAAAATAAAATGTTTTTACTAAGGATTTAATCCAAGGTATCGAAGGGAGTTGGCCTCCCTTTAATTCAAAAGTTATGAGAAACCTATCTGATGTGATGAGGGGGGATAGATGGAGTTTTCTGATGATCATGTGCATTTTGGAAATAAGGAGAAGAAGAGGTCCAGATGGAAAGTGATGGGTAATAATCAACCAAAGAAATCTGATGGTAAGAAAATCCAATTTCCAGTTTGTAAAAGGTGTGGAAAGAAGCACCCTGGGGAATGTCTTACCAAAACTGGGAATTGTTTTTGATGTGGTAAGTTTGGACATATGGCCCGAGATTGTAATTAAAATGATACTATGACTAATCATGATAAGAAAACTGTAATGTGTTTTAAATGTGGTGAGATGGGTCATTATGGAAATTTCTGCCTAAAGAGAGATTCGAATGAAGAAAAGAATCCAGACTATAAGTATAATGGTGTAGTGATATTCTCCGCGACTAAGTCAGCAGACGTCGAGACATCCAATGAAGTTGTATCAGGTACTTTTTTTACTCATATTTTTCTTAAGTTTTGTTCAATATGGGGTCTACACATTCCTTCATTTCTAATAAATTTTCTAGTAAATTGGAAATATCACCTCAACAAATGAGACTGGAAATTATTGTTAAAACACCAGGGGGAAATACTATAGAAAAGATAAATTAAAATAATCTTTATATTATGGTTTGTGGAAATACTTTACCCGAAAACCTTGTTGTTTTTACCTTAGTTGATTTTGATGTTATTCTGGGAATGGATTGGCTTTCTGTTTATCATGCTAAGATTGACTGTAGAGATAAAGAAGTTGTTTTTCAGAAATAGTTTCAGTTTGTATACAATAATGAACCCATAAAATTGATAACATATTATGAAACTAAGAAATTGTTAAAATATGGAAATGAAAGTTATCTTTCTCATATTTTTGAAAACAAGGTAACTGTTCTGATTAATGATGTTCTAGTGGTAAATGAATACCTTGATGTTTTTCTTGATGAGTTACCCAGTGTCATACCTGATCGGGAAGTCGAATTCAAAATTAACTTAATTCATGATGATAATCCAATTTTAAAACTCCCATATTGTATGGATCAAATAGAACTTCTTGAATTGAAAAATCAGTTGTATAATTTTCTTGTTAAAGGATTCATTCATCCTAGAACTTAACCATGGGATTCTCCTATTGTGTTTGTTAAAAAAAAGATGATTCCATGAGACTTTTCATTGATTATAGAGCTTTGAATAACATCACTGTTAAAAACAAGTATATTTTTCCTCACATCGATGACTTGTTGATCAGCTTCAGGGAGCTCAGTACTTTTCTAAGAATGACTTGAGATATGGATACCATCAACTAAAGGTGAAGGAGTATGACATACCAAAAACAGCTTTTTGTACTAGATATGGGCATTATGAATTTGTTGTTATGTCGTTTGGGTTAACTAATGAACCTTTTGTATTCATGAATCTTATGAATAGAATATTTCATGAGTTCTTGGATAAGTTTGTGGTTGTGTTTATTGATGAAATTATGTTATTTTATAATAATAAATAGGATCAAGAAAAACATCTAAGGTTTGTTTTACAAACCTTAAAGGAAAAGAAACTATATGTAAAATTCAGAAAGTGTGATTTTTGGTTGAAAAAGATTTCTTTTCTTGGGAACATTGTAAATAAGGATGGAATAACAGTTGATCCTACCAAAACAAAAGTGGTTGATGAATGGAAAAGACCTAAAAATGTTACAGAGATTCATAGTTTTCTTGGATTGGCAGGTTATTACTGACGGTTTTCTAAGAACTTTTCACGGTTATCTATCCTGATAACTAAGTTAACACAAAAAGGGGTTAAAATTATTTGGACAGAAGAATGTGATGTTCGTTTTTAGGAACTAAAGAAGAGATTGGTGAATGCTACAGTTTTGGACTTGCCTTCCCGAAATGGTTAGTTTGTCATCTACAGTGATGCTTCATTGAGGAACTTGGTTGTGCTCTACTATAGAATGATTAGGTAATTGCTTATGCGTCAAGATAACTAAAACCTCATGAGTTAAATTATCCCACACATGATTTGGAATTGGCATCTGTGTTTTTTGCTTTGAAAATTTAGAGGCATCATTTAATCAGATCCAAATGTCAAATATATACTGACATAAAAGTCTGAAGTGTATATTCACTCAGAAGGAATTAAACATGAGGCAGAGAAGATGGATTGAACTAATAAAGAATTATGATTTCATGATCAATTACCATCCTGGAAAATCAAACAAAGTTTCAGATGCCTTGAGTCGAAAACATCATGCATCATTAACCATGATATGTTTGGAATATGATCCCTTTATTAATGATTTTATGAATTTTGGATTAGAAGTTTTTGGTGCAGGAAATACCACTATTTTGTTTCAGGTTTCATTGTAGTCATCGTTGTCAGCCAGAATTAAGAAAGTGTAGAATGAGGACCGTGAACTACAAAAAAAGGTATAATTGGTTAAAATGGGTAACTTTCTAGAATTTAATCTTGATAAATATTGTGTGTTAAGATTTGGAAAAAGGTTGTGTGTGCCTTATGATTCTCAATTGGAGAAATATTTGTTTTGTGAAGCTCATAGTTATCCATTTTTATTTTATCCTGGTAGTACTAAGATGTATAGAGACCTTAGGGAGTATTATTGGTGGGATGGAATAAAAAATAGATATTTATTATTTTACCATGAAATGTTTTACATTTTAATATATTAAAGCAGAGCGAAAGTTACCAAAGGGGATGCTTCAGCCTTTGACAGTGTCAGAGTGGAAATGGGAGAATGTATCCATAGACTTTGTGTTGGGACTACCTAAGACATCTTGAGGTAACAATGTGATTTGGGTTGTTGTTGATCGACTGACAAAATCTGCACATTTCCTTTCAATTCAATATACAATGTCTTTGGATCAGATTTCTTGATCGTACCTCAAAGAGATTTCCAGGATACATAGAGTTCCTCTTACCATTGTATCTGACCGGGATCTGAGGTTCACTAAAAACTTTTGTAAGGGGCTTCGGAATTTGTTGGGTACAGAATTAAATTTTAGTACAGCCTTTTATCCTCAATCAGATGGTAAGTCAGAATAAACAATTCAGACTTTGGAGTATATTCTTTGAGCTTATTCAATGGACTACCATGGAAGTTGGGATCAACATATTTCTTTAATTGAGTTTTCTTATAATAACAATTTTCATTCTAGTATACAGATAGCACCTGTTGAGGCATTGTATAGGAAGTGGTGTCGAACTCAAGCATTTTGGGATGAAGTTGGTGAAAGAAAGTTGATGAGGCCAGAATTAGTAGAGAAAGTGGCTAATAAAGTGAAGATGATCCAGCAACACATGAGGACAGCTCAGAGAAGGAAGAAAAGTTATGCAGACAATAGAAGGAAAGACTTCTCTCTTGAGGTATGTGACCATATTTTCCTTAAAATCTCTCCTTGGAAAAGTGTGATGTGTTTTGGTAAGAAAGGGAAGATAAGTCTATGGTTTATCGGTCCTTTTGAAATCTTAGATAAATTTGGACCAGTTTCATACTGAGTCTCTTTGCCTTCGAGTTTGTATCAGGTGCCCAATGTTTTTCATGTTTCTATGTTGAGGAAGTATGTGCCAGAATCAACTCATGTTTTGAGACCAGAAGCAGTTCAGCTGGAAGAGAACATTTCTTATGAAGAAAAACCAATTCAGATTCTTGATTTAAGGGAACAAGTATTGTGGAATAAGGTAATCCACCAGGTAAAATTTTTGTGGAGAAACCACGTGGTTGAAGAAGAAACATGGGAGTCTGAAAATTCTATGTGGGAAAGGTACCCTCACTTGTTTAATAAGTAAATAAAATTGAGAGGATGTAATTTCCAGAAGGTGGGGATATTGTAACACCCCAAGATTTTCTAAAAATAAATTGAAATGCATGAAACTTTGTTTTAATTAGGTATTTATATCAATCCTTTAAACATAATTTTCATCTTCTATGTTTTGAATTTCAAAAAACAGTCATCTATAATTGTGATCGGTAAGTTATTTGGAGTCTAATAGAACCAACTTGATCATTAGTGAATAGTAACATACCCTTATGAATAGTAATATGACCCTAATGAATAGTAAATTGTATTAATATTTTATTTTCTTAAGGCTTTAAGATAATGACATCTTGGTTATTTTTTTAATGTGACATAAAAGCAGTTATAGTTTTAAAATTGTTAATTTTTGAATAAAGTGTGATTTTATTAAAAATTAAATTAATAATATTTAGAAAATTATTTTCAAAAATAGATTTAATTTTTCAATTCCAAACGTCAATAAATGGTTAGGGTGAAATTTTTGGAATTTTCTAGAATTCTAGAATTGTTTTGATGAATAGTAAAATACGATAAAATACGATAAATGCTAAATACTTGATTTACTGCATAATAGGTGATGCAAGGATGATGTAAGACCACTTGGTTTGAACTCACATGCCATTGTTACTATTTGGGGTCACATGAATTGATACTATTCATAGTCTAGAGCAAACATATTATAATAATGATTAAAATAATGTAAAATACCTCCTCTCCTCTACTATAAATACCACCCTTATTCCCCTCTTACTCCCACACCTCTCAAGCCTTGAGCCTTAGCTATGTTCTAAACAATACTCCTCCCAAGGCTCTTCCTCATGTCCTAGAACTTTTTTTGGCCCCAAAAGGCCCAAACCAAAGGCCTTAATAAGGATCTTAAGGAGAAGATATCAAGAGGTACACATCCTCTTTCGTTTTTTTCTTTTTTTCATTTTATGTTATTATTTTTAATTTTCTTTGGCTTATGTTGGGATATGTCATTCCATATCCCCATTACCGCCCATGTTATGTAATAATTATGAGATACCCCATTTCTCTCATCAAAATATTTTATGAAATTTTAAGCGACGTCGTTAGGCTGTCGAATTTTCGTAAGGGGTTTCTCAACTTTTCTTTTATTTCGAGATTCCTTTATTTTCTTTTTCTTTCCTCACATACCCTTATCCAAGAGGCATGAATGATCCAGTATCATACATATTCTGTATTTCATAATGTTTGTGGAATACGCACCATTACATTTCTTCTCCTCTCCCACTTATTCAAGAAATTAAAACATTGTCTGTGATGTGCTGAATTACCGACATCATGGATGATGTGATTTCAATTTATTTTAATTTCTTAAAGACTTGTCATAAAACCATTTATATGGTTGAAACAGATTATAATTTATGTATTATATCTTATTTAAGGTTCTGTAATAATTTTTAACACATGTTGTTAATTTATAAAACAAAATGAGTTCTTTACAATTGAAGAATCGCCAAAATGACATAAACAAATATCAATAATGTTTTAACTTATGAATCAAACTAATGTAAGAATTAAAAATGATAAAAGGTATAATTTATGGTTATAGAAATATTTAAATACCAATCCATTCCAATTCTGGATTTTCACTTCCAATCGACAGGAATATCCATCATCAACCAATCATGGAAATCATGTAAAGAACGCACCAAAAACAATGGAAGGAACGAAATACTAACAACTAAAGGGAGAAATGATGTAATGAAATGATAATATAAGGTATTATAAACATGAATATGTTTCTATAAGATATTAATAACACTATTTTAACCATTATACTTGAGTTTTAAACAATTTTAGAGTAAGAAAACCCCGAGGTAAGGGAATTCTTAACCCGATTTCCATTCTTTGGGTTAAAATTCTACTTCATTATTTATGTGGTATTAGAATTTTTTGTGTGATGGGTTTTTTTATAATATGTTGGATTGTGGGTATATACATATTAAATCCACTCTATTAAGTCACTCTTCAATTATATTAATTTATAAGGTACTTTCCTTTTAAAATCCCCTTTTAAAATTTTGTTTTATAAAGTTCAAAAGAAATGTTTTTATGCTATTATTCATATTGTATGATTATTTTCTAGTTATTGGGAATTTTTTATGATGAATTTTGGGACCTATATATCCCTCCATTTAATTGGTTTTGTCTAATTTGGAGTTTGGTCATATGGTTACTCCAAGTGTAACTGCAATGGTTACACAAATTGTAAGGTAGCCGTGATGGTTACAAATTATAAGGTAGCTGAGAGGGTTACAAGATTATGTAAGTAATTCCCCAAGATACCTTTATGGTACTATTTATGTTTTTATGTATTGTTTGAATATTTTGGAAATATCATTTTTCACAAAGTAAGTATATATGGGTGACAAGTGTATCTGTTGAAAATGATTTCATACGTTACAAATATTTATGGACTAATGTGCTCCTTCCTTCTTTTTATATCCATTACTGAGATTTTTGTGCCCATCCCAAGTTTTTAAATGATTTTTGCATGTTATAAGGAGTTGTAATACAAATAAGGAATCCAATTTAAATGTTTTAACATTTTTCAAATAAATCATGTTTTATTTTAAAAAATTTATATTGTTCAAGAAATGAATACAGTTTTTATGGTATCCACTCTGTAATAATGTGTAGTTTTATGATTGTATTATGTCCCAATTATCTAAATATATAAAATTGAAAAGATAATTAATGTAAAAGGAAGTGAGTTATTGACTAAATTCAAGATTATGTAATGTAATAAGTCCAGGTCCTTATAATAAATGAGGCCAAGGGTATAAAAATTGATAGGTTCATTTTCGTAAAAAGACATATTTTTAATGTGATGGAGAAACTGCACAATTTGGCCATATAATTAAGAAATCCATGTATCAACCATGTAGGATCTACTGCCTCCCCAAAAACAAGTTGCATGATTTATCTCGGTCTTTGCATGATTTGAAAAATTGCGCTCAAACCATGAAAAATCACATTGTCCCAAACCTAGTTCCCCTCACACTATTAGTTGCATGGTTAAAAAAATTATGTTCCAACCATGCACCTTGGTCTGTCTCCCCCAAAAACTATAATTCATACCCCCAGCACCTGGGAACTCAAAAAGTAACCAAAATATAAATGAAAGCTCAAAATTGACATACTAATGACCAAAAGGTGTCATGCTTGGCTTGATCTTCACAACTCATAAATGGGGGATTACTGTTCATAAAAGAACCCTCAAGTGAGGGATGAAGATGGTGACTCTCAAATATATTGGACAAATCAAATTATCTAGATCAGACAACTTTCATTATTTATTTATGTTTTTTAAAAGGTTGAATAGTTCTATGTAGATTCTATCCCACGTTGATTTTCCACTCAATTGAGCATTGACATATATTACTCTATGTTCCTTCAATAGATTGATATGATTAACCCAGGGTCCACTCCCAAAAACCAAACCTCACACACCCAATATTTCACCATGTCTCCATACTTGGTGGCACCACCACTCTTCTCCTATGTTCTATTATGTGCACACTCATAGGTGCACTCCCTATGGGTGTTATGCACCCTCACTACTGCCTCATGCCTTACTATATGAGCTAGCTTCTGAGTAGTGAACCAAGATCCCATATGTGTAGTTGAGCCGTCCATCTTTCTAGATTGGAGCTAGCATATTTTTTAAATAAAGTCACACTATATAAATACTTAGTAAAAACTAAGTATAATAAACAATCCATTCTCAAATTATAATTCAAATATTCTTCATGAAAAATATAAATATATTTTTCATGGAATTCACAAATAAAATTCCTCATGCAATAATGTAATTTTACATGTCCTTCTCCAATTCCTCTTCTTTATATTCTTCTTTAATATGTTGTAAACAATGTGTCATCCTCAACACAATTGACACATGCCATTGAACTTCAGACCAGTTCAACAATCATCACATTTCAAGTAGGATCCCTCAACCATGACATCTTATTCCATTAAATAAATCCATAACAATTCTCTAAGATTCACTAATTCATCCACCAACACATATTGAATCATTGAAAAAAATTCAACACTTGATATTAACATGAATATAACCCAAATAGCATTATGTCCTTCAGATGTTTTGTGGATTCTGATGATGAAATCCATGGTGATGTTTTATCATTTCTATTCTGGTATGGTTAATGGCTGTAACATCCCCTTAGAATTATATCTCTTAGCCTTAACTTGGTGACATACTAGGCATCAAGATACATATTTTTAAATATCCTTTTTCATTTTTTCCCACCATAAATACTCTTTTATATCCCTATAAATATCCATACTTCCAAGATGAATAGAGAATGATAAACTATGAGATTTATCCCATGCCTCATTCTTCAAATATTGTATCAAAGGGACACATGCTCAGTTCCTAAACATTATCATTCCATCAAAATCATGTTTGGACTCAGGAACATTCCTCACATTCTTCAATAGTTCCACGTCTTCCTTTTGTGCCTCTTTAACCCTCATATGAATAGATGGTTGAACATTCATCTGAGAAAGATATGATTTTTCCACTTTTCACATTATTTAAAGATCCATCTTCTAAAAATCCAAAAATATTGGATATCTTTTAATCCTAATCATGTAAAAACTATCATGGTCCTTCCAAATCATAGCATCAACCACCTTGTTCTTCTTCCCATGGTGATAATTTATTGAGCAATCATGATCTTTAATCAACTCTATCTATCTTCTTTGGTGCATATTTAACTATTTTAATGTGAATATATATTTCAATATTTTATGATTAGTATATATATCACACCTTTCATCGTAAAGATAATGCCTTCATATTTTCAATGAAAAAAATATTGATTCCAACTCCAAATCATTATTTAGGTAATATTGATCATGAATTTTCAATTAGTGTGAAGCATAAACTATCACCATATCATTTTTCATGACAATACATCCCAGTCCCTTCTTTAATGCATCACTATAGATCACAAACTCTTCTCTATTGTAGGTTAGCGTGAGCATAGGTGCACTGATAAACCTTCTCTCTAGTTCCTTAAAATTTTATTCACATTTATTGGTCCAAAGGAACTTGGATCCCTTACAAGCTAAATTAGTTATTGTATTTGATATCCATGAGAAATATATTAAAAAGTGTTGGTAGTTTCTATCTAGCCTAAGAAAACTAAGGATCTCAGTCACCGTGGTTGGTCTGGTCTATTTCTTAATTAACTTCTATCATTAAAGTGTCTACCTATATA
The DNA here is from genome assembly GCA_963277665.1 of Viscum album. Lineage (NCBI taxonomy): Eukaryota > Viridiplantae > Streptophyta > Magnoliopsida > Santalales > Viscaceae > Viscum > Viscum album. The sequence continues at coordinate 1,445,069,295 of OY728128.1, forward strand.
CCCTCTCTTGAGATTATATGACCCAAGAATGAAACTTTATATATCTATAATTCACACTTGATGAATTTTTCATACAGATTGTCCTTCCTCAAGGTCCTCAACACCATCGTCAAATGATCTTTATGCTCTACCTTGTTATTGGAATATATAAGAATGTCATTTATAAATATAACCAAAAATTGATCAAGGTAATATTTAAAGACTATTAATTATATTTGTGAAGATAATAGGGTAATTGGTAAGTCCAAATCTCATTAATATAAATTCATAATGACCATACATCATATAGAATGGTGTATTGGGTATATCCTCCTGCTTGAACCCTGATTAATGGTATCTAAAATTAATTTCTATCTTTGAAAAAAATTGATCTCCTCAAAATTGATCAAATAGTTAATCAATACATGGTAGAGGATACTTTTTCTTAATAGTGATCTTGTTGTGTTCTCGATAATCAATTAAAAGCTGCATTGAACCATAGTTATTCTTAACAAAAAGAATAAGTGCACCCTATTATGACACACTAGGTCATATGAATCCCTTATCAACATTATCCTAGATTTACTTATTTAATTTTTGAAACTCAATTGGGTCCATTCTATATGGAATCTTTGAAATAGATGTAGCACCATGTATAAGTTCTATTGAAACTAAATTTCATGATTCAAGGGAATACTAGAAAAATCCCCAGGAAATGCATCAGTATATTACTGAACAATAGGAATATATTCAATTTTGAGTTTCTACACAACCATTTGAGATAAATATCCCCCATGAATAGTTTAAAAAACTAATATAATGGATTTAATTTCCATTTTAAGATCATGTTTATCATATCACCTATAGATGATCATATAATGATTTTGAATATCAAATATGACTTCCCTTCCTTGTAAATTGATATGGGATCAATATAAAGAGATCTAATCAACGCTCAAAATCACATAAAATTCCACTAAAGGAAGAATAATAATATTTCCATAGGGCGCATTATTACAAACATCAACATGAAATCCCCTAATCTGGAGTAGAGGATAAGTGTTCTTTCACCATCATGATCAACTTTAGTGATTGTCATAACATAGTCACTTCTTTGATCTAGGTGTTAGATCCTGGATTAAATAATTGACGCAGATAATATCCAAGTTCCCCATGCATAATACATTGAACTATAAGTTGTGCCTTAGGATTTACTTTATTTCTCTCTATCAAACTCTTCATTTTTCATTATAAATTAGTTGTTTTATTCCCATATTTTCCATATATAAAACATCTTCTTTTTTCTGTGAGAAATTTCCTTGGGTGATTCTTCCCACATTCTTGGAATGTAGAAAATTAAATTTTTTTATATACATGATCTTCATCACTTGAACTTTACTAAAAACCCATTTTTATCTTATCTAGTGCATTTGTAAATTCACTAAATTTTAGGTTTTTAATCATATTTAGAGATGGGTGATTAGGAATAATCATAATATTTTTCATTTCATCTTCATTTCATTCGGTTTCTCATGAGTATGGTCATTAAATTTTTTTTCACATTCATTTTTCACACGATTCTTCCTAGTTCCAACCATTGACTAAAACCAAAAATCTTAGTGTGAGTATCAAACATCAATAATCAGAATGAGAAATCATATGATTATGTAAATAATTCTTATAATGTTCTAAATAATGACACGTTCTCCCAATCCATGTATCTTTATGTTCATCCCATATCACAATGGATTATCAAAGTTTTTCATAGATTTTATCCTCTCATTCATCATAACGGTTCATAAAGAGAATGTGAATTAACCAAAGAATATCACCAAGGAGTTTCAATCTAGGTGTGCAGTCTTAGGCCCACTCATCGTGCACTAAGTGAATATCGAGTTGATACTCAAACAACACTTTTCAAGGTGTTTACCCCTAGATGCATCTATTACAAAGCCTCTTCCACTAGCTAGTATCTAGAAAAGGTTTTAATTTCTAAGAAACCATATAATTTCTACCTTACTAAAATTTAAAGAAGGTATCATATACGTAGAATTATCCCCTTGGTTTTTATCAAAATTTTCTAATCCTAATCACTAAAAATAACTAAACCATGACTAAAAATTACATATATAAATATCACATCATTTTAGATGAATATTCAATACATATCATAACAATACATGCCCCATAACCATAAAGGTTTAGTGTATTTGGAGACTAGATACATAATCATATTATTTCATGAAATATATTTAATATCTCCTACAAAGTTCTTCTCAAATATTAAACTTATTATATATACCCCACTTAAATACTTTCTTCATAACCAAGGGAAAATAGAAACATAATAAAGGGTGAGCTTGGATGCTCAGTAAGGGTAAACATATGAGATATAAATCAATGATCATATGTGAGCATAAGAAAATCATAAGGGTTTGAGAACATGATCATAACTTATGAAATTCATAGCCAATCAGTAAAAGATCTTTAATTAGAAGTCTTGGAATAAGAAGTTGTCATAATAAATTGCATAAGTAATAAGAGTTTGGAATCATCAATAATCAATCATGAACCTTAAGATCATATCATAAGTATAAGATGTAGTTTTTGATATACATGTAAGAATAGAAAATAATTTCTTTGGTAAAGGTTCAATTAAAAAACTATCATAGTGGTAAAAGTATCATAGTGGATTGGATCCACCCCCCATTTCATCATTTTATTAGTCGAGGTCGATTCCAAAGACTATCATAGTGGACAGAGTCCCTTACTAAACTAAGTTCACTTCCCATTCCATTCTATATTATCTCATGAGATATTATTATTTACCCAATGCATTAGAGAGATATATAATTTCTGGCCCACCCATAACATAATAAAACCATACAAACTACTACAAAATTGGTCTTTAACAGTGCTAAAATGGTCTTTATCAGTGCTAGAGAAGTGATGACTATCAGAGCGAGATTAAAATCCCTATGATTTTATAATCACTAAAAATCACTGATAAAGGAAAAAATTAATCAATTATTTTATTTAGGACTAATAAAGGGGAAGTTTACCAGTACTTATATAAGCACTAATAAAGGGGTATACTGCAGTGTGTTGTAATAGAACACTACAGCACTAGTGCAGTGTGTTGTAATAGCACACTACAGCACCCGAAACACCACCAGAAATCAAAAAAATAAAGTACCAATACAGAATTTAAATTAAATAAAATTTACAACACAAATATAAGAAAAAAACACTATATTATAGACATTTCAAACATTTTTTTATAAAATTACATAAGTAAAAATTATTACATACATTAAAAAACATCAATGTTCCTTTGTCTTTTGATCTTGACCCTGGCTCATGTTATTGTCAAACAAACCACCTCTTCTCGAGCCAAAGAACGCACCTGTATAAGAAAACAATCTTATATTAGTAATAATATAAAGAAAATAAATTGAAAAAAAGTTTTAATTTTAAACTAACCTTTGATTCATACCAGGAACATTGTGTATCATATTGAGTTGCAGTTGATTATTGCATGTCACACCATTTCTTCTTTGTCTTTAAGAATTATCTCTTTAAAAATCAACTAAATAAGTATGAGATAAAAATGATAATGAAATTAATTAAGTAATATAAAATAGAACGATGTTAAATCAATCTAGGATCATTTTCTCGGTTTTGGTGATGTGATGCGCATTTTAAACTAAAATGACACTTATATATTTAAAAGAGTCACTTAGAGTCATACTGGTCACACTGTGTGTCAGATTGAGGTGTGGTTGATTATTACATGTCCCAAATGACTTATGTATCACTTCCCTGAAGTATCAAAACAATCTGGATTTTTTTGTTTGACTTTTAGTACATCGTATTTATTTTTTACTAAAATGTAATTTTAAACTGAAAACACGCACTTTAAGTCATATCGGTCACATCATTTGTCAATTTGATGTGAGACTTATTCCTACATGTCCAAATTGTCTTATGAATTTTTTTCCTAAATTATAAAGACAATCTGAGCATGTTTTCTCAGTTTTTAATGAGTGACACTTTTTGAACTAAAATGTCAATTTTAAACTGATAATAGACACTCTGAGTCATATAGGGCACATCGTGTATCAGATTGAGGTTTGGATAATTCATACATTTCACAAATAACTTATGGATCGTTTTCCTAAAGTATCAAAACAATATGAATGTCTTTTCTTAGTTTTTGAGTATGTTGGTTGAGCTTTTTACTAAAATTAATGTCAATTTAAAATAAAAAGATGCACTTAGAGTCATACTGGTCACATCATGCATTGATTTTTCATGATACTAATTATTACACATATCAAATGACTTATGTATCATTTTACTAAATTATTAAAACAATCTGAATGTTTTTTCTTGGTTTTGAGTATGTCACTTGTCTTTTTTACTAAAATTTCATTTTAAACTGGAAACACGCACACATTGAGTCATATTGGTCACATCATGTGTCAGTTTGATGTGAGACTAATTAAAACATGTAAAAAATGACTAATGAATCATTTTCCAAAATTATCAAGATAATACAAGTTCATTTTCTCAGTTTTTAGTGAGTGGCACTTTTTAAACTAAAATGTCAATTTTAAACTGATAACGAACACTTTGAATCATATCAAGCACATCATGTATTAGATTGATGTTTGGATGATTTCTATACATCTAAAATGACTTATGGATAATTTTGATAAAGTATTGAAATAATATGAATGTTTTTTCTTTGTTTTGAGTATGTCAGTTGTCTTTTTTACTAAAATTAATGTCAATTTTAAATAAAAAGATGCACTTGGAGTCATTCTGGTCACAATGTGCATCGGTTTGATGTGAGACTAATTCTTACAAACCCCGAATGACTTATGGATAGTTTTCATAAAGTATAAAAATAATTAAAAAAATTCTTAGTTTTTGAGTACGTCACTCATTTTCTTTTACTAAAATGTCATTTTAAAATAGAAACATGCACTTTGAGTCAAACGAGTCACATCATGTGTCGGTATGATGTGAGACTGATTCCTACACTTCACAAATGATTTTTATAAATTATCAAGATAATACAAGTGTGTTTTCTCAGTTTTTAGTGAGTGACACTATTTGAACTAAAATGTCAATTTTAAACTGATAATGGAACTTTGAGTCATACCAGAAACATTGTATGTTAGATTGAGGTGAGGATGATTCTTACATGTCAAAAATAAATTATTGATCATTTTACTAAAGTATCAAAACAATACGAATTATTTTTATTGGTTTTGAGTATGTCAGTTTTTTTACTAAAATTAATATTAATTTTAAATAAAAATACGCACTTGGATTCATACTGGTCACACCATTCGTTGGATTGAGGTGCATCTGATTCCTACACATCTTAAATGACTTATAGATATTTTTCCTAAAGTATCAAAATAATCCAACTGTTTTTTCTTAGTTTTGAGTATGTCGGTTGTCTTTTTTATTAAAATTAATGTTAATTTTAAATAAAAAGATTCACATGGAGTCATACCGGTCACACTGTGCATCATATTGAGGTGAGGACAATTCCTACACATCCCAAATGACTTATGGATCATTTTAATTAAGTATAAAAATAATATGAATGTGTTTCCTTAGTTTTGATTATGTCACTTATCTTTTTTACTAAAATTTCATTTTAAACTAGAAACATGTACTTTGAGTCATACCAGTAACATTGTGTATTGGTTTGACATGAGACTAATTTCTACACATCAAAAATGAATTATTAATATTTTTCCTAAATTATCAAGACAATCTGATCATGTTTTCCCTTTTTTTAGTGACTGACATTTTTTGAACTAAAATGTCAATTTTAAACTGATAACGGGCACATTGAGTACATTGTGTATCAGATCAAGGTGAGGGTGATTTCTACACATCAAAAATGACTCATGGATAATTTTTCTAAAGTATCAAAACAATATGAATGTATTTTCATGATTTTGAGTATGTCAGTTTTCTTTTTTACTAAAATTAATGTCAATTTTAAATAAAAAGACGTACTTAGAGTCATGTCGGTCACACCATGTGTCGGTTTTATGTGAGACTAATTACTAAATTTCACAAATTAATTATGGATTGGTTTGATGTGAGGATGATTCATACACATCATAAATGACTTATGAGTCATTTTACTAAATTATAAAGACAATATAAGTTTGTTTTCTCAGTTTTCAATTAGTGGCACATTTTGAACTAAAATGTCAATTTTAAACTAATAAAGGCACTTTGAGTCATACCGGGAATATCATGTATCGGATTGAATTTTGGTTGATTCCTACACATAAAAAATGACTTATGGATCATTTTACTAAAGTATAAAAACAATATGAAGGAATTGTCTTGATTTTGAGTGTGTGATTTGTCTTTTTTACAAAAAGTAATGTCAATTTTAAGTAAAAAAACACACTTTGAGTCATATTGGTCACACCATGAATCATATTTAGGTACAATTGATTCCTACATGTCAAAAATGACTTATAGATATTTTTTCTAAAGTATAAAAATGATATTAATGTGTTTTCTAAGTTTTTATTATGTCACTTTTCTTTTTTACTAAAATGTCATTTTAAACAGGAAACATGCACTTTGAGTCATAATGGTCACATCATGTGTTTGTTTGACATGAGAATGGTTACTACATGTCACAAATGACTTATAAATTATTTTAATAAATTATTAAGACAATATTAGTGTGTTTTCTTAGTTTTCAGTGAGTGACACTTTTTGAACTAAAATATCAATTTTAAACTGATAATGGACACTTTGATACTAGTCACATCATGTATCATATTGAGGTGTAGATGATTACTAAACATCAAAAATGACATATGGATCATTTTCCTAAAGTATCAAAAAAATTGAATGTGTTTTATTGGTTTTGATTATTTCAGTTATCTTTTTTACTAAAATTAATGTCAATTTTATATAAAAAGATGCACTTTGAGTCATACTAGTCACACCATGAATCGGTTTTATGTGAAACTAATTCTTACACATCAAAAATTACTTATTAATCATTTTAAAAAATTATCAAGACAATATGAATTCATTTTATCATTTTTTTAATGAGTGACATTTTTTCAATTAAAATGTCAATTTTAAACTGATAATAGACACTTTGAGTTATAACGAGAACATTGGGTATTGGATTGAGGTGCAGTTGATTCCTATACATAAAAAATGACTTATGGATTGTTATCCTAAAGTATAAAAACAATATGATTGTGTTTTCTTGGTTTTGACTATGTCCGTTTCTTTATTACTAAAATTATTATCAATTTTAAATAAAAAGAAGCACTTTGAGTAATACCGGTCACACCATGTGTCAAATTGAGGTGCAGCGGATTCCTACACATCCCAAAGTCTCAAAAAACCCCTAATTTTCATTATTACCATGATTTAAATTATATTTATTTGTTAAAATTCCAAAAGGGCATATTTATTCAATCTTCTTAGCTAAAATGGTTTTTCAGCTAAGAACAATGACTCAATATACAATATTGGAAGCTCGATAAAGAAAGGAAATGAAAAGTATGGTAACAATTGCATAAATGAATATGTTATCTCTTTTTTGTCTTATTGTATATAATTCAAATAAAAATATGACATCCCAAAAGATCTCAGAAAAAAACTAAATAAGTATTAGATAAAAGTGATAAGGAAATTAACTTACAAATAATAGATAAAATGATGACAAATTTAATTAAATAAGTATTAGTAATCCACATTTTCAAGATGGTTGTATAAATTCTTGACCTATTTACCTGTTTTCATTATCTCATTTGTAGCGTATAAGTCCAATCCCTTATGAGAATAATCAACTTCAAATAAACCACCCCTACTCAAACAAAAGAATCCACCTGCATAAGAAAAAAATAATTATGTGAGTAATAATAAAAATAAATAAATTAAAAATAAATAGGAAACAATACATTCATTATATGGAAAATTATTTTACTATTAAAATTTCAATATTACTCTATGATTGAGTAGAGGTATCATTTTTTCTCTTCTTACAAAGGCAGTGTATGGAACTTGAAGGAAAGTTATAAATACCAACACTACTGGGGTGAAACATTTTTGAGGGAGAAGAAGTATGTGGAAGTTTTGGTGTAGAAAGGCATGAAAGATAGAAAAATATTCTAAAATAGATGAACTACAAAAATATGAATACCCAAAAGATTTATGAAAAAACCAAAATAAGTAATAGATAAAAATGATAGGGATATTAACTTATAAATATTAGATAAAATAATGATAAAATTAATTAAATAAGTAGTGGGAATTCACCTTTTCATGATGGTTGTATACATTCTTGAGTCATTTCATTATTTTCATTATTTTAGTTACATCCTTGAAGTCCAATCTATCACAAGCATGAGTATCTTCAAAAAAACCACCCCAACACTAATAAAAGAATCCACATGTATAATAAAACAATTATTATGTGATTAATAATAAAAATAAATTAATTAATCATAAATATGAAATAATAAATTAATTCTATAGATAATGATTTTACTATGAAAATATCAAGATTACCTCTATGATTGAGTAGAGGCAATATTGTTTCTCTTTCAGAAAAGGTAGTGGAGGGAACATGAAGGAAAGTGATGAATGGAAACACTGTAGGGATGAAAAGGTTTTGAGGGAGAAGAAGTCTGTGGAAGTTTTGGTTTAGAAATGTATGAAATATGGACAAAAATATTCTAAAATAAATGAACTCTATAAGGCATAATGAAAATTAAATTGACATTTCATTATATAAATTTTCAATAAAATATACAAAGTATATCATAACATTACCTTTACATCTTCTCAAAGGGTTTCCTTCATTATAGTATGTTCTTCCACAATATTGGAAGTATCATCATGTGCAGAATACATTATCTACATGAGTAGTCAAACATTTAATTTAGATTATGTTAATATAGTAGAGAAAAAATAATATTATAAGGAAAAACGTAGTATATTAAGAAACACATTTAACTTCTCATTTAACTCTCTTTATTTTTTTAAAGGTTTTATGGATTTGGATTATCTATCATGAATCCAAATCCCCTCTTTGTTTTTCTCTCTAACGTAAAATAAATTGTCTATATTATGACTGGATTGAACTAATTGTGATCTCCTAATGAAAGGGTCATACTTGATTAAATTTTCATCTCATCTGGCATTTGTTTTAGTTTTCATCGGTAAAATCAACCAATTGTTGTTTGTTGGATCTGAGACATAAAATACGTTCACTTCTTGTGATTCCATTATGAACAGCACATCTTTTTCCACTTCTATACTAAAATTCACCTTCACAAAGTCCATTTCATCAACTTTCACTACAATCCTATTGTTAACCCATTTGTAATGGAAAATAGGCACTTGAAATGTTGTATAATACAACTCATATATATGTTCGATAATGTCAAAATATGACATATTTTCATAAATTTGATTTCTATCCTTGGAACCATATATGTGAATCACTTCTTCCATAAATGTAACACCACTTTTTTACATCGTACTGCAGTCATCATGTTCTTTTATATAGAACGTATAATCAATGATTACAAAACCAGTGTAAGATATAACATTTTCATTTGATCCCCTAGCTATCCATAGAATTCATTCAGCAATTAAATTTATATTTTTAGATAACTCCTTATAAATTTGATCTCAGAACTATCCTATATACTATTGATTATACGTATTTGATATCCATCCTTTAACCCTTAATGGATTCAAATATATAATAATTTCTATGTGGTATTCAATGTATAGATCAACATATTCAATATTATGTAAAATGTAAAGGTGTGATTTATCTCACTCTATCAGGGTAATTATAACAATATCTCTTCTATAAATCCCTTCTCCCATAAGGAATCTTCTATGACAAGACTTCAGGAGACCATTATTGTTAACATCTGGTATGTAATCAGTACAGAATTCAACAACTTCTTTAAAATCATATTTTTCTGCAATACAACCTTCTAGCCAACTTTGATTCTTCGCATACCCTTTCAAAATATTCATATACCATTAAATGGGGTACATCTATCTATAATGGACAGGACCACATGTTTGAACCTCTCTATTCAAGTGAAGGTGGACCATTATATCAAAGAATGATGGTGGGAAGAATATATTTAATTCAAATAATATGACTATAACCTCCTTATTCATGATTGGAAACTTCATTGGGTCTATAACTTTATTGAATATGGATTTGAAAAAGAATAAGATTCTAGTTAATGTATTCTATACATTTTAGTCAGAATGAAAAAAAAAACAGGAATCAAATATTGCATCAAAAAATGATACCCATGTGATTTTAGTCCTTGTAACTTCAAATTAGTCATGGACACGACATTCTTGATATTTGATAAATACCCCTCTAGAAATTTTACACTATTAAGGAAAAGGAAAAATTAAAATGTTTCCTTTCTGGATAGAGTGTAAGATACTTAAGGAAGAAAAGTATTCCCTCTACCGTTCACTAATTCCAACTCTTCCCTCACCCTCTTTTCAATCATGTCCAACTTAGTCTTGATGCCATCTTGTTTTTTATTTTTCCAGGAACATTTTGTAGAGATCCAATAACACTATCAAATACATTTTTTCTACATGAAAGACATCAAGAAAATGTCTGACATACAAACAATTACAATACAGTTATTCAAAAAAAATTGATCTCTTCTTCTAACATGATTTCATAAGGTTTTTAGAAAATGGTTTAATAAAAATAGTGTCAATATCTTTTACTTTATCAAACATTTGATGACCTGTTATTGGATATGGTGTTGTACCTTGTTTGATATTCCCATAAAATGTTGTCCTCCAAGATTGGTATTTATGTCATTGAGTTAAAAAATGATTTCCTAAAAACATAGTATTTGAGGAATGTTTCAACCAAACTAAGTGTATGCATTCTTTACAAATGGCACACCCCAACATTCCTTTAATGTTAGAGCATGATAAATTTCCATAAGCAAAAAATTCATTTATCATAACATACAACATGGAACTCAATGTGAATTCTTCACTTATATGAGCATCATACATTGTAACACCTTTATCCCGCATCAATTTCATATCTTTGATCAATGGAGCCAAATAGACATTAATATCATTATCGGGTTGCTTTGGTCTAGATATAAGTAGTGATAACATAATGTATTTGTGATTAATGCATAACCATGGGGGAATGTTATAATTTACCAACATGATGGGTCATGCACTATGAATACTACTCTGTACACTAAAATAATGTTCTCTATTTATAGATAATGCAAGATGAAAGTTTCTTATCTCATTTCTAAATTCAGGATACTTGTAATCAGTTTTCTTCCATTGAGGAGAATCTATTAGATGATGTAGGTTCCCATATTTAATTATTATATATGAATTTCATGTCAATTGTCTCACAGTTTCCTGAAATCCATGTAGTCTTCTAAATCATAGAATAATGGGAAAGTACCATACATATTTTAAAGTACTTGATTCATTTTTCTTATATTGATCCACACCACACTTATGGAATTTTTTTAGTGATTCATGGTCCTTTTGAAATAATATGCAATCATATTTACAAGAATTTATTTTTTAGATATCATTCCCATTAAACATAGAATTCGTTTAGCATCATATGTTTGACATGGTAGTTCATTTTCTTCTAGTATAATATCATTTAGGAGACCAAGTAGTTCTATAAAGTTGGTGTCACTCTATCTGCTTCCAGCTTTCAAATTATATAAATTCAATATAGATGAAAATGTTGCGTGTTTAGTAAAACTGGTATACAGTAGTCTCTTATCACAGCTATTTAACTTCTAAAACATCTTTGTACAATAACAAAGGTCATCTATAATTTCCATTTTCATTTCTTCCATGCGATATCCATTATCATTTAGATTTGTATTCATATCAAATGATCCATAAATCGCAATATCATCCCAGTAGTTGTGTATTCTCCATTTTTTCACATGTTTAGTCTAAAATTTATAGCTATGATCTATTCTATGACAAATCAAATGTTCTTATAACTCTTCTGGACTAATTTTTCATGAATAAAAACAATGTAAACATAGAAAAATTATTTGAGAAGGGTCGTAATCATGCTCTATTACAAACTTGGTGAAATATTTAACTCCATCTTCATACTCTTTTGTCAAACGATTAGAGTGTATCTATTTTTGACTCATATCCATCCTATTGGGTTCATAAAATATTCATTACGTACAAAAAATAAATAAATACACATAAGATATTCATTATCAAAGGTGAAAGTTATAAATGATTTTAATAAAGGAGCCCCAACATTTGATTGTTTAAAATAATTTCAGTATGCTTTGAATAAAATGGGTAATTGAATTTAAGGGAATAATTACTTCACTATGGTAGGTGTTATCCTCTAAATTCATCCAAAGGTGAAATTTATAGACAAATTTCATCCTCATCAACTTCATATCCCAAAAGTTATTATTTCATTTTGTTGTTTGAGACTCATTCTCCATCTCTTGTGGACATGCACCTATGTTTATTGAAATACTATAAGCATTAGTCATCCATGGGATGACTACTGCTTAGAGTAGTTCAAGAAATATAAAAGAGATGGTGGATGAGTCTCAAGAAAAAAAATTCAATAATAATTATTCGAGAGATGAAGCTGATGATGATGGAAGTTGTACTACATTGTGTTCTCTAAAAGGGGTAATGCCTCCCATTTGTGAGAATTACACCATTGGAGCTAGTTATTAACTCATGTCCTATTAAAGGTGGATTTTTTGGGAATACATGTTATTTTCTATGATTCAAGGGGGCCTGATGGGGGAATGTTATGATATATAAATACTTGGGGCCTTTATGAATTCTATATTTATAGGGGAAATCCCATTTTTAATACTTTAAATCCTATAACTAAGATTATTCCTACCTCTATTAAAATGATCCATCAAGTCTTTATTAAATCCCCTAAATAAATTAAAATATAATATAGGAAATTAAGAATTAATAAGAAATCCAAATATGATAAACAATAATAATAAACTCTCATTTCATCAACTAGAAGATATAAAAATGTGTTGATAAAATATTTTAATAAATAAAGAGTTACTTCATATACATGGATGGTAATTAGAGATTCCTATGGGTGGAACTAATACATGTAGACCTAAAATGATGAATACCTAGAAATATTTTCTAATAATTATTCCAACATATATAGAATTTTATAACCTCCATTATATTTTTTGGAACAAGTGATGTAACAATATAAGAAATTATTACATTTAATATTAATGGTATATCAAATATCATTAATCTCCATAACTTCTCTTAATAAATATTTTCACATTAATAACTAAAATTTTATTGAATGAAGATACTTATAGACTCTAAAAATATTATAGGGTTCTTGAATAAGCATCTTTATAACCATACTCATGAAGAATAATATATAATAATAAAATGAAACATTAGTCAAAAAAATAAATAAATCAATACAACCAAATAAAAAATATAAAAAATTGGTCACATAATAATGGATCAATATTAAATGTGGAGTAATTAAAAAATAATATTCATGTAAACAATAGTAAATAAAGCATATGTAATCTTGGGAAATTCCAAAATATCTCGTGAGGTGACTTTGGACATACTTGGGTTGGATCCACCTATAATCATGATGATGAGTTCCTATGTTTATAACCTACTACAGACCCACAACTAGCCTACCTTATTATACTCCCATATAGACTTTGATATAAGTGGGGACCCATACAATCTAATTGGGACTACATTGTAACTATCTCTCAATCATCACTAAGATGCATATGATCCCTATTATAATAGTAATGGGGTGTATGTTCATCTTTTTAGAAAACATATCAATTGACAATCAACAAAATCCAAACATGTCTATTCAAACATCCTTCCAACACCCATCAATACGATCTTTTTATTTAAAATAAAAAAACCTTACCTCATCAAAACAAATATAGACAACTTCCATAGATGGGGATAACTTTTTATAAAAACCATTTCATGGTACCAAAAAGGTCATAACACTTGATACTACTACTAATTTTCAACAAAAAACGTATTTCTTTCTATATTATTCAAAATAAAAAAGTGAGAATCAAAGTAATTTTAAAAATTTCAAAACATGTCCCAAAGTCATAATTTTAAAAAATAGACATTAATAGTGTAACGCCCCAAGGATTTACAAATAAATCTAATATAAAATTTAATTCACCCAACACTAAGTCTCATAAAAATAACACTTTTTTATTATAATTATTTAAATAAGATAGTTATAACCTGGATGTTAAACATAGTAATTTGAATAGTAATAACTACTATTAAATTTTATATATACTGGTTTCACATAAATGAAGCATATTTATAATTAAATGTATAATTTTTGGTAAAATCAACATCATTTTTGAATTTGGAATGTCAAAATTAATTTAGGGTGAATTTTTAGTATTTTTTTGAGAAGTTTTATTTTTTTATGAATAGTGAAAATACTGCATTGTAGTTAGAAACTATGTTTTTAGTTTAAATAATTAAAATTGATTCTTAATGTCACAATATATCAATTATCCATATATTAATCCAATTTATATCATTGGAATTATTTTTTATATTGAAGATTAGATAGAAAAACCTATTGAACTTTTGAAAATTCTTTTACATGTCTTCTTACCCCACTTTCAGGATTAGCATTAAACATAATTTTTCCACTTTTGTGATTTTAATTTTGAAAAACGAACATACACCTTTGCAGTCAGTAATATTTTTAGATTATAATAGGATCAACTTAATTTTTTAGTGAATAGTAACTTGACCCTTAAAGATAATAATGTTACCCTTATGAATAGTAATGTTACCCTTATGAATAGTAATATGACTCTTATGAATAGTAACTTCACCCATGAAAGTATAAATAAAATTTAGGCACCTTATAAATGAAATAGAATATTTTAAAAATAATAATAATAAAGTGTTGGTTTTTTTGTGAGTAATAAATATTTAATTAAAATTTTATAATTAATAAATTTATTTAAAAGAAAATTTATTTTCATAAAATTTATTTTTAAATAAATATTTTTTCCTATGATTTTAGGATAATTTTATGATACCTTCATTAATATTTTAGAGTGTTATAAAATTAGTTTGAAATTTAAAATCTGTATTTTTCAAGTAAATAATGATTTTATTTAAAAATTATATTTCTCATATTTAGAAAATTATTTTGATAAAATGGAGTCTATTTTTGAATTCTACATGTCAAAAAATGGTTATAGTGATTTTTTGGGATTTTTATAAAATACTTGAATTTTTGTGAATAGAAAAATATGATAATTTACGATAAATGCTAAATACATGATTTATTGAGTCATTGGTGATGTATGGATGATGTAATCACACTTTTTTTGAACTCACATGCACTTACTACTATTTTTGGTCATAATAATCAACATTATTTCTTGTTTTGAGTAAAATAATAAAATAATGAATAAAATATTAAAAAATTACCCCTCTCCTCCACTATAAAAACACCCCACTCCCTCTTCTCCTCACTCCTCTAAGCCTTGAGGATTGTCAAATTTCTTTACAAATCCTCTTTCCTTGTCTATCCCCACATCCATAAGCTCTTGGTCTTACCAAAATACCAAAAACTTGTTTCCCTAAAGAGGTTCTCGAGAAGGATAATTCAAGAGATAAACCCTCTTCCTTTTTCTTTTAATTTCATTTTTAATTTATTCTCTTTTCTTATCTTCTCCAAGCATCCTATATCCAAATTATCATGATAACTCCATTATCATATCTATATTTTAATGATATCATGTTAATGTAATATTCTTCCTCAAACTAATATCTCTCTCTCTTTTATTTTAAAAAATGAAATCATCATCCGACAGGTGCCGATTTACAACCTTCATGGGTGACGAACATTCATTCTTCAATTTCTCTTTCAAGTATGGTCATGAAACCATTTTTATATTTGAACCAGATGATAAAATATTTATTATGTCTTATTTAATGTTCTATAACCAATATATATACCTAATACTAATTCATACGACAAAACTAGTTCGTGATGATCGAAATATTGCTCTAATGATCTAAACAATTATCACTAATGTTTTATCTAATAACTAATCCTAATACTATATAATTAAATATATTATATAATAATTTAATCTTATTTATTTTCATTAGTATCATATAAAATCAATTATATATAATTATATCCATTCCACGTGAACTCCATTACTTATAAACAAGCGAACTAATCATGAAAATCAAGAAAATGAATGCTTTGGAACTATGAAATTAAACTCTATAACTCATCAAAAAGGCCATAAATTAACTTCATAAAATTATAATAAATCAAATAAATATATATAAGGTTATGAATTAATTTATTAATTTATTTAATTTTATTATCCATCACATTAAGGTCAAGTGTAGAACTTATTCATACATAAGGTTTGGGTTTCCTCATCTCACTTCCATTTTTGTGAGATATTCCTTATTCACAACTATTTCTTGTGTATGGTACCCATTGATGTATCATATCATGAATATATTTATTTTAATGGTACTCAATATATCATTTTATGATTATTTATTTTGGTGCATATGATTAAATTGATTACAAAGTGGTAAGCGTTTTCTACCTGAACCTCCATTTCCTTTCAGGTTACTATTTTCTCTCTTTACCCCAATTAAATTCCTAATTATTCTTATTTAATTCCCATAAATTCTGTTTGAATTTTATATATATATTAACCAATCATAATCCTTCATTATTTTATGTGTATTTATATGTTTTAAAATAATTTTTCTCAAATTCTTCTCGATAAACTAGCCCGATTCAAGGGAACTTCTCGAATTCTTATCTATTTTCAAGTGCACTCTATAATATTTTTTAAGAAATAATTATATTTAAAAAATCACAAATTTTATCATGAAAAACTATCTTGGTTCATTTCTGGTTTTATGAAAACAAACATGTCTTTCTGCTTTAAAATCTTTTTAATATTTTCCTTATATTGCACTAAAATGTTTTATTTCTAAAGTTTCTTAAAAACTCTTTTTACATGATTTCACTTTAGTGGGACATAATTTATATCTCAAATATAATTTCAATGTCCTTAAATTTTATTTTCTAGGATATACATGTTTAAAATATTATTTTATTACAAATAAAAATGATTTTCCAAAGGAACTCTTCTTTCCAAAGTAAAAAGGGTTTTTCTCATCTCACTTTTACTTCGGTGAGATATGTGCTTTGTTAACTAATTATAACTTGTATGTTGTGTATGTACTTCCATTTGATATATCATATCAAGAGTCTCCTTATTCTCATGATATTATAAGGGATTATTATTTAAATTTTTCAATGTGGTATGGGACACTTTGGAATGTTTGAAGAATACTTCCTCAAGAAATTTTCAATGGTCTCATTTAAAAGTATCTTCATCTATTTAAAAATCATTTGTTGAATATTGTACTTCATTGAGTTTTATCTATTATAATATCATATACCATATGTTTTTTAAAGGTTGATGATTAGTTTGACTATGGATGTGCTAATTTGATATCATTCATGGGTTATAGTTAAGGTATTTACATTTCATATGCTAGATTTTCAATACGAATGTTTATGTTGTATATGTATCACCTTTTTCATATGAGGAATGTATTGGAATTACTAAGTGATGTGTGGGGCCTTATATAGCCCCTCGATTCATCGATAGGTCTCATGAGACAAATTAGTTTGGGTTTTTACCCGTTTATGTATGGTCTTGGAATGAGGCCTTGACGGTATGGTTATGATGTCCCGCATTATGCATTACCTCATTATAAAACTTGTAATTGATAGTCCATGCTATTATTCGACTAGTAGAATATACATGGTTATGTTTTATTATGGTATTATTCATTTACATTTCATTCATGCCATATTATACTCAAGTATATTTTTAAAGGCATGTGTTTTTAGTTATTCACCATGCTTAGTGTTTATGTTTTTGATAACTTTTGTTGTATTACTTACCCTTACTGAGCATCTAAGCTAACCCCTTTATTATGTTTCCTTTACCTAGGTTATAAAGAATAAAACTTTGAATAATCTTTTAAGGATGTAGTTTATTTCATTTTATTACGTGTCATGTTTTATTTTATTTTCCCAATGTATTATGGTTATCATGAATGTAATCTATTTTTCCAAGACTGCTAAATTGATCAGCCCTTCGGGATTTCATTACTTGTAGTCATTCCAATGTAATAAATTAATTCACTGACTTAAAGATTCTGGGGTTGGGGTGTTATAATTATTATCAAATTAATTTTATCAGTAACCTTGTAAACTAGATTTAGAAAACATAGATTAGAGAATGTAACCCTAAGATAGAATTTGAGGATAAGTATAGAAGAACATCCTATAATTTTGGTAAGGTGGAAATTATGTGAGTCTTCCATAAAATACATCCATATATGGATACTTCAAGTGGAATTTGTTCTAGAATATATGTACCTATGGGTAATAACTCTGATGAGGTGTTTTAGGCATGACTTAGGGTAACCTAGTACATGACAACGGGCCTTATTGCACACTTGGTTTGACACTCCCAGGGGATATGTTTAGGATAATTCAAATTTTCTTTACAAACCATTATTATGGATTTGAATATATAATGAAAATTAATAATCTAGGTTAAACCTATTGTTTTTTAGATTGAAAATAAGGTGTTGTGATATTCTATAAATGATTATATGTTTTTCTCACTATGAATGTTATTTCTCACACTATGATTTCTAGTTTTAGTCGATGGATGGAACCTGAAGGATTCATGTTAACATTGAACATTATGGACAAGCTAGTGATGATGAGAAACCAAATGGGATGTTTATAAGAGTAAAAGATATTGTGTTCATGACTAATCAGTTTTCCTAAAATATTATTAACAACATATACCTTAACCAACACATGAACCCACCAAAGAAGAGAAGAATAGATTTTTCTAAGAGCTCTAGTGGTGGAGGGAATAGAGAAAAGAAAGCTCAATTTCCATCATACATGAAATGTAGAAGGAGAAACCCAGGAAAGTGTCTCAATAGAATGGAGAAATGCTTTATGTGTAGGAAATAAGAATATAAAAAAGAATTATCGTGGAAAAATAGAGTACGATGAAAGGAAATAAAACTGATCCTAAGAATTCATTTTTAGTTATTTTCCTTACATTTAAGGTACTTGGGAATTACTTGAGACGATTCCCTATTCTATAGTATATCCCCTAGACTAAGGAAGGCCCTATGTGGAAATAAATGTATGATGTATTTATGTATTGAGGTTTTATTGAAAATCCTAGTTAAAATAATGTTTAGTGATTGAACTTATTTCAATAACGTCCATCATATTAATTTTGTAGGTTATATGGTATTAGAAAAAGGACAACCCATATGTCGGGTGACAACCCTCCACGTTCAACAAGGCCAGAGAGTTTGAACCCACAACTGAAGGGATGCAAGGGTACATCGCTTACCACTAGCCTATGTAAGGTCCGAGTTATCATGACTTTTTAGTTAAAACATATAATGGATAAATGTTATTTTGATTTTAATGACTTTTTTTCTCAAATAGATAAGTTTGGGATTGGAAAATGATTTTGTGGATAAGTGATTAATGTTATTTCGGAAGACGTTCACAATTTTTAGAATCCTATAAGAATTTGGTAAATATAATATTTTTATGAATAAATATTTAATTTTATTTTGGAGTCAAATATGATTTTATTGTGGACATATGGTGATCCAGGTTATTTATAGAAATAGATAGAATATCTCTAGAGATTATGTGATAGGGACAATTAAATCTTTTTTATAAGAGATTAAGAGTTATCGATGTCATTTGAAAGACTATATGAACAAATCCTTTTAATTTTTGGGTTATAGTTTAGAAAATATTTTTTAAAAGAATGATAGTAATTTTCAAAATTATTTATTATTGAACTTTGAGTTTTACATTTGAATTTTTGAGATTAAAGTTGTTTTCATCATATAACGTTTTATTATTTTTAGGGAATTATATTATCTTATCCTAACCATTTTGGATTTGGTTAATTTATAAATAAAATAGGAATCGATAATTATAATTTCGTGGGATTTGTGATCTATATAAGTTAATTAAAATTATTTAGGCATGAAAAATTCATCTTGAACGTTCATTTCTAGGTATAAGGAATGAAGTGAAATTAGATCAAATCACAACCAAAGGAATATATTATTCTTATAACGTGGAAAGTAACCAAGTAAGTTTGATTTATCAAGTGCTTATCTAGATAGTAAAATAATCCCTCAATTTTGGGAAAAATATTTTGTAAAAAAATGTTATCTCTATAGTTTTCTTTCTAATAAATAAATGTTCTTTTAACTGATTACAAGATTTATAGATTTTGATAGTTAAAGTTCTAATGAACATGTTCTCTATAACTCTCCATCATAACATAATGGTTAGATTATTCTTCCATGTACATTTTTTCACTTCACACTAATGTTATCCTATTTGAATGCGTAGTTTTGCAGTAACTTATGCATGTCCCTTTCCCTCTTATTATGAGGATATTTTATTAACCTTATTTCTGATGTGGAATACCCACAAGGGAATTTTCAAGTATCAACCTTTAACTTTTGAAGTGCAATTTCAAATTGTGAGGAAATAATTTATTGAAGGAGGGGGGAATGTAATACCCCAAGGGTTTACAAATAAATCTAATATAGAATTTAATGCACCTAACACTGATTCCCATCAAAACAACACTTTGTTATTATAATTATTTAAACAAGATAGTTATAACCTAGATGTTAAACATGGTAATTTGAATGGTAATAACTATAATTAAATTTTATTTATAATGGTTTTACATAAATGAAACATATTTATAATTAAATGTATAATTATTGGTAAAATAAACATCATTTTTGAAATTAGAATGTTAAAATTAATTTATGGTAAATTTTTAGTATTTTTCTAAGAAGTTTCATTTTTTTATAAATAGTGAAAAATAATGCATTGTAGTTAAAAAATGTTTTTTTAGTTTAAATAATTATAATTGATTCTTAATTTCACAATATATCAATTATACATATATTAATCCAATTTAGATCATTGAAATCATTTTTATATTGAAAATTAGATATAAAACCTGATTGAACTTTTGAACGTTCTTTTACCCGCCTTCTTACCACACTTCCAGGATTAGCCTTAAATGTAATTTTTCCACTTTTGTGATTTGAATTTTTAAAAACATACATATAGTGTTGCAATCTATAATATTTTTAGTGTCTAATAGGATCAACTTAATTTTTTGGTGAATAGTAACTTTACCTTTAAAAATAGTATTATTACCCTTATGAATAGTAATGTTACCCTTCTGAATAGTAATATGACCCTTATAAATAGTAACCTCACCCATGAAAGTATAAATAAAATTTATATACTGTATAAATGAAATAGAATATTTAAAAATAATAATTAAGTGTTGGTATTTTTTGTGAGTAATAAATATTTAATTACAATTTTATAATTAATAAATTAATTTAAAAGAAAATTAATTTTCATAAAATTTATTCCTAAATAAATATTTTTTTGTCTTGTGATTTTAGGATAATTTTATGAGACCTTTATTAGTTTTTCAAAGTGTTATAAAATTAGTTTTAAATTTAAAATCTGTATTTTTCAAGTAAATAATGATTTTATTTAAAAATTAAATTTCACATATTTGGAAAATTATTTTGATAAAACGGAGTCCATTTTTGAATTTTTCATGTCTAAAAATGGTTATGGTGATTTTTTTTGATTTTTCTAAAATGCTTGAATTTTTTGTGAATAGTAAAATATGATAATTTATGATAAATGCTAAATACATGATTTATTGAGTCATAGGTGATGTTTGGATGATGTAATAACACATTGTTTGAACACACATTAACTTATTACTATTTTTAGTCATATGAATCAACTTTCTTTCTTGTATTGAGCAAAATAATACAATAATGAATAAGATATTCAAAAATCACCATTCTCCTCCACTATAAAAACCACCCCTCACTACCTCTTCTCCTCGCTCCTCCAAGCCTTGAAGCTTGTCAAAGTTCTGCCCAAATCCTATTCCCTACTCTCTCCCTGCATCCAAGAGCTCTTGTTCAAACCAAAATACCAAAACCCCTTTCCCTAAGGAGGTTCTCAAGGAGGATAATTCAAGAGGTAAACCCTCTTCCTTTTTCTTTTAATTTCATTTTCAATTTATTCTCTTTTCTTATCTTATCCTAAAATATTCTATAAAAATTATCATGATAACTCTAGTATCATATATATATTGTAATTATATCATTTTAATGGAATATCCTTCCTCAAACTACTATCTTTCTCTCTCTTTTATTTAAAAAAATGAAATCATCGTCCGGGAGGTGTTGATTTACAACCTTCGTGGACGATGAACCTTCATTATTAAATTTCTCCTTTAAGTCTGGTCATGAAACCATTTTTATGTTTGAACCAGATTATAAAATATTTATTATGTATTATTTAATGTTCCAAACCATTATATATACCAAATACTTATTCATACTACAAAACTAGTTCATGATGAATGAAATACCACTGTAATAATCTAAACAATTATCACTAATGTTTTCTCTAATAACTCATCATAATAACATATAAATAAATGAATTATATAACCATTTAATATTATTTATTTTCATTAGTATCATATAAAATCAATTCTGGATAATTATATTCATTCCACATGAACTCCATTGCTTATAAACAAGCGAACCGATCATGAAAACCAAGAAAACGAATGCTCTGGAATGATGAAATTAAACTCTATAACTCATAAAAAAGAACATAAATGAACTTAATAAAAATATAATAAATAAAATAAATATATAAAAGGTTCTTGTTTAATTTATTAATGTATTTAATTTTATTATCAAGTATATTAAGGTCAAGTGCAGAACTCATTCGTACATAAGGTAGGGGTTTCCTCATCTCACTTCCATTTTTGTGAGATATTATTTACTCACCACTATTTATTATGTATGGTTTAAATTTATGTATCATATAATGAATATATTTATTTTCATGGTACTCAATTTATCATTTTATGATTGTTAATTTTGGTGCATATGATTCAATTGATTACAAAGTGGTAAGTGTTTTCTACCTGAACATCCATTTTCTTTTGGGTTACTATTTTTCTCTCTTTACCCCAATGAAATTCCTAATTAATATTATGTACTTATCATAAATTATATGTGAATGTTCTATATATATTTAACAATCATAATCCTTCTTTATTTTATGGTGAGTTGCATGTTTAAAAAGGATCTTTCTCAAATTCTTCCTGATAAACTAGCCCGATTCAAGGGAAATTCTCAAATTCTTACCTATTTTGAAGTGAAATTTATAATATATTTTAAGATATAATTATATTTATAAAATAACACATTTTATCATGAAAAAATATCTTGGTTAATTTATAGTTTTATGAAAAACAAACATTCCTTTCAACTTTAAAATCTTTTTAATATTTTCCTTAAACCGCACTAAAATGTTTTATTTCTAAAGTTTCTTAAAAACTCTGTTTACATGATTTCACTTTAGTGGGAAATAATTTTTGCCTAAAATATAATTTCAATGTCCTTAACTTTTATTTTCTGGGATATACATGTTTAAAATCTGATTCTATGACAAATAAAAATGATTTTCCAAAAGAACTCTTCTTTCCAAAGCAAAAGGGCTTTTCTCGTCTCACTTTTACTTCTATGAGATATGTGATTTTTTTGCCACTTATTCATTATCTATGGTGTATGTACTTCCCTTTGATATATGATATCAAGATTCTCCTTATTTTTATTATTTCCTAAGGTATTATTATTTGAACGTTTTAATGTGGTATGGGACACTTTGGAATGTTTAAAGAATATTTCCTCAAGAAATCTTCAATGGTCTCGTTTAAAAGTATCTTCATCTATGTCAAAATCCTTTATTTAATCTTATACTTCATTGAGTTTTATCTCTTATAATATCATCTACTATTTTTTTTAAGGTTTTATGATTAGTTTTACTATGTATATGCTAATTTGATACCATTCATGTGTTATAGTTAAAGTATTCACATTTCGTATGTTAGTTTTTAAATATGAATGTTTATGTTCTCTATGTATCACCTTTTTCATATTAGGAATGTATTGGACTTAGTAAGTGAATATAGGGGCCCTCTATAGCCCCTAGATGCATCAGTAGGTCTCATGAGATAAACTATTTTGGGTTTTACCCATTTATTTATGGTCTTGGAACGAGTCCTTAATGGTATGGTTATGATGTCCCGCATTATGCATTACCTCATTATGAAACTAGTAATTGATAGTCCATGTAATTATTCGACTGGTAGAATATCCATGGTTATGTTTTATTATGGAATTATTCATTTAGTTTTTATTCCTTTCATATTATGCTCAAGTATATTTTTAAAGGCATGTGTTTTTAGTTATTCAATGTTTATAGTGTTCATGTTTTTGATAACTTCTGTCGTATTAATTACCCTTACTGAGCATCTAAGATTGCCCCATTCTTATTTTTCCTTTCCCTGGGTTATGAAGAAGAAAAATTTGAATAAGATTTCAAGGATTCTGTTTATTTTATTTTATTATGTATCATGTTTTATTTTCTTTTCCCAATGTATTATAGTTATCATGAATGTTATTTGGTTTTCCAAGACTACAAAACTGATCGTTCCTTCAGGATTTTATTCCTTGTAATCATTCCAATGTAATAAATTAATGCACCAACTCCGAGATTCTAGGGTCAGGGCATTACAAATAGCCTCTCTTGGAATTCATTTTTAAAACCAATAAAAAATTTATTGTCTACTTTATTGAATAAATCCTATATATATTTCATATGACTACATACTTACATATATACATGAAATAATGTGTTCATATATATATGTGTGTGTATGTGTGTGTAGATTTCAAAATGAATATATATATATATATATATGGATGCTCATATAAGATATTAAGAAAAATAAAGAGATAAAATTCAGGGAAATCAACCTAAAATAAAAATCTCAATGCAATAGCACTAAATATTCAAAATAGAAAAATCCAAAAAAAATGCACCTAAAATTCAAGAAATCATTACATGAAATTCATTTCGATTTATTAAAAAAACCATGGGTGGTATTTTAACAGACACTTTGTGTGCATTATTTCTATGGAATTAAGTTCAAAACATTTAAACTCTATACGCTACAAGGATGAAATCGATGCATGGAATTCTTAATATGCTACAAGGTAGTAATAAAATCCCTTAAAAGGTCAATAAAAACCCAAAATCATAGAAACTCCTAATTAGAAATTCATTATAGAAGGGAAGTTAGTGATGGATAATTAATAGAAAGATATAATAATTAAAAAACACAAATAGATATTTCCAAATAAGAAATCAACGAGTGAGGAGGAGGAGGAAGTAACATACCCTGGATTGAAGCTTTGAATCATCCAATAGAAATTAAAGATATCTCCAAACCTGGAATTAATTTGACACTTGAATCATTTCATTCTTGGATTCTAGCCTTGGAATTGTTGAAGCCTTGATTTGATCCATGATTCGAGCTTGGATTCGACGAGGAGGAGTTCCAGAAACTGGTGGCTTTCGCAGAAAGCATTGGATATCATGACTGGTTTGTGATTAGTTAGGGTTCTTTAAATAGATCAGAACACTTTTATCAGTGATTTTTTAGCACTTATAAAGGATTTTTAATTATAATTATAAATAAAAAAATTTCTAAATATATTTATATAATTATATATATAATAATAAATATATATAAATATAAATATAGTAAATTTATTCATTATTTATGTCACGAACCGCCTTCACCAAAAGGATAGAAAGGTTAGCAGATTGGCAAGACCTTCCTTCTTTAAGTTGAAGGAGAGATAATGACCCCCGAAACTCGCCTTCTATAGGTCCCGGAGTGGCAACTAGCACCAAGGGTATGTAAAATTACACACAAATGGAAGGCATTACCCCTTTTTGTTTTATAGGATCGGGAGATAAGATGATGAAACCCAACAACACCACAACTAAAAGAAAAGTAAATCCAAAAGTAAACCATTCCCACATGCATGTTCCAAAAGTAAAAGCCACAAAGTACAAAAGTGACTAAAAGGGTAATTACCAAGGAAAGGAAAACAGCAACTGCAACTGCCCCAAAGGTCCGAGCTAGTAAGGTCCCGCGTGATCCCTGAAGTCCTCCTGGAGACCTGAAAGAAGTTTTATATACGTATGGTGAGCATACAAGTACACTCAGTATGGAAAACCAAAGGCTCTCGTGCACATGTGGGGGAATGTACTAAAGTCTCGTGAGAAGTAGACAACCAACACTATCAAGGAGTTCACCCATCCCACTCACCGGCTACACTCACCAAATAACGCAAGTCAAGTAATATATATAATAAGAGCACATCGATGTTTGGGTACCCCGCACCACTTTCCAACTGGTTATTGAAGACATCCTACGCATCGGACCAATCCTGCCATTCTCACCGCAGTCCCACTGCCACACCCGCCCGCACACACTTGGGCCACAACCGCACGCAGTCCCACTGCCGAATCCCACCCGAAAACACCTGGGCCACAACTTTCACACGTAACCACGCCTGCAAACACCTAGGCCAGAACAACCACATCCACGCCTGAAGACACCTGGGCTAGAAGATCCACTGCCACGCCCAAAGACACCTGGGCCTCATCTCGAAGACACTTGGGAAACCACCTGTCCGCACACACCTGTGCCCACCACCACACTACCCTACCCGAAGATTCTTGGGCTAATAATGGACCTCAGGCCATCACATCCTGCCCGAATATACTTGGGCTATCCGAGAAAGGGAGCATAAAAGGAGCTAATAACCAACCACTAATAATAGTGTTGGGAAAAACACTCTACCCCATGAAATGGGGGTGTTCGGCACTAAGTTATCAACTTGGGTGGGGCGCGAATAATAAACACAAAACTACAAGTATATATATAGGTAACAAGCACTCTCCCAAGTTTAGGTTTTTCTTCATCCAGCTTAATTAACACAAACAGCACTCAGTCCGAGTCACAACTCTCGCCAATAAAACCCATTCTTCCCATTCGTCTTCATGTTCAATAATGATGTTTAATTAAGTTCTGCACCTACTTGGGCAACTAACACCATAAGCACAAACCAAGGAAAAGAATCCCGCAAAACGTCAATTTAAACATTCACACCCGGTTCTCTTGTAAATCACAATAACAAAGGGATAAGTGAGATCCCTCGAAGTACTGGAACCAAAGAAACCCCTCGAGACACTACCTTGTGTCCCCCAAAATGGTCTCTCATCAACAGAGGATCCCACCCCAATTAGTGATGTAACCAAAGTAACCACCTTGTCTTAAGACTCACAACCACTGAATCCATAACAACAGGGGATCCCATCCCCAATTTCACAACCACCGAGAGTATAAAAATAGGGGATCCAATCCCCTCCCACATCTCCAGCAATCGGCCCGTAAAAGAAAACAACCAAACCACTACCACCAACACAAATTAGAGCCATTCCGGTATTTTCATATTTATAATATTTAACACACTCCATGATTTAAATTTCTGTGTGCTTTAACTGGGGGTTATCATAGAAGGGTTTATCCTGGTGCTTTCAATTTATTTAGTCGGGTGTACGTGATTAACCAATTTCCTTTTAACAACAATAGTTCACAACCACAAACAATCCATTTAAAACATCACCAAGGGTTCATTAGTGAACAGAGAAAGAACACCAACGGCCATGATTTTCAGTAGGCGTAAGCCCGCACAATTCAGAAAGATGATCATAATATAAAACAGCATCAACGATCATAGCCCCCCCCTTCTTTCTTTATAGAATTTGTTCATTATCTTTATTTAGGTCTGGTTTATCCAATTCTACAGAATCAAAAGAACACCCACCCCACATGATACACAAAAAGAAGAGGCAATGGAGAAATTCCTTACCTGTTGATCAACGATAGACGCTTAGGCTGGGCATGGAACTTCACGCATAGCGATGCGGCTCGCCTGAACGAAAAGTGGCTTGTCTGAACGAAGGGTACTCTAGCGCAGGGTGAACGAGAAAAGAACCCTACGGAGAACCCTTTTGTTTATAAGGACAGGGATGGTTGAGATTAGAATGGGATACCGCGTAAGGCGCGGGGTCGTGGGTTGACCACACGGCCCCACACATCATTAAAGGGTCATGCGGTTTAAACTGATGTACACACCAGGTTAATTCATTAAATATTCAATTAAAACATTTATGGGCGTTACTGGGATTTAAAACAAGCTTAAAGGGGTCAAAATAGGGTTTAAAACCCAATTCATGCAAAAGGGAGCTCTACTGGAAAAACCCCGTGGGGGTAGGCGAGAGCCACCGGTAGCTGAGAGCTACTGGTGGTTGATGGCTACCGGTAGTCGAGAGCTACCGATGGCTGACATCTACCGGCAGTTGAGCTACCGGTAGGCTACAACTACCGGTAGACCGAGCTACCGGTAGACAGAGATACTGGTAGCTGTAGATATCGGTAGACCGAGCTACCGGTAGACAGAGCTACCGGTAGTTGTAGCTACCGGTAGACCGAGCTACCGGTAGACAGAGCTATCGGTAGGCTGCGGCTACCGGTAGACCGAGCTACTGGTAGACAGAGCTACCGGTAGGCTGCGGCTACCGGTAGATCGAGCTACTGGTAGGCCTGCTACCGGTAGGCTAAGGCTACCGGTAACCCTACCGTTAGGCCAAACTTCACCGAGATCCCTAGACCAGAAAACCCAACTTGAGATTTTTACAAAGTAATGGACCCCAAAAACATAGTCCATTACATCAGATACCTCTTAAACGATTCTCGTCCTCGAGAATCAAACAACCCAGAAGGAAAGAGAGGGTCCGAACAACCACCCCAAAAGATACCTCTTAGGAGTGAACCTCATGTTAACTAAAAATGCCCTTCTGTCAAGAACCAATCAACATATCATGTCAAACTGCCCAGGCATGTGGGTTGGGGAGTCTCATTCTCCATGTCAAGATATTATCTGCTTTGGGTGGTATTGACTCGCCCGCACGGGTTTAATTGCATCCACCTTAATGTGTCTTGATTAGGGGTCGGGTTCTCTCATCCCCTTAGCTAGGGCTTTCCACACACATTCAGGGGAAAGAAAACCAATATATTTCATAGCCAAAAAGACAAAACATTCTACCACAACAGGTACAAAAAACAGAACAAAACTCAAAACAACTATGGGTACTGGGTACGCATCTATGATTCCCTCTCCCACATACTCTCCTCAAGCCCACCATGTCTCCACAACACATGAACCAAGGGAATGGTTCGCCCACGAAGCACCTTCTCCTTGAGATCCTTGATCATCATTAGTCTCTCCACAAAAGTCACGTCGTCCTCGATGTCTAGCTCTCCCCAGCCGAGGATGTGTGAATCTTCGTGCAGATACCGACGGAGCTAGGACACATGGAATACATCATGTATCCTCAGTATCGGCGGTGGTAATGCTAGCTGATAGGCCACTTCGTCGACCTGCCGCAACACTTTTAAGGGCCCGATGAACCTGGGAGAAAGCTTACTCCCCTTGTCGAACCTCCATTGTCCACGCTAAGGGGAGACCTTCAAGAACATGTGGTCTCCAACCTTAAACTCCAAGGGCCTCCTCCTGGTATCAGCATACGACTTCTGTCGGTCCTGGGCTACCTTCATCCTTTCCCATATGAGCTGAACCTTCTCTGTCGTGCTTTGAACCACCTCCGGGCCAAGGATGCCTGCCTCTCCTACTTCGGTCCAACACACAGGTGAACGGCATGGCCTCCCATACAAGGCTTCAAACGGGGCCATACCAATGGTAGAGTGGTAGCTATTATTGTAGGCAAACTCTACTAGGGGAAATTATCATACCCATGATCCTCCTGAGTCCAGAACACATGCCCGCAGCATATCCTCCAAGGTCTGGGTGGTGTGCTCTGTCTGTCTATCTGTCTGGGGATGGAAAGCAGTGCTAAGATGCAGCTGGGTGCTGTAATACTCTCCAGACTCGCAAGGTAAACCGTGCATCCCTATCCGAGACTATAGACCTCAGAACTCCATGAAATTGCACCACCTCATCCACATACTTTCACGCCAAAACATCCACTGCACTCAACTCCCTGATTGCCAGAAAGTGAGCCGATTTCATCAACCGGTCCACTACCACCCAGATGGAGTTGTATCCCCCTTGGACCTTGGGTAGTCCCGTGATGAAATCCATCGATATTTCGTCCCACTTCCACTCAGGGACATCTAGAGACTGCAGTAGGCTGCCTGGAACTTGGTGTTCAGCCTTCACTTGCTGACACACTAAGAACTTGGCCACAAACTCTGCCACTTCTCGTTTAACTCTGGCCCACCAAAACTGTTTCTTCAGTCCCTGGTACATCTTGGAAACTCCTGGGTGTACCGCCAGGGATGAGTTGTGAAACTCACTGAGAACCTTGCCACACATAGCTTCTGTAACAAACAACCTTCCCTGGAAAAGCATCTGGTTTTGGCCATCCTTCGTCCATCCTTTCGGAGCATTTCCCTGGTCAACTCGGTCACACATCACTTCACACTCTGGGTCTCCCCATTGAGACTCCTCCACTTGCTGCAACAGAGAAGACTGCACTGTCATCTGATATAGGCAGCCTCTACCGCTATCCATCCTCGCATCCAAGTGTAAGGTAGCCAACTCCTCCATTGCCTTCCAGGCATCTGACGACTCTCAGACCGCATCCTTCTGCGTCCTTTTGCTTAAGGCATCAACCACTACATTCCCCTTCCCTAAAGTGTAGGAAACCTCGAAGTCGTAATCCTGGAGGAACTTCATCCACCTTCGCTGCCACAAGTTTAGGTCCCACTGGGAGAAGATATACCTCAAGATTTTTTGATCTGTGAAGACCACAAAGCATTCTCCGATGAGGTAGTTCCGCCATAACTTCAGTGCAAAAATGACCGCTACAAACTCCAGGTCATGGGTGGCATAATTACGCTCGTGAGGGCATAGCTGCCTAGACCCATAAGAGATCACCCCTTGTCACTGCATCAACACACATCCTAGGCCCTGTCCTGAAGCATCACAGAACACTTCATACGCCACCCCTTCTTCTGGTAATCTCAACACCAGGGCACAAACCAACTTCTCCTTCAGATAGCTGAAGGCTGCCTCGCACTGCTCACTCCACATGAAAACCTGATCCTTCTTTGTCAAGGCTGTCAAAGGGGCTGCAACTCGGGAGAATTTGGGTACGAACCTCCGATAGTAACCCGCCAGCCCGAGGAAACTATGGACCTTTGCCACATTCTTGGGTTCTTTCCAAGAAACAACTGCCTCAACCTTTGATGGGTCCACCTCTACCCCCCGCTCGGAAACCACGTGCCCGAGGAAGTGCACTTCTCGTGTCCAGAACTTGCATTTTGACAACTTTCCATAGAGCTGGTGATGTTGGAGGACCTCCAAAACTGTCCTCAGGTGTTCCATGTGGTCCTCCTATGATCTTGAATAGACCAGGATATCGTCAATGAACACAACCACGAACCGATCCAAGTACTCCTGGAAGATGGAGTTCATAAGACCCATGAACACAGCTGGGGAGTTCGTAACACTAAAAGTCATGACTACGAACTCAAAGTGTCCATATCTACACCTAAACGCCGTCTTCGGGATGTCGCCCTCCTTCACTCTCTGCTGGTGGTACTCGGACTACAGGTTGATCTTCGAGAACCATCCTGCCCCTTTCAGCTGGTCAAAAAGATCGTCTATCCGCGGAAGAGGGTAGCGATTCTTGATTGTCACATGATTCAGCCTCATGTAGTCTATGCACAACCTGAGACCACCATCTGCCTTATTTGCAAACAAGACTGGAGCACCCCATGGTGACGCACTCGGTCGAACATTACCCCTCTTCATCAAATCACCAATCAGAATCCGCAACTCCCGTAGCTCTGAAGGTGCCATCCGGTAAGGAGGCATCGAGATCAGACGAGCACCATGCTGCAAGTCTATCCCAAACTCAATATCCTGTCGAGGGGGTAGAGTTGTTACCTCCTCATGAAAGAAGTCCATAAACTCACATACAATCTCTGGAACCTCCACCATCTCAGCATCTACTGACTCCACTGACAGATCGGCTAACAAGGAGAGGAGGGGTTCCTCTCGCCTGATGCCCTTCTGATTGCCCCGCTTGCCGGTGAAAGTAACACGTCGGCCGCCCAAGTCTGAGAACACAACCCTTCCTCAAAAACAGTCGATGATGGAACACACAGAGAATAGACAGTTGATGCCTAGGATGACATCGTATGGTTGTATCTGTAGCAGAAGAAGATCCCCAACCGACTGATGTGGCCCTATCATTAGTCTGCATCCCCGAAAAACAAACAACAAGTCGTTCTGACCTCCGACTGGTGTGCTCAACACCAGGGGCACTGGAAGTCTCTCAAAATCTAGACCCAAGGCATGGGCTAGACTGGGTGCAACAAAAAAGTGTGAACTTCGGTATCGAATAAGGCATAAGCAAGGGTGCTAAACAAACTGATCGTACCTCGAACAACCTCCATCCCTGCTGGAACTGCAGCCTCCGCGGCGTGTAACTATCCACACCCAAATCCTCTACCCCTAGGCTGTCGGCCACCTCCCTGACCATGACCCGGTAGAGGTCCCTGAGGAGCGCCCTATGGTCGGTCTCCTCCTCCAACGTCTTTCCTCGGAGGAGCGGGAGCTCGCTGTCCCTACTGCTGCTGCTGGAAAGGCCTGGCTAGAAGCTGCTGTTGGGGAAGGTGTTGGGGCTGTCTGCCACCGTTGTACTGTACCCAGTTCGGGCACTAACTCTGAAGATGTCCAGGGCTCCCAAAGACGAAGCACCATGTCCCTAGGCCCGAAGAAAAAGGGCGAGGACCAGGGGATCGAAACTGAAACTGTTGTGGCCTGCTCCCTGCTGGTCGGAACCTGGAGGGTCCTGACGCTGGAGGCCTGGTGCTGACAGCCTTCCCCTTTGATGGTCCTAGCTGGATCCCCTCTCGTGACACTCCTCCCAGAGCGTGCATCCTCTCCACCACTTCGGCCTTCTTCTGGACCTCCAAGTACGTTGGTAGGGTAAAGGGGGTAACAGCATACTGGAGGGAGGGTCGGAGCGCCTCCTCTAAACATCTTGACTGAGACTCCTCGTCGGGAAAGAGGTCTGGAGAAAAATGTAGGAGGTCCTTGAACTTGATTCCTAACTCCCTCACTGACATACTCCCCTGTTGGAGGGAGAGTATCTCTTGTCTCTTTTCCGCCTTCATCGTCGAAGAGAGGAATTCTGCCCGGAACTCCCTCTCAAAATCAGCCCATGCCACCTCAGACTCTCTTCTCTCCCCCAGGTAAAGCGTCCACCACTGAAGCGCCGCTCCCCACATCTGGATGATGGCCAGAAGAACCCAGTACTCGGTCGAGGCCCGAATCAAGCCGAAGGCTATCACTATTTCCTCTAGCCAGCCCTCCGTATTCACATCAGAGGTGTTGCCCTCATACTTCTCGAGGGTCTGTCACTGGAAGGCCCGAAGTATCTTCTGCCACTGTTCATCCTCCTCCTCTTGATCAGCTCTCTTCCAATCGTCCAAAGTAGTCTCTGGGGCCTCGATCGCCTATACCACACATGGTCGCCTTCTAGGTGCCATAGTTGTAAGGTAAACAAGGAATGCCTAAGCCCAAGTAGTGTAGAATATTGTTCTTAAAACTTCTTAAACTTTTCATTTATTCTTAATTCCCAAGACATCCCAGAAACATGAGAACACAAGTCATTATGATGCATGTACCTTTCCTAGAGTCTTTACCCTACAATCAGCGTGTTCTCACTTGGTCGTTCGGTAGGTCCAGAGTTCTTGCATCGGATCATGGGGGGCCCTAAAATCCAGTGTCCTAGCCAGTCTTCCCTGGCCTAATTCATGCACCAATTTCACCCAACACTGTTGCCCTACCATCCCATGCAATTCTCACTGTGCCTAACTCCAGACTCCATCCTATCTCTCAACCATCCCTTTGAAACCATTCTGTCATGACTGGACTTCACCAAAAGGAAGGAAAGGTCAGCAGATTGCCAAGCCCTTCCTTCTTTAAGTTGAAGGAGAGATAATGACCCCCCAAAACCCGCCTTCTATAGGTCCCGGAGTGGCGACTAGGACCAAGGTTATGGAAATTACACACAAATTGAAGGCATTACCCATTTTTGTTTTATAGGATCGGGAGATAAGATGATGAAACCCAACAACACCACAACTAAAAGAAAAGTAAAGCCAAAAGTAAACCATTCCCACATGCATGTTCCAAAAGTAAAAGCCACAAAGTACAAAAGTTACTACAAGGGTAAGTGCCAAGGAAAGGAAAACAGCAACTGCA
The DNA here is from genome assembly GCA_963277665.1 of Viscum album. Lineage (NCBI taxonomy): Eukaryota > Viridiplantae > Streptophyta > Magnoliopsida > Santalales > Viscaceae > Viscum > Viscum album. Next base: position 1,445,103,858 of record OY728128.1, read on the forward strand.
ACTACCCCAAAGGTCCGAGCCAGTATAGTCCCACGCGATCCCCGAAGTCCTCCTGGAGACCTGAAAGCAGTTTTATATACGTAGGGTGAGCATACAAGTACACTCAGTAGGGAAAACCAAAGACACTCGTGCACATGTGGGGGAACATACTAAAGTCCCGTGAGAAGCAGACAACCAACACTATCAAGGAGTTCACCCATCCCACTCACCGACTACACTCACCAAATAACGCAAGTCAAGTAATATATATAATAAGAGCACATCGATGTTTGGGTACCCCGTACCACTTTCCCACTGGTTATTGAAGACATCCTATGCATCAGACCAATCCCGTCATTCTCACCGCAGTCCCACTGCCACACCCGCCCGCACACACCTGGGCCACAACCGTACGCAGTCCCATTGTCGAATCCTGCCCACAAACACCAGGGCCATAACTGTCACACGTATCCACGCCTCCAAACACCTAGGCCAGAACAACCACCTCCACGCCCGAAGACACCTGGGCTAGAAGATCCACCGCCACGCCCGAAGACACCTGGGCCTCATCCCGAAGACACTTGGGAAACCACCTACCCGCACACACCTGGGCCAACCACCACACTACCCTTCCAGAAGATTCTTAGGCTAATAATGGACCTCATGCCATCATAGCCTGCCTGAAGATACTTAGGCTATCCGAGAAAGGGAGCAGAAAAGGAGCTAATAACCAGCCACTAATAATAATGTTGGGAAAAACACCCTCCCCTATGAAATGGGGGTGTTCGGCACTAAGTTCTCAACTTGGGTGGGGCGCGAATAAGAAACACAAAACTACAAGTATATATATAGGTAACAAGCACTCTCCCAAGTTTAGTTTTTTCTTCAACCAGCCTAAAGAACACAAACAGCACTCAGTCCGAGTCGCAACTGTCGCCAATAAAATCCATTCGTCCCATTCATCTTCATGTTCAGTAATGATGTTTAATTAAGTTCTGAACCTACTTGGGAAACTAACGCCATAAGCACAAACCAAAGAAAAGAATCCCGAAAAACATCAATTTAAACATTCACATCTAATTCTCTTGTAAAGTCACAACAACAAAGGGATAAGTGAGATCCCTCGAAGTACTGGAACCAAAGAGACCCCCCAAGACACTACCCTGTGTCCCCCAAAATGGTCTCTCATCAACAGAGGATCCCACCCCAATTCGTGATGTAACCAAAGTAACCACCCGGTCTTAAGACTCACAACCACTGAATCCATAACAACAGGGGATCCCATCCCCAATTTCACAACCACTGAGAGTATAAAAATAGGGGATCCCATTCCCTCCCACATCTCCAACAATCGGCCCGTAAAAGAAAACAACCAAACCACTACCACCAACAAAAAGCAGGTTCATGCTGGTATTTTTAGATTTATAAGATTTAACACACTCCATGATTTGAATTTCCGTGTGCTTTAATCGGGGGTTATCACAGAAGGGTTGATCCTAGTGTTTTCAATTTATTTAGCCGGGTGTACGTGATTAACCAATTTCCTTTTAACAGCAGGAGTTCACAACCACAAATAAGCCATTTAAAACATCACCAGGGGTTCATTAGTGCACAGAGAAAGACAACCAACAACCATGATTTTTAGTAGACGTAAGCCCTCACAATTCAGAAATTTGATCATAATATAAAACAGCATCAACGATCACAGCCCCCCCCCTTCTTTCTTTATAGAATCTGTTCATTATCTTTACTTTGGTCTGGTTTATCCAATTATACAGAATCAAAAGCACACCCACCCCACATGATACATAAAAATAAGAGGCTATGGAGAAATTCCCTACCTGTTGATCAATGATCAACGCTTAGGCCGGGCACGAAACTTCACGCATAGCGATGCGGCTCGCCTGAATGAAAAGTGGCTCATCTGAACGAAGGGTACTCTAGTGCAGGGTGAATGAGAAAAGAACCCTACGGAGAACCCTTTTGTTTATAAGGCCGGGGATGATTGATATTAGAACGGGAAACCGCGTAAGGCGTGGGGTTGTGGGTTGACCACGCGGTTGATCGTACCATGATTCACTATTTTATTCCACCCTTACACTGCAGTTTTAAACAAGTTTTGTAATGAATATTTCAAATATAATAATAAATTTCACTTTATGTTTGAATCATTTAATTAATTTTAATCAAAATTATAATGGGCAATGTTACTTGTTTGTATTGTTTCAATGTAGGTGGAGGTGATTTGGAGGGCCCTTGATGAAGTGGAAGAAAAATGGGCCAAAATTGCATGGATCCATGGACATCTGTCCACTGTTTTGCATAGCACACGAAATATGTGTATCCAAATAGGATGAAATTTTGTTGTCCTATCCAAAATTTAATATGATACATTTCATATTAAGTAACTCAATCCTGATTCGGCTTCTATGGGGCCCATCCTAACTGATCTATCCAAGCCACCGAATTTGGACCAAGTCAAATGTGGTGTTTTGTATTTTATCAATATCTTGATCTGTAGTTGTCCAAATGATGCCAAACTTTTTGTGGAGATATTAAAGAGGTAGGGATACAACGTTTATATTTTCTCCAAAGTGAGATAGGTATTTCTAAATACCGAAAAGCATGGTAAAAGTGGATTGATGAAATCTGTGTTCCTAAAACCACCTTCCAATTTTCCTATAAAAGGGCACCAAGGGAACCTCATTTGCAAGTTCGGACAAGGAGTGAAGTGCTGACAATTTGGAGTCCTAGAGGAGTCTCCTAATCACCTTGGAGTTTCTGGAGGCCCCTATCCTCATAGGGGAATCAAGGATGAAGAAGGAGTTCCACCCGAGCTTCCTCCTCCTCCCGATGTCGAGCTAAAAGTTGGGTGTTCATTGTGAGGGAGCTACACACATGTCAAGGGAGTTCTGATGCATACACTAGCTACTGGTTTGGATTAATTTGGGTGTTTAAATATTTCATTCCATGTATCTTATTTTATTTCAGATTTGAATGCTTTATTTGATGCATGTGAGTGTTATGCTCTTAATTTCTAACTGATCGGTGTGAGGTTTTGAGTGTGTGACTTGTGTTGTTCCGATTGGACATCACAAGAATCCTTTTCATACCCACCTTATTGAGATTTCAATCTGATTTGGAAGCTCTTATTCCATGCATAAATACTGGACCTTGAAAATACGATTGTTACATCAAGGTTTGGTCCTTAAAGCATTGAAAAAAAGCTTAGGAATTAATCAGGATTCCAATTAACTCCAACCAAAAAATTACTCTAAACCTAAGATGAATCTCTATAAACAATGAACTTGATATGTGTGTAGTGAAATCACATCAACCCTTTTATCTCATATTTTTCAAAATCCACAAGGTCACTCAACTTTTAAGCTATTTCAACTAAGTCATTGTTTTAAACTCTTTTCAAAACCACCCCCTCTCTTAGTCATTTTTATTAAAAATACACACTCTAAACCTACCAACGCTCCTTGAGAGACAACCTAGGGTCTACTCTAGACTATAAATAAACCTTAAAATCATAATCAATTTGACGTTTCATGACAATGAGGTCAAATTTTGGCGCTGTTTCCGGGGAGCGCTTTGGTATTTTGTGTGTGTTTTTGATAAATTTTTTGTAATTTTTGTGAATATTTGTTTGTTTTATCTTCTACCTTTGCATTTATTTTTGTGTTATAATTTATTTATTGTGTAGGTTCTGTGTATGACACGTTATACTCCGGGAGACCTAAAAACTTTCGAACCCGAACCGGAGAGGATCCTACATCAACGAAACCGAGACACACAAGACCACACTTTGAAGGAGGAGACATCACATCTTAAAATTCTTCTTGATCCTTATTCTTCTTCTGAAACCAAAGTTAAAACTGAACATAACTTATATAACATGGATGAAAATAATAGAACACTAAAATAACTCACCTCACCTGATGTTGATATCCGACCCACTTACATTCAATTACAAGGCAAGGCACCCAATTTTGAACTAAAATCTGGTTTAATTCATTTATTACCAAGATTTCATGGACTGCCTGGAGAAGATCCACATAATCATTTAAAAGAATTTCATACTGTGTGTTCAACATTAAAACCTTCTAATGGGGATTAAGAACAAGTAAAACTTAGGTCATTTCCATTTTCATTAGAAGACACGACTAAATATTGGTTGTATTATGTTAATTCACCTATTAGAGGTTGGGCGGACATGAAACGAATTTTTCTTGAAAAATACTTCCCAACCTCTCGAACTGCAACAATAAGGAAAGAAATATGTGGGATAAGACAATATCAAGGATAAACCCTTCATGAATATTGGGAACGCTTTAAAATATTATGTTCAAGTTGTCCACGCCACCAAATAAGCGATCAACTTTTAATACAATATTTTTATGAAGGTTTAATTCCAATAGATCGTAACATGATTGATGTTGCTGCAGGTGGTGCACTAGTGGACAAAACCCCAATCGCTGCAAGGACCCTAATTGATACCATGGCATAAAACACTCAACAATTCAGTTCAAAGTCCAGTGTACCCATTCGAGGTGTCCATGAGGTGCAAAGTACTGAATTCGAGAAGAAGGTGGACACAAAGTTTGAAGAGGTAAGTACCCTTATACGACAACTTGCTCTTTCCCAAGGGAAATTCCAATATATTCCTCCCATATATTGTGGTATATGCTCTTCTGATACCCACTATTATGACCAATGCCCCCAATTGAGAGAAACTTCTGAGAGTTATGAGGCAATATTCCCAGGACGCCCCTATAACCAACCCATTAGGCAAGAACCTTACTATCCGTCCAACCCTGGGTGGAAAGACAACTAATCCTATAGGCAAGTGGGGTGTTCAAACCAACCTCATCAACCATGGAACCAATCAGGGCAAAGTAGTCATCATCCACCACCACCCAGAAATCCTCAACCACCCCAAAGGACCTTCCAACAACCCCCTCCAAAACCCGAGCCTAGCCTAGAAGATATGATGAAACAAATGGCTTCCAATAATCTCCAGTTCCAAAAAACCACCCAAGCAGCCATACAAGACCTCAAAACCCAATTAGGCCAACTAGCTAACTCAGTGGGTGAAATCCAAATCCATGGGTCTGGTAAACTACCATCTCAACCACTTGTCAACCCTAGGGATAAGGGAAATGTTAGTTCCATCACCCTTAGGAGTGGAACTCAACTTAAAAGTCAAATGAACCCTCCACTAGAGTCATCCTCTCCTAAGGAAACCACCATCCCAACCACTGAAAAAGGTTCAAATGGGGTGGAACCTTGTCTTGAGAGAAGTCCTACCAAAGGAAAGAGTGTGTCTATTGATGAGTTATCAAGCCCAATAATTCCTCTTCCATTTCCCCAAAGAACCACCCAACCAAGGAAACAAAAGGAAACTGAACTTGATAAAGAAATCTTGGAGACTTTCAAAAAAGTGCAGGTTAACATTCCATTGATTGATGTCGTCAAGAAAATTCTGAGATATGACAAGTTTCTGAAGGATATGTGTACCCACCGAAGGCGACTTAGAGGTGATGATAAGGTGAGCTTGGGGAGGAACATCTCAGCATTGATACAACCATCACTTCCCACCAAGTGCAACAATCCTGGAACATTCTCGATTCCGTGCACCATAGGGGAGTATTCTTTCTCCAATGCTATGCTTGATTTGGGTGCTTCTATTAATGTGATGCCTCACTCCATATACTCTTCTTTTAAGGTCGGTGAACGAAATCCCACAGGAATATTTGTTCAGCTAGAAAATCGGAGTACGGAACACCCTTCTAGTGTGTTAGAGGATTTTCTTGTGAGGGTTCAAAATTTAATATTTCCTGCTGATTTTTATGTGCTAAAAATGGAAGATGATAGGATGAATAGACATGCCCCAATTATATTGGGGAGACCTTTCTTGAAAACCGCCAAAGCCATACTTAATGTCCATAATGGTACATTATCTATGGAATTTGGTGGTGACATAGTCCATTTCAACATCCTTGATGCCATGAATCACCCCTCAGAAGAACATTCCTCTCTCTCAGTAAATTCAATTGATGTACTCCCTACCTCTAAAAAAACAACTTTTATTTCCCCCAATCCCCTTTCTGAGTTTTCTTCATTGATAGAAATTCTAGGAAATGATTCATGCATTGATTTTTTTAGTGGTCTAGAAAAGTGTCATGCATGTTCACTAATTGATGATTTCTTGAACATGGAGGATCACATGACCATATATGATACTGTTACACTTGTAAAAGCTAATTACTCATCTGAGGATGATACTATTGAGCAGTTAGATGAGATTAGTGACCTATCACTTTCACACACACTCCCATCAATCCAAAATCCACCTGAATTGGAACTAAAGTAATTGCCTCAAGATTTAAAATATTAATATCTTGAGAATGGAAACAAGTTGCCCGTCATCATTGATAGTTCACTCCCTCCTAAGCATGAATTGCGACTGATTGAACTTTTGAGGAAGTATAAACAAGCATTGGGATGGACACTTGCATATATTCCTGGTATTATCCCATCAATTTGTACACATCATATTTTATTAACTGATGAGGCTAAACCAGTGAGGAAAGCACAACGTCGACTGAACCCAAACCTATTAGAAGTATTTAAAAAGGAAGTAACAAAATTATTGGCTGCTGGAATCATTTACCCCATCTCTGATAGCCAATGGGTCAGTCCCGTTCAATTAGTTACTAAAAAACTGGCCTAACGGTAATTGAAAATGAAAACAATGAATTGGTTCCAACTCGTGTGCAGAATAGTTGGCGTGTCTGTATAGATTATCGTCGACTAAACCAACACAATAGGAAGAACCATTTCCCATTGCCATTCATTGACCAAATGCTAGAGAGGCTAGCGGGGAAGTCCCATTACTATTTTCTTGATGGGTATTCTGGATACTTTTAGATCCATATTGCCCCCGAGGATCAGGAAAATACAAACTTCACTTTCCCCTTTGGCACATTTTCCTATAGAAGGATGCCATTTGGCCTGTGCAATGCTCCAGGTACTTTCCAGTGATGTATGGTTAGTATTTTTTTGGATTACCTGGAGAATTGAATGGAAGTTTTCATGGATGATTTTACTGTTTATGGATCCTCTTTTAATGAATTTTTAATTAGTATTGGTTTCGTCCTACGTCGCTGTATTAAAAATAATCTTGTATTAAATTATTATAAATGCCATTTCATGGTGCGACAAGGTATAGTTTTGGGACATGTCATTTCTGAGGATGGTATCTAAGTAGATAAATCAAAAGTGGATGTCATTTTTTCCCTACCATTCCCTAAAAATGTACGTGATGTGCAGTATTTCCTGGGTCATGCTGGATTTTTCCATCGTTTCATTCGTTATTTTAGTAAGATTGCACTTCCCCTCTCCCGCTTACTCCAAAAAGAAAAAGATTTTGTTTTTGATAAAGAATGTAAAGAATATTTTAATAAATTAAAATGGAGTCTCACATCACCCCCGATAATCCAACCACCTCGGTGGGATTTACCATTTGAGATCATGTGTGATGCCTCTAACTATGTAGTTGGGGTAGTCTTGTCACAAAGGGTCGACTGAGCTCCACATGTCATAGCCTATGCCTCACGTACTTTGGACCCTGCCCAAGAAAACTACACCACCACTGAAAAAGAATTTCTTTCCATTGTGTTTGCCTTGGATAAATTCAGGTCATACCTTTTAGGGTCCAAAGTCATTGTGTTCTCAGACCATGCAGCCCTCTGGTATCTCCTAAAGAAACCGAAAGCCAAACCATGTCTCATTTGTTGGATGTTCCTCCTTCAGAAATTCAATCTAGAAATTAGAGATAAAAAAGGAGCATAGAATGTGGTGGCAGACCATATCAGTAGGATCCCCCCATCCTCAGACATTGTCTCATCCCCCTATATTCCCATTAATGACTTGTTTCCTGATGAGAAATTGTATAAAGTGCAAGATGTTATTCCCTGGTATGCTGAAATTGTAAATTATTTGGTAGCATCTTGCATTCCTACTGATTTCAACAAAAACCAAGCCAGTCATCTAAAACATGAGTCTCATTGGTACATTTGGGATGACCCCTACCTTTGGAACACATGTAGCGATCAGGTCCTTAGGCGTTGTGTTCCTGATAGCGAGTTTTAGTATGTCTTTAGATTCTGCCACACTCTTGCTTGTGGGGGCCACTTTGGTCCCCAACAGACTGCTTGCAAAGTTCTTGATTCTGGTCTCTTTTGTCCAACACTTTTTCTAGATGCCCATGAATTTTGTAAATCTTGTCCTCATTGTCAAAGAATGGGGAATGTCTTTAAAAGGAATGAAATGCCACAACAACCCTTTCTCTTTCATGACTTTTTTTATGTTTGGGGCATTGACTTTATGGGGCCATTTCCCAATTATTTTGGCAACTTTCACATTCTTTTGGTCGTTGATTAGGTATCAAAATGGGTAGAGGCATGGGCCACAAGGACAGATGATTCCAAAAAAGTTATAGAATTTTTGAGAACTCAGATCTTTTGTAGGTTTGGATTACCTAGGTTCATCATCAGTGAACAGGGTTCTCATTTCTACAACCGAACAATGCAATCACTTTTGCATCGGTATGGGGTCGGTCATCGAGTTTCTATTGCATATCATCCACAGACCAATGGTCAAGCTGAGGTGTCAAATAGAGAGGTAAAACAAATTCTTGAAAAAACGGTTCAACCCAATAGAAAAGATTGGAGTCTTAGACTTGATTATTCATTATGGGCCTACCGTACTGCTTTCAAAACTCCCATTAGAATGTCACCTTATAGGCTTGTTTTTGGAAAGAGTTTTCACCTCCCTGTTGAGATTGAGCACCGGGCCTACTGGGCCATCAAACAATGCAATTCTAATCATTCTGGTGCAGGTGCTCAAAGGAAGTTGCAGATTCAGGAGCTAGAGGAAATGAGAAGAGATGCATATGAAAACTCCAGGATTTATAAGGAGATAACCAAGGCTGCTCATGATCGTCTTATCCTTCATCGTCGGTTCCATATTGGGCAGAAGGTCCTCCTCTACAATGAAAGGCTGAAATTACATCTCAGTAAGGTTCGTTCCCGCTGGTTTGGACCATACACTGTTACTAACGTCTCTCTATTTGGTGTTGTCCAGGTTCAAAATAAAGAAACCAAGCAAACATTCACTGTCAATGGGTAGTGGATGAAGCACTTTCATGAATCCATTCTGGAGTCTCTGATGGAGGAACTCCAAGTTCAAGAAGCAAACTATGAATGACATCCACCAAGTTTTATCCTTCCTTACCACATTATCTTTTACTATAGTGAGGACACTGCATACTCTAGGTGTGGGGGGTGGATACATTCCTATGTTAGTTAGAAATTTTCATCATTTTCTCCTTTTGTTTTCTCTTTTTGGCCTTCTTTATGGTATTTTCATTTTTCCCCATCAACAATTTTGAAGTTCCATGATTTGGCAACCATAAAGTGGGGAAAGTAAAAATACCATAACGAAGGATAAAAATAATATGTGTATGAATTTACCATCAAGGATTGATTTTTTTAGTGAATTGGTTTTATGTCAATGATATAAATGGTCGTATCTATGTGAAACCTTTGAGATGATTGATGCCCTTTGTGTGAGTAGTTTTTTGGAAAATTGTGTCACTAATATCTCCACAAATTTTTGCACCAAACCACAAAATGTGATTATTTATTACTTAATATAAGGTAAATATATGTTGGGTTAATATTTTTTAGCTTGAAATGATATTTCCATACGTTCGTTCCTTATCTGATCTGTTTCATTACTATACCAGATTGACCTATGCGTGTGTACCTAATGTCCGACTATTGTACGCCCTCAAAAAAAATGTTGTGTCTTGGGAAGGTCAAAAACCACTCCTCCTCAACCTTTTATCTTGTTATAACTATTGCAATTAGTTTCATGAGGAGATCAAACAAGAGTTGAGAGATGAGTGTGAGATTTGTTCCAATTGAAACTTCAAAAAAAATATAATAAATGAGGGGAGTGATGAAATGTGAAACATATGGGGATATCTAGGTCAGGATCTTATGGTTTGACTTCTGGGAATGCTTAAATGAGTGGGTCTTGAAATATGATTGCAAAGGATGTAGGACAGGTTCGGTGAAAAAATCATTTAAGCTGAAAAATGTTAAAATAACATATATTTATTGGATAGTAAGTGGAAAGAAGAGCATGGAATGATTTTAACACACACATGGAGAGTTAGTGTCATGGTTTACTTCTAAATTCCTTGCTCAATTGGGTATCGTAAATCTTTTTGAATTTTTCTATGATATGATTTATGAGACATCTTTTTCTATTTTCACTAGGAAGAACTCCTTGGTGTGGTTCGTGCGTTGATCACTTTACTTTAAATAAAATTTCTCAAATTCTAAATCTTCAGGATGTTGGAAATATATATATATATATACATAATTTTATTTGGATGTGTGACTTTACCCATGAGTGCAAATGTTTAGGTGTGGGGGTGTGATCGTACCACGATTCACTATTTTATTCCACCCTTACACTGCTGTTTTAAACTAGTTTTGTAATGAATATTCCAAATATAATAATAAATTTCACATTATGTTTGAATCATTTAATTAATTTTAATCAACATTATAATGGGAAATGTTACTTGTTTGTATTATTTCAATGTAGGTGGAGGTGATTTGGAGGGCCCTTGATGACGTGGAAGAAAAATGGGCCAAAATTGCATGGATCCACGGACCTTTGTCCACTGTTTTGCATAGAACACAAAATCCGTGAATCCAAATGGGCTGAAATTTGGTGGGACTATCCAAACTTTAATATTCTACATTTCATATTAAGGAAATCAATACTGATTCGGCTTCTATAAGGCCCATCTGAATTGATCTGTCCAAGCCACCGAATTTGGACCAAGTCAAATGCGTTGTTCTGTATTTTATCAATATCTTGAGCTGTAGTTTTCAAAATGGTGCTAAACTTTCGGTGGAGACAGTCAAGAGGTAAGGATAAAACTTTTATATTTTCTCCAAATCGAGATAAGTCTGTCTTAAGACCAAAACTCATGGTACAAGTGGATTGATGAAATCTGTGTGCCTAAAACCACCTTCCAATTTTCCTATAAAAGGGCACCAAGGGAACCTCATTTGCAAGTTCGGACAAGGAGTGAAGTGCTGCCAATTTGGAGTCCTATAGGAGTCTCCTAATCACATTGGAGGTTCTGGAGGACCCTATCCTCATAGGGGAATCAAGGATGAAGAAGGAGTTCCACCCGAGCTTCCTCCTCCTCCCGATGTCGAGCTAAAAGTTGGGTGTTCATTGTGAGGGAGCTACACACATGTCAAGGGAGTTCCGATGCATACACTAGCTACTGGATTGGATTAATTTGGGTGTTTAAACATTTCATTCCATGTATCTTATTTTATTTCAGATTTGAAGGCTTTATTTGATGCATGTGAGTGTTATGCTCTTAATTTCTAATCGATCGGTGTGAGGTTTTGAGTGCGTGACTTGTGTTGTTCCGATTGGACATCACAAGAATACTTTTCATACCCACCTTATTGAGATTTCAATCTTCTTTGGAAGCTATTATTCCATTCATAAGTACTAGACCTTGACAATATGATTGTTACATCAAGGTTTGGTTCTTAAAGCATTGAAATAAAAGCTTAGGAATTAATCGGGATTCCAATTAACTCCAACCAAAGAATTACTCTAAACCTAAGATGAATCTCTATGAACAATGAACTTGATATGTGTGTAGTGAAATCACATCGACCCTTTTATCTCATGTTTTTCAAAATCTACTAGGTCACTCAAATTTTAAGCTATTTCATCTAAATCATTATTTTAAACTCTTTTCAAAACCACCCCCTTTCTTAGTCATTTTTATTAAAAATACACACTCTAAACCTACCAACGCTCCTTGAGAGACGACATAGGGTCTACCCTAGACTATAAATCAACCTTAAAATCATAATCAATTTGACGTGTCATGACAACACGGCCAGCAGCCTCACACGTCATTAACGGGTCGGGCGGTTTAAACCGATGTACACACCAGGTTAATTCATTAAATATTCAATTAAAACATTTATGGGCGTTACTGGGATTTAAAACAAGCTTAAAGGGGTCAAAATAGGGTTTAAACCCCAATTTGCGCAAAAGGGAGCACTGCTGGAAAAACACCGTGGGGGTAGGCGAGAGCCATCGGTAGCTAAGAGCTACCGGTGGCTGACGGCTACCAGTAGCTGAGAGCTACCGCTGGCTGACAGCTACCAGTAGCCGAGCTACCGATAGGCTGCAGCTACCAGTAGAACGAGCTACCGGTAGACAGAGCTATCGGTAGCTGCAGCTACCGGTAGACCGAGCTACCAGTAGACCAAGCTACCGGTAGACAGAGCTACCGGTAGTTGCAGCTACCGGTAGATCGAGCTATCGGTAGACAGAGCTACCGGTAGATGCAGCTACCGGTAGACCGAGCTACCGGTAGGCCTGCTACTGGTAGGCTAAGGCTACTGATAGGCCTACCGTTAGGCCAAACTTCACCGAGATCCCTAGACCAGAAAACCCAACTTGAGATTTTTACAAAGTAATGGACCCCAAAAACCCGGGTCATTATAATTTAAATATATTTATTATATTTTTATAATTATTTAAATATATAATTATTTATTTATAATTATATAAATACTTTTAAAAAAAATAATATTTATATATTTATATATTTATATCATTATACATTTATATAATTATATATATATATATATAATAAATATATATAAATATAAATATAGTAGATATATTAATTATTTAAATAAATTTATTATAATTTTATAATTATTTAAATATATATAATTATTTATTTAAAATTATATGGATAATATTTATTTATTTATAATTATAAATATATAAATGTATAAATATAGTAAATATACATTTATAAATATATTTATTTATAAATATTTATTTAAAAATATATTTTTAACATTATTAATGAATATTTAATCTTAAGTTCATGCATGTTAAAAATGAGTGAAATTGAATAATTAAAAATGAGTACACTTTAACAATATTGAAAAAATGGATAAGTTTTATTAATTAAATATAAATTATTAAAAAAATATGGATATATATAGAATACATATTGAAAATATTAAAACATATTGTGTATATATATAAATAAATAATAGAAAATGATTAAATTCCCAAAAAAATTAAAAAATAAAACATAAAAAAAATATTAAAAATGAATTAATACCTAACTATAAAAAATTAAAATAAATAAATAAAAATTACCATTTAAATAAATGACATATTAAATGCATCATGTTATAATGAAATTATAAAATGAATAATAAAATTTGAATGAATTACATAAATATTAGGTGTATGTGTTTCTTGTAAGATTTCATTAATTACATAAATATTTGTGTGTGTGTGTTATATATAAAAATGCATTAATTATGTATATATGTGAAATCAATATAACACACATTTGATATATGTTAAATTAAAAAATCAAACGACATTCAATTATGTCCATTACTCGATGCAATTAGTCAGTAATTTTAATTCATATTAACTTTTAATTATAAACCATTCTTTACTAATATATGACTTATTTAATATAAAACCTAAAGATTTTGTATTATATATAAATCAAATATTTATATACATATTCATATATATCTATATTTGATATATACTATTTATTAATATTATCAACAATTATTTAATTAATAAAATGTTTAATATTTTTCTTAATTTACATATTTTTAATTTTTGTTTGTTTAATTATTTCATTTTATATATATATATATATTTAATATATAATATTTATTATTATTTATATATATAATATATTAAATTTATTTGTTTTTATCAATAATTATTTAATTAATAAAAAATTTAATATTTTTTTAATAAATTGTTTTTTTATTTAATTAATTCATTTTATTTGGGGCCTTTATAAGTGTTAAAAATAAAGCGCTGATAAAAGGTGTCTTTTATTAGCGCTAAAGAAAAGCACTGATAAAATTTCCCTTAATGAGCGCTAAAAACAAATCACTGATAAAGGGCACCTTTATTAGTGCTTTTTGCTAGCGCTGATAAAGGACAACACTGTTAAAAGTATATTTTGTAGTAGTGACATATGTCTGTCACAAGATCATAAAAACATTCATCATTTCATCATAGCATAACATGTAGTGACCCTGACCCCAGCAACCTAGACCCGGTGCCTACTTTACTACATTGGCATGAGATATAAATAATCGCATCTCAAATGACCGAATAGTTTAGTAGTCTTGGTAAACAAGATACATACTTGAGTTTTTCATTACATTTGAAAATAAAAATTACTCCATAATTTTTTTTGAGAATAACTTTATTCTATCTAGCATATCTCTACATATCAATCATAGTAAACTTCATAGAATCCCGGTGAAAGCAAAAAAATAAGGGTGAGATAAAATGCTCTATAAGGGTTAAGTACAGTGGAAGAAATCATGAATCAATAAGCATAATCAATATGGCAAGGTAAATAACTGAACACACGTGTCATGTAATCAATAAACTGGGAAGAAAGTGCATCCATAGATAACATCAATGCGAAGATCTCATGGATAATATTCAATATGGAAAGGTAAATAATTGAAAACACGTGACATTTAATCAATACATGAGTATCATAATTGGATAATTCATAATCAATATGGCAAGGTAAATAACTGAAAACACAAGCCATTTGATTAATAAATTGAGAATGAAATGAATTTAGAGATCATATCATTGTGAAAATATCATGGATAATATTAACTGAATACTTTAATTAAGGCAATGCTTAATTATTGGATGCCATGTCTCATAAACATGATACCTCTACCATCAAGACCTTTCACAAGACGATTTAAACTATAGGTAAAAACTCATTTAATTCCAGCTTATTGATTTTTCCCATGAGACATTTTGATGCATCGAGGGGGCATATAATTTTAGGACCCATGCATCATTACATGTCCAAATCATTCCTCATATATCGAATAATTTATTTAATTCAAGAATCAATATGCCTTATCATCAAATATCCATATTCAGTAAAGGATACATATTTATCAATATTTCCTTAGTCAATAAAATAACATTAAAAGTATAACACTATATGTAGAAATGAGATATGGTTTATGAAATAATAAAATCAATGATAAATTATGTGAATATTTAGGAGAAATTTAATGTTTAATGATCACAAGAAATTGAATATTTCAAAGGGAAGTTAATGAATATAAAAATAAAACAAGTGAATTTCAATACTATCCTTGGTCAGAATAATCATAACTCATCTAGAGAAAGAATAAGGATGGTATAAACATATACCCATTGAATTAATAATAAATTATTGTTTTCATTGATGAATATAAATACCATAAAAAACTTTTAAAACATTCTTGAAGAAAATATCCTTTTCATTTTGAAAATCACTTTTCAAAACATAAAATATTTTGAAAATCCTATTCTTTGAAAACCACTTTTAAAAGCTAAGAATTTATAGAATATTAGGAAAATATTTTCTTTAAAAATAACCTTTTAAACATTAAATTGAAGCTTCAAATAAATTATGGTTATGATGGAGGGTAATTCTATATATTATATACAAGTTAAAAATAACATTCCTATTGAATTGTAAAAAGGTTAGAAAAGTACCTTGTTCAGAAAACGACAAGAAGATTCATATGTAATAAAAATTTAAAAAGTAAAATTGGGTAAAAAAATTCATTTATAACTCATTTTTAAAAGGATAAAAACATTTTTATAAAATATGGTTTTAGAAGAAAATATATTTCTGACCAAAGAGAGAAATGAAGTTGAATTTTCTTAAAACAAATTATCAATTATTTTAAGTACCAAAGAGTGGAAAATTGTACTATTACTTGAAAATTTCATGAATAACTAGAGGAGTATAAAATAATATGGTTTTATTAGATAATTATCAAATAATTTCCTTCAACTAAAATTTAAGAATAAATAATCTCGATGAGATGAGATTGTCAAATAAACCCTTACAATGATCATAAAATTGAAGTGAGAATTAGTCGGTGAATAGATTATGTGTATCAACTATAAATCCACATAAAACAATTGTAAATAAAATAAAATATAATCAAAAGTCACTTCACATATAATCTTATAATATTAATGATGACTAAGAAGTAATATAACCCAGTTAAAATAAATTGAGTTATGAAATTCTTTACCACTTGGTAAATTTTAATTTGAACCCCATTAGATGAAATAATTCAAAATAAAACTTAAAATTACATGAATAATTAATTATTCATGATATTACATGTAAAAGAGATATTATATACAACATATCAAATAAATTAGGTTCATAACATTACAATATGCCTCAATGAAATGAAATTGAGATGAAATCCCTTACCTCGTGCTTCCTTTTGGTTGAACATGCTTTAACATCCTATATAGTGGTTTTAAACTTATTATTAACTTATGAAAGGAATATATTAATATTTATAATATTATATATTATCTCTTTATAACATCTTATCACATGTTCGTTAATAATCTTTCATTATTTTCATTGTTTTGGGTGTTAATTGCATTATTTTCCCATGCATGTTTTATTATGAAAGTTTTGGTTCATGCACATATTATATAGTTCCATCATCTCAAGAATAATAATAATGAAATAATTATAATATTTATATATCATTTATACTTTCAATACCAATCATGAAATGTTTTTTTGAGAAATGAATTATGTTACAATCATGGATATGATAAGTCGTACGTACGCATGAGTAATATTTTTATTTTTCAGTGATCATTATGGAAAGGAGGTATGTAATTTTTTATCCTTATAGATGTTAATAATATAATAAATTTTATTTTATTTCATTAAATATAAATATATATATATACCTCATTCATGTGGTGTGGTGGTGAAAAGAGAGTCATATCATTTCATGAAGGTGGTATTCCACACATACATGAACGACGTTATCATCTTTCATTGAGTGAAAAGGTAAGAAAGAAAATTATCTTTTCATAATGATAAATATGTGATTAATATGATAATTTTTTCATTTATATCACATATAATCATTATCTGTATCTTTATTACATTCCATGTAAAGCATTAGTGAAAAATGAATCACATCGCTTCATGAGGTGGTAGTTCGTCGAACACATGACCGACATTATTATATCCCCTACAGAATATAAATTAAAAAAATATATATTATATAATGACTAAATAGGTACAATTATTTTATAAATATCATATATATACTTTATATCTATCATCATACCCAACCATGAAAGGTGGAAATGAAAAAATAAATGACATCAGTTCGCGAGGCGGTAGTCCAATGTACACATGAACGATGATTTCGTAACCCATTTGATGGAAGTGGAAGTGGTTTTAGGTTACAACCTTAAAATAAAAACATTTTATTATATATAATATAGTGATGTTATTATATCATCATTTATTAGTAAGAATTTATGGAGGTGTAGAAATAAATAAAATAAAAATGCTCATTAAAGAACATTACCTCTTCTTCAGGTATCCTCCTTAGGTTTGCACCAAAATCCTTCCTATATTAGATTTATACCCAAAATAAGGCTTTTATGATAAGAGTATGGAATTTGTAAAGTGATTGTAGGTATAGGTTGAAACAAAATAATTTTAAGGTGTAAATAAGAGAGGAGAGGGGGTGGGTGGCCTTTTATAAGTGATGTGAGTGGCACACTTGTAATTTTTTGAAAAGATTCAATCATACCCACATTTTTATCATGCCAAAAGCATAAAAAATGGTTAATTAGAAAAACTAAAAGATATAATGTGGAAATATTTCTATAAAATGGATGTTTTAAAAGTTTTTGGGTCATTTTTAACCCTTATCTGTTTAGTTTAACCACTAGTAAATCCATTTTTACCTTAACCGTGGTAATTAATTTTAACTATTTTCACTATTAATTTTGGTAAAAAATTAAGTTGAAATTATTATACATTATAAATTATTATAATTATAAATATGGAATCAATTTTTTAAAATTCAATTCACATAAGTGAAAATTTTAATTTAAAATTAATCCCACAGATGTGACGAGAAAGAAGGTTTTTAAAGAGAAAATGTTCAAAAATTTACAATGATTTTATATCAAAATTTATGGTGAAAATGATTCCAATGACATAAATTAGTTTAAATGATATAAAATTGAACTAATTTTACATTGAAACCAATTCAAAATATAATTTAATGTTATAAATTATTTAAATTAAAAGGCATGTTTCAATTAAAATTCAATATTTTTCACTATTCATCAAAAAATGAAAATTTTCAAAAAAATCCAAAAAAAAACCTAAGAAAGTTTTGATATTATGATTTAAAAAATGAATTTAATTTTCTAAAATTGGTAAAAATTAATTTAGATTATGTTCGAAAAGCATGACTAAACCGTCTTTTAGGAAAAATACAGTTTTTCAAAAAACATTTCTTTTTCTTCTAAATGATTCTCATTTTATTACTAATAAATAGATAACCATATTTTTTATAATTTAGTTATTACTATTCATACCATCCAATTTAATGGCTAGGTTATAACTATTATATTAAATAATAATATTTTAATAATTTTTAACATTTTGTTTAAACTTGGTGTTGCGTGTAACGCAAGCTAAAATCGGTGTTGCGTGTAATACAAGTTATTGAATAGATTGAATTTATTTAAAAATAAATATATCAAAATTTATTTGGGTGTTATATTTTTTCCTAATTTTATTGGTTCATGTCATACTTTCTATCAAATATAATGTTCTTATTTTTTAATTTTAGGGTGTTACATTCTCCCCACCTTAAATAAATTACGTCCTCGCAATTTAAACTTGATCTTGATAATCTAGGATTTGAAATTTGTAAATGAAATTATTGAAAAATCTACATAGTAAAAAGGGTTAATAAAATATCCTCTTAATAAGAGAGAAATGTAAGTACAAAGGTCATATGAAATAACACATAACTCGGTTTTTGAGTAGGATAACATTGGTGGAAAGTGAAGATATATGCACGGTATAAAAACATAAATAATTATATAGAGTGATTGATTTTATGGATCACAAATGAGGGAGTGTTAAATGTAAAGTTAAGGTCCTCAAACCTATAAATCTATGATTATTTAAAAGACCATCTAATTCATCGTATATGAATGTAATAGGATAACATTTTTTATTTCTAGATCCTTTTTCTAAAGTTGAGGAATTCTTTTACTATCTAAGAATATAAGGAAATATACTTACTTGATGATTTTCTATTTCATAGTAGAAATTTCATCCTTTTTTTATGATTCAATAAATTTCAAATTAATCCCTTAATCCAAGAAATGAATATCCAAAAATGAATTTTTTCGACCAAAATCACTAAAATTCACTTTTAACGGATCATAATATCCATAAAAGAGTGACAAGTATTTCTGTTTGTATCTAAATATTTTCCAAATACAATATGGTTAGTAAAAGTTTTCCAATATAATACATTAATCTCTAAACCTTAAAAGTAACACTACTAGTTCATCATTAGTATGTATTCATTAAATCATTTAACTAAAATCAATGACATATTAACCAAGACACCATGTAAGTTAGTGGTGGGTGTTAAACCATTATCATCCTTTGGTTATGGGTTCAAGCCCCACAGCCTTAACAGATTCGATGGGTTGTCACCCAAAATGTAGGTTGTCCATTTTATAAACTATATTAATATAATTCCTATAATTTTCCCAAAAAAATATGATGCACATCCTTGAAAAAATTAATCATTAAATAACTTTTTTACTAATGTTTTCAATACAACTTATTTTATTTTATTTTTTTGAAAAGGTATAATAATATTATTTGAATATTATTAAAATTTCATTAATGATCATATTATCCCTAAATGTTATCAATACCTTTAAATTTATGTCTATAAAATTTAAAGGTGTTATTCCTCAAATACATTTTTTTACTAAAACATGTACTAAACTACTAGGTTGTATTGCCATAAATTTCTCATAAAATATACAAAATTTTGGTAGAATACCATCACATAAAACCTAAAAACAGGTTTTTAAGTATTTAAACTCATGATCAACATTAAACTCATAAACCCATGATGGTACCCATGACTCTTAAGTCAATTAAGACATATATGCTTCTAAAATTAACACAATACTTAGATGTTTCATGATTATTATAACCAAAAACCATTAGAAAAAATAATTCTAAAATATAATTCTCAAATACCAATACATAAATACTTCATCCATTTTATTTCCAAATAGGTCTTTACTTGGTCTAGGATTTAACCTTTAGATGGTGGAATCGACTCAGATAATTCCTTGGTTCTCCACATTTAAGACAACGAACTGTAAGTGGATCCCTAGGATGAGATTTATTTCCTTCCATCATACTTTTAACTTTTTCTTAAAAATTATTTTCTTTATGCCCTTATTTTCCACAAATAAAACATGTTCTTATTTCTTTCAAACACTTTCTTTCAAAAAAAGACACCTTAGGTTTAACATAGGTCATTCATTATCATCATCTATTTAAATCCTTCAGAATGGTTTGTAAAGAAAATGTGAATTATTCTAAGAATATGCCCCAGGAGTGTCAAACCAAGTGTGTAGTAAGGACCATTATCATGCATCAAGTGATGATTAGGTCAATCCCAATACACCCTTTTAGAGTTATTACCCCTATGTGAATCTATTATAGAACCAAATCCACCTATAGTATCCAGACAGAGGTGTTTTGTAAGGAAAAATCACATAATCTCTATCTTAACAAAACATTGGGGTATTCTTATATACTTATCCTCAAAATCTATCATAGGTTTATAATCTCTAATCTATGTTTTCCTAAATCTTGTTCTGAAGGTTTCTACTAAACTTCCTCTAATACCAACTGTAGAGACCTCGACTCTAGAGCTGATGCCTGATTTATTACATTGGCATGAGATACAATGAATCACATTCTTAATGACCTAATAGTTTAGTAGTCTTGGTAAACTAGATACATACTTGAGTCTTTCATTAAATTTGAAAACACAAATTACAATATATTTTTTTTGAGAATAAATGTATTCCATCTAGCATATCCCTACATATCAATCATATTAAACTTTATGGAATCCTTGGGAAAGAAAAAAAAAGATGAGCTCAAATTCTCATTAAGGTTTAAGTACAGTGGAAGAAATCATGAATAAATAAGCATAATAAATATGGAAAGGTAAATAACTTAATACACATGCCTTGTAATTAATAAAATGGGAAGGAAGTGAATCTGGATATAATATCAATGTTAAAATACCATATATAATAATCAATATGTAAAGGTAAATAACTAAAAATTTATTCCATTTAATCAATACATGACTATCATAAAAATATAATGCATAATTAATATAGAAAGGTAAATAACTGAAAACACATGCCATTTAATCAATTAATTGAGAATGAAATGCATCTATAGATAATATCGTTGTGAAAATATCATGGATAATATTAACTGAATACTTTAATGAAGGAAATGCTTAATTATTGGATTTCATATCTCAGGCACATGATACCTCTACCATTAAGAACTTTTACAATATAATATAAACTATAGGTAAAAACTTTTTTAATGGTAGCTTACTTATTTGTTTCATGAGACCTACTAATGCATCGAGGGGCTATATAATGTCAGCCCCACCCATCACTCTAGGTCCAAATCATTCCACATATATCGGATAACCAATTTAATTCATGAATCAATATGCCTTAACATAAAATATCTGTATTGAGTAAAGGATACCGATTTATCAATATTTCCCCAGTCAATCAAATAACTTTAAAATTAAAAAATTATATGTATAAATGATACATGGTTTACTTAATAATAATATCCATGATAAATAATATGTATATTTAGGGGAAATTTAATTTCAAATGATCATAGGAAAGTGAATATTTCACAGAGAAGTTAATGACTATAAAAATGAAACATGGAAGTGAATGTCAATACTATCCTTGGTCAAAATAATCATAAACCATCCAAAGGAAGAATAAGAATGGTATCAACATATACCCATTGGATTAATAATAAAGGTTTGTTTTCATTTATTAATATAAATACTGTAAAAATATCTTTAAAAACATTCTTTAGAAAAATATCCTTTTCATTTTGAAAATCTATTTTTAAAACATAAAATATTTTAAAAATTATTTTATTTGAAAATAAATTTTAAAAAATAATAATTTCTAGAATATTAAGGGAAAATTTTCTTTTAAAAAACATTTTAAACTTATAATGTAAGCTTCAAATAAATTGTGTTCATGATGGCGGTTAATTTCTCATATTCCACACAAGTTAAAAAAACATTCCTTTTGTGATGTAAAAAGGTTAGAAAAGTGCCTTGTTCGGAAAATGAAAAGAATATTAATTTGTAAAAAAATTTAAAAGTAAAAAAATATGTATAAATTTTATTAATAAATAATTTTTAAAATTTTAAAAACATTTTTTGAAAACATTTTTATAAAACATGGTTTTGGAAGAAAATCAATTTCTGACCGAAGAGAGAAATGAAGTTGGATTTTCTTAAAACCATTTTCTTAGTTATTTTAAGTGATAAGAGTAAAAAAATGGTACTATTAATTGAAAATACCATGAATAACCAGAGTAGGATAAAATTATATGTGTTTAATGGACAATTATAAAATAATTTCCTTCAAATAAAATTCAAAAATAAATAATATCGATGAGAATGACATTGTCAAATAAACCCTTACATTGATAATAATGTTGAAGGAATAATTATTCAATGAATTTATTATGTGTATCAACTATAAATATATGTATAACAAGTTTAAATAAAATATAATATAATCAAAATTCACTTAACACATAATCTTATAATATCAAAGATGACGAAGAAGTAATATAACCCAATGAAAATAAATTGAGTTATGAAATTCTTTACTACTTGGTAACTTTTAATTCAAATACTATTATATGAAATAATTCAAATTAAAACTTAAAATACCATTAATAATAAATTATTCATTATATTACATGTAAAATTGTTAGTATATACTCCATATAAAATAAATTAGGTGTATAACATTACAATGTGCCTCAATGAAATGAAATTAAAATGAAATCCCTTACCACATGCTTCCTTTTGGTTGAACATGCTTTAATTTATTGTATATTGGTTTTAAAAATGTTATTAACTTATATCGGAACCATATTAATATTTATAATATCTTATATTATCTATTTATAACATATTATCACCCATTCGTTAATAATATTTCATTATTTTCATTGTTTTGGGTGTTAATTGTCTTGTTTTCTCATGCATATTTTGTTATGAAAGTTTTGGTTCTTACACATATTATATAGTTCCATCATATACGGAATAATAATAATGAAATAATTATAATATTTATATATTAATTATTATTTTAATACCAATCATGAAATATGGTTTTGAGAAATGAATTATGTTACGATCATGGAGACGATAGGTCGTAAATACACATGAGTAACGTTTTCATTTTTAAGTGATCATTATAGAAAGAAGGTATATAATATTTTATCCTTTAATAATTATAATATTATCATAAATACCATATTATTTATTTTAATATACATATATATATCATCCATGTTGTGTGGTTATGAAAAGAGATTCATATCATTTCGTGAAGGCGGTAGTCTACACGTACACGAACGACATTATCATCTTCATTGAGTGAAAAGGTAAGAAAGAAAATTATATTTTAAGAATGATAAATATTTCATGAATATCATAATTATTTAATTTATATCACATATAATCATTAAATTTATCTTTATTACATTCCATGTAAAGTATTAGTGAAAAATGAATCACATCGCTTCGCGAGGCGGTAGTCCGCCGTACACACGAGCGACATTATCGTATCCACTACAGAATGGAAAGTAAAAAAGTTATATATGACATAATAAATCCATAGGTAAAATTATATTATAAATATCATATATATATATATATATAAAATTTATATCCATCATCATACCTAACCATTAAAGTTGGAAATGGAAAAATGAATGACATCGATTCATGAGGTGATAGTTTATCATACACACAAACGATGATTTTGTAACCCATTTGATGGAAGTAGAGGTGGTTATAGGTCATTAACTTAAAATAAAAACATATAATTATATTTAATATAATTATTTTATTATATAATAATGTTTTAATAAGAATTTAATTGGGTGGAGAAAGAAATAAAATAAAATGCTCGTTGAAGAATGTTACATCTTCTTCGGGTATCCTCCTTAGGTTTGCACCAAAAGACTTTCTAGGTTAGCTTTATGCACAAAATAAGTCTTCTATGATTATATTAGATAATTTAATAAGTTATTTGGGTAGGTATTTTCCGAATCAAAAGGTTGTGAATGTGTAAAGAAGAGATGAGATGGGGTGGCCTTTTAGAAGTGAGGTGAGTGGCACACTTGTAATATTTTGAAAAGATTCAATATTACCAACATTTTTATCATGTCACAAGATTCCAAAATGGTTTATTATCAAACTTGGAATAGATAATGTGGATATAAATCTATGAAATATGTTTTATAAAAGTTTTTGGGTCATTTTTAACCCTTATATTTATAGTTTAACCCCTAATAAATTCTTTTTTACCATAAATACGATATTTAATTTTTACGGTTTTCACTATTAATTTTGGTCAAAAATTAAGTTGAAATTATTATAAATTATAAATTATTATTATTCCAAATTTGGAATTTATTTTCCCAAATTCAATTCATAGAAGTGGAAAATTTTAATTTAAAATTAATCTCACAGACGCGAAGAGAAAGCTGGTTTTTAAAGAGAATATGTTCAATAGTTTACATTGTTTTTATATCAAAATTTAATATAAAAATGATTCCAATGATAATTGGTTTAATTGGTATAAAATTGAACTAATTTTACTTTAAAACTAATTCAAAATAGAATTTAACATTATAAATTATTTAAATGAAAAGTAAATTTTTAATTAAAATTCAGTATTTGTCATTATTCATCAAAAAATGAAACTTTTCATAAAAATCCCAATAATTCACCCTAAGATAATTGTTATATTATGATTTAAATAATTAAGTTAATTTTATCAAATAAAATTTCTAAATTTTTTAACAATTAATTTAGATTATGTGTGCAATGAACGACTAAACCATCTTTTAGGAAAAATACAGTTCTTCGGAAAACATTTATTTTTCTTCTAGATAATCCTTATTTTATCACTAATCAATAGATGATCATATTTTTCATAATTTAGTTAGTACTATTCATACCCACCAATTTAATGGATAAGTAATAAATATTATATTAAATAATAATATTTTAATAATATTTCACATTTTGTTTGAACTCGGTGTTGCATGTAATGCAATCTAAACATAGTGTTTCATGTAATGTAAGCTATTGAAGATATTGAATTTATTTGAAGATAGATATATCATAAATTATCAAGGTGTTATATTTTATTCTAATATTGGTGTTTCATGTCATACATGCTATCAAATACAATTTTCTTATTTTATAATTTCAAGATGTTACATAACCCAGGGAAGTAAATGGGTTTCATATACATTTAATCATTTCATTATAGCACAACCCATGGAAAATAAATTGGTTTCATAAGTATTTCATCGTAAATTAATTAACATGTGGGAAAGAAATGAGTTTCATAGAATCATCCTTAAATTATTATCATTAAAGCCATATAGAGAAAGAAAGTGGATAGTATCATAAAATCATATCACCAGTGAAGCATAACGATCCTTAAAGAATGTTGAAATAGATGAAAAATACCTTTAGAAGAACATTTAAACATTTATTTTAAAACATAGAAAATATAATTTTCTTTCGACATCATTAAAAACTAAAAAATTATAGAATATTGTGAAAAAAAATTTAAAAATAACCATGGAAACTTGTAAAATAATATTTAATGAAAAAATGGTTATTATGGTGGGAAAATTTAGTCATTCAGTAAATGTTAAAACAAATATTCCTTTCATTCTTTTGGTAAAAATTTAAAAGTACATCGTTCAGAAAAAATAAAAAAATTACTTTTAAAACATTGAAATGAAATTAAAATATGTTTGAAAATGAATTAAAATAATAATTTGATAATAGAAAAAATAATTTTTAAAAACATTTTAAAGAACATAGTTGTAGCATCCCCCAATCTAGCACTCTATCATGTGTCTAAAGAGGGTTGGTTATGAGACCTCAGGCATGCCTCATCGTATGCCAGAGGCTATCGAATAGTAACAGGGGTGTGATATCTATAGTTGGGAGACTATACCCCCTGGTATGAAGTGTCATAGAAGTATAAATAATCCATATAAACAGAAACAATCAGAGTATAGACATAGTAGAAACTGATAATAAAAGTCAACTGAATAATCAAAAAAAATAATGTAATAATGTAATTATGTTCTAGAATGTAACGAAATGTCATGCTAGAAAAAAACAAATAAAAGACTAGTAGACTCAACAAAGACTCAATAGTCCCCAATCCCAAACCCCACATCAGTCCTACCTCCAAACTCCTATCCATCCAGAAAGCAACCAATCAACAGAAAGCTCATTTTCCCTTGTCCAAATCTATATCTACGTAATCTACTCAGGTACTAAATAGTGGACTAAATAGGGTGTGATTAAAACTCAGTAGGTCAACACCACTATGTCTAAACAAACTAGTATGATAAGAAGTGTATGCAATAATACAATAAAAATATGTATTAATTAATTCAAAAATTAATAAAATAAAACAACAACCTAGTTTGGATCCATGCCAGAACAACTCTGAGAATGTCTCAAAACCATGCCAACCATACCCATATAACTATGGTAAAATAAATTGTTTTGGCATCATGTTGTAATATCTCTGAGCATGTCTCACAACCATACCAACTACAACCATATAACCATGGTAAAATAACCTGCTTCAATATCATGCTAAAATATCTCTGATCATGTCTCACAACAATGACAACCATAACCATATAACATGGTATAATCTCAAAAAAATTTGTCAAATACCAATAATCATTACAGCATGGGACTGGTCCGAGCTCGCTCAATATAAGAATTATAGCATGGGGTTGGGCTGAGACCATTCAATATAAGCATTATAGCATATATGTGTACATGTGTCAGGGCCATGCTAGATATATAAGCATTTCAGCAAGGATCAAGAATAAATGTCATAATAGCATGGATATCACAATATCACATTATAAGCCTTAATGGTTAATTATGTAAATTACCATTTGTATTTCAATTTACCTTTTTCATTTATCATAATTGATCAATAGTCAAAACAATGAGCAGTAATCCATAACTTTTGGATTCTATATCAAGAAATCACCTAATGTATCATGTCATGATAAACACACTTTAAGCCATTATCCAATTAAATTATATTCAATATTCGCTCACCCAATGGGTATCCATAAGACAGGTTAATAACCAATTGAAAATAGCAAACTCCAAGGATATATCCCATTCATTATTTAATTAATTCAGGTGCATGTTACATTGGTACAATCACAATATTTCTTATATTTGGAAATTATCAAACCATAGGGTTAAGATTTAGACCCCCTACCTTAATTGGAAAAGAACACAATGCTTTTGATGGAAAATACCCATGAGGAAGAAGGTTCATATGATCTCAAGGAGGATCTTAGATCAAAACCAAAAATGCACACAGTCAAGAGATTACATTGCAATGATCAGAAGAAGAAGGGAGAGAAGAGAAAACCTAACCAAAACCACTTACCAGGGATTGATTATACAAACGAAATGTCTGGAAGGGAGTTTGGCACTCCAAAATTTCCTAGAAGATTCCCTAGAGTCGAGAGGAGAAATCTATATGAAGGAATGACACACAAATCATCCACACAAAACCTTTAAAAAACTACTTGGGGAATTTCACAACATGAAATTCAGTTTCACATCATGTAATTGTTTTTATAGAGTTATGCCGAAAACCCCATCACCTCGGATTATTATTTATTCTGGTCAAATATTACACTATGTGTAATAAAATTACATGATGTGTACTTGCTTCATGTCATGAATCAGTTCATGACTTGTAACCATTCACGACATGTGTCCGGAAACTATTACATGGTGTTTATTACAGTTACACGATGTGTAAATGTTATACAGATATTTTTTCTCCTAGTTTTTTCAGGAAAACTTGAACCCCCTTTAAGGCTTCCCAAATTACCAAGAACCCATTGGTAACACTTGACCCATTTATATGGACTCCATTAATTTAAAAAAACATCCCTGAACATTCAATCATTTTCCCCTAACAAGGCTCTCTATATCTGAACAAGACTTAGATACCAAGGATCAAATGAAAAACATAGAGAGAGATATACCTAAAAAAAGATAGGATATTACAACCTCCCCACCATATAATAGCTCATCCATGAGCTACTCCAAGCATTACTATGAGGTCTCAGTTAACTAGTTTGACCACTATTTTTGCATATCAAACTCTTTCTCCCATGTCTCCTCCTAAACTCACCCATGATTCCATTTAACTCAAACCAATAATATAGTATTACCCTGAATATATTTCTCACTACGCTCCGTGACCCATATCAAATTCTCCTCAAAGGATGCATCATCACAAAGCTCAACATCTGTTATGTCTATCACATGTAAAGGGTATGGATGATATCTCTGAAGCTATGACATTTGAAATACTTCATTCATGGCACTATAATGTTGTGGAAAAGATAAATGGTATGCCATTGGACTAACCATTTTCACTATTTAAAACGGTCTGAAAAACCTGGGCACTTGTTTTACCTATTTCCTAATACGGCACTTCCCCAATCTAGGTGAAACCCAAAGGAAAACATGATGAATAACCTAGAATTTTAGGAGTTCATCTCTAATGGTCAGTATATGATTTCTACCTACTCTACATGGTCACTAACCATTGTCTGATCAATTGAAATGCTCAGATGTATTCTGCATGAGACTAGGCCCAACAAGTGCTGACTCACAGACCTCCAGCCAACAAAGAGGTGAATGGAATGTCCCGCCATACAAATACTCGAATGGTGCCATCTATATTGATGCATAGAAGCTGTTATTATATGATAAATCCATGAGTGTCATATGTTTATCCCATGAACAACCAAAATCCAAAACAAAAGCTCGTAATATAACCTCTAGAACCTAAATATTCTGATCAGATTGACCATAAATCTGAGGATGATAGGTTGTGATCAATAGAATCTATGATCCCATAGCCTACTGAAGAACCTACCAGAAACATGATGTGAAACAATGATCTCTATTAGAAATGACACTCCTTATAATACCATGCAAACGAACTACTGTGTACACGTAAAGACTACCAAATCATCAACTATGAAGGTCTCCTTTATAGGAAAAATTTTGGATACCTTTATCATTAGATCCACAATTACCCATACAGAATCACTCTTACAGGTTATATCGGGTGATCCTATCACAAATTTCATAGTGACATCATCCCATTTTCACCCAAGAATGGGAAAAGGTTGCAAAATCCTATCTAGACTATGATGCTTCGTTGTCACCTACTAACAAGTGAAGCATCTAACCATGAAGCTTTCAACCTCCTTAGTCATTCCTGACCACCAGTATTGTCTACAGAGATCATGATATATCTTTTTCAAACCAGGATTCATCATCCATCTAGAAGCATGACACTCCCTCGTCATATCCTTGCATAAACTCGTAGGAACCCATAATCAGACATGAAAAATAAGAGAATTTCCACTTACAAGAGACCATCATGATGGTATATCCCCACCATATAAGCTATCTCTCTAAACTGATCCCTTTGGATCATATAACTGCTTGGTTTTGATCTGGTCCAAAAGCACAGGTATAATAGATGTCAAAGTTAGAGCTATTTGACCTTTGGACTCCTGAATATCCAGATGCATGTCTACAAAGAGTGCCATTATCAACCACTCATCAAAAAACTCCCATACTGCTTTTATCTATGTCTTTAAACTAAATGAATCAAAAATTATGTTTCCCTTTCTTGGTGTATAATACAACTTAGATTCCAAAGATTTCAAATACTTAACCCACCTTCTCTCTTGAAGGTTTAGGTATCGCTAATAAAATATGTAAATAGGGATCTTATGGTCCATGTATACCAAAAACCTCTCACCCATGAGATAGTGTATCCAAAATCTCAAGTCATGTACCATTGATTCTAGCTCCATATCGTGAGTATGATAACTCCTCTCATGTGGACTCAGCTTCCTGTAGCCATAAGCAACCACATGATCTTCTTTTATTGGAAATTCTCTAAGTCCAACTCTATATGTATCAAGGTACACGGTATATGATTTACCCGACATATATAAATTGGGGATAGGTGTTAAGGTTAGCCTACCTTTCATATCTTTGACATCTCTCTCACAATCATCCAACCAAACAAACTTTATCCCATTCTAGTTCAACCTAGACATTGATGCTGTCAAATGAGAGAAATCCTGGATGCTGATAATAACCTACTAAACTAGGAAAGATCCAAATCTTGAAGAAATTTGTGGTATTCTCCCATTATACAATGGTTGTAACTTTATTTAGGTCCACTGACACTCCTTCCTCTGAGATGACATGCCCCAATAAGTGCACTTTGTAAATCTAGAAACTATATTTGGTTAGTTTGTTGTAAATTCGATGCTCTCTCAATGTACTCAAGATGATGTCAAGATGTTTGGCATGATCATCTGCTGACTGGGAGTACACTAAGATATCATCAACTAAAACAACCACAAACTGATCCAAGTAAGGATGAAATATTTTGTTTATCAAGTCCATGAACACTATTGGTTCATTAGTCAATCCAAACAGCATCACTACGAACTCATAAAAAACATAACTATATATAAAAAGTTGTTTAAGGTATATTTGTTGGTATCACCCTTGACTGGTGGTAACATGATCTCAAATCGATCTTGGAGAAGACCTTAACACCTCTCAATTGATTAAAAAGATCATTAATGTGTGGAAGAGGATATCGGTTCTTGATCATCATCTGGTTCAACCTCCAGTAATCCACACACAAGCGCAAAGTCCCATCAGCCTTCTTGGAAAAGAGAAATGGCGAACCATAAGGAGAGGTACTCAGCTATATGAAACATTTAGATTCTAGATCTTACAACTAGGATTTTATCTCTTGAAGCTCTGCTGATTCCATTTAGTAAGGTGAGATGGAAACTGGCTCTAATCCTAGAACCAACTCGGTCATGAACTTGATCTCTCGCTTGATTGGTAAGCAGTAAAACTCATCAGGAAAGACAACCTAAAAATAACCTACCACTAGAGGAAAATAATCCTACTACATTTTGTTATCTTCTAGAGAATGACCATTTATTTGAGCCATGAGACAATCCAATCCACAATGAATTATCCCTGCATGACTAACCTGAAGATCCCACTCACCTTGGTGAGAATAGATGCCTCCTTCTAAAGATAAAATGGTAACTATTCTATTGTAAGAGTTGATATAAGCCCAGTATAGAACTATCTAATTCCTACCAAGAATCAAATTGAATCTTGTCATTTCCAGCACAAATGATTCCCAAAAGAAATAGTAACCATCAATCTCTAGAGAAGACGCCTTTCAATGTTTGATATTTTCTAACTGGAGTCCCAACGGTGTGTCGATGGTCAAAGCACCATACAATATTTACACAACCAATCCAAAAACATTTGAAGAAAAGATAATATAGAAAGGAATGTGATGCTCTTGTATCAAACAAAATGAAATCTAAGGTTGATGATACAAGAATAATACCTCAAATGGTAGATGTTCATGCATCCACGATAGCTAGAGTAGTCTGTATAGTGTGCAGATAACTTGTCCCTCTACCCTGGGAAATAGTGTGACTACCCTGAGCTATTTACCCTACCTAGTACTATCACTCCTATATTGGGGACCACATCCCCTACCACAGTCTGAATGGCCATTGGAACACCAACTACCATCCTGCTGAGGGGTAGCTGAGCTCTTTCCAGACTAAGGTTCCTTTCTTGATCCTCTACCACTGGTTTTCTATGTAAAGTTCACACAAAAACTCCAAATATGACCTAGTCTACCATAGACATGACCCTCAAATATGGAGTAAGGATACTATGTATGCTTCTGACCAAACTTTTCACACTGAAATCACTACAATAGAACATGATCCTAATATGGTTTTCCACTGCCCTGAATTCTCTGCCTACTACTTCCTTGGTGAAAACTGTCACAGTGGTGCTTCTTGCTACCCAAAAAAGAGCTCCTAGTTCACCCTACTAAAATATTTTGGCCACTACTCGGGGCTTCTCTCAGATTCCCTTCCATGATGAGTGACCGGTTCATCACGTCCTCAAAACTTTTCAAACAAAAAATTTCATATGTGACCTAATCTCATAGAAAAGACCATCCAAAAAATGTCTCACCATAGAGATTTCATCAGCTAAAAAAGATGGCACAAAGCGCTATAGGTCAGTGAAACATCTAGCATGGTGTAGCACTGACATACCCTTATGTGTTAGATGCATGAACACACAATCTTTTTCATCCCTCAATGTCTTGAGATAGAAATGCCTTAAGAACTTTGTCTCAAAGTCCTTACAATATAGCTCATCCTTCTACCCAAATTCCTCTAGAATATCCCACCAATGCTTGGTAGGTCCATGAAGCATATATGCAGCAAGCTTCAACCCTCTATCTACAGGTGTCTCAAGATGCTTGAAGATTTTCTAGACTGACTCGATCCAGTACTCAGCTTCCTAGGGGCCTCCATCCCTAGTGAATGTAGGTAGATGTTTTAGCTAAAATTATATTTCCATATTATCTATCGAAGGCATGGTACGAATAGTCTCCCTTTCCATGGATCGCATGACCCTTGGGAAGCTGTCGTGAAGCTGAACATCCATCTGACCCTCAGGAATTACAGGAAGCTCTAGTTCAGCAGCATTAGGAGCGTGTTTATTTCCACTCTCCTAACACTCAAGTCAATGATGATGAGGATTAATTTTCTCTACAAGACAAACACACACCTTAGAACAATTGATAACAACAAGGTCAACCTCAATAGGGGATAACAACAAAGAACCACTTACTCATGGTCTCTCTAAACATGGATTATAAGTGTTTTAGCATGACATAACAATTCATTTATTTCATTTCTAAAATATAATAGGTATCTCATATTACAGTTTAATAGGCATGTACATATCACATGTAAATTAAATATGTCCCTAACATGAACAATGCATGTCAATATATGTCCTTATGTGCCTATCATGATACATGCATAAACATTTCATGCCATACCAGGCCATTAGTACAAATTTCAAGAGATAATAGCATTACACAACATGTGAATCAATCCAGGTTAAATAAAATCAACTATAACAAGAGAACAACAAAGAAAACAATCTCATCCTTGGGCACTCATATTTTCCCCAGTACATGGGTTAGCTAATCCCATGCACAAGATCGTTACCAAGTCCCAACACATCCTAGTCTCCTTTCTACCTTTCCCAGATAGTAAAGCAAAAGAAAAGAAAACATGCTCCTTTGATACCACTTTGTAATGTCCCCTGATCTAACACTCTCTCATGTGGCCAAAAAAGGTTGGTTATAAGACCTCAAGTGCGCCTCTCTATACGCCAGAGGCTACTAACTAGCAGTGGGGTGTGATATGTATAGTGGAGAGACTATACCCCCTAGTATGAAGTGTCATAGCAGTAGAAATAATCCATATAAATAGAATCAATTAGAGTATAGGCATAGCAGAAATCAACAATAAAAGCCAACAAAATAATCCAATAAAATAATAAAGGAATAAAGTAATGATGTGCATGAATGTAACTAATTGTCATGATAGAAACAACACAAATAAAATACTAGTAGACTCAATAAAAACACAACAGTCCCTGATCCCAAACCCCATGTTGGTCTTGCCTCCAAACTCCAACCCATCCAGCAAGCAACCAGTCAATAGAAATATCCTTTACCCTTGTCCAAACCTACATCCACACAATCTGATCAAGTACTAAATGATGACCCGAATAGAGTGTGAGTAAAACTTAGTAGGTCAACACCACCATGTCTAAACAAACCATTCTGATAATAAGTGTATGTAATAATGCGATACACATGTTTATTGATTAATTCAATAATTAATAAAATAAAACAATAACCTACTTCGGCTTCATGTTAGAATAACTTTGTGCATGTCTCATAACCATGCTAACCATGATCATATAACTAGGGTAAAATAACCTACTTCAGCATAATGCTAGAATTTCTTTGATCATGTCTCACAACCATTCCAACCACAACCATATAAATATGGTATAATAACCTTATTTATCATCATGTTGGGATATATATTATCATGTCTCACAACCATGCTAACCATAACCATATAACATGGTATAATCTCAACAATTTGGGTCAAATCCCTATAAGAATTATAGCATCTAGTTCAAAGACCTATAAGAATTACAACATAGGACTAGTCCAAGCCCACTCAATATAAGAATTACAACATGGGACTAGGCCGAGACCGCTCAATATAAGCATTGTGGTATATATGTGTGCATGTTCTAGGGATATTCTTGATATATAATCATTTCAGAAAAGATCACAATACATGTCATGAAAACATAGACATCACAATATCTCATCATAAGCCTCAATGGTTTATTATATGAATTACCATTTGTATTTCAATTTACCTTATTCATTTATCACAATTGATCAATAGTCAAAAAATAAGCAGTAGCTATAACTTATGGATTCTATATCAAGCAATTAGTTGAGGTATCATTTTATCTAAACACACTTTAAGTCATTATCCAATTAAATTATATTAAAGGTTCACTCACCCAATAGGTAACCATAAGCCTGGTCAATAACGAATTGAAAACAACAGACTCCAAGGAATGATCCCATTCATTATTTAATTAATTTAGGCACATGTTACATTGGTGAAATCACAATATTGCATATACTTGGTAATTATCAAACCATAGGTTTAAGAATTAGACCCCCTACCTTAATTGAAAAATAATGAGACACATCAAATGGAAAATTCCCCTAAGGGAGAATGTGAGAATGATCGTATGCAGGATCTTAGATCAAAACTAATCATGATCAAAACCAACAATACACACGATCAAGAGATTACACCATAATGGTCAGAAGAAGAAGTGAGAGAAGGGAAAACCTAACCAAAACCGATTACTAGGGATTGATTACACAAACGATACATCTATAAGGGAGTTTGGAACTCCAAAATTTCCTGGAAGATGCCCTAGGGATGATAGGAGAAAGTTACATGAAGGAATTTAACACAAATCATCTTCAGGACACCTTTACAAAACTACTTAAGGAATTACACAATGTGTAATTTAGTTTCACATCACATAATTCTTTTTAAAGAGTTTCACCGAAAAACATGTCGCCTTGGATTATTATTTATTCCAATTGAATATTACAGGACATGTAATATAATTACATGACATGTACTTTCTTCATGTCTTAAATCATTTCACGACCTGTAATTGTTCATGATATGTGTCTAGAAACTATTGAATGATGTGTATTAGAGTTACACGATGTGTAACTATTATGAAAATAGTTTTTCAACCTAGTTTCTTCATAAAAAATTGAACCACTTTTAATTATTCTCAACTTACCAAGAACCCATTAGTAACATTGTCCCATTTATTCAGACTCTATTAATTTAAACAAACATCCCTAAACTTTCAATCATTTTCCCCCAATAAGTCTCTCCGACTCTGAATAAGACTTGACCACCAAGGATCAAATGAAAACTCAGAGATAGAAGTACTTGAAAAAATATGGGATCTTACAATATACATTCAAGAAAAATTTTGTCAACCAACAACGAAATAAGGATAGTTTTTCTTAAAAACATTTTCCTAACCTTTTTAAGTACCAAAGAGATGGAAATGATTAAAATACTTGAAAATTATAGGAATAACCAAAGGGGAAGAAAATATTTGGATTTTAAAGGATAAGGATCATATAATTTCCCTCAATGGTAATTTAGCATAGACAACCATAAAAAGAAATGAGATTGTAATATAAACCCTTGCCTCAAGTTTCATCTTTATTTGTACACATTCAAACCTCAGGTATAATAAATATATATTAATTATATATCAATTATAGAATCATATTCATACATAACTTACTATGTATTATTCCTTTATAATTTTCAATTATCCTTTTTTTTAGGACCAATAGGGGCTTATATACCCTGAGAGGGGGGTGAATTAGGGTATGGATATTCTTTCTCTAAATTCTTCCTGCCCCACTGGATCTTGACCTCTTTATTACAAAGGTCACTTTTTTTGCACTTGTGTGTTTATTGTTACCACTTCTTTTCTTCTTTATCTGATGATGATGCCTTAAATGCAATGTAGGGAAGCAAGCAGACATACACATAGATTTTTACTTGGTTCACCCTCACTGGGCTACGTCCAAGGAGCATACAACGACGATGTGCCGCTGTACCAAATTCACTAAATCTCACTGCCAATAATGTTCAGGCTAGATCACTTTTATGCCCAGGCTCACTACCTTTACAATGTTTAGGGTCAGCTCACTGCTTTCCCATGGGTCACTCCCTATTTCTCTCTCTCTGGCTCACTGCTGGTAGAAAGGATAACCTTCTTCCTCTTCCTTTGCTCACTGCACTTGGAAGGGATCCACTCACAGTTTATAGACCTGCAGGTCTCTTCATTGTCTCTAATGAAATCTGCATCCTTAATTGTTGATTGATTCTCTATTGACGTCCAACTTTCTCCCGCAAATGAATCTCCCTTTGCACAGAGTGTACTGGGCAACTGCAATTTTTACGCGCAACCCTTACTACACCTTACGCGAAATCCCCTTGACTTGCGCGAAATAAAATTTTCGCGCAACACCTTCTTTTACGTGCAACCACTTCTTTTTTGCACAACCACTTCTTTTTTGTGCAGCCTCTATAATGTCTCTCGTGTAATTCACTGCTTTTGGGATAAATTCACTTTTCACGCAACACCCCTTTCACGCGCAACACCCCTTTTACGTGCAACAAATTATTTTATGCACAACAGCTTTTACGCGCAACATCTACACTGCCTTGCATGAAATTCACTGCTTTTGCACGAAATTCACTTTTCGTGCCACAGTCTTCTTTTTGCGTAACTCACTTGTACACTCCAATTTTGCACACTAGAGCTCGGATAATCTCTAAGTATTGATCTCTACTGAATGGAGGGGGGTCACTTCATATTTATATTCAAAATCGACCCCGTGTGAAAAACCCCCCTTGAGCGCATAATCCACTTCGAGCACGAAAAACAAATCTTCCGCGCAACACCATTTTTTGCGCACTGCTCCAATATTTCACACACCTCATGCCTTTTCTAATTTTTAAGCTTCGGACCTCGAAACACCTCTTGCGCGAAAAACTTCATCCCACTATTTCGCGCATCACTTTCCTTTTTCGCACACCTGGTAAATATTTCATGTAATATTTTATTTTTCCGCGCACCGTGCTGATATTTCGTGCACCACGCTGATTTTTTGTGCACCATGCTGATTTTTCATGCAATATATTATTTTTTCACGCACCACTCTGATTTTGCGCGCTCCTCCCTTTTCCAAAAATGCATCTCTCCATTTTCTGATTTTCAGGCCCAAAAATTTGGAAAACACTGAAAAACAGCACCATATTGTATCTGCTCTTTTTGTACCGCCTCCATATCATCCATTACTTTATCGAGGTTCTTCGATCAATCATGGATTGTTGAAGGCATCCCTTCAACCTGAAAAATCACCATTTAATCCCCCTTTGTCAACACACTCATACACCATGGTCCTCTCTGTCAACAAATAAAACATGGAGGCCCACTTTGTTAACAAACACAATCACCTCAAAAATGATTCAATGATGCCTTGAGGGATTTTTTCCCAACACTTCTATTAACAATTCTTCATTAAAATGAACATTTGGGTCAAAACTGGTCTATTTTCATGCATGTTTCGGTTCGATAGTTCTGTTCCTTGCACATTTTTCATTGTTTCATAACCAAAAAAATATAAATCATGTATTATTTATCATATTTATTCATTATATAAAATTTGATAACTATTTATATAAATTGGTGATGAAAAATGACTTACATCACTTCATGGAGATGATATTATATATGTATGCACGAGTGATGTTTCCACTTTTCAATGGATGGAAATAAATAAAGATAAATTATAATTAAAAAATCTAGAATCATGATTATATCATAAATATCATATATATTAATTAAATTTATCCTCATGACCATCCGTATAAAGAGAGAATGAGAAGCAAATCACATCGCTTTGTGGAGGTGGCAATCTACATGTATGCATGATGTTATCATTTTTCAACAGGTGGGAATGAGATAGAAAATGATTATAAAATTAGCATAAAAACATCTAATTATATTAAATATACTTATTCCATCATGATAATATGGTTATAGAACATTTGTAGGTGGTTTAATAAGAAAGAAACATGAAAAATATCAATAAGACCATATACCACTTCTCCTAGTATCCTCCTTTGAGAAGCCCCTTAAGGATTCTTGGACGAGTCTTTTGGGAACACCAAAACCTCAAGGACATGGATAAGTATATCAGGAGAGTATTTGGATATATCTTGGTCGAGTTAAAGGGATAAAGTTTTGTGGATAAGAGAAGAGTGTAGGTTTCCTTTTATAAGTGAGGGGAGTGACACTCTTTTAAATAGTTAAAACATTAAAATATAATCAAGTCATATTCAAGTGCAAGTGGAACCAAAACAACAAGAATTTTAAGATAAGGGTGTGTTTAAATCCTCTTATCTAGTATGATTTAGATAAGTTTTTAGGTTATTTTAACATTGTTGAGCCAGAAATTTTAATTTTTACTTTTCCATTCCATTAGTTTTGGAAATCACAAACACTTACTTAAAACATGTTTACTAACTTTTTATGTGCCTGGTGTTTTAGCATGTTTTTATAGAAAACATTACTTTTTACCAAACATATAATAATTTCTAAAGTATTGTGAATATAAACAATACCTTCTTAATTACAAAAATCATATTGAGCATGAGTACAATTATCATACTCACATTTATCAGATCATAAGATATACTTTAGTCATGTATTTTGTATTGACTAAGTCATGACTATCGGACTGATATTGGCACCAATACAATTGAACTAACAATCACAAGGATTATTGTATTGACATTGTTAAGGAAGTTCATTAGACTAACTGAAGTTTATAATCAGGTTATAGAGAAATAAAATCTATCATAAGGAAAATATTTAACACTATATTTGTGTTGATCAATATGATGTCAGACATTCAGTTATAATGAGCTGTGAAGTGCAAGGTGTCTAATGTTGTTGCAACAAACTTAGAAATATGACCTTTATATGACTGTTGGGAGATCGTATATAAATAATGAGTCATTTGAAGAGTTTGGAGCTGGTTTATTACTCACTTATGAGGAGAGCTCTGCGTGAACTACTTATTCTTAGTCGGTGTTTTTATTTAGTAAGTTTTTGTTCTAAGTAATTCCCATAAGTTTTGTCTCCTTAAGAAAATTTGTGATTGTAATTAGCATCTAATCATTGTTACAATCGAGGGATTTCAGGGATAAGAAGATAGTGAATCTGATCCATCAAATTTAGGGATTATGGGGATAGTAATACAGAGTTGATCGATATAATGAGGGCTTCTAGGGATAAGAATATAGAGAAAATCTAATCATCATATCTAGGGCTTTCTTGGTAAGGAAAGACAGACT
Source organism: Viscum album (assembly GCA_963277665.1). NCBI lineage: Eukaryota > Viridiplantae > Streptophyta > Magnoliopsida > Santalales > Viscaceae > Viscum > Viscum album. The sequence goes on from OY728128.1 coordinate 1,445,143,855, forward strand.
TTACTGTAAGTATAAAATAGTGGATACCTTTAGTCAAGGTTATTGATTTCCTTTCTCTTAAGGTTAAAATAGTTATATTTTTAAGAATATATTTTAATTCATTCTTACTTTTAAATAGCTATTATGTTTCTCATTTTTACAAGTTTCAATTCTACTGAATGTAATATAAAAGTTAACCATCTAATTAAAATTTCTATTTTGTTTTGTTTTTATTGTTTCTACTCTGATTATGATAAATATACTCTAATTAATCAGATCCATAGTGATTATGATATTTTACTCTGATTTAATTGGATTGGTTATTGTTATGATTCTATGACTTTTTTAATCAGACTGATTCTGAGTCTGATAACCTTAATTTAAGAGGTTTTTGTTTTGTTTTGTTTAAATATTTTAATCTAAGTTTTTAAACTACAATTCACCCCCTCTTGTAATTATATCTATTTAAGTGTATTCTTATGATCCTATAATTGGTTGGTATTAGATTAGGATTCCATTGATCATATACTTGTTGGGTTCTTACTTTATTCACTTGTAGCAAGTTGTTTAAAGTTCTTATATAAACATATTGTTTATAAACTTCATTATACACTGACGTGTATTTGTGTGAAATATTTTTTTGTATTTTTTTAAGTTGGAAAGTCTTAATGTTGGTTCTATAGACAATATAAATCCAAACAGTCAACCTATATTTTATGGTGAAAATTATGAGTACTGGAGAGATAGGATGAATAATTTTATTATCAATATAGGAGTTGAAATTTTTTTTATGATAACTAGAGACTACAATATTCATGATAAGGAAGTCACTACTTTTACACATCAAGAAAAATAAGAATATCAGTTAAATTATAAGAGTAAGGAATACTTTTTTATGTTCTCTGACAATAAGTATATACAGCTAGATGTCTTCATGTGAAACTACAAACAGTATCTAGAAAAAGTTAAAAGTCACGCACTTTGGAACTTATAAGGTTGTAGAGACCAGAAAATCCAAGCTTAGAGTAGAATATCAGGCCTTTGATTTTATTCCAAGAGAATAAATTTCAAAGATTAACTAGTGGTTTATGAAAATCATAAATAGTTTACAATTTATTGGTGAAAAATGTCTTGATGATTAAATCCTTGCGGAAATGATTATTGATATCATGACAAATGAGTAGGAATAAAAAATAACTTTTTTGAATGAGATAAGAAAGCTGAATAATTTTACCTTGGATGATCTCATTGGTACCCTTATACAGTATGAGGGATGAATCAAAAGAGATGTTGAGAAATATAAAAGGAAAAATTGTGGTGTTGCCTTTATATAATAACTACCTTACCTACTAAAGTTCAATCTGCTGAAAATTTTGTTAAATATTTAAGGAAGAAGAAAGTTATTGTTCAGTCTAATTCAATTACTTCTAAACATTATGAGAATGATTTACCTAATATATCTATAAATATAAGTAATATAGTGGGAAATAAGGATTTCTAGTACCATTATAAAGAGATTCATAAGGATAATTGTGATAAGAAAGATGAAGTCACATGTTATGAATGTAGGAAAGTTGTACACACCCAATCATATTGTCCAAAGATGAAGAGGAAAGATGGAAAAGAAATAAATTTAGAAATAAATATCAAATAGTACTACAATTATAAGGTAAAGAAAGTTATAAAAGCTTCAGACACATGGAGTGCAAGTAGTGGTGATTCTTCTAAGAGTTCTTTTGAGAACGAAAGTACAACGCAAAGGAACATAGGTCTTTTTTCTAATGTACCTATTAAAAATCAGTATTTCATGGAAAAGGTATGAATATATGAGAAGCTTAAAAATATATATTTAATTGATAATTATACTAATGATAAAAATTATACATCTTTGAATGAATAATATTTCTCATCTAGTGAAGAAAATTCTTTACCTTCTTGTGACGAGGTTTCCCATTTTTCAAAACTTTTAAAATATGATAATTGTAAAATTTGCAAAAAAAAACTTGATAAAGCTAAAGCTAAAATAGATAAGGGTGATTCCAGAATAAATATTTTAAAAAATGAAATATTAGATCTTCGTAAATATCTTGATAAGACTATTTCTGAAAAGGGTACTATTTCGAAATATTTTTTAAAAGTAGTTTCTGAGAAAAATATTTTAAAAACTAGTTTTGATAAACTTAGTTTCAAAAATATTACTAATGGGGATAAAAATTTAGTTGTAAAATCAAAATCTAAAATTTCTTCTCTGAAGAAACTTTTATCAAATTTTACCACTAGTAAATAAAATCTTGATAAGATGTATAATTTTTTTTTTCTTATAGTGATAATACAGGAATGGGTTGTACTTATAAAAAACCTATTTTTAGAAGCAATTACTTCATTCCAAAAAGTGCACCTTTTTGCATGAAGTGACAGAGTGTTGGGAACTAAAAGAATAATTATTCCTTAAAAAATTAATCTCTTGGTTTTCATAAAGCATATTTTTCAAAGAAAATGAAATTTTCTGAAAACAAAGTTGGACAGATGTGGTTTCTAGTTTTTTTTCTAACAATACCAGACTTAAGAAGGTTTGGGTTCTGAAAGTCTAATATTTTTTGTTTTCGGTAAAATAAAGGTAGTACCAACAACAAGAATATATGGTACATGGATAGTATATGTTCAAGTAACATGATTGGAACAAAGACTTATTCAAAAAGATAATAAAGATGAAAGGTGTCAAAGTAACTTTTGGAGATAATTCTCAAGGTGAGATTATCAAAATAGGTAATATTGTTCTTCTTTGAAAAACTCTTATTTCAAATGTTTTATTTATTAAAGGTCTTAATAACAACATTATAATTATAAGTCAATTATGTGATAAATGTTACCTTTTGATTTTTAATATAGATATAAGACATCATTTCCTTAGGGATCACACACTTAAAAGGAGATATCATTTTATAATTCATTGGAACACAAGAAAAACTTGTTGATATTTTTACAAAACCCCTTACTTACAGTAGATTTGAATATATCAAATAGAATCTTGGAATGATCAATGTAAATTAATCATTTATATCTACTTCTTGTTTTCCTACCTCTTTACATTAAGTTACTCCTTTTCATAGGGGGTACATATGTTTGAAGTTTTTTAAAAAACATTTAGTTTTCAAAATTTTAGTTTTCTTAAAACTTTTATCATAATGAGTTTTCCAGACTCAAACATGTTTATACAAATTTTAGAGTTAGAAACCTCAAAGATGATTTTCAGACTCATGAATTATTACAAAATTTTTAGAATAGAAATTTCTTAAAAACTTTTTCGAATTCAAAAAATTTTCGTAATCAATTTTTATTTCAAAATTTTCGTAATCATTTTTTCTTTCCAAAACTATCCTATTTTTTTAAAAACTATATTTATCTTCTTAGTTTACAAAAACCAAGAAGAACAGGTAATCATACTGATGAAACTTTCTACTATGAAAGGTACTCTTCTATTCTTTTATCTTTTTTCACTATCTCATTATGTTAGTCTTTTAATTGTTATTGTTTTACTATTAGTTTTATAAAAAAAAGATTTGTTTTCAAAGATTGTGAAGCTTTTTCTAATAGGATTCATCCTTATTCTGATAAAATTTTAAAACTTCAAGAGTTCAAATTTTTTTAAACATTTCTTCATATCAATTTCAACCTTTAGATCAAAATGATTTCAATCTAAAACATTAATCATTTTATGGAAGATGAACTATTAACCTAAGTTACTATATAAAGGAGGGCCCCCCTCTTGTCCCACATTGGTTGATTCAGCGTTTGCGCCCCGACTTGCTGCACCCTTAAAAGGCCTCAGTCCAAAATTTTATTTTTTCATCTGATTCTCGGTTCTAATTTTATTACTGATGGTGAAAAAGGAGGGTTTTTAGAAATGGTACATTTTTATATAAAGGTTAGTTGAGAGATATTGGTATGAGAATTATGATTCTACTTTGGAGAAAATCATTTCATTCCAAGTTTGAGAGTTGGTTTGTATAGAAAAACCCAACAAAGATATTTATTTATATTATCCAGATATAGTTCATTAGTATTATTCTTTAGTTAAGTTTTTTAAGGAGTATTGGAAAGAAAAAAATTCTTTTATTATGTATGGGAAATGATATAATATGTCATATAAGAAAGATGTAGATTTGGTAGGAGTACTTGTAGAAGGTGAAGCGTATTTTCCTTCACATAAGCTACCAAACGATCTTGGTACATTTAACATGTATAAGGTTAAAGACCCTTTATTCTCTCATTATAAAAAAATTAAGAAAGTTTTCACATCTTAATCCAGACAACATAGTGGTTGCTCTGTGGATGTAAGGATTTCTCATTCTGAGAAAAGGAGATCGTGATAAATTAAAGGTATTTGATGTTTTTGTATTGGATTTATTGGTGAATATGAGGAAGATAGGCCTTGTAAAATTTATTTTTATCACCATGGACAATGTCAAAACAAGCCTGATTAAGTCAGGGATTATTATTATTATTATTCCTTTATAAGGAATATGGTTGAAAAATGCATGGAGTTTTTCAAAGTTGCAAATAAATTGTATCCAGTGAGGGAAAATATTTCTTTTATGAGCAAGGATATGATGAACATAATGAATTTGGATTTTGATAACAAGTATAATAGGTTTATCAAGAAAGTTTATGGTGTTTTTTTGGAAGTACAACCATCAAGGAAAACAGAAAAGGTTGAAAAGAAGAAGAAGAGGAAGGTAGATAACTCTCCTCCAAAGAAACAAAAAAACAAAAGAAAGTACCAAAAGAAGTTTTTGAAAAGTGGATGAAAGATAAAGTTGAGATGAAACCATGTGATCTAGAAATCATACTTTATCCCAAAGAATCTAAATCTTTATGAATCTGAGCTTCTGAAACTTTGATAGAAGAAGAAAAAAAAGAAATCAAAAGAAGAGATTGATAGAAGCTGAACTTTGTGAAAATTTATTAAAGGGATTTGAGAGAGCTTCTGAGAATGTAGTTCTACCTACTTCTCATACCAATTATATAATACTGTAAGTGGGGTTAGTATTTTAATAAATAATAGTTTTCCTATCTATAATTCCTTCTATTGCAGACAAGGGAAAATAAAAAATAATATTTGAAGAATCGGTTCCTATTGTTCAAGGAAAATAATCGGCACCAGAGTTGGCCAAAAAAAGTACTCTTAGAACTACGAGGCAGCTTCAAGAAGATCTTGATAAAGAAATTTATGGATAAGTAAAATAAGGAAAATAATGAGATGAGGAAGAAAAAGAAGAATAATATGGTTCTTATTGTTTAATAAAAATAATCGGCACCAGAGTTAACCAAAAAAAGTGATCTTAGAACTGCGAGGCAGCTTCAAGAAGAGATTGATAAAGAAATTGATGGATAAGGAAAAGAAGAAAAATAATTATATGAGAAAAAAGAAGAAGAAGAATATGAAGAGGTGGAAAAAGAAATAGAAGAAGAGGTTAAATAAGGAGAAGAATGAGAAGAATGTGAAGATGAAGAGGAAGAAAATGAAAACACTGATGAAGAATAAACTCCAAAAAAAAAATCATCGAATTCATCATCATCGTCATCATAGGATCTACCCTCCAAAGTCGATAAAGAAGAGAAATCAAGAAGTACTCGGGAGGAAGAATATTCTTTAGAAGAAGAAGTTGAATCATCATCAAAGAAAGAGGAAGAAGATCAGCATTCAAAAGCAAAAGCTAATGAAAAAGTTGACACTGATGATGTGGATATCATAAAAATCTATGATGACAATATATTTTCTAAGAAATATGAGAAGAAAGTTCCAATTAAAGATAAAAAATGACAAGAAATGGAAGTTTGGTACGAGCCGAACTAAACCTCCCCAACCTGACCCCGAACAATCAGATTCAGCTGGAACGATTTCCCAAAAAGGATTTGATTACATTATTCAAGTTTTGAGAAGTCTAGAAGGATAAATTCTTTATTTTAATAAGCTTGAAGATCAGAGTTAGCTTATCTAATAAAGTGTAAATTAGAAATCAGATTCAATTAATGTTTTGACAGAATCAGTGATCCGAATTAAAGTCGACATGAACACCTTGAAAGAGAATACCCAGACTCACAAGAGATCATGAAATCAAATGGTTAAATATTTTAATCAGGTTGATGCATACATTCAGATGCATGATTAATAGTTTGATGAGATTAAGAATTTGATGGTAGATTTAGAATGTTCTTCCAATAAATTATCAAAAGATATGGCTGACGGAGTGAAGTTTGTTGAAGAATTCAAGGATGCCACTGATGAACGTACTGAGGATGTGAATAATTTGAAATAAAATATTTGAGAAATGTTTATGGAGTTCTCTAGGCATAGATCTTTTTAATAAGAAGTGATCGTACTGAGAAACCAGAACAAAGAGTCGTCTGAGAAAGTTTGTATTCAAGAAGAAAGAGTTGAGAAGCTGGAGAAAGACCGAAGGGAGTTTAAAATGATGAAATCTTTTGTGAAGACTTTGATGAAGAAACAATAGTTTTTATTTTGAACTCTCAATTTTACTTTTTTTGTAAAACATTTGAATGTTTTTTTTTATGAATGAATTACCTTTTCATCCAAATCCGATTTATCTGGTTATTTTTCCAATTCTGATTGGTGACATGTTCTTTCATAATTTTCATGAATGATTAGTTAGTTCAATTAATTGTTTCATATTTTGATTTTATAACATTTTTCAAGAAACATCATATTCATTCCCCATTCCTTTTTGAAAATCACAAAGTGGAAGAAGTTTTTATGGGGGGTCTTAAATGGGGAGAAGATTTTATAAAAGGGAAATTGTTATATTAAGGGGGAGAATATCTTTCAAAGAAAAGAATGTTCTATCGAAAGGTAAGATATTATCCTAAGGGGAAGTCTATCGTATTCAACATCATACTCTCCATTGTATTAAGAAGAGTTTTAAACTTAAGGGTAGTTGAGGTTTAAAGAGTAACTCTGAATACGAAGTGCTTAAAAGAACAAAGGATTGTAAGTTTTCAAGTTAATTTTCCATTTAAGATTTGGGGTCTGTGCTTTCCAAAAACGGGGGAATTGTTGAGTCATAAGTTCTTCTTCTTACTTTTACATTCCTTTAGTTTTGTAAATCACAAACACTTACTTAAAACATGTTTAGTAACTTTTTATGTCCCAAGTGTTTTAACATGTTTTTATAGAAAACATTACTTTTTACCATACATAAAATAAGTTCAAAAGTTTTACAAATATAAAAAATAAATTATTCATTATGACAATCTTATTAAGCATGAGTACGATTATCATAATCACCTTTATCAGATCAGAAGTTAGACTTTAGTTATGTCTTTCGTACCGACTAAGTCATGACTATCAGACTGATACTGATACTGATACAATCAAACTAACACTCACAAGGATTATCGTATTGACATTGTTAAGGAAGTCCATCAAACTGACTGAAGTTTATAATTAGATTATAGAAAACATATTTCTATCGTAAGGAAAATCATTAACACTATAATGGTGTTAATCAATACAACGTCGGACATTCAGTTATGATGAGATGTCAAGTGCCAGTTGTCCGAGACCATTGCAACAAACTTGGAAATGTGATCATTATATGATCATTGTAAGATCACCTATAAATATCGAGTCATTTGAAGAGTTTGAAGATGGTTGATTAATCGCTTCTGAAGAGAGCTCTATGCAAATTGCTTGTTCTTAATTAGTGTTTTTCTTTAGTAATTTTTTGTTCTAAGTAACCTCGTAAGGGTTGTCTCCTTAAGAACTTTTGTAATTGTAATCCACGTCCGATCATTGTTACAATCTAGGGCTTCTGTGGATATGAAGATTGTGATATGATCCATCAGATCGAGGGCTTATAGGGATAGTAAGACGGAGTTGATCGTCGTATCGAGGGCTTCCAGGGATAAAAAGATGGAGCAAATCTGGTCATCGTATCGAGAGATTTCCCGGTAAGGAAAGACAGACTTTACTGTAAGTATAAAATAGTGGATACCTTTAGTCAAGGTTATTGACTACCTTTCTCTTTAGGTTAAAAGAGGTATCTTTTTAATAATAGCTTATAAGTCATTCTTACTTTTACATAGTTATTCTACTGCTCATTATACAAGTTTCAATTTTGCTGCATGTAATAGAAAAGTTGATCATCGTATTCAACTTTCTATTTTTTTTATCATTACTACTCTGATTATGATAAACATACTCTGATTAATCAGATTCATAGTGATTATGATATTTTACTCTGATTTAATTGGACAAGTTATTGTTCTGATTTTGGGACTTTGTTAATCAGACTGAGTTTGAGTCTGATAACCTTACTTTAAGAGGTTTGTGTTTTGTTTTGTTTAAATATTCTAAACTAAGTTTTTAAACTACAATTCACCCCCACTTGTAAGTATAGTCGTCTAAGGGTATTCTTATGAGCCTTCAAACATTTATCTCTTTAGTTTAACCACTTGTTAACCCTTTTAACTTTTACTGTAGTATTAATTTCTTTTACCTTTGTTACTATTCACAATGACTAAAAATGAAATCAACCTCATTACCAAATTTGGGCATCCTAATTCCAAATATGGAAACCATTTTATCATATTTAATTTCTACATGTGGTAGAAATTCATTTTTTAAATAAGCGGACAAAACACAACGAAAGTCATTTTTAGGAAAATGTATTTTTAAGCATAAAACTGAATTTATTCTTATTTCTTACCTGGTAAAAATCGTTAGATAAAACTTAAAACATTTTATTGAATATATTATCTAAAAATTTCATTAAAATCATTCATCAATAATGATTAATTTAATTTATTATGATAAAAACACATTGTGCACATAAAAGTAGTTTTGAAGAAAACATCTTTTTTTACCTTTAAATACTTTTATTTTCATTTCTAACAAATTGATAACCAATTAATTCATTCTCTAAATGTGTAAACAATAATTTTTCACAATTAAGTTACTCTTATTCATACTCTCTAATCAAACAGTTTGGCAATAATATTCTCATTTAATAGTAATATTTCAATAGCATATCGTGCGGTTCGTTAAAACTCAATGTTGCGTGTAAAGCAAGCTATCAAAGACACCAACTTTATTTAAAGAGAAATATTTCATAAAATCTCAGGGTGTTACGAGTGTTAGATTTAACGCTGATAAAATATTTATTTTACATAACAACAAATTAAAGATATACATGTTAAATGTACACACACATATCTTTATAGGGACTTTTTGTTTCACCTTTTCATATCTCATGACAGTTTGTGTGTGTGCGCGCAAACACACACACATTTATTTTACATATATAATAATATACGTATGTATATGCATGTATGCAAAGTATAGTATATACATATTATATATATATATATGGTCATGAATAATATTACCACATAATGTTGATATATGAAATTTATATATTTTGATTGCAATGAAAAACAAGTAACTTTAATTTTTCAATGAATTGATGAATTGAATTTAAAAATTTAGTAATTTTCCTAGTTGATAAAAAAATTATATTATTAATAATATTATTATATATATGTCATTATTCATAATTAAAAATTGATTTTATTCAAATGTAAATATTATTTTTCATATAGAAATTCTAATAAAATTTATATTATATATATATATGGATTTTGTATCCTTTTAATAGGAATAATAATATTTTTCATATAATAATAAAAATTCTACATGTAATTTATATTTTTTTAAAATAATAATAATTTACATATAAATGATAATGGATATTATTTTTAAATACAATTGATGGTGAAAAAGGACTCGAGATAGGGTTCGGGAGCGCTGAGCTCCGACGATTCGAAGGCGATGGCGGCGCTGTTCTTGATTTCTAGGGATCTTGATCTTCGATGGCTTTTCCGCGTGACTGTGATTTCAACATTGAAGTGGTTTTCGTGGGTGGTCATGGACGGCTTAACCTGACGGTTTCGGATGAACCGTTGGAGAAGAAGATGAGGTTGGATTCCAGATTCAATGCGGGGAATTCCTTGGCTTCTTTCGAAGATTCGGCTATGGGCAGGATCCTGAGGAAGGGATCCACGGCTCATGTGGCCGCAAATATTGAGGTGATCTCAGAGCACTTGGTTTTATGTAAGTTCTTCTTCGTCGCTTTGCTTGTTCTTCTAAAAGGGGTAAAACCTTGGATGCTTAAAGAGTTGGCCAATCGTGTTTCTGGAATTTGGGTTTTTACTGATTGGCGATGCATCTCACTTTACTGGGGCTTTTTTCATTATCTCTTTCCCTCTGATGAATTGATAAAAGGGGTATGGAGCTTCGGCTCACTGTACCTGAAACCGGGTTCGCTGCACATTCATGAATAGAGTTTAGATTTTAATCCTTCTTCTATTAAAAGCTTCTATGCACAGGTGTGGATTCAAATCCATGGCTTGAATTGGGTACTCTGGCACCCAAAAATTCTTCATTTTATAGCTGTTTTTGTCGGAGTTCCTTTCTGAATGGATAAAGAAATTAAGATGGTTCGTTTTGGACATTATGTTAGGATTCTGGTAGAGGTCGTCTTAAGTGCAACACTGATTGAACGGGTGATTTTGTCCACTGATAAGGATGATATTAGTCTGAAAATTGAGCATGAAAATCTTCTAAATTTCTGTGTGCAATGTAATGTTATTGGTCACTCGAAAGACCAATGTCGAAGGAGCTTGTTTTGTGGAGTTTTTTCCTGAAGGGATCATGATGGAAAAGATAGCCCAAAAAGGACTCAGCAACCTCCTAGATCTATACAGCATCAACCCTAGTCCTTGGAGGCTGGATCTTATGGAAATCAGAGTCATCCTAATGCCTCTTTAAAGGGGGTAAAGATTGATGCTCATGGAAAGGACGTATCTGACTGTCAAGCTAATCTGCTGGGGTGAAGGCCGGAGAAGGATCTTAGAGAGCGCTATTGGGAGTGATTTTAAAATTTGAATTACTTGAGATATATTTTTTTGTTGATCGAGTCACAACAAAAAAATTGGGAGTTTTGAAAAACTGAACATGTTTTTTTTGAAAAATGGAGCACCATCAAACGTTCTATAAAAGGTAGGTGGAGGACAACAACTATAGAAGTGGGTTGACAAGATGTAGCCACTTTGAGAGGGAACGAAGTGGGTGCCGCCTTTACGGTTGCCCAACTATCGACAAAGGCGTACAAAGTGAAGTGAAGACGATGATATGCGATGATGATGAGGGAATTGTCGGCGACGACGTGTGAAGAGATCCATGATGGAAAGACATGTATCGAAAGTCTTCCTAGTTGCGAAGATCAAGCGGCGTGTCCCGATTGTGATGATCGACGATACAACAAAATGGTATGTCCATGTGTGTGCAAATCATTCAGGTGAGTATGTCAAAAATCTTTCGGGTGAATTTTCTGTGTTTTGCGACTGCTTTCTTTGGGTGTCGGGCTCCACCCCAACAATTGGGTATCAGAGGCATGATGTAGCCCAAATGTGATGTGGATGGCCCCAAACCAGTTTGAGAATGATAATGATTGCTCGGATTGGAGCATGTGGATCCATGGTGATGCCTTGTATTGAAAGTCTGTCTGATAATAGTGGGTTGGCGGCGTGTCCCGGTGGAGAGAGAAACAAGTGAAAGATAATTTGGATCAGATGGATTATTGTTGAAGGGAAGACCCAGTTTTGTGGTGTTTGGTTTGAGGGGAGGATTGTTGTAGTTGGGTTTGGAAGACCTATGACATGAGGAAATCGATCCTCACAAGCGTTTGAGAAAATCTATGGATCCAGTAGCTGAACCTGGGTCAAATTAAGAACTTGAAAGGCAAGAGGCATGTGATGGCTTGTCAGGGGCGCTCGGTGGGCCTTTTCATGGAAATTTTTTCCTTAATAAATTCAAATTTTTAAATAATAAACTATTAAAACAATCTAATGCGACAATATACATAATTGAAAGAATAATGTTGTGCATTTATTATGATTTTGAATTATTTAAATAAACTTCATGAATGTCCAACTCACCGGCCCACTTTCATTCGTTTGTACCGTACCTGTGAAAAGCACGAAAACGGAGCCAGCGCCCCACCCTTCTCTATATATACTGGTAACCGCACTCCGGTTGTTCCACTTCTATCCAGTAACTGATTCGTCCTTAGAGAGAGAGATCCTTCAGAGAAGGGAGGAAGGAATAAAAATGGATTTGGGGGCGGCTTCGACTTCGGATTCCGTGTGGCCGCTTCTAGCGGCGGCGGTCGGGGCTCTGCTGGCGCTGCGGTGGGTGCTCCGCCGCGTGAACGTGTGGCTGTACGAGGCCCCGCTCGGCGCCGCCCGCTACTCGCTGCCGCCCGGAGACCTAGGGTTTCCGATCATCGGAAACATGTGGCCCTTCCACAGAGCTTTCAAGTCCGGCGATCCCGACTCCTTCGTCGGCTCTCTCATTACAAGGTCATCTCCTCCATCTCTCCCTCTTCGCTCGCTCTCTGATTCTGGTAATGTCTGGAATATTCGAATTTAGAATTCATTTTCTCTTGTCAGAGGCATGTGATGGCTTGTGAGAGGCTAGGGATCCTGATGTTTCTGGAAATTCCAGAAACTCTGCCTATTGGAGAAAATGTTGTTGAGAAGGACTTGAAGGGAGGGTATGCTCCCAGGCAGATTGTTCTGGCTGACTCATCAGTGCAGGGTGATTCTGATGTTGTTGCTGCTACTGGGCTGGAGAATAGGGACTCTCCAAAAAGCTCACAACCCGTAGAGGTGCTAGCCAAATCTCAGTTTAAAAGGACATGTAATGAAATTGTGGATGAGGGGTTAGACGATGATGTGGAACCAGTGGATTATCAACCCAGTGGTGTGATTTTTGCACAGGAGCTTGCTGACCGACAACTTCACTAGGAGAAAGTGATAGCTTGAAGAGCTTGCAAAGGTAGGCATAAACTGGATATTGAATCTCCAATGAGACCTATGAAGGTACCATGCACGCAGTGGAAGCCCAAAAAAACGGGATTTTAAAATTTTTCACCGACGGACGACATGAACTTGTCAACATCGGTGAATCGCTGTCTGATTACTTCCTCAAGATCATGCGTGAAAGAGATTAAGCACAAAATTAAATCGTAAAATATTTGGTTTAAATCTGAAGTCGCACATGACGTCTGCTCGTCGTTGGCGATCGCTGCTCGAAGAATCCGAAGTTGAACTCCTCTAGATCGTCCACACGCGTTTCAAAAATCTGCGGGAGCGCCGATCGTCGAAATTCGGGTGCTAGCACGGAGTTCCGACAACGCTTTGGATGCTCCGACGATCACCGCATCGTCTTGCTTGTGATGTTTGAGAAAGAGATCGATCTGAGCCCCTGGATCCAGGGTCTCTCTAGAACGTGAGAGAGAAAAAGAGAGAGAAAGCCCATGAATAGTTCCTGGTGGGAGGCTCTCTTCTTCTATATATAGTGTGTAAATAAGTTACTCGGAATTGCCTCTTAGGCCCCTGAATACTTAACGCACTATAAACGACATGTTATGACTATTGAACCGAGTCATAAATATTATTATCATTTTTTTTGTAATATATTAAATATATTGCGTGATAATAAATGAGTCATTAATTCGACTTGTTGTTTCCACAAATATTAATTGAACCATGAATATTTTAATATTCGTTCAAATAACATTTTTCATGTATTTACTTAAAACTTGTAAATACATTTAATAAATAAATTCAATGCTCATTATTCTTAACTTGAATAATATGAATTTATTTATTGCATTGATGATCGTATCTCCTTGGACAAATCCCGGACCCCAGTGGTGGGACCCACCATGTCCAATATACCCATTCAACTGAATATGACAAATATTGTGTGTCATTGCCATTTTCTTGCTTTATTATTTGTTGATCTAACTGGATAGATTTACCTTGGACTATCATGACCATGAATTTATCAAGGTACTACCATCCTAATCAACATGACCCGAGATATATAACATCCTTAACCTGGAAGCGACAAAACCTTTCTTGACCATTCAACCAATGTCATGCCATCAATGACGCACCCAACACAAACTAGCTCGCCACGATTTCATTATCATGGTTTTCGTCTTGCATCAAAGTACGCGATCAAATGACACATATTGACAATGATCTCAAGTTTGGAGACCATTACACATGTCTGTAGATAGGAACAACCAATGACACCCGAAACATGTGATGTTCCTATTGGCGGACCAGTTCTCATGATCTCACTATTAGAGATCAAAAAATGTGAACTTCTTGAGAAGAAGTCTCAATGCTTATGAGCCCCCCCAACACCTAATAGTCAGACATCTACTGTGTCTAGTCAGTAAGATGTATCTAGACCAGATGACTTTTCTTTAAGATTAATGTCATAGTATTTCGAGGTTCTAATGATAGCCTGAGATTTGCTATAACCTTTCGATACGACAATTAATCTATGGAAATTACCATTTCAATGGTGGACGTCGAAAAGTCTACACTAATGGTAAGCAAATATCATGTATAACTAACTATATACATGATATGGTAATCAAGAGTACTGAATAGTTGGGTTTAGGGAACCCACTATTTCAACACTTCCATTTGCACTAGAGCCAACTTGCTAACCAACCTTGTTAGCTCTCACATGATTAAAATCATGTTTCTGCTGAGTCATGACTTTAGCTTCTGGGCCTGCCATGATTTTGTTGCGTGTCATATCTGCTATTTGCGACCTCATCTCCTTGAGTAAAGTTTCTCAAGAGATGGTATCCCTGAGTATATCCCTTTTGTCCACGGTCAAAACTTGACATCTTGGCTAGTAAGAATATCATAATTATGATAATATTTTTTTTTCTAGGCGCGATTCCAAGAACTGGAACAAATCGTTGCATTTAGTTGCTTCTTAGTTGCCTTAGAAGCTGCAACGTACTCGATATATGTAGGTATGACTACCACTGACTTGTATGAGTTTGTCTCACTCATCACCTTAGCCTAATTGTGATAGTAGATCACATTGATCTATAGAAGACTAGTTTGTGTCCCCTCAAAAACTAGTATCCTTTCTTATCCACTTGCCAAGTACATATCTTTTGTACTTGTCGAAGTACAATTAGATAGTTTTGTCTGCTTCAATTACAGTGCCCCTGGATATAATTGATATTTGCCTACTATAAAGCATATCTTGGCAATATCAATTCTTGTACATATCATGACACAAGTGATTAATTCATCGCATAAGTGTATGGATTTTAACTCAAATATCGTGAACCTAGAGAGATAATGCCATGTGACACTGACAACAATTAAACTCTTGAATTGTTCCATCTTGCATTTTTCAATACTATGTCACTATATGTACAATTGACTAGGTACAAACAACCTTTAGATCTACCTCAGCAGATCCTGTTCTCTAGAACTTAGGTTGCTACTTTAAGTCAATCATTGGAGAATAAATTTCATCATGGTCTTAACCAACTTGAAGTCCAATCTGTTTTCCACATGTTGCCTAACATATTTTACTTGGAAAAGCTTGGTGCTCCCACTAACCTCTAGTTGACACATGACAAACATTTATTGCAAATGTATACTCTATGATCTTGTTGTTTACTTCAATCCTAAACTGGATTTTAGTAACTTGCAACCTATATTAGCATTATGTGACATGACCATCACTTTCTGGTTGCGTCGTATAGACACCTTCCATGATTGATGGTCATGACATCCAATGCCTAATAATATGATCATAGAAATTAGCTGGGACAAGTAAAATTCTAATGGATTTAGGCATACCGACTTGGTATAACCAATCGAGCCTTATTGGTACTACCCCTGTTCCATCCATATATAATCTCATTTGTATACCCACTGCAGTGATCAAAATAATAAGCCCCTTTTCACTTTGATACATGGAATACATTTATTGAATTTTAATTAGTCTTGTCAATCTTAGCTAATTGCCATATACCGCTTACCTGTAGGAAATATTATTCACAAGGAATAATATATCACCGACTGCGGTGAATACAAAAATCATCACCATGATTTTTACCTTCCTACGCAGTATGTGTCTCCGGAACATACTATGTTCCACATGCGCTTGTGGAACTAGTTCCTATGCCAACTATATGTGCATCTCTAGCATTGACTATACCCAAGTCAATATAGCTCCCACTATCTCTAATAGAGATGTGCACCCTTACATAGAAGTGTAGTCTATCACTTGACTACCACTTTTCTATCTTAGGGATTTATGTAATATTTTAAGCAAGCGTTAGGATAATTACAATAGATGCACAATGTGTTTGTTCCTTATGCAAGTTTGTTTATATCCTAACAAACTCTTTGCATCCAAACACATGTTTATATGACATAATGGATTTTCATCATACTATGACTTGTATGATATCCATTTGTCATTTTAGTTGTCATATGATTATGATAAATCGTCGTTATTTGTAAAGCATGTCATGAAATATAATGGAAGCTTCTGCAAGCTGCAACATTGATACTACTTGCATCATAATTTTGATATATAAAATATGTGCTTAGAAATTGATCAACGCTACATTTTATTGATCAATGTTGACATGTAAGATTTCATCATCGATCATCCTAATTAACATAAATGTCATGATGTAAATAAGGTAATATGCATTTAGGAATTACTTCACGCTACATTATCATGATCGATGAATGCTTGGTCAAGATATTCTTCGGCATGCCAATCCGAAACAACTCTTTTTTTTGTCCATGTATACGTCATACTTAACTTTACCATTTCTTAACGACTTAAAGGAATCTAATGAAGTATATATATACCTCTAGCTTACTCGTGGAATAGTTCACGCTCTCTAACTGAACTAATTTCGAAAGCATTGTGACATACTTTTATTTCTAAAGGTTTCTTTGTCCAAACTAAAGACATTGATAATACCAAAGATGTTTAGATTTACTGAGCCTACATTATTGCAAATATGGCCTTTAAAAGCGCTAGAGAAGTCCATTTACAACGCTAAAAAGCGCTGTTAATCTCAGTGAAGATAAAGGAGGTCCCTTTTATTAGCACTAAAAAATGCGCTGATAAAGACCCTTTTTATCAGTGCTAAAAAAACGCTGGTAAAAGGGGTCTTTTATCACCGCTAAAAAAAATTGATAAATGAGTCCTTTATCAGCGCTGATAAAAGTTAAAAAACATTTAAAAAAATAAAAAAATATTTCTGCAATTCGAGGAGGGGTTTCAACAGCGCTTGAAGCCCCCTTTAATAGCCCCCCACCCAACCCGCATGCCCTAGCCACCCCTAGCCTTTAACAGCGCTTAACCCCATTTCCACCCGCGCGTGCGCCCTGTCTCCCCCTGAATTTGAACTCGAAACCTCTTGCCTGCGTGCCTAAACCTTTACCACTCCACCATATTGCTTTGCTCTCCATTTAATAATATATCTATTATATATATATATATATAGTTATATTTACTCGTATATTGATATGTATTTATATTAAAAAATATATATTAATATTAATATATATATATATATATATTCGTATATTAAAATATATATAATTATATTTATATATTAATATATTTATTCGTATATTAATATATATTTATAAGATCAGTTTTAAATACATTTATAAAATATGCTTTTTTTGTGTGTATTTATAAATAAATAAATACATATATACAACACACACATACACATATATTATATGTGTATCTGTAAGTATAATTATACATATTTATATATATTTACAAATATTATACATTAATAAGTATATACATATGTTTAGAATATATAGATGATATATATCAGTTTGTTAATACAGACGCACACAAATATATATATACACACACACACACACACACGTACACATTATATAGGTATATAAATATTCATATATTTGTATTTTAAATAAAATGGATATTAGTTTTTTATTTAGATAAGACTTATATATTGAGAAATATATTTTATATGTAAATATGTTTAATTATTTAATTATAAAATTAAATTTTTATGTGTGAATATATAAAAAATATGTATATATTGTTATATATTTGATTATAAATAACAGTACATTATAAAAAATGATAAAATTTCAAAGCCATAATATGAATATCAATGTAATCTCTTGAAATAAATTCATTCCCACTGAAAAAGGGCAAAAAGACCCCCTTAAACGAGACTAAAAATCATCGAATGTTAAAATATTTGGGTATCCGGACTAAAAACTCAATTTTGGATGCATTTTGAGCCTTTTTTGGCCTCGAAAAATGTGACAGATGGTTTCTCTGTGTCGCCAGCGCTTAGACCTCATCGCGGACTTCGATTTGATATGATGCAGGGCTCAATTAGACACCCAGATCAAAAGTTATGATCTTTTGAAGTTTGAGTTGCGTTTTCAACTTATTTTAGATCTTTTATTTATTTTTTGATTTTTTGTGTCTTCAAATTGTTATTAAATGATTATTAGTTGGTGATAATTAGTAAATTATTAATTACTAATTTTTAAGATATTTTAGAAGTCATTTTCACTACATATCTTATATATTAAGTGCAAATGTTTATTTATACTTATCTAAAACATATTTAAAAAATATATATTATATTTATATCAATATCAATATACTTATATACTTATATATCAATATATTATTTTTTATGATTTTTTTTGAAATATACACTTTATCAGCGCTAGGGAAAAAAACACTGATAAAACCCCCCTTTATTGGTGATATTAAAAAAGTGCTGATAAAGGGGGTGTTTTTATCATCGCTGATAAAGGGGGCGCCTTTATCAGCGCTAAAAAAAGCGTCGATAAAGGATACTTTTAACAACGCTAATTTATCAGCGTTAAATAAAGCGCTGATAAAGAGACACTTTTAACATTACTTTTATTTTATGATACACAATGCAAATAACCTCTGTTAATACCTCATTTATTGAAGGACATTACAAATGTGCTTTTGGCGTAACTTACTATTGGCCTTTTTGTACTGTCTTCCAATTTGTTCGCCATAAGAATTAAAGATGAATCTGTCTTTGATATCCTTATTTGCTTGGCGAATTTTTACCTAAATAGGTAATGAAGCATTTACTCAATACATGTTCGTTTTGTAACTTAAAATGAGATTTGAGTAAAGGGGTGAAAATGATATGAGATAGAGATCCATTGAAAGATCATGATCCATCTTTCAATTTACACATACTGGTGTGACCATCGCCTTATTCAGATCTTGCTTCACTTTCTCCTCGCAGACTTCTTGGAGATGAAACTTCATGTTATGTCATCGATGTCCTGATGTAGCAACTGCAATTAACACCGAATGCTGATGAAAACATAATGACTTAACCATCATATGCTTTGTACATTAGTTTCCTATAAGCAATTTCACCATTGCTTCTTGAGGTAACTTAACAGGTGTTGGGGACACTGACACCTTGAGTTTCCAATATCATAGTACTATGCGCAAGTGCCCATACTAATTTTGGATACTCGTGCCGGTGTGGACATTTACTTTGTCCAATTTTTAAGATTATTGCAGTAATACTTGTGTTATAACTTTCCATTTTTCTACAAAAGTAAAATTTAGCAGATTAGTACTTTTAACACGATTACCAATTTAGACATTTTGATCAATTAGTTAAATCATTAAATGTCTCACTATTTTATCGAATTCTAGGAACCCTCTGTGCTAGAATCAGAATACTATGTCGTTTGAGTATTCTAGTGGCAAAAATCTCTGAACCTCCCATCATAGTTTACAAGTTTTGGCTACGCCACTACTTGGAGGGTTCAAGGTAAGCGTTTTGCTAATCAACCGCTTGAACTCACGGTTCCTTGATCTGTTGAGTGAAGCCCAAACTTCTTAAATCGTTACTTGATTTACCCAACACTTGTCTCTAAAATTACAACAAGCCAACTTTGGCTATTATTTTGGTGCAATTTTAGTTAAGTCAACCCCCATTCTAATAAGAACGCCCTGGTAGTTAGAGGCACCCTCAACTTTGGCATCACCGACACTCCAAATAGCCGGTTTTGTCTAAATTCGAATGATGGAAGGCAGTTCAGACTTGATATTTCTTTGAGCGTATTATTATTTTTAATGTGATGAAAGAAATCATTCTCTATTTTCTAAGCATGTACTATGTGATCACACTCACAACTGACCATGCAATAGATAGATTCTTCATGTCACATGTTCATTTTATCTTTTTTGCATGCTTGTTTATTATTATTCCATGTGTTCGTGCATAAACTACACATTCACAACATAATAAATCATGCAAAAATAAAATGAAGACCTGATCATGAGTCAATCCTAATGGTTGATCCATCGAGCGAATAATGGATCAACATAGACCCTAGGGGATATACCTTGAGTCGCATCGTTTGCGACTCGAGTCGCAGCACATGCACATCCAATGCATCTAACTCCAGTCTGGTGCGTCGCGATCACTCGACACGAAGTGCGTCACTGATCGACTCGTTATTATACAAAAATACTTGCACGCAGACGATGAGAACTAAGGAGTAAAAATACAACTCCGAAGTGGACGCGCTAACCTTTATACATATAATGACACTGATACGACACACAAATTGCCTTTTAATTAAAATAATTATTACAAATAACCATTGCAATAATTAAATAAAGCACACACCAAACATGCATTGATCGGTCCACAACTCATGACCAGTTTAATACGCATTAACTCACATATTTTAAAATAAATGCAGAATTAAAATTAAACTTCATTAAATTATACTCGAGTGCATTATAATTGAATTAAAAATCACTCATATTTTTAATTCAATATTTACGTATTTCGGTCTCGATTAATTTAATTTTAAAACTAAAAATTAAATTAAATTAATTAATTTAATTAAACACCAACTTAAATTAATTTACGCCACATTAATTATTGAACTAAAAATCAATATTTAATTATCAATTGAAGTTAAATTAATTATTTTAATTAATTTTTTATTAAATTAAAATTACTCGGGCCTTGGAAACCCCGGGCAGGGCCTGTGCGGGTCGGGTCAAACCCGCGCAGGCCCATTCCGGGATGTGACTACCCTGTGCAGGGGCTTTCTGGGTCAGGTGGGTCCGCCCAAGCCTGTTTCGGGTTGGGCGGACCCTCCCAGACCTGTTCCAAGGCAAAGCAGACCAGGGTGCGGTTACCTGCCTGCTAAGAGGACTGGGTGATGACTGGATATTGGTCGAATGAGATCCAGGCTGGTGGGGTTGCTGGGCGGCTGCACGACGACGGTCGGATGCGGCTCGAGAGGGAGGCGCAGGCGGTTGGTGACACGCGGGAGGCGCTGACTAGGGGTGGTCCGATGAGGCATCGCGCCGTTCGGGAGGGCCAGCCAACGAGGTCAGATGGAGGAGCTGCGACGGCTCTGCCCACCGCGGGAGGAGCCGGCGGCCGCGTGGGATCCGTCTAGGGGCGGTCGGGGGGTGACCAGTCGCGAAAGGTGGCTCACTGGTCTGGTGCGGGCGACATGGACTGGAAGGGACGACGCGACGACGATGCGATCGGTTGGAAGCGGCTCGTCAGGGTGGAGGGGACTAGGCGGTCCGACGGAGGTCACGGCTACGCCGGTCCGGAGGCGGTGCAGGGCGCCATAGCGGGGCGTCGGAGCGGGGCGTCAGTCGGCAAAGGGGGTGTGGCTCAGGGTGGTGAGGGCAGGAGGCGGCCGAGGCGGTCCGGTAAGGGCGGGCCGTCAGTCGCCGGCGCACAGAAGAGGAGACCGGCAACTTAGGTGTTGCGCGAGGAAGACGGGGGGGGGGGGGGGGGGGCTCAGCCCCCTACTTTTGACCCTTTATTTTTTTTGTTCTCTCGAGATGCGCCGCCCCTAGTTAGGTCAAGCCCCCTTCTTTATCTTTTTGTTTCTCTTGAAAAACACACACCGCACCCTTTTTTAAAAAACACTCATTTGGGTGTGGAATTCCACATCCACCCATCAAACTTCTCAAGTCAATAGACTTGATTAAATTATTAATTAATTAAATTAATTTAAAAATAATAACAAACTAGTTGATGGAATTAATTTATTAAATTGCCCTTACCGGAGAACCCTATTCCGGTCGCTAGATTCGCTAGAATTGCTTACGCAGATGGTCTTCAGGTATTACAACATTTAAAGAAATATATGTGTTATTCGATATCACACCTGCTAAAGCAGTTCTTGATCCATAAATAAAATAAATCCGAATTCATAGCTTCAGATATTTGCAGACTGAGCATTCGATATCTGATTCAGAATTTGTCTGCGGATCGTATAACACCCTCTATTAGGTTTAATGCAAATTTAATTTGTTTTGGTTTAAAAAGTTTCTTGCGAGGCCCTGATACCAATTGAAGGTACTAATCACGTAGCGGAAGCTTCAAAAAATGAGATTTTAAAATTTTTCACCAGCGAACGACATGAACTTGTCGACGTCGGCGAATCGCTGCCCGATTACTTCCTCAGGATCACGCTTGAAAGAGATTAAGTACAAAATTAAATCGTAAAATACCTGGTTGAAATCTGAAGCCGCACACGACGTCTGCTCGTCGTTGGTGATCACTGCTCGAAGAATCTGAAGCCGAATTCTTCTAGATTGTCTACACACGCTTCAAAAATCTATAGGAGCACCGATCGTTGAAATCCGGGTGTCAACACAGAGTTCCGACAACACCTTCGATGCTCCGACGATCACCGCATCGCCTTGATTACGATGCCTGAGAAAGAGATTGATCTGAGCTTCTGGATCCAGAGCCTCTCTCTCTAGAACGTGGGAGAGAAAAGAAGAGAGAGAACCCATGAATAGTTCCTGGTGGGAGGCTCTCTTCTTCTATATATACTGTGTTAATAAGTTACCTGAAATTGCCTCTCTGGCCCCTGAATACTTAATGCATTATAAACGACATGTTATGGGTACTGAATCGAGTCATAAATATTATTATCATTTTCTTGTAATATATTAAATATATGACATGATTATAAATGAGTCATTAACTCGACTCGTCGTTCCCACAAATATTTAATCGAACCTTGAATATTTTAATATTCGTTCAAATAATATTTTTCATGTAATTACTTAAAACTTGTAAATACATTTAATAAATAAATTCAATGCTCATTATTCTTAACTTGAATAATATGAATTTATTTATTGCATTGGTGATCGTATCTCCTTGGACAAATCCCAGACCCCGGTGATGAGACCCATCATGTCCAATATACCTATTCCACTGAATATGACAGATTATTGAATACACTATTGTGTGCGACCCTCTAGGTCTTTATCTCGATAGTAGTGAATATTATTCACAGACCAAGAGCGGGATCTATCAACCCATAATGGCCCCTAAATAGGTAAGGATTATCACAACAGTGACAAACAACCTACGAACACCTACTGTGTAATATAATCTCTTTGTCTTTAATATCTCATAAAGCAGGATGCACAGCCGTGTCATCACCCTTTTCTTGCTTTATTATTTGTTGATTTAATTGATCGAATTTACTTTGGACTCCATAGCCATTGATTTATCAAGGTATTACCATCCTAATCAACATGGCCTGAGATATATAACTTCCTTAACATGAAAGCGACAAAACCTTTCTTGACCATTCGGCTAATGTAATGCCACCAATGACGCACCCAACACAAACTAGCTCGTCAGGATTTCATCATGGTTTTTGTCTTGCATCAAAGTACGCGATCTGTCACGACCCATCCTCGGGGCCCGTGCCGTGACTACCCCAAGCCTGCCTTCCATAGGCCAAGGGCTGGCGACTAGCACCAAGTCGTAATTCCCGATAAAAAGGGAAGACATTGCCTTTATAAAGTAAACAATCACACAGAGTAAGCAAGCAGAAGTAAACACTAAGTAAAACTAGGTACAATAGTAAGTGCGGAAAAGTAAGTGGGTCAGAATACAAACCCAAACTGAAAGTAAAGTACAACTGGAAAAGGAAGTACATCAACTGAAAAGTAAAGCCGCAACGTCGTGCCGTCCACTGGAAGTCCCACCTGAAGGGTGGGTACAGATGACCTCCTCAGCTCCTCGGGTCCAGCCATCCGCTCCGAGTACGTCCCGCCCAGTGGTCCACCTCCAGGTACCGACTTGCTCCACAAGCCTCCACCACGATCAGTGCTGTCCGTTGTCTGCATCCAACACAACATAGTGCGGGCATAGCCCGTGCATGGGTGAGTATAAGCTACTCAGTAGGGACCCCGAGACCCCCGAAGGTCTCCCAAAATCCACAAAGGATAATCCACAAAGGAAAGATACAATCACGAAGTAACATCCAACACTACTTAGTATATGCCCATACATATACCTAAGTCATCAATTTCAGTTCGGCTCCACATCCGAGTCCAAGTACAACCCAGTCCACACAGGAAAACATAACCCATTCCACATAGGAATTCGCAACCCAATCCACACAGGAATGCACAACGTAATCCACACAGGATATCAAGTCAATTTTATCTAGATAAGATTGAAAGTCAAGACTCAGCTCACACATGTATACTTATTCGTAAGACGATAGAGATGATCAGATGTAACCACTGATTCATCTAAGCCGTCAGACCCACAAAGGATCGATAGGTACTAACCCCCGCAATGACCCACAAAGGATCGATAGGTACTAACCCCCGCAATGACCCACACAGGATCTGACCCACACAGGATCGGTATGCGCTGGCCCACACATGACCGCTGAGTGCTGTAGTCGTCGCCGTCGAATCCACGGAGGATTTCTGTACAGTCGTCATCGTCGTCGCAGTCACAACAAGCTCTAGGGTTCCCGCACACAGCAAGCTCGTTCGGGGAGGGTCCGCTCCACGAGCCGAGGGGCTGATACATCAACTGACACGAAGTCCGGAGTTGATGTATCACAATGTTCCGTATCGTCAACAGGAACTCAACGAGACAGACGACGCGTCAATCAGACGCTCGGTCTGAGAGTTATTGGTCTTTTCGTCCCAGAAGCCCGGTTGGTTTTTAAGTCAAAACCAACCCGACCGTACTCCAACTGCGTCCAAACCTCGAGCAGAGTAAGCCAAAAGGTCCGTCTCACTAAGAGGAATCCAACAAAGTCGACGATACGTCAATTAGACGTCCGAAGCTCAAGTTATAAGCGTTTCCGCTCCGAGGGCCCGGTTGGTTTTGTGTTCGAACCAACCCGGCCGAACCCAAAGTTCTCCGAAACCTTGAGTGTAATATACCGAAACGACCGTCTCGATCCAAGGATCGCATCGCAACTGACAGTGCGTCGTTCGGAGGTCCGTAGCCCAAGTTATGGGCAAAAGATCGAAATAAGTCCGTGAATAGGGGGTTCAGGCCCGGTCCGACCCGGGTCGACCCGACCCGGGTCCGGGTTCGGCCCATTAGGTCGCGGCCCGGCCCGACCTGGCCAGCGTGGCCAGGTGGCTCGGCTGAAACGGCCGAGCGAAAGGGGGGGGGGGGGGCGCTGCCCCCCTGTTGGTGTAACCGCGACCCCCATGTGGGGGGGGGGGGGGCGCTCCTTCGGCCAGCCGGGGGTTACGACCCTCGGCCTTCTCGGTCAGCCGGTTCGGCTGGCCGGCCGTACTGCTGCCGGGGGACCCCGTGGTCCCGCCCCTCCGACGCCGGCGGTCGGAAGCCATCCGCCGCTCCCTGCTCCGCCGTGGCCCCGCTTCGGTCGCGGCCTCTTCGAGGTTCTCCGGCGCGACGCGATGACGCCACAGTTTTGTTCGACTTCAACGGCGCGACGTGACGACGCCGCGCTTCTCCGACCATACTTCATATTTCCGCGCGGTGCAACGACATCGTGCTGCCTTGCTCGTGCCGCAACAAAATCAAGCATCAAGGGGGGAGGAGGGTTGGCCGTGTTCGTGCGGTCCGACCTCCTCCCGTTATTGCAATAACAGGCGGCTCAATTAGAGATGATGATCAGCGACGAAGGTATTCACGAACAAAAACAAATAATCCCCTACCTCGATGAAATCGTTGAACGAAGGTTCGTCGCGGAATTGAACGTCGCAGAAGAAGGCGTCGCGGAAGGAGAGGGTCGTTGGCGTCGCGGTACACGGCGTCGCGCCGTCGATCTCCGAGGAAGGCATCTCTCACCATCGTCCATCGTCGGAGGTCGACGTTCTTCGTCGGCGACGGTGCGTTCTTCGCGTTCTTTAAGGAGGAAGAACGTTCTTCGGAACTTAGAGCTTTCCTCTCCAAATCCTCTCGCACAACGAACTAACCTCTCACGAAATAAGACTTAGTCTTATTTAATTAACACACAAGCCAAAATTCATTTGCAATTCAAAATGAATCCAAGAATTAAATATATTAAAACCTACTCAATTAATTAATTAAGAGTTGACTTCAATTAAAGGGGGTGCAGGTGAGTTACATAATTAATAGGGGTTGAGGAAGTTGAGAGGGTGGGGCTCGTGTGGGCCCCACCCCACTAACATCCTACCTAGTGGAATAGTTAGGATGTGGGTCCCACTTCAACCACTTAGCTTAGGTTAACTCTACTTAGAATAAAAATAAAATCTGTTGCACAATATTTTATTTTATCCCTTAGTTAAGCCAATTAATTAATAACTTCACCCGAGCAAACACAACTTCAGAAAAGGTGTTCTTAAGCAATTACCGGCGCTGTGATTCCATCGGTACCCTCAGAATTCGTTTCCGAGCACCGATTCAAAAGTTAGGAAAACCCGCCCGTTCGTTCACTAAACGTACCCGAGCTAAACTTCAGAAAATTATTCCGGGCACACCGGGCCTCGGAATCAGGTGCCGTCAGAAACTGCGTTCTTGTAAAATCCCAAATAAAATTAAGAAAAAATTTCCCTTGAATTTTACGGGTCTTTACATTACTCCCACCTCATGGCTTTACGTCCCCGTAAAGATACATCATAAACTAGGGGAACAAATGTGGGTACTGTGCACGCATCTGAGCCTCCCGCTCCCAAGTGCTCTCCTGGAGGTTCCCGTGCTGCCACCTAATGCGCACCAGAGGAATCAACCGTCCACATAGGACCCGCTCCTGTCGATCCTCGATCTCCACTGGGACCTCTGCAAAAATCGTCCCATCATCAATATCCAGCTCCCCATGGCCAATGATATGCGTCGGGTCGTGCACGTATCTCCTCAGCTGAGATACGTGAAAGACGTCATGCACCCAGTGCCAGACGATAAGCCACCTCGCCAATCCTATTGAGAACCTGGAATGGTCTGATGAAGCGCGGAGACAACTTGCCGGCTCGGCCAAATCTCCGTAAACCACGTCGAGGTGAGACCCACAAGAAGACGTGGTCTCCATCCTCGAACTCAAGTGGCCTCCGCCTCCTGTTAGCATAAGACTTCTGCCGGCTCTGAGCTGTCCTCATCCGCTCCTAGATGACCTGGACCTTCTCCGTCGTGTCCAGCACAGCGGTGATCTGCATGGTCGGCCGTACAACGCCTCGTATGGTGCCATTCCGATGGTGGAGTGGTAGCTGTTGTTATACGCGAACTCCACCAAGGGTAGGTGGTCCTCCCAGTTGCGACCAAAGTCGAGGACACATGCGCGGAGCATGTTCTCGAGAGTCTGAATGGTCCTCTCCGTCTGACCATCCGTCTGAGGGTGAAAGGCGGTGCTCAGACGTAGCTGCGTCTCGAATGCCTCCTGCAATCCCTTCCATAGTCGGGATGTAAAGCGAGCATCTCGATCGGAGACGATAAATGATGGCACACCATGAAGCTGTACGATCTCCTGAACGTAGAGGCGTCTCAAGCTCTCCACTGAGCCCTGCTCTCTGATGGGTAAGAAGTGAGCCGACTTGGTGAGTCGGTCGACAATCACCCAAATGGAGTCGTGACCTCTGGAAGTGCGTGGAAGTCCAGTCACGAAGTCCATAGATATCCCGTCCCACTTTCACTCCGGGACCTCCAAGGGCTGTACCAAGCCTGCTGGTACCTGGTGCTCCGCCTTCACCTGCTGGCAGGTGAGGCATCGAGAAACGAACTCTGCCACAACCTTCTTCATACCTGGCCACCAGTGCTGTCGTCTGAGATCCTGGTACATCTTCGCCACTCCTGGATGTACTGTTAAAGGGGAAGTGTGAAACTCCCTCAGCACCTCCTCCTGTAAAGCAGCTGGTCTGTAAAACGGCTAGCTGCTCTGCCGCCTCCCCAAGTAGCTGAATGCCTGTCCTCCTGCTGAGAGCATCGATTACTACATTCCCCTTTCCAGGAGTATAGACTATCTCAAAGTCATAGTCCTGGAGGAACTCGAGCCATCACCGCTGTCTCAGGTTCATGTCCTTCTGTGAAAAGATGTACCTGAGACTCTGGTGGTCAGAATAGACTGTAAAGCGCTCGCTCATCAGATAGTGTCGCCACATCTTCAGAGCGAAGACCACTGCTGCTAACTCCAGGTCATGGGTAGCGTAGTTCTACTCATGCTGCCTCAACTGACGTGATCCATAGGCGATCACTGCCCACTCCTGCATCAGGACACATCCGAGTCCGGTCCCTGATGCATCGCAGTAAACTACGTACCCTACTCCCTCCTCTGGTAGCCTCAAGATAGGTGCGCTAGTAAATCTCCGTCTCAGCTCTTGGAAGCTCTGCTGACATCTGTCTGACCACACGAAGGGTTTCCCCTTCTTCGTTAACGTTCTGCAAAGCTGCAAAGATTTCTCCTTTGTCGAAAAGAGAAATCCGGTCTCATCCCCTGGATGAACCACGTTCCTTGCCTAATACTGTCAATCCCGTCATGATCAGTTAAATCATGCCATGGATGACGTCGTAAGGCCTCAACGCTGCTACCAAGAGATCCAACCGTTACTCTCGCCTCCAAGGTTGAGTCACACTGTCGGCATCAGTGTGTGGTCACTAGGTCTCCTCTAGTAGGAATCTCGTATGTGAGGGTCAAATCAACAGTTTTTAACCGGAACCTCTTAGTATTAACATACAAAAGACAAGAAAGCAAACGTCACTATTGCAAGTGTCTTTTATTACTGAAACTCAAAGTACAAGGACGCAAAGCAGCACAAACAACGAAGCTAGAGGCATTATGGGCAAAGGCCTCCATGCTTGGAGCTAGTCCCGCACTTGTCCACCCGCTTCCGGAGCTCCATGATTGTAAGCTTCAGCTACCTGAAGCTGTGCTCTCCCCTGTGGTCGGGGTGGACCTCCTGGTGGTGGTGGTGGTAGAGCCTCAAAACGTCGTCCACCACCTGCCGCTCGACCAGCTCCTCGGCCTTGTCCACCTGCTCCCTGCGGACCGCCACAGTCGAACCTCTGCCTCTGCCTGGGTGGTTACTCAACCGTCTGCTGCCCCTCTGCATGGCGGGTCGGGCAGTCACGAGCCTAGTGGCCCTGCCCGCTGCATGCATAGCACTATCTTCCACTCGTAAGACTGGTTCTGCTGCGTGTGCCCCGCACCTTCGAGCCAGTATCCTGCAGTCGTCTGCCTGATGGTCCGGTCCGCCTGGACCCATGTGTCATCCGTCGACTGCCAGCTGCAGAAGGCTCTGCTACGTGTCACCCTGCGGTAGGTCTCGCTACTGATGTATGCTCAGCAAGAAAGCTCTCAATGAGAAGGGCTCGCTCCAGTACTCCTGCCTGCGTCGGAATGCCGAGGGAGATCAGCGATGCCCTGATCTCATGCCTCAATCCCTGCTTGAAGGTCCGGGCCCGGAAGAATGAGTCCCGTACTATGTTCGTCGAATAGCGCGAGAGATCGGTAAATCTCGCCGAGTACTGGGCGACCGTCAAGCTGCCCTGCCGCAGCTGTAGTAGCTCCTGGATGCGCACCGCACGGAGGGTGACTGAGACGAACTCCGAGCGAAAGAGACTCTCAAAGTCAGTCCAGAGGAGAGATGTCTCGTCGTTCACCTGGAGCATCAAGCTCCACCATCTGCCTGCTGCCGCGTGCAGGAGACTCGCTGCAAGGATCACCATGAGGTCTGCTGGTGTCCCTACCAATCGGAAAACTCGTACAACTGCCTCCAGCCAATTCTCGGCTGCCTGAGGGTCCGTCTCCCCGTGGAACCTGGGCGGTCTCTGACGCTGAAACTCGTGCAGTGCACCAAGGCGACGTGCACTCTCAGCGGCTGGGGCTGGTAGCATCGGTGGCTCGGCGGGTAGTGGTACCGCCGGTGCCTCCGCAGTAATAGGGCACTGCACCGAGACCTCGTCGCTCGGTGGGCTGTCGTCACGTACAAAACTCAGAACCCTAGCTGGTTGCCGTCGTGAGGCCATCCTGAAAAGAGACAGGTGCGCCACGGTCAATACAATATACCTGGTGAGCTGACACAATGTAATCACAAAGAAAACTTTTGAAACACACATGCAATCAATGTTTTCATGCATTGAGTCGGAAATCAGAAGTCAGGGTCCTGGTGTACGGATACGTCGACCGCCGCACCAACACTGGACTCCCTGGACTGATAACCACACCCAATACCCTTAACATTATTGCTTCACATAGAAGAAAGATCAGAGTCCTGAGTTCTGCGGTAGAACCGAACTCCTTTGATACCAATTTGTCACGACCCGTCCTCGGGGCCCGTGCCGTGACTACCCCAAGCCTGCCTTCCATAGGCCAGGGGCTGGCGACTAGCAGCAAGGCGTAATTCCCGATAAAAAGGGAAGACATTGCCTTTATAAAGTAAACAATCACACAGAGTAAGCAAGCAGAAGTAAACACTAAGTAAAACTGGGTACAATAGTAAGTGCGGAAAAGTAAGTGGGCCAGAATACAAACTCAAACTGAAAGTAAAGTACAACTGGAAAAGGAAGTACATCAACTGAAAAGTAAAGCTGCAACGTCGAGCCGTCCACTGGAAGTCCCACCTGAAGGGTGGGTACAGATGGCCTCCTCAGCTCCTCGGGTCCAGCTGTCCGCTCCGAGTACGTCCCGCCCAGTGGTCTACCTCCAGGTACCGACTTGCTCCACAAGCCTCCACCACGATCAGTGCTGTCCGTTGTCTGCATCCAACACAACGTAGTGCGGGCATAGCCCGTGCATGGGTGAGTATAAGCTACTCAGTAGGGACCCCGAGACCCCCGAAGGTCTCCCAAAATCCACAAAGTATAATCCACAAAGGAAAGATACAATCACGAAGTAACATCCAACACTACTTAGGTATATGCCCATACATATACCTAAGTCATCAATTCCAGTTCGGCTCCACATCCGAGCCCAAGTACAACCGAGTCCACACAGGAAAACATAACTCATTCCACATAGGATTTCGCAACCCAATCCACACAGGAATGCACAACGTAATCCACACAGGATATCAAGTCAATCTTATCTTGATAAGATTGAAAGTCAAGACTCAGCTCACACAGGTATACTTCTTCGTAAGACGATAGAGATGATCAGATGTAGCCACTGATTCATCTAAGTCGTCAGACCCACACAGGATCGATAGATACTAACCCCCGCAATGACCCACAAAGGATCGATAGGTACTAACCCCCGCAATGACCCACACAGGATCTGACCCACACAAGATCGGTATGCGCTGACCCACATAGGACCGCTGAGCGCTGACTCACACAGGATCTGACCCACACATGATCGGTAGCACTGATCCACACAGGATCGCTGAGTGCTGTAGTCGTCGCCGTCGAATCCACAGAGGATTTCTGTACAGTCGTCATCGCAGTCGTAGTCGCAGCCAGCTCTAGGGTTCCCGCACACTGCAAGCTCGTTCGGGGAGGGTCCGCTCCACGAGCCGAGGGGCTGATACATCAACTAACACGAAGTCTGGAGTTGATGTATCACAATGTTCCGTATCGTCAACATGAACTCGACGAGACATACGACGCGTCAATCGGACGCCCGGTCTGAGAGTTATTGGATTTTTCGTCCCAGGGGTCCGGTTGGTTTTTAAGTCAAAACCAACCCGACCGTACTCCAACTGCGTCCAAACCTCGAGCGGAGTAAGCCAAAAGGTCCGTCTCACTAAGAAGAATCCAACAAAGTCGACGGTACGTCAATCGGACGTCCGAAGCTCAAGTTATAAGCGTTTCCGCTCCGAGGCCCGGTTGGTTCCGTGTTCGAACCAACCCGGCCGAACCCAAAGTTCTCTGAAACCTTGAGTGTAATATATCGAAACGACCGTCTCGATCCAAGGATCGCATCGCAACTGACGGTGCGTCGTTCGGAGGTCCGTAGCCCAAGTTATGAGCAAAAGACCGAAAGAAGTCTGTGAATAGGGGGTTCGGGCCCGGTCCGACTTGGCCCGATACCCCCTGGGTTGGCCCGACCCGGGTTCGGGTCCGGCCCATTAGGGTGCGGCCCGGCCCGGCCTGGGCCCGGCCTGGCCCGGCCTGGCCGGCGTGGCCAGGCGGCTCGGTCGAAACGGCCGAGCGGAAGTGGGGGGGGGGCGCTGCCCCCCTGTTGGTGTAACCGCGGCCCCCATGTGGGGGGGCCGCTCCTTCGGCCAGCCGGGGGTTACGACCCCCGACCTTCTCGGTCGGCCGGCCCGGTGGGCCGGTCGTGCTGCTACCGCAGGACCCTGTGGTCCCGCCCCTTCGACGTCGGCGGCCGGAAGCCAACCGCCGCTCCCTGCTCCGCCGCGGCCAAAGGCCGCGACCTTGGTCCGACCGGCGCGACGCGACGGCGCCTCTCCCCTCCGCCGCGACCCCGCTCCGGCCGCGGCCTCTTCGAGGTTCTCCGGCGCGACGCGACGGCGCCGCGACTTTGTTCGACTTCAACGACGCCGCGCTTCTCCGACCATACTTCATATTTCCGCGCGGTGCAACGGCACCGCGCTGCCTTGCTCGTGCCGTAACAAAATCAAGCATCAAGGGGGGAGGAGGGTCGGCCGTGTTCGTGCGGTCCGACCTCCTCCCGTTATTGCGATAACAGGCGGCTCAATTAGAGACGATGATCAGCGACGAAAGTATTCACGAACAAAAACAAATAATCCCCTATCTCGATGAAATCGTTGAACGAAGGTTCGTCGCGGAATTGAACGTCGCGGAAGAAGGCGTCGTGGAAGGAGAGGGTCGTTGGCGTCGCGGTACACGACGTCGCGTCGTCGATCTCCGAGGAAGGGGTCTCTCACCATCGTCCGTCGTCGGAGGTCGGCGTTCTTCGTCGGCGACGGTGCGTTCTTCGCGTTCTTCATGGAGGAAGAACGTTCTTCAGAACTTAGAGCTTTCCTCTCCAAATCCTCTCGCACAACGAACTAACCTCTCACGAAATAAGACTTAGTCTTATTTAATTAACACACAAGCCAAAATTCATTTGAAATTCAAAATGAATCCAAGAATTAAATATATTGAAACCTACTCAATTAATTAATTAAGAGTTGACTTCAATTAAAGGGGGTGCGGGTGGGTTACATAATTAATAGTGGTTGAGGAAGTTGAGAGGGTGGGGCTCGTGTGGGCCCCACCCCACTAATATCCTACCTAGTGGAATAGTTAAGATGTGGGTCCCACTTCAACCACTTAGCTTAGGTTAACTCTACTTAGAATAAAAATAAAATCTGTTGCACAGTATTTTATTTTATCCTTTAGTTAACCCAATTAATTAATAACTTCACCTGAGCAAACGCAACTCCCAAAAAGGTGTTCTTAAGCAATTACCGGCGCTGCGATTCCATCGGTGCCCTCAGAATTCGTTTCCGAACACCGGTTTAAAAGTTAGGAAAACCCGCTCGTTCGTTCACTGAACGTACCCGAGCTAAACTTCGGAAAATTATTCCGGGCACACCGGGTCTCGGAATCAGGTGCCGTCAGAAACTGCGTTCTTGTAAAATCCCAAAGAAAATTAAGAAAAAATTTTCCTTGAATTTTACGGTTCTTTACACGATCAAATGACACACATTAACAATGATCTCAGGTTAGGAGACCATTACACGTGTTTGTGGATAAGAACTACCAATGACACCCGAAATATGTGATATTCCTATTGGCGGGTCAGTTCTCATGACCTCACTACTAGAGATCAGCAAGTGTGAACTTCATGAGAATAAGTCTCAATGCTTATGAGTCCCCAACACTTGATAGTTAGACATCTACTGTGTCCAGTCAGTAAGATGTATCTAGACCATACGACATTTGTTTAAGATTAATGTTATA
This sequence comes from Viscum album, assembly GCA_963277665.1. Lineage (NCBI taxonomy): Eukaryota > Viridiplantae > Streptophyta > Magnoliopsida > Santalales > Viscaceae > Viscum > Viscum album. The sequence goes on from OY728128.1 coordinate 1,445,177,904, forward strand.
GTATTTCGAGGTTCTCATAATAGCCTGAGATCTGCTATAACCTTTCGATATGACAATTAACCTATGGACATTACCATTTCAATGGTGGACGCAGAAAAGTCTACACTATAATGGTAAGAAAATATTTTGTATAGCTAACTGTATACACGATATGGTAATCAAGAGTACTAAGTAGTTGGGTCTAGGGAACCCACTATTTCAACAACCTAAACCCCTCAAGGTTTCTCAAATTGACAACTTGATGGTCTCCACTATATTGGAACAGGGAATAAGTTTTGTTGGATAGGTTTAGGTGATTTCCGACATGGAAAAAGAGAAGCAGGCCGAAGTAACCAAGCATGTTGATCCTCCTGCTTGCAAGAAGGCTTCGAATGAGGCTCCTCCTGCCATCATGGTTTCTATTTTTCTTTAATAAAAGGGGCTTGGCCCCGACCTATTATTATAAATACAATTGATAGTAAATTTAATATTTATATTAAATTAGTAATTTATTAAAAATCTTTATTTAAATATGCTTATTAATATTTTTGAATATAAGTATACTTTTTAATAAATATATTATATAAAATGAATATTTGTCTTCATAATTAATAATATTTTTTAAATATAATTAATAATATTTAAAAAGAATTAATAATTAATAATATTTTTTATATATGATTAATATTATATAAATTTATATAATTATTAACTTTTTATATTTTTTTGAATTTAATTATAATTATATATTTTTTATGTTTAATTATATATTTATACAATTAATAATATATTGCAAAAAATATTTATACATTTATATAATTAATAATATTTTTAAATACAATTAATCATATTAAAGTATTATTATTAATTATTAATGCTTTATATATAATTAATAGTATATAAATATTTTAAATATACTTAATAATATTTAATTAGTGTAAATATACATATATATATATATATATAATATTATTTTAATACCTTTACTTTAATCGGTTACATGTAAAAATATTTTAATGTAAATATATAAACATCTATATATAAGTAATAATGAAATAATAATATATATGTCGTAATATATATTAATTGATAAAAATCTGATATAAATATTTGATGAGCTCACTTTGTATATTGAAACAACATTCCAATTCCCATGTGAATCATCTCAGGTTCGACACCTGAAACTGACCCTCAGATTGGTTGTTGGATGCCTGCCACGTAAGCTAGTCGTATCAGGATCTTTAAAACAGTGGAGAATAAAAATAAATATCGTCATCTAAAAGAAAAAAGGCGGGATGATTGATTTCCCGCCGAACGAACGGTGATTGAAATGCTTCTCCAGTGGGAGCGGCGATACCGGTGCGTCGAAGTTCGCGAGTCTTGAAGAACCTGAAATTGGCACTGACCTACTTGTTTGCTGCTTAATATTTTCCAGAGGGCGGACGTTTGCACGGGGCGTTTGCAAGGGGTGTTTGCAGGGAGCGTTTTCTAGGTGCGTTTGCCGGGGGCGTTTTCAGGGTGTGTTTGCAGAGGGCGTTTTCAGGTTGTGATTGTAGGGGCGTTTGTATGGTGCATTTGCATGGGCATTTTGTAGAGGGTAGTTGTTTGTAGGGGGCATTCGCGGTGAGGTTCACGATTCTTGAAGGACATTTCTATTAGAAACTCCACTATGAATTTCCATTACGAATTTCAATAGTTAATTACCAATAGAAATTTCCCCTATTTATTTCCACCGTTGATTCCCAAAAGGAATTCCAAGATGCATAATGTGGAAATTTATTATGGTATATCGCTATCAAAATCTAATACAGAGTGAAAATGAAAATTTGCGTTGGACTTTCCATTGGGAGTTTCCACTGGAAATTCCCAATGTCAATTTCGAATGAGATTTCCCTTGCAGTGAACATTTCAAATTGATTCCAAGGACCTGTAGAAAATTTCACTGCTAATTTGCACTGCATATTCCACTGCGAATTTCTTTAATGAAATCCCAAATGACATCTCTACTACATATTCTAACTATGAATTCGCAGTTGGAATTCCCAAGTTCAAATTTTCAAAACATTTAAAAGAATTGATTTGTGATTTTTAATTGATTTAAAGTGGAAATGTCATTGTATTTTGTTGACAAAATTTAAAATTGAATATAAGTGGAAATTTCCACTTGGAGTTTCTATTCCGACAAATCAGTGGAAATTTCCAATGGAAATTTCCAATTGTTTCAAAAGAAAGAACCTCATCAAACAAATTACAAAGAAATGTGATCTGACAGTTTGTGCACATAAATTGTACATCTCAGAATGACAGCGATCGAGCCGAATCTGGTTGCTCTACACGATGCAGAGGACAAAAATTCATTAGATTTGAATACTGTGCAGAATTTGTCTTCTGTTACTTGAGGGAGCATAACAATGATGACATTACAAACTTAAAGTGCAGTGCATAAATTTTCATGGATAGAGATGAAGTTCCAAATTCAGAAGAAAGCACCCCATGTGATAGCATTTATAAACAAAGCATTACATGAAGACCAAACATTGGGATGAAATTTAAATCAGAATCTGAAGCTTATTCATTTTATGTTTCTTACGAAGACATTGTTGGTTTCAATGTACGAAAGCAATATGTTAACAGAAATAAAAAAGATAAAAGCTTAGTAACATCAACATTCTATATATGTAGCAAAGAAGGATGCCGAAAATCAGACAAACATGATGTCAATGTCAAAAAGTCACGTGCAGAAATAAGGACTAATTGTCCATCGTGAATGAGAGTTGTGTATATGTCTAATAACCATTATGAGTGAACACAATTTGTTGAGGCGCATAGCCATGCTTTACATTCTCCTGAGACCATGTGTTTCATGAGGTCACAACGACACATCAGTGATGCACAAGGTGCCGAGTTGGATGTTAATGATAAAGCTGATTTGAAGCCCGATGATTCGTTAACTTGTAACAATTATTGCTGGTGGGTCTGAGAGTATTGGATATACACGAGTGGGCCAACTGAATTATCTGCGATCCAAAAGACAGAGGGACTTGAATCTATGTGATGCTGATGGTATGTTACAATACTTAGAGAAGCAGTCAAGGGATAACACACCATTCTTATACTATGTGCAACTTGATATGTGTGGTCAAATTAGCAACATTTTTTGGGTTGATCCCAAAATGAAGGTGGATTATGAGCATTTTGGAGATGTCGTCGTGTTTGACACTACCTTCAATACAAACAAGGAGTCTAGGCCTTTGGGAGTGTTTGTAGCTGTAAACCATCATAAGGAGATTGTAATTTTTGGTGCAACATTGTTATATGATGAGACTTACTCATTTAGTTGGTTTTTTAGTAGATTTGTTGATTTGCATGGGGGGAAGATTCCTAAGACAATTTTCACAGATCAAGATACAACTATGTCTAAAGCCATTGGTTTGACCCTGCCTAAAATAAGACACAACCTTTGCACTTGGCACTTAATGCAAAATAACATTAAACACTTGAGAAATTTAATGAAAGATGACTCGACATTGTTGGAAAAATTAAAAAAAATGCATGTATGAGGTTGCAAAAAATTCAAAATTTGAGGCAATATGACAACAAATCCAAGTAGATTGCGGTGATACAAATTCAGCATGTATAGAAGATTTATACAAAAGGGAAAATGAGCTCATTGTTTTATGAAGACGACATTGATATTAGGAATTTGAATCACACAATTGAGTGAGAGTTTCAATGGTATATTAATGGATTACTTGAATCATAAGCTCAGTGTCTTGGAATTCTTTCAACAATTTGAACGTGTGTTGGAGAAGAATCGGTATCGGGAAATGAATGTTGAATTTGATGAAAGGGAAAATCTCACACGCAATCATTTCCATATCATCCAATCACGGTTCAAGCAAGTCATCCCTACACACAAAAAATATTCGATCTTTTTCTGCATGAACACCAACTATGCGGCCCTTATTGCCTTAAGTCTTCTAATGAAACAATTTCTTCAAAAAGCTACATTGTTGGAATGAAAGGTTCCTCAAATGAGTTTACAGTTGAAGTATACCAAGAGTCACCTGTGAGAATTGGATGTACTTGTATAAAATTTGAGAGTTATGAGTTTTTGTGTTGCTGTGCACTCAAAATATTGGAAAGGTTGGATGTGCAATGTTTATCGGAGTTATATATCCATAAGAGATGGACGAGACATGCCTGTGACATCTACTTGGTAGGCATAACATTTAATCATGTCAAAGAAGATTTGGTAGCAAGAAAAGCTAAATGTTACCAACAGTTGGCATAGATGGAAATAAAGCTTGTAATGGAATCCTATGAGTTTGAACAAGGATATAGGATTAGGATGTTAAATCTGAACAATTATGTAAAGGAATTGCAAGAAGCTAGAAATAATTTACCCTCAAAATGCATTCAAGAAGAATCTAACATGAAACGTTGAAAACAAGCTAAAACATCAGTCAAGAAGAAAGATAAAAAGAAAGGCGACGACATGCTCAAAAGTTGCCTAGAGCAGGCAACAAAACGCATCAAGGACAAGCGCAGTATCAGAAATCAAGAGACCGCAAAACTTGTATGGGATTGTTATTATTTTCTTATGTTATTGAACTACTGCATGTTGTGTTATCATGCATAAATAATGCTATAATGTTATTGCAGAGAAGAGCTAAAGAACCGTTGAATAATGACTATCATGGTGATCCTATCATAGATCTCAATGTATGTAAATATTGTACCATAGGCTGAAAACCTTCATATTTAAACCCACTTCATAGCACTTCATATATTGTGATATTTGAAATCTTATGCAACACTTCTGTTATTTCTCTTTTTAGTTATTAATATATAATTATTACTACAATCCGGAGGCACCAAAGAGCAATTTTCCTCCATTCAGGCTGTGAAATTTAGTAACCGTTGCAAATGGGAATGAGAACAAAACTTTGAGCATCGACACCTTAACGAAAGCATTCCAGAATTCAGTTGATACACAACTTCAACTGCACATGTCATCACAATATCCAACTATTTATGAAAACCAGTTTTTATAAATAAGGCGGTCTTCAGTAGTAGCAATTTCCATTGGCAATTTGTACATAATCAAAGTGGATATTTCCACTCAGAGTTTACAGTGGAAGTTTTCACTGGAAATTTCCAATGAGAATTCTCAGTTGAAATTTCTATGCACACCACGTTTCTATTAAAAGAAATGACAGTGGAGACTACAAAGAGAAATTACAGTGTAACACCTATCATACTACCACAGAATATAACAATATCAGCTTTATAAAAATGTTTATCTAGATAAAAAAATAACCATTGCAACCGCCTATGTACCACCCAACCAATTGATGTAAACCAAAGTGGAAATTTCCACTCAGAGTTTACAGTGGTTGTTTCCACTAGAAATTTCTAATGAGAATTCCTAGTTGGAATTTCTATGCACAACAGGTTTCCAAATGATTCAAAGAACAAACAGTGCAAACTACAAAGACAAAGTACAGTGCAACACCTATCATACTATCACAGATTAAATCAAGAGAAGCTTTATCAAAATGTTCATCCGAATAGGCAAATAACCATTTTCACCCCCTATGTAGCACCTGACCAATTGATGTAAAACAAAATGAAAATTTCCACTTAGAGTTTATGGTGGGAGTTTCAAATGGGAATTTTCAATGGGAATTCCCGGTTGGGATTTAAATGAACAACAAGTTTCCATTCAAACTGACAGCGGAGACTACAAAGAGAAATTAGTGTAACACCTATCATACTATCATAGAGTATAACAATATCAGCTTTATCAAAATGCACATCTAGATCGGCGAATAACCATTTCCACCCCCTATATACTACCCAGCCAATTGATGTAAACCAAAGTGGAAATTTTCACTTAGAGTTTATAGTGGGAGTTTCTGTTGGAAATTTCCAATGGGAATTTCCAGTTGGAATTTGTATACACAACATGTTTCCAAATGATTCAAAGAGCAGATAGTGCATACTATAAAGACAAAGTACAATGTAACACCTACATAAAAGCACAAAATACATATGTATGTTCATCCACATCAGAAAATAAAAGTTTCCACCCCCAACCCTGCGCCCACCCAAATCGTCACAATAAATCATAGTAGTTTAGTTTGTTAAACAACCAAATTTTTGTTTCAGTGAATAGATGATTTAACTTGCTTCAATGTTTCTGTCAGTAACCAAATACTTCCTACTCTCAACATCTCCATCTCTGACGCTGTCCTTTCTGGATCATTTAGGAAACAATGAACCATAAACAATTATCGGTCAACAACTTCCTTTTCTGTCGAACGCTCTAGCACTGTAACTCATGTTGCTAAACATTCCATGACATAACAAATGATGACACCATAATCCAAAGTGGCGTCTCCCTATTGTGACGTCTTCTCAATTGTCATATCCCATTTACGTTGCTTCGCATTTTCGGCATGAACAAAATTGAACACTTCCTCCAAATATGATATCTGTAAAAAAGATCAATGAGCAGTCCATCTTTAAATGTATTGAAAATTTCCTTGGACATAGTATAACATCTTACCACATCGAATGCATCTTTAATAAAAGACCACTTGCTCTTGTTCCTTGAATTGGTTGCATGAAGTTATAATATCTAAACACCTTTTTTTTCAAATCCATGACTAACAAAGTCCAATGGATATTATCTGAGTTTACTGAGCAGAATAAAAACGAGGTGTTCTTCATACTGGCAACTACCCGATTCAAAAAGCTGTCCTTTAATTTCTCATTTGATGAATAAAGAACTCCCTAGAAGACAATAAAAAAAATAAAAACTAGTCATCATTAACTAGAAACATATAGTGAAGTAAAAAAAATGAAGAAATATGAGCATCATTTTGTCACAAACGAACTACAGTCTTACAGTAAAGGTGCTTGGTATGAAGGAACAACTTTCCAATTCTGCAATGCCAGCCAAACTGTGAAGCCGACATCTCTCTTCAACTGTCACCGTATATGCATCTATGATCTGTTTCCAAAAAATAGAACTCAATAAAAGATAAAACAACAAGGGTTAAATAAACTGATATAACACATACAGTACTGGAAGTGCAACCCTTGTTTAACAAATCAATAATTTTTTTTCATATCGACCTGATATGATTTCTCAGTAGATTCCCAGACTACACCGCTGTTGTCATGGAATGTCATTTGTATTTTCAGTACATAGTAAAATATATTCAAACATATTCTAACTACATAAATTCAGTAACATTACCTCTCCCCATCAACATCAAGCAGCATTTGTATCAGCCTTGTATCATGTGTGGTCACTATATTCTGCTGCTTCACCCACCGAGAAATTAAATGGGATAGCTTGGGGGCTATTTTTGGCCTCTTCTTCACAGTAACTTGCGGATACATATATAAGGTGGCTGACGTTTTGGTTTCCTTGCCATACTCTTCACACCTCTAATCAACGATGTTTGTATCTTTGAGGTAGAAGAGGCTGCACTGGACGACACAACATGTTTTGGTTCTTCCTTACTCAATTATTTATTTTCATCTTCCTCATCATTTTCCTCAATAATACTTGTTTCCTTCATCTCATCTCCATGAATTTCTTGTGTGCTGCCCTCAATAATAGTGACTGAAGTTGTATTGTTTTCAATTTCAATTTCTTCAATCCCAACATCATCTCAAACACTTCCTTTCTCCTCAACACAAACTGCTTTCATCTATTCTCCTTGATTTTCATCCTTTCTCTCAAAAGCATAATCTGTCTATTCTTCTTTTTTAATTGGGCCTCAAATTTTTTGACCTTATTATTAAGTTTGACATTCTCCATGAACAAGCCCACAGTCTCCTCATTTGAAATAGTTGTCGCTTCTCCTTTCATAATGAAAGGAAGTTTTTTTCATCACCAACCTATTGGATTGGTTGTTTAGCCTCAAAAGGCCTTGCTTGCAGCCTGATGCTCTGTCTTGGGGTAGTTGGAGTCTACAATGGATAGTGGAAACATAATTGCAGATGTTATAAATTAATATGAAAATAAAGGATAGTTCGAAAATATAGTGTACTAACAGTACCTTGGTAGTTTCTTGTAGAGCAGCCACAACATCTTGCAAACTCCACCAAACGAATAAGGGTACACCCTCTCTTTTTGGGGCAACATTCCCAGACTTTTCAACATACCAATACTATAACATTTAGTATTATTAGGAATTACTCGACCAAGTAGGAAAAATTAATAAGTTAAATAAAGTTTAAGACCTTACCAATAAACTAACAACATGACAACCACTTTTAAAGGATTGGTGTGATTTTTCTTAACTGATGTAATAAGTTGGTCATGAATACCAGTAGCCCAAGAATAAATCTTCACTTTAGATATATCTTCAAAATATGTCACGAAATTCCAACCCACATAAGACCATGATGTGGGGAAAAATAATATCGCACATGCAAAAAGGAAAAGCAAACACGCAACATCAGAGAAGTCTTGCTCCTCACTAGCTTCAACAGTCTCAAGAATGGTTCTCTGTAACACACCCTGTGATAATAGCCGTCCCACATGGGAAAACTTCCTCCTCAAAAGTTTTGAATTATTTGGTCGTAATGTATAGGTAGATGACAAAGGAAAGTCACCATCCGCAATGCCACATATATGGGTGATGTTAGAAACTCTTAAACTCCATCACCCTACCAGCCATGTCAAACATTTTTAAATCAACATTGTACATCTGTAGTAAAAATAAAACGGAGCCATCAGTTTTTTTACAGTCATCAAATGACACTATGTTATCAAGAAAAACTTTAAACTACCAAAATGGCATCCTTTGAAGAAATTTGATATGATTCTCTGTAATCATAGGTGTAATCTCATTAATTTTTTTCCACAACCCCATAATTGAAGACCTGTAGTGGCCGATAGCTGATGTAGATGCTTTTTCTGGTATAAAAAAACAATACCCCTAAAAAATTAGCATTAAGGATATTTGAAAGTTAATATAAGCAAAAAAAGTGAAAACATAAAACTCACAGTGAAAATTCCAACTATAGTAATGCCACATGACTTTGAATCTGTACTTTTTAATCAATGGACCTATCAAAATTCACTCTTGAAATCCCACTAGAAATTCCCAGTGCAAATTTCCATTGGAGATCCTATTGTAAATTCCCACTGTAAATTTTCAATTGGTTCAAAAAATTAGTTATCTAATATGAAATTACAATTCAGTTGAAATTTTACAGTGACAAGGCCCAGTCAAAATCTGTAAAGACCCGTAAATTTCAAGGAATTTTTTTTCTTAATTTTCTTTGGAATTTTACGAGAATGCAGTTTCTGATGGCACCTGATTCCGAGGCCCGGTGTGCCCGGAATCATTTTCCGAAGTTTGGCTCGGGTACGTTCAGTGAACGAACGAATGAGTTTTTTTAACTTTTGAACCGGTGCTCGGAATCAAATTCTGAGGGCACCGATGGAATCGCAGCGCCGATATTTGCTTAGAAACGCCTCTTCCGGAGTTGCGTTTGCTCGAGTGTGGTTTTTAAATTTTGGGAGTTAAGTGAAGAAAATAAAATAAAGTGGTGCGACAACTTTATTTTATTTCACTTAAAGCCACTTAAAGCCACTTAAAGCCACTTGAGCTAAGTTGAAGCGAATAGGGTGCAATTCAAAATATCCTACCCTCTTGGTAGGATATTTGTGAGGTGGGGCCCGCACGAGCCCCACCGTTTCTTTACCCCTAAGAAACACACCCGTGAAAACCCCTCTTAAATGAAGTCAACTGACACGTTTTCTAATTTCTTAACGCCCCTATTAATTGGGCGGTTAATTCGTTGAAATTCATTCTATGAATTAATTTGTTCGTTTCTTAACCTGTTTTTCAACTGTTGGCATATTAATAAAATAAGACCAACATACCTTTCTTCTTGGGTGTGATTTGTTGAGAGGATTTGGAGATTCTGTGCCTTCATCCTCATTCGCGAAGAACGCGAAGAACGCGAAGAACGCGAAGAACACGAAGAACACGAAGAACGCCGTCACCCTCGGAGATCGACGACGCGACGCCGTGTTCCGCGACGCCGACGATTCCCCTTCCACGACGCTTCTTCCGCGACGTTCTTCCCCACAACAATCTCCGATCACCAACTGCTTGAGGTAGGAGATTTCAAATCTTTTAAATTTCCTTTGTGGATTTTATCTTTAACACGGATTTAATTCACGAAATAAAATCTGTGCCCTCGGAGATCGTCGACGCGACACCGTATAGCGCGACGACGCGACGCCCTTCCGCGACGCGACGATCATCTTCTACCGCGACGGTCAATTCCGCGACGAACTCGCGTCCGACGACGACGTTGAGGTAGGGGTCGTTTTGAAAATGATAATACCCATGTTTGTTTTCCTCCAAGGCAAGAACGCGGACCAACCAATTAACAAGATGGTCCGCGGATTATTATTGCGGGTCGAGGTTTATTAATTGCTGGGAATTATGGTGTTGTTTCAAACCGCTAACGCGGTGGGTGCGGACCAACGAACAAGTCCGAACCTACCTCCCTTTTGTTCTTGGTGTGCGGAACGACGGATGACGACAAAACGGGCCGCAGAGACGATTTGTTGATTCCGTAGTGAAGAACGGGACCCGGGATGAGCTACAACGCAGACGAAAATGAAATCGGACCACCGGAGCAACTCCGGTGGCCCGCAGACTCCACCGGTGGCGCCCCGGCGCGCCGCCGGACGGAGCCGCCGCGGCTAAAGCCGTGGCGGCGGGGTGCGGTTCCGCGGCCGCGCGGAACCGGAGGCAGGGACGCGGCCGGCTGCCGCGTCCGGTGACACCGAGCGGCCCCACACGGGGCCGCGACTTTCCTTCACGCGGGGGGGGGGGGGGGCAGCACACCCCGCGCCGGGTCGCGTCTAGGCCGGGCCGGGCCACCCTGGCCGGGTCGCGCCGCGCCGGTCGGGTCGACCCGGTTCGGGCCGACCCAGGGGGGTTGGGCCGGGTCGGTCCGGGCCCAGACCCCCGTTTTCAGACCTTTTCGGTCTTTTGCTCATAACATGAGCTACGGACCTCCGAACGACGCGCCGTCAGCGGCGATGCGATCCTTGGATCGAGACGGTCGTTTTGGTATATCACACTCAAGGTTTCGGAATAATTTGGGTTCAGCCGGGTTGGTTCGTACACGAAACAAACTGGGCCCTCGGAGCGGAAACACTCATATCTTGAGCTTCGGACGTCCGATTGACGTGCCGTAGGCTTTGTTGGATTCCTTTAAGTGAGACAGATCTTTTGGCTTACTCCGCCCGAGGTTTGGACGCATGTGGAGTACGGTCGGGTTGGTTTTGTCTTAAAAACCAACCGGGCCCCTGGAACGAAAAAACCAATAACTCTCAGACCGGGCGTCCGATTGACGCGCCGTCTGCGACGTTGAGTTCCTGTTGACGATACAGATTTTTTGGATACATCAACTCTGGACTATGTGTCAGTTGATGTATCGACCTCTTGGCTCGTGGAGCGGACCCTCCCGAACGAGTTTTCTGTGTGCGGGAACCCTAGTGCTGGCTGTGACTACGACGATGACGACAGTACAGAGATCCTCAGTGGATTCGACGACGACTGTGCAGAGATCCTCAGTGGATTCGACGACGACGACTACAACACTCAGCGATCCTTTGTGGGTCAGTGCTACCGATCCTGTGTGGGTCCGATCCTGTGTGGGTCAGCGCTCAGCGGTCCTGTGTGGGTCAGCGCTCAGCGGTCCTGTGTGGGCCAGCGCCTACAGATCCTGTGTGGGTTTTTGCGGGGGTTAGTTACCTATCGATCCTTTGTGGGTCAGATCTTTTGTGGGTCATTGCGGGGGTTAGTTACCTATCGATCCTTTGTGGGTCAGATCCTTTGTGGGTCATTGCGGGGGTTAGTTACCTATCGATCCTTTGTGGGTCAGATCCTTTGTGGGTTATTGCGGGGGTTAGTACCTATCGATCCTTTGTGGTTCCGACGGCTTAGATGAATCAGTGACAATATCTGGTCATCTTTATCGTTATATGAAGAAGTATACCTGTGTGAGCTGAATCCTGTTTTGCTTTGCTTTGTGGATTGTGTTGTGCTATCCTGTGTGGATTTACGTTTTGCTTTCCTGTGTGGACTGGGTTGTACTTGAGCTCGGATGTTGGAGCCGAATGAGAATTGAAGACTTAGGTATATGTATGGGCATATACCTAAGCAGTGTCAGATGTTACTTCGTGATTGTATCTTTCCTTTGTGGATTATTCTTTGTGGATTCTGGGAGACCTTCAGGGGTCTCGGGGTCCCTACTGAGTAGCTTATACTCACCCCAGCACGGGCTATGCCCGCACTACGTTGTGTTGGTTGCAGACGACGGACAGCGCTGATCGTGGTGGAGGCTTGTGGAGCAGGACGGTACCTGGAGGTGGACCACTGGGTGGGACGTACTCGGAGCGGTCGGCTGGACCCGGGGAGCAGTTGAGGCTATCTGTACCCACCCTTCAGGTGGGACTTCCAGTGGACGGCTCGACGTTGCAGCTTACTTTTCAGTTGCTGTTTTCCCTTTCGAGTTGTACTTTACTTTCAGTTTGGGTTTGTATTCTGTTCCACTTACTTTCCGCACTTACTATTGTACCCAGTTTTTACTTAGTGTTTACTTCTGCTTGCTTGCTCTGTGGTGTTTGTGGTTTACTTTACAAAGGCAATGACTTCCTTTTTACTGAGATTTACGCCTTGGTGCTAGTCGCCAGCCCCTGGCCTATGGAAGGCGGGCTTGGGGTAGTCACGACACGGGCCCCGAGGACGGGTCGTGACAAATTGGTATTAGAGGAGTTCGGTTCTACCGTAGACTCTGATCTTTCTTCTATGTAAAGCAATAGTGTTTAGCGTATTGGGTGTGGTTATCAGTCCAGGGAGTCCAGTGTTGGTGCGATGACCGACGTATCCGTACACCAGGACCCTGACTTCTGATTTCCGACTTAGTGCACGAAAACATTGATTGCATGTGTGTTTCAAGTTTTCTTTGTGATTACTATATGTCCGCTCACCAGGTATACTGTTTTGACCGTGGCGCATCTGTTTCTTTTCAGGATGGCCCCACGACGGCAGCCAGCTAGGGTTCCGAGAGTTGAGCGTGACGACAGCCCGCCGAGCGATGAGGCCTCGGTGCAGGGCCCTTTGACAGTTGAGGCACTGGTGGTACCTTTACCCGCTGAGCCACCGATGCTTCCAGCACCAACCGCTGGCGATGCACGTCGCCTCAGTGCACTGCATGAGTTCCAGCGCCAGCGACCGCCCAGGTTCCGTGGGGAGACGGACCCCCAGGCAGCCGAGGACTGGCTGGAGGCAGTGGTGCGAGTTTTCCGGTTAGTGAGGACACCAGCAGACCTCATGGTGATCCTCGCAGCGAGCCTACTGCACACAGTAGCGGGCCGATGGTGGAGCTTGATGCTCCAGGTGCACGATGAGGCATCTCTTCTCTGGACAGACTTTGAGGGCCTCTTCCGCTCAGAGTTCGTCCCGGCCACCCTCCGTGTGGTACACATCCAGGAGCTTCTTCAGCTGCGGCATTGCAGCTTGACGGTCGCTCAGTACTCGACGAGATTTACCGATCTCTCGCGCTACTCAACAGACATGGTACGAGACCCATTCTTCCGGGCCCGGACCTTTGAGCAGGGATTGGGACATGAGATCAGGACATCACTGATCTCTCTCAGCATTCCGACTCAGGCAGGAGTACTGGAGCGAGCCCTTTTGATCAAGAGTTTTCTTGCAGAGACTTCTCCAGCGGCGAGACCTACCGCGGGGCGGCACGTAGCAGAGTCTTCTGCAGCAGGCAGTCGACGGATGACTCAGGGGTCCAGATAGACCAGACCCTCACGCAGACGACCTCAGGACACTGGCTCAGCAGTGCGGGGCACACAGCGTGGATCCAGTCTTTCGAGAGGCAGGCAGTGCTACACATGCGGCGGACAGGGCCACATGGCTCGTGACTACCCGAGCCACCGTGCCGAGGAGCAGCAGATGGTTGAGGGGACACCCAGACAGAGGCAGAGGGTCGACCGTGGCGGTCCGTAGGGAGAAGGCGGACGAGACAGAGGAGCTGGCCGAGCAACAGGTGATGGGCGACGCTTTGAGGCTCTACCACCACCACCACCAGGAGGTCCACCCCGGCCACAGGGAGCTGGCGGGCAGAGACAGGTACAACTCCAGGCAGCGGAGGCCTACGACCACGGCGCGCCCGAGATGATTTGAGGTACGATCTGTGTCTATTCTACCCTTGCTGCAGTTCTTATAGACACAGGAGCGAGTCACTCTTTCATAGCCGCTGCCCTTGTTCGGAGCTCGGAGATTCCGACAGAGCCGTTGGCTCGATCCTTACGGCTAGAGACTCTCACGGGAGCAGACTCGACGATTACGCACTGGTGCTGGCAGTGTATGCTTACTCTAGGAGGCGAGAGCTTCGGCTGAGATCTTCTTGTAGCGGCGTCGAGGCCTTACGACGTCATCCTAGACATGGATTGGTTATCTACAGTCCATGCACAAATTGACTGTATTAGGCGCAAGATGCGATGTATACACACCGACGGGAGCAAGTTCACCTTCACCGGCGAGAAGGGAGCCTTCGCAGCACAGGATGGACTTCCGCATAGGAGAGGACAACCCATCACTCATCAGTTGGCTAGCCTCATCCTAGAAGCACTAGACGTGCGGAGTCCTAGTTTTCCTGCAGTGGTGGATCAGTATGCGGATGTCTTCCCCGACGACGTTTCAGGGCTACCTCATCGCAGAGAGATAGACTTTTATATTGACCTGTACCCCGGGACAACCCCGATATCGACTCCAGCGTATCGGATGGCCCCCGCTGAGTTTCGAGAGCTACGAGTACAGTTGGAGGACTTGCATGGCAAGGGATTCATCCGACCCTGTGTTTCACCCTGGGCTTCCCCGATATTGTTCGCCAAGAAGGCGGACGGGAGCTTGCGACTTTGTGTCGACTATCGTCGCCTGAACCAGGTGATGGTGAGGAACAAGTATCCGCTACCGAGGATTGATGGCCTCTTCGATCAGCTTAAGGGAGCGCGGTGGTTCTCGAAGATAGATCTCAGGTCAGGCTATCATCAGCTCAGAGTTCGGGACTAGGACGTGCAGAAGACGACCTTCAGATGTCGGTATGACCACTATGCGTTCTTGGTTATGCCATTCGGCGTAACCAATGCTCCAACAGTGTTCATGGGCCTCATGAACAGGATCTTTCATCCATACATCGATCGATTTGTCGTAGTCTTCATCGACGACATTTTGATATACTCGACGACTGAGGAGGAGCACGCCTACCACTTGCGTGTTGTACTGGACACACTCAGAGTGCACCAGCTTTATGGAAAGCTCTCGAAGTGTCAGTTCTGGTTACGCGAGGTCCACTTCTTGGGGCACGTCATCTCTGAGGCGGGAGTTGCAGTGGATCCTGTGAAGATCGAGGCAGTGCTAGCTTGGGAGCCACCCAGGAGCGTGACAGAGGTGCGGAGTTTCTTGGGACTAGCCGAGTACTATCAGAGATTTGTGCCAGACTTCTCCAGAGTTGCGGCACCACTCTCATCTTTGACGAAGAAGGGGAAAACCTTTGTGTGGTCAGACAGATGTCAGCAGAGCTTCCAGGAGCTGAGACAGAGATTGACCAACGCCCCTATCTTGAGGTTTCCTGAGGAAGGAGTAGGGTACGTAGTCTACTGCGATGCATCAGGGACCGGACTCGGATGTGTCCTGATGCAGGAGCAGGCAATGATCGCCTATGAATCACGTCAGTTGAGGCTGCATGAGCAGAACTACGCTACCCATGACCTGGAGTTAGCAGTAGTGGTCTTCGCTCTGAAGACATGGCGACACTATCTGATGGGCGAACGTTTTACAGTCTTTTCTGACCATCAGAGTCTCAGGTATATCTTCCCTCAGAAGGACCTGGACATGAGACAGCGGCGATGACTCGAGTTCCTCCAGGACTATGACTTTGAGATAGTCTATACTCATGGGAAGGGGAATGTAGTAGCCGATGCTCTCAGCAGGAGGACGGGCATCCAGCTACTCGAGGAGGCGACAGAGCAGCTAGCCGCTTTGTGGATATCCTTTGTGGATAGAGATGGAGCAGCCTTCCTTCAGTCACTCACAGTCTCTCCTCCACTACTACAGCGGGTCAGAGAGACACAGCGTGGGGACGCTGACTATGAGACGCGGCGTGCACAGATATCCTCAGGACAGGCACCTGATGGATTCTCCTTTGGAGCAGTGCACGACATCCTTTTCAGAGGACGTACCTTGGTACTAGTTGCTTTACAGGAGGAAGTGCTGAGAGAGTTTCACACTTCTCCTTTAGCGGTACATCCTGGAATGGCGAAGATGTACCAGGATCTCAGACGACAGCACTGGTGGCCAGGCATGAAGAAGGCTGTGACAGGGTTCGTTTCACGATGCCTCACCTGCCAGTAGGTGAAGGCAGAGCATCAGGTACCAGCAGGCTTGGTACAGCCCTTGGAGGTCCCGGAGTGGAAGTGGGACGAGATATCTATGGACTTCGTGACTGGATTTCCACGCACTTCCAGAGGTCACGACTCCATCTGGGTGATTGTCGACCGACTCACCAAGTCGGCTCACTTCTTATCCATCAGAGAGCAGAGCTCAGTGGAGAGCTTGGGACGTCTCTACGTTTAGGAGATTGTACGGCTTCACGGTGTGCCATCATCTATCGTCTCCGATCGAGATACTCGCTTTACTTCCCGGCTTTGGAAGGGGCTACGGGAGGCGTTCGGGACGCAGCTACGTCTGAGCACCGCCTTTCACCCTCAGATGGATTGTCAGACGGAGAGGACCATTCAGACTCTCGAGGACATGCTCCACGCATGTGTCCTCGACTTTGTTCGCAGCTGGGAGGACCACCTACTCTTGGTGGAGTTTGCGTACAACAACAGCTACCACTCCACCATCGGGATGACACCATACGAGGCGTTGTACGACCGACCTTGCAGATCTCCTTTGTGCTGGACAGACCCTGGGGAGTCGGCAATTGTAGGACCAGAGATGGTCCGGGCCACGACAGAGAAGGTCCAGATCATCCAGGAGCGGATGAGGACAGCTCAGAGCCGACAGAAGTCTTACGCTGACAGGAGGCGGAGGCCACTAGAGTTCGAGGATGGCGACCACGTCTTTTTGCGTGTCTCACCTCGACGTGGATTACGGAGATTTGGCCGAGGCGACAAGTTGTCTCCACGCTTCATCGGACCATTCCAGGTCCTTAACAGCATTGGCGAGGTGGCTTATCGCCTGGCTCTACCACCTCAGTCGCACCGGGTGCACGACGTCTTCCACGTATCCCAACTGAGGAGATACGTGCACGACCCGACACACATCATTGACCATGGGGAGCTAGACGTTGATGATGGGGCGACTTTTGCGGAGGTCCCGGTGGAGATTGAGGATCGACAGGAGCGGGAACTACGTGGACGGTCGATTCCTCTTGTGCGCATCAGATGGCAGCACGAGAACCTCCAGGAGAGCACTTGGGAGCGGGAGACTCAGATGCGTGCTTAGTACCCACATTTGTTTCCCTAGTTTATGATGTATCTTTACGGGGATGTAAAGCCCTGAGGTGAGAGTGATGTAAAGACCCGTAAATTTCAAGAAATTTTTTTCTTAATTTTCTTTGGAATTTTACGAGAACGCAGTTTTTGACGACACCTGATTCTGAGGTCCGGTGTGCCCGGAATCATTTTCCGAAGTTTGGCTCGGGTACGTTCAATGAACGAATGAGCGGGTTTTTCTAACTTTTGAACCGGTGCTCGGAATCAAATTCCGAGGGCACCGATGGAATCGCAGCGCCGGTATTTGCTTAGAAACGCCTCTTCCGGAGTTGCGTTTGCTCGGGTGTGGTTTTTAAATTTTGGGAGTTAAGTGAAGAAAATAAAATAAAGTGGTGCGACAACTTTATTTTATTTCACTTAAAGCCACTTAAAGCCACTTAAAGCCACTTGAGCTAAGTTGAAGCGGATATGGTGCAATTCAAAATATCCTATCCTCTTGGTAGGATATTTGTGAGGTGGGGCCCGCACGAGCCCCACCGTTTCTTTACCCCTAAGAAACGCACCCGCGAAAACCCCTCTTAAATGAAGTCAACTGATGCGTTTTCTAATTTCTTAACGCCCCTATTAATTGGGCGGTTAATTCGTTGAAATTAATTCTATGAATTAATTTGTTCGTTTCTTAACCTGTTTTTCAACTGTTGGCATATTAATAAAATAAGACCAACATACCTTTCTTCTTGGGTGCGATTTGTTGAGAGGATTTAGAGATTCTGTGCCTTCATCCTCCTTCGCGAAGAACGCGAAGAACGCGAAGAACGCGAAGAACGCGAAGAACGAGAAGAACGCCGTCACCCTCGGAGATCGACGACGCGACGCCGTGTTCCGCGACGCCGACGATTCCCCTTCCACGACGCTTCTTCCGCGACGTTCTTCCCCACAACAATCTCCGATCACGAACTGCTTGAGGTAGGTGATTTCAAATCTTTTAAATTTCCTTTGTGGATTTTATCTTTAACACGGATTTAATTCGCGAAATAAAATCTGTGCCCTCGGAGATCGTCGACGCAGCACCGTATACCGCGATGACGCGACGCCCTTCCGCGACGCGATGATCATCTTCTACCGCGACGAACTCGCATCCGACGACGACGTTGAGGTAGGGGTCGTTTTGAAAATGATAATACCCATGTTTGTTTTCCTCCAAGGCAAGAACGCGGACCAACCAATTAACAAGTTGGTCGCGGATTATTATTGCGGGTCGAGGTTTATTAATTGCTGGGAATTATGGTGTTGTTTCAAACCGCTAACGCGGTGGGTGCGGACCAACGAACAAGTCCGAACCTACCGCCCTTTTGTTCTTGGTGTGCGGAACGACGGGTGATGACAAAACGGGCCGCAGAGACGATTTGTTGATTCCGTAGTGAAGAACGGGACCCGGGATGAGCTACAGCGCAGACGAAAATGAAATCGGACCACCGGAGCAACTCCGGTGGCCCGCGGACTCCACCGGCGGCGCCCCGGCGCGCCGCCGGACGGAGCCGCGGCGGCTGAAGCCGCGACGGCGGGGTGCAGTTCCGCGGCCGCGCGGAACCGGAGGCAGGGACGCGGCTGGCTGCCGCGTCCGGTGACACCGAGCGGCCCCACGCGGGGTCGCGACTTTCCTTCACGTGGGGGGGGGGCAGCACACCCCGCGCCGTCCGGGCCGGGTCGTGCCCGGTTCGGGCCGACCCAGGGGGGGTTGGGCCGGGTCGGTCCGGGCCCAGACCCCCCGTTTTCGGACCTTTTCGGTCTTTCACTCATAACATGAGTTACGGACCTCCGAACGACGCGCCGTCAGCGGCGATGCGATCCTTCGATCGAGACGGTCGTTTCGGTATATCACACTCAAGGTTTCGGAATACTTTGGGTTCGGCCGGGTTGGTTCGTACACAAAACAAACCGGGCTCTCGGAGCGGAAACGCTCATATCTTGAGCTTCGGACGTCCGATTGACGTGCCGTCAGCTTTGTTGGATTCCTCTAAGTGAGACATATCTTTTGGCTTACTCCGCCCGAGGTTTGGACGCAGGTGGATTACGGTCGGGTTGGTTTTGCCTTAAAAACCAACTGGGCCCCTGGAACGAAAAAACCAATAACTCTCAGACCGGGCGTCCGATTGATGCGCCGTCTGCGACGTTGAGTTCCTATTGACGATACAGAACTTTTGGATACATCAACTCTAGACTATGTGTCAGTTGATGTATCGGCCTCTTGGCTCGTGGAGCGGACCATCCCGAACGAGCTTTCTGTGTGCGGGAACCCTAGTGCTGGCTGCGACTACGACGACGACAGTACAGAGATCCTCAGTGGATTCGACGACGACTGTGTAGAGATCCTCAGTGGATTCGACGACGACGACTACAACACTCAACGATCCTTTGTGGGTCAGTGCTACCGATCCTATGTGGGTCTGATCCTGTGTGGGTCAGCGCTCAGCGGTCCTGTGTGGGCCAGCGCCTACAGATCCTGTGTGGGTCTTTGCGGGGGTTAGTTACCTATCGATCCTTTGTGAGTCAGATCTTTTGTGGGTCATTGCGGGGGTTAGTTACCTATCGATCCTTTGTGGGTCAGATCCTTTGTGGGTCATTGCGGGGGTTAGTTACCTATCGATCCTTTGTGGGTCAGATCTTTTGTGGGTCATTGCGGGGGTTAGTACCTATCGATCCTTTGTGGGTCCGACGGCTTAGATGAATCAGTGGCAATATCTGGTCATCTTTATCGTCATATGAAGAAGTATACCTGTGTGAGCTGAATCCTGTTTTGCTTTCCTTTGTGGATTGTGTTGTGCTATCCTATGTGGATTTACGTTTTGCTTTCCTGTGTGGACTGGGTTGTACTTGGGCTCGGATGTTGGAGCCGAACGAGAATTGAAGACTTAGGTATATGTATGAGAATATACCTAAGCAGTGTCGGATGTTACTTCGTGATTGTATTTTTCCTTTGTGGATTATCTTTTGTGGATTCTGGGAGACCTTTGGGGGTCTCGGGGTCCCTACTGAGTAGCTTATACTCACCCATGCACGGGCTATGCCCGCACTACGTTGTGTTGGTTGCAGACGACGGACAACGCTGATCGTGGTGGAGGCTTGCGGAGCAGGACGGTACCTGGAGGTGGACCACTGGGTGGGACGTACTCGGAGCGGTCGGCTGGACCCGAGGAGCAGTGGAGGCTATCTGTACCCACCCTTCAGGTGGGACTTCCAGTGGACGACTCGACGTTGCAGCTTACTTTTCAGTTGCTGTTTTCACTTTCGAGTTGTACTTTACTTTAAGTTTGGGTTTGTATTCTGGCCCACTTACTTTCCGCACTTACTGTTGTACCCATTTTTTACTTAGTTTTTACTTCTGCATGCTTGCTCTGTGGTGTTTGTGGTTTACTTTACAAAGGAAATGGGTTCCCTTTTACCGAGATTTACGCCTTGGTGCTAGTCGCCAGCCCCTGGCCTATGGAAGGCGGGCTTGGGGTAGTCACGACACGGGCCCTGAGGACGGGTCGTGACAAATTGGTATCAGAGGAGTTCGGTTCTACCGCAGAGTCTGATCTTTCTTCTATGTAAAGAAATAGTGTTTAGCGTATTGGGTGTGGTTATCAGTCCAGGGAGTCCAATGTTGGTGCGGCGGCCGACGTATCCATACACCAGGACCCTGACTTCTGATTTCCGACTTAGTGCACGAAAACATTGATTGCATGTGTGTTTATGTTTTCTTTGTGATTACTATATGTCATTTCACCAGGTATACTGTTCTGACCGTGGCACATCTGTTTCTTTTCAGGATGACCCCACGACGGAAGCCAGCTAGGGTTCCGAGAGTTGATCGTGACGACAGCCCGCCGAGCGACGAGGCCTCGGTGCAGGGCCCTTTGACAGTTGAGGCACCGACGATACCTTTACCCGCTGAGCCACCGATGCTTCTAGCACCAGCCGCTGACGATGCACGTCGCCTCAGTGCACTGCATGAGTTCCAGCGCCAGCGACCGCCCAGGTTCTGTGGGGAGACAGACCCCCAGGCAGCCGAGGACTGGCTGGAGGCAGTGGTGCGAGTTTTCCGGTTAGTGAGGACAACAGCAGACCTCATGGTGATCCTCGCAGCGAGCCTACTGCACGCAGCAGCGGGCCGATGGTGGAGCTTGATGCTACAGGTGCACGATGAGGCATCTCTTCTCTGGACAGACTTTGAGGGCCTCTTTCTCTCAGAGTTCGTCCCGGCCACCCTCCGTGCGGTACGCATCCAGGAGCTTCTTCAGCTGCGGCAGGGCAGCTTGACGGTCGCTCAGTACTCGGCGAGATTTAACGATCTCTCGCGCTACTCGACAGACATGGTACGAGATCCATTCTTCTTGGCCCGGACCTTTGAGTAGGGATTGAGACATGAGATCAGGACATCGCTGATCTCCCTCAGCATTCCGACTCAGGCAGGAGTACTAGAGCGAGCCCTTTTGATCGAGAGTTTTCTTGCGGAGACTTCTCCAGCGGCGAGATGTACCGCGGGGCGGCACGTAGCAGAGTCTTCTGCGGCAGACAGTCGACGGATGACTCAGGGGTCCAGGCAGACCAGACCCTCACGCAGACGACCTCAGGACACTGGTTCAGCAGTGCGGGGCATACAGCGTGGAGCCAGTCTTTCAAGAGGCAGACAGTGCTACACATGCGGCGGGCAGGGCCACATGGCTCGTGACTGCCCGAGCCACCGTGCCGAGGAGCAGCAGACGGTTGAGGGGCAACCCAGGCAGAGGCAGAGGGTCGATCGTGGCGGTCCGCAGGGAGGAGGCAGACGAGGCAGAGGAGCTGGCCGAGCAGCAGGTGATGGACGACGCTTTGAGGCTCTACCACCACCACCACCAGGAGGTCCACCCCGGCCACAGGGAGCTGGCGGGCAGAGATAGGTACAACTCCAGGCAGCGGAGGCCTATGACCACGGCGCGCCTGAGATGATTTGAGGTACGATCTGTGTCTATTCCACCCTTGCTGCAGTTCTTATAGACACATGAGCGAGTCACTCTTTCATAGCCGCTGCCCTTGTTCGGAGCTCGGAAATTCCGACCGAGCCGTTGGCTCGATCCTTACGGCTAGAGACTCCTACGGGAGCAGACTCAACGATTACGCACTGGTGCTGGCAGTGTGAGCTTACTCTAGGAGGCGAGAGCTTCGGCTGAGATTTTCTTGTAGCGACGTCGAGGCCTTACGACGTCATCCTAGACATGGATTGGTTATCTACAGTCCATGCACAGATTGACTGTATTAGGCGCAAGATGCGATGTATACGCACCGACGAGAGCAAGTTCACCTTCACCGACGAGAAGGGAGCCTTCGCAGCACATGATAAACTTCCGCATAGGAGAGGACAACCATCACTCATCAGTTGGCTAGCCTCATCCTAGGAGCACTAGACGTGCGGAGTCCTAGTTTTCCTGCAGTGGTGGATCAGTATGCGGACGTCTTCCCCGACGACGTTCCAGGGCTACCTCCTCGCAGAGAGATAGACTTTTATATTGACCTGTACCCCGAGACAGCCCCGATATCGACTCCAGCGTATCGGATGACCCCCGCTGAGCTTCGAGAGCTACGGGTACAGTTGGAGGACTTGCAGGGCAAGGGATTCATCCGACCCAGTGTTTCACCCTGGGCTTCCCCGATATTGTTCGCCAAGAAGGCAGACGGGAGCTTGCGACTTTGTGTCGACTATCGTCGCCTGAACTAGATGACGGTGAGGAACAAGTATCCACTACCGAGGATTGATGACCTCTTCGATCAGCTCAAGGGAGCGCGGTGGTTCTCGAAGATAGACCTTAGGTCAGACTATCATCATCTCAGAGTTCGGGACTAGGACGTGCAGAAGACGACCTTCAGATGTCGGTATGGCCACTATGAGTTCTTGGTTATGCCATTCGGCGTAACCAATGCTCCAGTAGTGTTCATGGGCCTCATGAACAGGATCTTTCAGCCATACATCGATCGATTTGTCGCAGTCTTCATCGACGACATTTTGATATACTCGACGACTGAGGAGGAGCACGCCTACCGATTGCGTATTGTACTGGACACACTCAGAGAGTACCGGCTTTATGGAAAGCTCTCGAAGTGTCAGTTCTGGTTACGCGAGGTCCACTTCTTGGGGCACGTCATCTCTGAGGCGGGAGTTGCAGTGGATCCTGTGAAGATCGAGGCAGTGCTAGCTTGGGAGCCACCCAGGAGCGTGACGGAGGTGCGGAGTTTCTTGGGACTAGCCGAGTACTATCGGAGATTTGTGCCAGACTTCTTCAGAGTTGCGGCACCACTCTCATCTTTCACGAAGAAGGGGAAACCCTTTGTGTGGTCAGACAGATGTCAGCAGAGCTTCCAGGAGCTGAGACAGATATTGACTAGTGCCCCTATCTTGAGGTTTCCTGAGGAAGGAGTAGGGTACGTAGTCTACTGCGATACATCAGGAACCAGACTCGGATGTGTCCTGATGCAGGAGCGGACAATGATCGCCTATGGATCACGTCAGTTGAGGCCGCATGAGCAGAACTACGCTACCCATGACCTGGAGTTAGCAGTAGTGGTCTTCGCTCTGAAGACATGGCGATACTATCTGATGGGCGAGCGCTTTACAGTCTTTTCTGACCATCAGAGTCTCAGGTACATCTTCTCTCAGAAGGACCTGAACCTGACACAGCGGCGATGACTCGAGTTCCTCCAAGACTATGATTTTGAGATAGTCTATACTCCTGGGAAGGGGAATGTAGTAGACGATGCTCTCAGCAGGAGGACGGACATCCGGCTACTTGAGGAGGCGACAAATCAGCTAGCCGCTTTGCAGATATCCTTTGTGGAAAGAGATGGAGCAGCCTTCCTTCAGTCACTCACAGTCTCTCCTCCACTACTACAGCGGGTCAGAGAGGCACAACGTGAGGATGCTGACTGTGAGACGCGGCGTGCACAGATATCCTCAGGACATGCACCTGATGGCTTCTCCTTTGGAGCAGTGCACGACATCCTTTTTAGAGGATGTACCTTGGTACCAGTTTCTTTACGGGAGGAAGTGCTGAGAGAGTTTCACACTTCTCCCTTAGCGGTACATCCTGGTGTGGCGAAGATGTACCAGGATCTCAGACGACAACACTGGTGGCCAGGCATGAAGAAGGCTGTGGTAGGGTTCGTTTCACGATGCCTCACCTGCCAGTAGGTGAAGACAGAGCATCAGGTACCAGCAGGCTTGGTACAACCCTTGGAGGTCCCAGAGTGGAAGTGGGACGGGATATCTATGGACTTCGTGACTGGATTTCCACGCACTTCTAGAGGTCACGACTCCATCTGGGTGATTGTTGACCGACTCACCAAGTCGGCTCACTTCTTACCCATCAGAGAGCAGAGCTCAGTGGAGAGCTTGGGACGTCTCTACGTTTAGGAGATTGTACGGCTTCACGGTGTGCCATCATCTATCGTCTCCGATCGAGATGCTCGCTTTACTTCCCGGCTTTAGAAGGGGCTGCAGGAGGCGTTCGGGACGCAGCTACGTCTGAGCACCGCCTTTCACCCTCTGACGGATTTTCAGACGGAGAGGACCATTCAGACTCTCGAGGACATGCTCCACGCATGTGTCCTTGACTTTGGTCGCAGCTGGGAGGACCACCTATCCTTGGTGGAGTTTGCGTACAACAACAACTACCACTCCACCATCGGGATGAAACCATACGAGGCGTTGTACGACCGACCTTGAAGATCTCCTTTGTGCTGGACAGACCCTGGGGAGTCGGCACTTATAGGACCAGAGATGGTCCGGGCCATGACAAAGAAGGTCCAGATCATCTAGGAGCGGATGAGGACAGCTCAGAGCCGACAGAAGTCTTACGCTGACTGGAGGCGGAGACCACTAGAGTTCGAGGATGGCGACCACGTCTTTTTGCGTGTCTCACCTTGACGTGGATTATTGAGATTTGGCCGAGGCGGCAAGTTGTCTCCACGCATCATCGGACCATTCCAGGTCCTCAGCAGGATTGGCGAGGTGGCTTATCGCCTGGCTCTACCACCTCAGTTGCACCGGGTGCACGATGTCTTCCACGTATCCCAGCTGAGGAGATACGTGCACGACCCGATGCACATCATTGACCATGGGGAGCTAGACGTTGATGATGGGGCGACTTTTGCGGAGGTCCCGGTGGAGATCGAGGATCGACATGAGCGGGTCCTACGTGGATGGTTGATTCCTCTAGTGTGCATCAGATGGCAGCACGGGAACCTCCAGGAGAGCACTTGGGAGCGGGAGACTCAGATGCGTGCTCAGTACCCACATTTGTTTCCCTAGTTTATGATTTATCTTTACGGGGACGTAAAACCCTGAGGTGAGAGTGATGTAAAGACCCGTAAATTTCAAGGAATTTTTTTTCTTAATTTTCTTTGAAATTTTACGAGAACGTAGTTTCTGACGGCACCTAATTCCGAGGTCCGGTGTGCCCGGAATCATTTTCCGAAGTTTGGCTCGGGTACGTTCAGTGAACGAACGAGCGGGTTTTTCTAACTTTTGAACCGGTGCTCGAAATCAAATTCCGAGGGCACCGATGAAATCGCAGCGCCGATATTTACTTAGGAACGCCTCTTCCGGAGTTGCGTTTGCTCGGGTGTGGTTTTTAAATTTTGGGAGTCAAGTGAAGAAAATAAAATAAAGTGGTGCGACAACTTTATTTTATTTCACTTAAAGCCACTTAAAGCGACTTAAAGCCACTTGAGCTAAGTTGAAGCGGATAGGGTGCAATTCAAAATATCATATCCTCTTGGTAGGATATTTGTGAGGTGGGGCCCGCACGAGCCCCACCGTTTCTTTACCCCTAAGAAATGCACCCGCGAAAACCCCTCTTAAATGAAGTCAACTGATGCGTTTTCTAATTTCTTAACGCCCCTATTAATTGGGCGGTTAATTCGTTGAAATTAATTCTATGAATTAATTTGTTCGTTTCTTAACTTGTTTTTCAACTGTTGACATATTAATAAAATAAGACCAACATACCTTTCTTCTTGGGTGCGATTTGTTGAGAGGATTTGGAGATTCTGTGCCATCATCCTCCTTCGCGAAGAACGCGAAGAACGCGAAGAACGCGAAGAACGCGAAGAACGCGAAGAACGCGAAGAACGCGAAGAACGCGAAGAACGCGAAGAACGCGAAGAACACGAAGAACGCGAAGAACGCCGTCACCCTCGGAGATCGACGACGCGGCGCTGTGTTCCGCGACGCCGACGATTCCCCTTCCACGACGCTTCTTCCGCGACGTTCTTCCCCGCAACAATCTCCGATCACGAACTTCTTGAGGTAGGAGATTTCAAATCTTTTAAATTTCCTTTGTGGATTTTATCTTTAACACGGATTTAATTCGCAAAATAAAATCTGTGCCCTCGGAGTTCGTCGACGCGACACCGTATACTGCGACGACGTGACGCCCTTCCGCGACGCGACGATCATCTTCTACCACGACGAACTCGCATCCGACGACGACGTTGAGGTAGGGGTCGTTTTGAAAATGATAATACCCATGTTTGTTTTCGTCCAAGGCAAGAACGCGGACCAACCAATTAACAAGTTGGTCCGCAGATTATTTTTGCGTGTCGAGGTTTATTAATTGCTAAGAATTATGGTGTTGTTTCAAACCGCTAACGCGGTGGGTGCGGACCAACGAACAAGTCCGAACCTACCGCCCTTTTGTTCTTGGTGTGCGGAATGACGGACGACGACAAAACGGGCCGCAGAGACGATTTGTTGATTCTGCAGTGAAGAACGGGACCCGGGATGAGCTACGGCGCAGACGAAAATGAAATCGGACCACCGGAGCAACTCCAGTGGCCCGCAGACTCCACTGGCGGCGCGGGTCGCCGGCGCAGTGGCGCGGAACCGGAGGCAGGGACGCGGCCGGCTGCCGCGTCCGGTGACACTGAGCGGCCCCACGCGGGGCCGCGACTTTCCTTCACACGTGGGGGGGGGGGGGCAGCACACCCCGCGCCGCTCGGCCGTAACCTGCCGAGCCGACCCTGGCGACCGGGCCGCGCCCGCGCCGTTCGGGTTGGGTCGGGTCGACCCGGTTCGGGCCGACCCAGGGGGGGTTGGGCCGGGTCGGTCCGGGCCCAGACCCCCCGTTTTCGGACTTTTCAGTCTTTTGCTCATAACATGTGCTACGGGCCTCCGAACGACGCTCCGTCAGCGACGATGCGATCCTTGGATCGAGACGGTCGTTTCGATATATCACACTCAAGATTTCAGAATACTTTGGGTTCGGCCGGGTTGGTTCGTACACGAAACCAACCGGGCCCTCGGAGCGAAAACACTCATATCTTGAGCTTCGGACGTCCGATTGACGTGTCGTCGGCTTTGTTGGATTCCTTTAAGTGAGACAGATCTTTTGGCTTACTTCGCCCGAGGTTTGGATACAGGTGGAGTACGGTCGGGTTAGTTTTGCATTAAAAACCAACCGGGCACCTAGAACGAAAAAGCCAATAACTCTCAGACCGGGCGTCCGATTGACGTGTCGTCTGTGACGTTGAGTTCCTGTTGACGATACGAAACTTTTGGATACATCTACTCTGGACTATGTGTCAGTTGATATATCAGCCTCTTGGCTCGTGGAGCGGACCCTCCCGAACGAGCTTGCTGTGTGCGGGAACCCTAGTGCTGGCTGCGACTACGACGATGACAGTACAGAGATCCTCAGTGGATTCGACGACGACTGTGCAGAGATCCTCAGTGGATTCGACGACGATGACTACAGCACTCAGCGATCCTTTGTGGGTCAGTGCTACCGATCCTGTGTGGGTCTGATCCTGTGTAGGTCAGCGCTCAGCGGTCCTGTGTGAGCCAGCGCCTACAGATCCTATGTGGGTCCGATCCTATGTGGGTCTTTGCGGGGCTTAGTTACCTATCAATCCTTTGTGGGTCAGATCCTTTGTGGGTCATTGCGGGGGTTAGTTACCTATCGATCCTTTGTGGGTCATTGCGGGGGTTAGTTACCTATTGATCCTTTGTGGGTCATTGCGGGGGTTAGTACCTATCGATCCTTTGTGGGTCCGACGGATTAGATGAATCAGTGGCAATATCTGGTCATCTTTATCGTCATATGAAGAAGTATACCTGTGTGAGCTGAATCATGTTTTGCTTTCCTTTGTGGATTGTGTTGTGCTATCCTGTGTGGATTTACGTTTTACTTTCCTGTGTGGACTGGGTTGTACTTGGGCTCAGATGTTGGAGTCGAACGAGAATTGAAGACTTAGGTATATGTATGGGTATATACCTAAGCAGTGTCGGATGTTACTTTGTGATTATATATTTCCTTTGTGGATTGTCCTTTGTGGATTTTGGGAGACCTTCGGGGGTCTCGGAGTCCATACTGAGTAGATTATACTCACCCCTGCACGGGCTATGCCCGCACTACGTTGTGTTGGTTGCAGACGACGGACAACGCTGATCGTGGTGGAGGCTTGCGGAGCAGGACGGTACCTGGAGGTGGACCACTGGGTGAGACGTACTCAGAGCGGTCGGCTGGACCCGAGGTGCAGTGGAGGCTATCTGTACCCACCTTTCTGGTGGGACTTCCAGTGGACGGCTCGACGTTGCGGCTTACTTTTCAGTTGCTGTTTTCCCTTTCGAGTTGTACTTTACTTTCAGTTTGAGTTTGTATTCTGGCCCACTTACTTTCCGCACTTACTGTTGTACCTAGTTTTTACTTAGTGTTTACTTCTGCCTGCTTGCTCTGTGGTGTTTGTGGTTTACTTTACAAAGGCAATGACTTCCCTTTTACCGGGATTTACGCATTGGTGCTAGTTGCCAGCCCCTGGCCTATGGAAGGCGAGTTTGGGGTAGTCACGGCATGGGCCCCGAGGACGGGTTGTGACAAAATCCCAGTGGAAATTCTAATTGGAAATGTCCACTAAAAATTTTCAATTGGCTCTAAAAAATTGTTATGTAGTTGGAAATTTACACCGAGAATGAGTAGTGGAAATTCCTAGAGAAAATACCACTACCAATTCCTAATGGAAATCCCACTGGAAATTTCCAGTACAATTCCCCATGGAAACAATGGGAATTCTCGGTGTACAATTTCAACTCATTCGATCTTTAGTGGCAAATTATAATTGAATTCAACAATGAATTATCACTGGTATTCAGACTTTCTAGTAGGAATTTACAGTGGGAATTTCCACTAGGAATTCAACACCGAATTTTCACTGTGAATTATCACTGGTATTCATACTTTCTAGTAGGAATTTATAGTGGGAATTTCCACTAGGAATTCAACACCGAATTTGCACTGTGAATTATCGCTGGAAAATTACAACCGATTCAATTATAGATTGTTCAGTAATTAAAACATGTAAATGAATTTCATTGATAATTTTCAGTGGGGATTACACAGAGACCTTACACTAGGAATTTTCACTGGAATTTTTAAATGGGAATTTCCAGTGGGAATGGCTAGTAGAATTTCCAATGGGAATTACCAGTGAGAATTCAACGTTGAATTTGTACTGGGAATTGTCGCTCGAAAATTACAAATGATTGAATTATAAATTGTTCACTACTTAAAAATGTAATTGAATTTCACTGTAAATTTCTAGTGGAGATTACACTGAGACCTTACACTCAGAATTCCCACATGAATTTTCAAATGGGAATTACAAGTGGGAATTTCCAGTGGGAATTCCTAGTGGGAATTTCCATAGCTAACAGTTAGAATTCACGTTGTACAATTTCAAATCATTCTATAAATTATTATGTAGTTGCAATTTTTAAATGAATTCCACAGAGAATTTACACTAGGATTTAGACTTTCCAGTGGGAATTTCTAGTGAGAATTTTTGTTGGAATTTTCACTGGGAATTCAACACTGAATCACTGGGACTTGTCGCTAGAAAATTACAAGTGATAAAATTATAAAATTTTCAGTAGTTAAAAAATGAAATTAAATTTCACTGCAAAATTCCAGTGGGGACTGAGACCTTACACTTGATTGCCACTGGATTTTTTCACTAGGAATTGTTAGTGGAACTTTCCACTGGGAATTTACAGTGGGCTTTATCGGAGGAAAGTTTCAATTGATTGAAAATAAATGTTTACTCGTTCGAATTTATAAATGAATTTTACTAGGAAATTCCAGTGGGAATTTCCACTGGGAATTCAACGTCGAATTTGAATTGGGAATTATCGCTAGAAAATTACAACCGATTCAATTATAAATTGTTTAGTACTTAAAAAATGTCAATGAATTTCACTAAGAATTTCCAGTGGGGATTACACTAAGACCTTACATTAGGAATTTCCCTTGGAATTTTCAAATGGGAATTGCTAGTGGGAATTGCCTGTGGGAACGACCAGTGGGAATTCTTAGTGTGAACTGTTAGTGGGGATTCAACACTGAATTTTTAATGGGAATTATTGCTAGAAAATTACACCTAATTGAATTATAAATTGTTCAGTACTTAAAAAATGTAATTGAATTTTATTATGAATTTTGAATGGGGATTACACTGAGACCTTACACTCATAATTTTCAATGGAATTTTCAAATGGGAATTCCAAGTGGGAATTTATAGTGGGAATTCCCATGGAAACAATTGGAATTCTCACTGTTCAATTTCAACTCATTTTATAAATTGTTATGTTGTTGCAATTTTTAATTGAATTCCATAGGGAATTTACACTATGATTCAGACTTTACAGTGAGAATTTACAATGGGAATTTCAACTAGGAATTTCTACAGGAATTTCTACTGGGAACTTCTACTGGGAATTTCCACTGGGAATTTCCACTTGTTATAATACTAGAAAAGGACAACAACCCCTTACAACTTTATCAATTCCAACCAATTGGAAAATCTAAATCCAAACTACAAGTTCCTCAAATCAATTCCAAAAAATCAGTGTTAAATACTAATGTATAATTACCATTGAAAATGAAAATTTATAGTAGGAATTCACATTAAAAAATGAAATTGGAAATTCAGACTACAAATCAATTTAAGGACAATACAAATTCCCAATGGAAATTCATAGTGTAAATCAATTGGAATTTCCATTGAAATTTCCCATTCCTGCAATTACTAGAAAACAAAGGAAACTTCAACTGAAAAATGGTATTTGAACATCCCAAAATAAAGAAACCAAATCACCACATTCATAGTTTTCCAATTACCCACACAGACAAATATGAATTCACATAATATTAATATATCTATCTCCATATCTCTATAAGATTTTAAAACAACCAAATATGAATGTATCTCAGTCACTCTAATAAATAAAAAAGAAGCCAACAAATAGAAATCCCATAAACCACATGCCATCTTTCGTCATTGTCGATAGAAAACTAAGGTTGACCAAGAGATTCACCGAGGGGTTAACCAAAAGGTTGGCTGAAGGATTCACCGAGGGATTCAGCTAGGGTTTTGCTAAGGGGTTGACTGAGGGGATCACCAATATGTTGGCTGATGGATTCGCAGAAGATGGGTTCACCGATACATTGGCTGAGGGTTTCATTAAGGGGTTGAATGAGGGGTTTATCGATACGTCGACGATGGGATGACGGATTCGTGGAAGAGCAGAAGCGGAATTCACTGACAAATTCATGGATTCGTAGAAGCATTCATCGAGGGATTCACTGAGAGCTTCACCGAGGGTTTCGAACGACAAATCTTTTCGAATCTCGACTAAATGTGCCATGTTCATTTTCAAAACCCACGACTGATCAAACGACTAGATAAATTAATAGACATGTGGAAACCATCTGACGGTCAACATGAGATTCAGGTTGAGACCCGAACATGAGATGATAATTTTTATTCCAATTCTAGGCTCGAGAGATGGGGTTCGAAACCCATGTGTCTTCCAAGGACAATATTTTTTCTTTTTTACTTTGAGATTTATCTATAATAAAATTAATATTGATAAAGTCACACCTTTATTATAGGTAAATTTGGTAATCTTAAAAGGTTCATTTATCAGTGTTAACATTTTTAGCGTTAATAAAGGTCTTTTGTTCTTTTTAAAAGAACCCTACCCGCCATAACGCTCCGCCCTATTTTTCAAGCTCTGGCTGAAACTGAACCTTATTGTTTTTTTGTGCAACATTTTTGATTAATTGACTTCAAAAACCAAAGGCATGTAATTTGAATCTTAATATTAGGGATATCTTAACCGAACATATATTTTTTTTTTATGTTTTTTTCAATGGTTCGTTGCATCTATCGTATGTGTGTGTGTATAGAGAGACAATCAAAGCACTGATTGTGTATATATATAGTCAAAATATATTTTATATATATGTTCATATATATGTGTGTGTATATATATATATATTTGTGTGTACGTATGTAATTTTGTGTGTTTAATTGGTGTTTGTGTTTGAAAATTTATATATTTTTATTGATATTTATATATTTATATATAAATTCATACATATATACATAATTATAAGTATATTCTATAAATTTATATCTTATACTTTAAAATTTACACTTTCTATATATATACTCACACATAGACATGGGTGTGTGGGTGTGTGTGTTTACATATGCGTATATGTATATATAAAATTGTGGTCGGTATCCTCAATAACAAGCTCTCTCAACTCCCCATGAACCATATATTGTTTGAAAAACATGATTTTCTTAAGGATGGAAGTATGCAATTGGCCATAGGTCTGACATAGGAATTGATTACAGATCTCAATAGGAAAGTTGTTGGACGTACATAATGGTGAATGTTGATATGGATATGGAATATGATAGACTAGAATGAAACTCTATCTTAAGAGTCATGAAAAGATATAGTTTCAGTCAATGAAGCTCAAGGTGCTTGAAAAAATGGGCCCGTAAGGGGTGCTTTACCGTGCGCTCCCCCCTAGGGTTCCCCTTTGGCAGTGACGGCTCGCATCAGCTTCCCCACCTCTCTTAGACTCACCCTCCGTCTACCATCTTCGGTGCCTGTGTGTAGAGCTTTCTGCGGATGGGGTTTCGGTTGTGCTTGGTGGTCACTATTGGGTGCTCGGTCGGCTGGGTTTGCTGGTGTTAGAACAAGGTAGGGTCATTGCCTTCCTCCCAGATCAATACGAGGTCGTAGAGGGTAACTTCAGGAACGCCTGGGGTTAGCGGTGTTCCCTTGCCTGTTCCCCCCGACCCTTCCGTCTTGTTTCCGCGGTTTTCGTGTTTGGATTGGCAGGGCTTCCATCTTCACTTTGGGTCAATACGAGGTCAAGATGGAGACCTCAGGAATGCTCGGTGCCGGTGGCATCCCCTGGCCCGTTCCTCTCTCAATCCTTTCGGTCTGTTCTATTTTTAGTTTCATTTTTTTTATGTGCAGACCCCCCTTTTGGTCCCGCTATGTTCGCAACGGCTCGTCGGGTGTTCTGGTTGCTGTCCTCATTTGGTGCAGAGGCCTTCGACTTGCAACTTCTCCGGCGGGTCTTGGTTTCGGTGGTGAGGTTTTACTGGCCTCAGTGGTTCTGGTGATGGAGGCATGGTTTGTGGTGTTCTGGATGACCCATTCTTGGCGGTGCGGTGCGGCGTGGGCATCATCGGCGTGCTGCTGTCCAATGGCCACCTCCCGATGTGGTGTGGTGATCTCTGTGCAGGCACGTCAGGTGCGCAGATCGAAGGCGGCTGTCAGGTGGGATTTGTGTAGGGTAGCAGCGTGATGTCGCGAGGCATGATGTGTTTCAGTTTTTGTTCTTTGGGCGGGGTTGGTCCTGGACAGGGTTCCTTGACTGACCTGCTTTTGGCTCCTTGGGGGTGTGGTCTGATTGTTGATTCTCATTTAACTCTAAAGTGATTTTATTTTATAAAATCAAAAAAAAAAGTTTGGTGAAGCTCAAGGTGCTTAGGCTTTCTTGAGTCTGATAAGTGTGATTAAGGAATTCCGTGGATAAGAAGTTGAATACCGTCTGACAAGTTTTTCAGTCGAGGAACTTCCAGTTGTGGAAGTGAGATACCTAGGATCAGATTAAAGATCCTCCTACCACTTTGTATAAAAGATAAGTCTCTCTATGGATTGGGAGTAGATTGGTAAATATATCTTTTAAGGGTATTTAGATTCTTATCTGGTACTCTACGCATTGTTTTTACATTGCATTTTATTTTTAATTCCCATTGTGCTACTACATTTATCGAATGATGTATACTTTTTGATAAACTTAATTTTTGCTGCTTTAAGTTTTTACTTAGAATTATTTTAACTTAATCAGATAATGCAACTTCTGATAAACCTAAACCTTGAGTGGGATGAAAATTGTTAGTCATTTTTTAGACTGCAATTCATCCCCTCTCTTTTTAGTATTTATCTGCATTATTTGGGACCAACACTTGGTATCAGAGGTGTCTCTTCATTTTGTCTGATACAATTAGCATCCAATCAAATCTCTTCATTTTTTGATACACTTAGTATCAGTGCAAGCCTCTTTGTATTTGAGATATATATTTTTTCCAAGTCTCTTATTCCATTTTGGCTGTTTGTTTTATCAAAACATATAATAGTTTTCTTAAAAAAACATGTAGAAGAGGAAAGGTATTTTTGTTTTGACATGGAAAGACTTCCTATCGTAACCTTAGAGAATTTAAATCCTAGATGACTACAAATTTTCTATGGTGTAGACTATGAATATTGGTGTGACTGGATGAAGACTTTCATTATCAACACAAGATTTGATCATTACATTTTGATGATTAGAAATTATAGAATTCCAGAGAAAAATTAATCAACTTTTACCTGAGATGAAAAGATGGAATATCAGGCTGAAATAAATTACTTTTCTCAATGACATGGATTATATATAGTGAAATTTCATTATGTGAGACAATGAATGGAATATGGAAGAAGTTGGAGATTACTCACTTTAGGGCTTCTAATTTTCTTGAAACTCGAAGGGCTATGTTGAGAGCTAACTACTAGGCCTTTGATTTTCCTCTAGGAGAATTAGTGGTGAAAATTCATCAACTCTTTATGACTGTGGTTAAAAAACTTCAATATCCGGGAGAAAAGGAAATTATTAATGAACAACTAGTGGAAAAGGTGATTTATATTTTTCCTAATAGGATTCCAAGTGAATGGATATAGATGACACTAAGCATCTGATGAAGCTTAGTCTTGGTTATCTCATTAGTACTTTAGTATAATATGTGAATCGATTGAAGAGATATGCTGAGAAGGAGATGAGAAAGAATATAGTCTCATTCACTTCCACTTTCAGTATTTTAACATTTGGTGCTCAAATATCTAAGTCCGCTATTGTGAAGGGGAAATCTAAACATCAATCAGATAGCAGTGATTTGAAAAATAATGAAATATGACTCACTCAACTTGCAAGGAGGGTGAATAAGATTACCTGAAAGAATAATTTCTGGTGTGATTATCAGAAGAATAGAAAAGATAATAATGAGAAGAAAGAGTCTTCAAACACTATTCATTATGAGTGTAAGAAACCTAAACATATCAAACCAGATTGTCTAATGTTGAGGAAAAAGAATAAAGATGGAAACTATTTGAAGAGGAAAGAAAGAAAGGAATTCCATATAATGAATGATAGATATCTTTTCAGTGAGGATCTATCATTCGATAAAAGCAATGATTCAGAGGATGATAGCTAGAAGATTGTTGGTTTCTACACGAGTATACCTCAGAATGATCTATGATTAATATGAAAGGTGATTTCTAATACACTCACATACTTATCTCTAAAGGCCAACGTCTCTTTTTCATTAGATGATGAAATAGTTCTACATCATCAGAAGATGAGGATGATATTCCATCATTGGAAGAAATGACTAGATATATGGATTTCCTTGAAAAGAAGAATAAAAATTTGACTAAAGATCTTAATCTCACTAAGGAAGATATTGCTAAATCAAAAGATTGGATTTCTAAATTTTCTATTAAGTTAAATAATAAATATTTTAATATTTTTGAAGAAAAAATGGAGAAAAGTAAACTTATGAATGAATTAAGTGAATCTAAAGGAGAAATTTCTAATATGACTATTGAATTGAAAACTGAAATGATTTCAATAATATCATCAGAAGATAGGAAAGATAATGTTAAGCTAAAATAAAAAATTAAAAGTTTAAAGAATTTATTGAATAAATTTATTATTGGGAGAAATTCATTTAAAAAATGCTATATACAATTAAATTCTAAGAAGACAACATCTAAAATTTGTCATAAAACCCCCAGAAGGCATCTTTATTAAAATAATTATTTTATTCCAAGTTTTGCATCTTTTTGTTCTAAATATTAGAGGGATGGACATTAGAAAAAAAATATTGTTCTTTGATCATGGTATAATACTTCAAACACCATAAGGATTATATTTCTAAAGAGATAGTAGCTATTCATTATAGAATAGTTAGACATATGTGGATTCCTAAATGTATGTTTTCTAACATTAATGGACCCAAGTAAGTTTGGGTACCGAACTCCTAGCCTTGTATTTTTTAGGAAGATATGATGAGTACCAATAAGCAGAACATATGGTAAATGGAAAATGGTTGTTCTCAACATATTTCTCGAGATAAATCCAACTTTTGAAAGTTATAAAAAGTTAAGGGTGGATGCATCACATTTAGAGATAATACACAAGATCAAATTTATAGTATGTATGATGTTGTTTATTTTGGTAACTCTTTAATTTCTAATGCACTTTATGTTCTAGGACTTAAGAACAACCAAATTAGCACTGTTCAACTATGAAATGAAGGTTACTCTATGAACTTTGGGAATGATAGATGTACTGTAAATGTTCAGATGGAGTATACATGTTATCTTTCGAAAGGAATGATAATGTTTACACTTTGAACTTAGAAGACATTTGTAATTAGAATTTACCTTGTCTTAGTTCAGTATAAGTTTCTTCATGTATTTATCATGTGATATTAAGACATTGTAATGCATTCACCTTAGCTATGCTATCTATGAAAGGACTAGTTAGGGATCAACTAGAACTTAAATTTACTTCTTCCAAAGTATATGATCCTTATCAACGAAGTATGCAACATAATACAGGCTTTAAATCCATTGGTGAAGTCTCAATATCTATTGCTTTACAGTAAGTACACATGGACCTTTTCAGCCCTATACAAACTATGAGTATCAGAGGCAAACACTATATTTATGTTCTAGTTGATAATTACACTCGATATACTTGGACTAATTTTCTAGAACTTAAATCAGAAGCATTATTTGTTTTTAAAAGTTCTATTTCTCATGTTCAAATTTTGGAAAACTTATCTATATCAACTCTTCGAAGTGATCGAGGTGGTGAGTTCTCAAATTTTGGTTTTGAACATTTTTGTGCTGAAAAAGTCATAACTCATAATTTCTCAGCATCAAGATCTCTATAATAGAATAGAGTAATTGAATGAAGGAATAAAAACCTTAAATAAACTACTCATACAATTATGTATGAATATTCAATAGCTAAATATTTTTGGATGGAAGCCGCGAGTACAACCTACTACACTATATATCATGTTTTTAATCTAGTATTTAATAAATCCCCTTATGAATTGTGAATTGGAAGAAAACCTAAACATAATTATTTCATTTTTTTTGGATGCAAAGTGTTCATTTTGAATACTAAAGATAATCTTTAAAAAATTGATTAAAAAATTGATAAAGATGTATATTTTTTATTACACTATTAGCAAGGTGTATCATGTTTTCAACTAATGGACACATACTATTGAAGAAATGGTACATTTTATGTTTGATGAAACCAATCCTTATTCAAATTTAAAACATCAAAAAATTACATGTTCAGATTGTGTTTTTCAAACCCCATCTATTTTGTTACCATAAGTTAAATCCCATCTACCAGATATTAACATGAAAGAAATTTGAATAATGAAATCAAGTCTCCTGGAATCTAGTTTAATGGATATTAATTCATTAATAGATGAAGATCAACATTACTTTTTACCTAAGAATTGGACAATTTTAAGGAATCATCCAACTAAGAATATCATTGGTGATGTAAGCTAATTGGTTAAGAAAGAAATCCTTAAAAATGAATGAAAACATATTGCATTCTTATCTCAATTTGAACCTAAAATGGAAGATGAAGCATTGGATGATTGAAGTTGGATAATCACTATGCAAGAAGATCTTAATCAATTTGAATGAAACAATTTTTGGAACTTGGTTGAGTGTCTAGAATATTTTATGATCGTTGGAGTAAAATGGGTCTTCTAAAATACATGTGTTGAAAATGATATAATTTTTTGGAATTAGGAATAACTAGTTGCTAAGGGTTATAGTCAAGAAAAGGGAATAGATTATAGATAAATTTTTACTCTGATATCTAGGCTCGAATTTATCTATATACTTATCTCATTTTCAATTAATCTTAATTTTATTCTGTATCAAATGGGTGTTAAAAGTGCCTTCCCTAACAAATATTTTTAAGAGGAAGTCTATATAGAACAACCCCTAGTTTTGAAAATGTAAATTCTTTAGAATATGTTTTAAGCTTACCAAATCTCTTTACAGAATTAAACAAGCCCTGAGAGCATGATATGATCATTTGTTCTGTTTTCTAATTTAAAACAATTTTTTTAAAGGAGCGGTTTACCCCACTTTTTTTATCAAGAAGGTTTTTAAGGACATTATCCTTGTTTAGATTTATGTCAATGACCTTATCTTTGGCTCAACTAAAAAAAATCTTGCATAGTTTATTGAAACTTATGAAAAGTGAGTTTGTGATGAGCATGATGGGTGAACTCAATTTATTTCTTAGCTCCCAAATAAATCAGATACAAAAAGGAATAACCTTTACTCAACATAAGTATATAAGAGGTTTACATATACATTTTTGTTTTGAAAATGCTTCAAGTATTAGTACTCCAGTATGTATCTCTTGTAAACTTGATCTTGATGAGTTTAGGAAACTGATTGATCAAAAATAAATTATAGAGATGATTGGAAGCTTACTTTACTTGATGGCTTGTCGATTGGAAATCATGTACTATGAATTCTTGTGTGTGAGTTTCTAATAAATTTTAAAGGAATTCCATCATAAGGAAATCAAGTGGACCTTCCACTACCTTAAAGGAACTCCAAAACTTGGTTTAATTTATTCGTATGTAACTGAATTTTCACTTAAGATTTATGTTGATGATGACTTTATCAGATTTAAAATGGATCATAAGAGCACTTCCGAAACATTTCATTTCTTAAGTGAGTCTTTAGTCTCATGGTCTAGTATGAAACAATACCCAATTAGATTTTTTGATGCCGAATCCAAATATGTGGTGACTGGAAGTTGTTGTGCTCATTTTTTGTGGATACAACACACAC
This sequence comes from Viscum album, assembly GCA_963277665.1. NCBI lineage: Eukaryota > Viridiplantae > Streptophyta > Magnoliopsida > Santalales > Viscaceae > Viscum > Viscum album. The sequence goes on from OY728128.1 coordinate 1,445,217,791, forward strand.
TCATAGATTTGGATTTGAGTTTTATTCAAATCCCAATACTTTATGATAACACAAACACTATCTCTTTTTTAAAACCTCTGCACATCAATCATGTGTGAAGCACATAGACACAAGGCACCACTTCCTTTGGGATTATACATAAAACATAGATATTTTTATCGAGTTTTTTTTAAATTGAAAATAATCTCATTGGAATTTTCATAAAACCTTTAAATTTCAATAGATTTAAATTCATTAAATAGAAGTTAGGTATGATTAATGGAAAGTGATCATAATATCCACTTCTTGTTTTAACTATCTCATGAAATTGAAAAACACCTCAACAAGGGGGGGGGGAGTAAATTCTTCATTTTAGAATTATACTAATGTTTTATGGAGGTAATTTATATCTTTTGGAAGTTTAATGAACAAATTTTCACTTAACAGATCATATAATTATAACTCTAAATTTTTTCTAAAATTTCACCTGACAAAGGTTACATCTATAGTTGAGTTAAAAATTATCTTTGGTAAGGTATTATTTACTTGATGATTAATCTTTATGAAGAAATCCCCTATAATAATCTTATGTACTCTAGTGGTCTAATTTTTTTTTTATTCTGATGCTATTTTGAAAATCTTTTAAATTTTCCACATATGAACAATATACCGGATGCTAAATATCTTTCACTATGATGTTTTACTAAAATGTTTTAATATCTTATATATTTCACATTTAACGTATCTATCATACTCTAATGTTCTAGAATTCATAATTTTTCTCTTATAATCGTTGTGATTTTTTTCTTTAGTTTGACATAGAATACTATATTTAATTATACATAAGATAATAAAATTGATCCTAAAATTTCTCCAAAACCATCTTTGTCAGAAGTAGATCATCCATAGGTATCAGAAGATAAATTCTATTAGGTTTAATATTTTTAATCTTATTATTTTTTGATTATTTTCATCTATTCTTTATATTTTACAATCCCAGAAAGAATGAAAAAGGTTTTTCTTATTTATTTTGTTTTAGTAAAATGGGTAAGTATACTCTAGAAGGAAAAAAAATTTCAATGAATGTTTTTCACTTTTCTATTCATTGTGTATATCATGAAAGATATTGAAAAGTGTTTTCTTTTTCTTACTCATATTATTTGTTAATATTCTTCCTCGTTTTATTCCTTTTTATTTATCACGAAGGGGGAGAATTTAGGAAGAATTTAAGAAAGGGGAGAGGTTTTGTAAGTATTGTTCTTATTATTCCATTGTGGGGGAAAATTTAGTTTTACCAAAAAGGGGAGAGAGATTTATAAAAGAGATAAATTTTTTTACTTTATTAAGAGAGATTGATTTAAAGGAAATATTTTATATTTCCACAAACCTTATGTGATTTCTTAAAGGTTAAATTTTAGTTTTCTCAGGCATTATATCCAGGGGAGGTTAATCAGACTAGACATGGTACAAGAAGTTTTCTTTTTAATATTCTTGTCAAAATTTAATTTTACTTGAGCATTCATTTGTGTCTTATGATTTTCAAAAAGGGGAGATTTTTGAGTCAATGACTCTTACTATCTTTAGTTTTGACAATTCACAATACACTTCATTAAAGTTTATATCTAATTTTTTGTGGTTGTTTATGCTTTGGTTGAATGAAAATTTAATGTCTGATTTATAGGAATGAATTGATTTGTGCATCTATCAGACATAACTGTGTTATGATGGAATTATACACATCGGGAAATGGAGATAAATCCACATCCATTAGATGATAGTGATTGCATCTGACACTATTTCAACTGAACCCAAAGAGGTCGGAATCCAACTGTTGGATTTTTTTTATAGTGTGTGTCTATAAATTCAACCCCAAGGCTTCGGGGACCAGAAGTGGTTTCATAAGAAGATACTATTAAGCTAAATATTTTTCAATCATTTTTAGGTTCTGTATCATCTCATTGTTGTTGAGCACTTCCAATTTTATTATCTTCCGGGGTCTTTTCTTAGAGCATCTATGTGTGAGGTTTTCATTATAAATTCTCTTAGACTTTATTTTTAGTAATTGTTCTTTTTATGGTCATTTGTGATCAAAGAGATTCTTGGATGGAAGTTGGTTTGTCTGATCTAGTTAATCTAGGGTTTCCAAGGATATGAATACAATGTCCTTATGAACGGGTTTCATTCGATGAAGCTTAGGGTGCTTGAGATTTCCTGAGTCTAATTAGTGTGACTGAGGGCTTCAAGGGATAGGAAGAAAGATACCATTTGATAGTTTTTTTATTTGAGGAACTTCCAGGTGTGAAAGTAGGATACCTAGAATCCGTAGTATCCTCCTGCCTCTTTGGATAAAAGTGAAGGCTCTTAGTGGATTGGGAGTAGATTTGTAAATATATCCTTTATGGGTATTCATATTGCTATCTGATACTTCACACATTGGTTTTTTACATTCCATTCTATTTTTAATTTCTATTGTACTCCATTTATTGGATGGTGTATACTTTTCGATAAACTTAATTTTCACTACATTAAGTTTTTACCTTGATTTATTTTAACCTGATCAGATAGTATAACTTTTGAACAATCAAAACTTTGAGTGGGATGAAAATTGTTAGTCACATTTTAGACTATAGTTCACCCCCCTCTTTTAATTTTTAACTACCTTATTTGGGACCAACAATCACTTCTATGGATTAGTAAATAGGCTCACTGTGTGTATCACCAACTAGAAGAGTCAGTTTTTCTCCTTTGATGGCAGGATCCGCCTGTTAAAGAGTGTGTTTTCCTACATTCCTATGCATGTGATTTATATTATCAAGGTTACCAAAGCTATCATCAATAGCATTGAAGTCTTGCTTAATGTATTCTTTTGGGAGTCACACCCAGTGGGAAAATATCACAGGGCTAGATGGTCTTGATTGGTTAGGTCCATTAAAGAGGGTGGTGTAAATTTGAGAAGTCTCAAAGAGACCATGAAATGAATTCAGGAAAATATAGAATGAGAAGTTCTAGAGGTAAAATACATTTGGAATAGGTATATTGAAGATAAATATGGGAAATATATTCATTACCTTATTAATGAGAACAATACAATGTCTTTTCTATAGCATAGATTTCAAGGGTCCCTTTATACCCTATATGATCAATATCTCTAGATGGTGAGGAGGGTTGACATTTCTTTCTATAATAATAATTGGTCTAGGTATATGTTGTTCTTAATAGTGTATCTGATACCAGATGTAAACATTTAGCTGACTATAAAACTCCCAAGGTTTACCAATGTTGTCCTTAAGAGAGAAAAAAGACTTTATTATCCAGCATACAACTTTTGACGGAACGTAATCACTTCTTTTTTACCACATCAAATTCAGGATCATTCATAATGTCTAAGTTTCACAAACTCACCCGTGTGTAGCTAGATATGGATGCATGGACCAAATTATTGCAGTGAAAAGCTATAGTTTCCAAGTATAGTTTCTCGATGTGGTGAGTATGCAACTATTATATTCACACTGACTATGAAGTTCAATGTAGAGGTATTCAATTGGACTCAAAATTCTTATGTTGTGAGAACTATAGAATGGAGTCATTGATCCACCTGTTATTTATAATGGAGTGGCATAAATTCATTTAGTACCTTATTAGGGGTTGTATAGGGGTTTTGTTCCCACTGGGTTCCCTAAATAACTTTTTGGAATCTTGGTTTCACAACACTAATAACTCTCCTATTGAAACTCATGCCTATAACATGGTTTTCTTTGTAGGATACTGGATAATTTGGGAAGCTCAAAATGTGTCTAGAAATCATTGAATGTGGAACACTTCTCCTTATTTGAAAGTGAAATCTCTATCATTAATCTCCAATATTAGTTCATTGATCAAATAGAGGAAATCCCCCCCTCCATCAGAAAACTGCTCCCTCACTACTCCCATGACACAACTAGTGGAAAAGGGGATTCACAAGGATGTTGGGTTTGTTGAAACATGCCCATGTTAGGCCTCAAGATCAATATATAATGCATGTGAGATCAATTTATATTGTAGGGAGAAGGCATCATCTGTGATAATAGGGGTTTTATTGTGATTTCCTTAAAAACCTTTTATGGTTGAGGGAACTCTCTCGTTGTAGAAGCACGAACCATGCTTAGTGGGATCACTTTGTGAAAACTCTACAACATTTCCTTATCCATAGTGGAAACAAACTCTACCTTAGTGGTCAAATTATTATTAGGGAATTTCTTTATCTATTATTTCATCAACTACTATATCAGGACTTGCTTAGGATGGGTCAATTAGGAAGTGAAGATTCAACATGCATGGTGTGAGAGGAATATTATGGTTGTCCACTTTTCCTTTAAAGGTGTGCATGATGATACTCTCAAAATTTTCTCTATTACTAGCTCCCTCCCCTGGATTTTAAGATAATTGTATGTGGGGATTCCCTTGGGCTTCATCACTTTAGACCTCCTTGAACTTGTAGTTGGCGGTCCCCCCCAATAAAATCTCAAATTATGAGTGAGAATGTGTATGTGTGTGTTTAATTTTTTTATGTATATTTGTGTGGGTGTGTGTATGAAAATATATATTTATACACACATACACATACATAATTATATATTTACACACAAATGTTTAATTTTTTGATATATCTATGTATACATATATTATATAAACTTATATTTATATATCGTCGTTGTATTATTTGAATGTATTTAGCTATGTATTGTAAAATGTAAGCTTTATATCTATTAATTTGTATAATATATATATATATATATGTGTGTATTATAATTTCTATGTATATTTTTTAAAATTATCTATTCTTTTATATACTAAAATTTAATATATTATTACATAACAAAAACTACTTAGTTTCCTATTTTTTTGTCTGTTTTAGACACAAGACACGTCAACTATCATAGCTAAGCAATAAGTACTTTTGGTGGCTTGGAAGCATCCATAATAATATGGATTTGTTAGAGGTGCAGGTTTTGCAGTGTGTACCTTACACTGATGATCACCACTACCACTATCTCCCATCAATTATCAAGAATGGTAGATTTTGGGATTTGGGTTTCTTGTGTTTCTACTGCGTTGATTGAGTGTCAATCAATCCCAAGAAACCCATCAATTATATCAAATCCATGACTTGGGTTTTGATTCATTAAATCATGTTTAAAATGAATAATTGTTAGATATCATTTAGGAGTTGTATTTTGAATCATAAAAAAGATATAGAATTAATATTTTGACCAAAAATATATGATAATGTAAGCTATGTTAAAGTCATGTCATACGATATAGGATATCATAGGCAGTGACACAATTGCAATTCTTTAGTTGTATCATGTCATAAGGTATGATATAGGGAAATTTTAATGTATGATGGTCTTATCATGAATCGTCCATGTAGTAGAAAAACATAGCATTATAGCATTATTATGATATAAGTGATATTTTAAAAAATAACTCCTACATGTAAAAGGATTTATACTATGCATGGTAGTCATAAACTATGATAGGTTGGCCTATGGATTTATTCATATGTAGGCTTCAGTCTATCACAACATTATATTAAGGATATAATGTAATTTTTGGTGGTCGCGCCCCGTGGGTTAATCCTATGAAAGGCATATTGCATGCTACAACTACTGGGGGCATAGAGTTATTCCAATGTAAGGCCTTAAATTTCATATTATTTTTAAGAGAGTGATAGTGTTGTTATTTTCATGAATTTTCATATGTATTACGATATAAGTTATAATTTTTTAGTTTTTTTGAATCATTTCTTGAGTAAATTGATTAATCCATTCATTTTTTTTAATTTTGAGTAAAATCTAGAAATTATGTTTTTAACTTCAAATTATAATTTTGGTTAAGTCTTGAATGTAAATCTTGAATGTATGACTTCTAGACACATCACAAGTCTTTGGTTTTCTGATCGTAAGGCCTTGCACTCCATCGTAAGACCTCTTTCCTTTTCCAAAAACCAGAAACCCAAGATCGTAAAACCTTTTCTCATAAGTCTTTAAATACTTATGATGATAAAATTCATGTGATGAATCTTCTAAAGCTTTAATCTTGACACTGAAATTTTTGAAAATCTAGGTGCCGAAAAAATAGTTTCAAGTTTTCATGAATATCGACCCGCATATATTAATTTAAAGAGAAGATGAAGATTCATTTCTTAAGGGAGAAAGTGAAAAAAAGAGAATAAATACATGACATTTTCAAGCAAATTTAATGTTATTAACCCATGTGTGTGCATGATGAGAGAGTTATTATTGATGCTTCCACCTGGAGAATTCATGGATGAAAAACTACATGTGTGAGAAGCTTCCTAGGGATCGATTGAAGGATGGAATCAAATTAAAATAATTTTCCCTTCATTTTTATAAAGGAAGTGAGATATAAAAGAAAGAAATTATATTTTTATAGAGAGAGATGGTGTGAACAGTAGAGGTGTGGGGACTGAGTTGCTGATATCATGAGGAAGGAGGAGGAAGATGGGAGTTGATATAGCCATGCTTGGATAAACTCTTGAGTGGTTGTGGCTATGTGATCCAAGGACAAACCTTTCCAATTCTATATTTTCATCATATCTCTTTTTTATTTTTCTAGAATTATATTTTGGAATGAAGTAGGTCTTATTATTTCTCAAATATTTTCCTCTAAACTATTCTATATTGTTTTCCAATTTATAAAAGAAAAGTGATTGTTTTCATTATTTAAACTTCCTCGATGAGGTCTTATCATTGATCGTAGTGAGTTCGGTTAGGTTTATTTTATTGGAGGTCTTCAAGCTTTTGAATCACTTTTATAAATGGAACAAAACCTATATCGAGATCTTGGTATTGTGTTTAGGTGGTTTTAGGTGTTTACCTAGAGGTATTTAGGTAAACATTGAGAAATATAATTGCATAATCATTTTAGACAAGGAATAAGGGAGACACCAAAGGATCCACACTTTCCACAACCACTACTTTAAAATCTAATTTTTATACTTTTTTCAATCTGTTTTCAATCTCAATATTTTGGGTTTCTTTAATTTTAAATTCTCTTTTAGTTTTAATTTTGTTCAACTCAAAAAAATCCCCAATTTAGTTATAATATATCCACCAAAATAGAAAATAAAAGTAGAAATTTGAAACATAAGTCTAACAACCTCTTCATGAGACTAAATTTTGGTTAGCACTGTGCTTCATTTTGAAGGGGAAATTATTGATTGAGGTTTCATGGAAAAATCATAACCATCAACTGGCAGAACTATCTAGGAGGTTTCTTAAGTTGATTTTTTTGTATGTCTAGAAATTATAACCTCTTGAAATTGATAGAACATTCCAGTCTAGGGCTAGAAATATTATAGATTAGGTTGTGCCTAGTTATGAGTCTACCACTAACACACTTAGAATAAACATTTTTTAACTTGTAATTCCAATGGATAACAACCAAACATTAAAATAATTGGCTTTATCTTAATAAGATAAACAAAAATGTATGGAATACCCTATTACCCCTATGTGTTTTGAAATCAAATATAATTTTTCTCACCAACTACAAAAGTTCAATGGATTACCTAGTGAAGTTCCACACAAAAATTTGAAAGAATTCAATTATATTTGTGTTAACATGAAACCTCAACGAATATATGAAAAATAAATAAATATGAGAGCATTTCCTTTTTTATTTAGGAGTTATTAATGAATGGTTATTTTCTTCAAATTCTACTTTGATTTGAGATTGGAATGAATTGAAAAATATTTTTCTTGAAAAATTCTTTCCAGCTTCTAGAACTACTTTAATTGGAAAATAAATTTTTGGAATTAGGAAAACTCAAGGATAAACTTTAAATGAATACCGAGAAAGATTCAAGAGACTTTGATTTAGTTTCCCCAATCATCAAATAAGTGATCAAATTTTCATTTAATATTTTTAAGAAGGATTGTGTCTTAGTGATAGGAGTATTATTGATATTGTTGATGGAGGATATTTATTTGATAAAACACATAATGCTGTAAGAAACTTAATTGAAAACATAGCTTGAATTTTGCAACTATTTTTTACAAGAGGCCTATTACATGTTAAATCTTCCTAAGAAGTCCCCACTCCCAATTCAGAGAATAACATGATCATAAGAAAAATTAGTGATCTTACTACCATGATGAGGTCGATGATGTTATACAACACTCCACAACCTCAACCCAAACATGAAAAAACATTTCAAGTGCAAATCCACTTTATAATTTTCTCTTTAAATGAAAATTTTAGTGGTTAATGCCCTCAAATGGAAGAGCCTACTAAAATTTTAAATGTTGTATTTCCTGAAAAAATATTTTAGTCCAACCAACATAGATCATTTCAACCCAACCAAAATTACAACCAAGGATGGAATATTCAAACTCAATATATATTAAGACATCCTAAACCACCAAATATATTTTTCCAGGGATAATTGAGTAATTATAAATCTAGATACTTAAATTAAAAAGACAATGCTCAAACTAGAAGTAATTTTCAACCCGCTCTACCTATCCAAAAACCTGATAATAACATTGAAGAATCTATAATGTAATAATATATTTAAATGAATAATTTGATGACACAAGTTGGTCGATTGGTTGTTGATATAGGTAGCATTAAAAATCAAATTAGTGGAGGTCTACTTTCAAAAACCCAATTTAATCTATGAGATAATTGAAAGGAAAATGTAAGTTCCAATGAACTTAAGAGTGGAACCAAAATGACTAACCCCAAACTGATAGTTTTAAACCTAAGTATGAACCCAAAATTTTTCAAGAGGGTTTCAAACCTTTTTCAACTATTTTAAAACCTTCTTTAAAGAAACAATCTATTAAATATATTACTAATAATTCTAAATTTAATGAAAAGTCATAGTCTAATTTGAAATATAAATCAATATCATAATAAGAGACTTTTCTTGAGAGAACTAAGAAATATTTGAAATGGTTTCTATATCCTTACATGAAAAATGATTAAGAAACATTCGATATACCATTGACCTATCCTAGGAGTAGTTCACCCAAGAAAAAAAGGGTTGAACAAAATTGGATAAAGAAATCCTAGAAACTTTTAGAAAATTCCAAGTAAATATACCTTTGCTTGATGTTGTAATTTTTTTTCCAAATAATGAAAAAAAATTTAAATAGATTTTATCTCACAAAAGAAAATTCAAGGGAAGAGAGAAAGTGAACTTATGAAGACATGTTTCCTTAATGATTCAACAATCATTTCCTGCAAAATGTAATGATATTATAACTTTCACCATTCCATGTACCATTAGAGAATTTGAATTTAAGGATGTCATTATGGATTTAGGAGCTTCCATAAATGTTATTCCATGCCCTATTTATTCATCTTTATAGGTTGGAGAACTCAAATCTTCTGTAATAGTCATTTAACTTTCCAACCAAAGTACCACTAAGCCTACTGGAGTTATTTAAGATGTTCTAGTCTAGGAAAGAAGCCTAGTTTTCTTAGCTTATTTTTATGTCTTATATATTGAATATGATAGATTTAAAAACACATGAACCTCTCATTCTTTGTGACAACTGGGTCCCGATGACAGCACAAACACCCCACCCTTAACATGGTCGTCGGGTCCTGGCCTGCCAAGTCCCACTAGTTGCCCCGCAGACACGTGGTCCCAATCCTGGGGTCCACCCACATGCCCGAACGGGTCATCTGACTAATGAATGTCCCCTGGGGCCCATGTCGTGACTACCCCAAGCCCACCTATGATAGGCCAGGGGCTGTCGACTAGCGCCGAGTAGGCATATCCCAAAAATGGGAGGCATTTGCCTAAGTACCTACACACACACACACAACTCCCAGCCAAAGGTACTAGAAAGTAAAATCCAAGGAAACCATGCATGCAATCCACTAAGTAAAACACAACTAGAGTATAATGGAAAGTAAAGTATAGGGTGGAAACTCGGGCCAGTATACAATCCTACCAAAAAAAAAACAGAACAAAATCAAAACTCCAAGTCCCTGAAGATCATCCACCAGGAAGCCTACCTAAAGGGTAGGTGAAGGGTAGCTACCTAAAGCTATAGAAGTGCATCTCGTCTATCTGATCTCACTGAACACCACCAAGTCCTGGTCCTCCATGGACTCTGTCAAAGCATTGGTCATCTGCACAAGACACGACATGTGTGGGAAAAGCCCGTGCAAGGTTGAGTAAAACAATACTCAGTAGGGGACCCTGAAACCACAAAGGTAAAGCAAAAGAGAAAAACCACAAAGGAATGCACATTCATCTCTAATTGGGTATATGCCCATACATATTACATGAAAATCTAGATATACTTATTTCAGTCACTAAGAATTCATAAGGTTCCAACCTCAAAGCGAGCATCAGGATTCTCATCGTAGATTCGTGAGGTAACAAACAAAACTAGGAGAACATGCTCCATGAGCTCAGCCATCCCGGATGAAATTCATCCGAGGGGTATAATTCATCGGTAACATTCTACCAGGTCCAGCTCTAGTGCCCAACACCTAAGGTTCAATTGTCGCTATCTTGCACCCAACACAAGACCAAGGAAACCCAAGTGGAGAGGCCCATCCTCACCACTATACACATAAGAGGGATCCATGCTCCTAACCATCTCGTGAAACCTATGTCGCTCATATAAGGAGTGGCCTACACTTTAGCCCATCAAGAGAGCACTAGCTCCTATCTAGACATTGTTTTCATCAAGTGGATGGCCCTGCTCCTCACTAATGTGTCCGATAGCTGAGGGAGATCAATATCTAATCGAGGAACCACACCCTACCCAGTAGGGGAGTACTGATTAGTGACTAGAGGAACCATGCCCTGGTACGATAGGGGAGTACCGACTTTGTCAGTTCGTGTGTGGAGGACCCGTGCCCTGGTACGACAGGGGAGCACCGAATCCTATAATAGAGGACTCGCACCCTACCTGGCAGGGGAGTACCAACTCTATTCGATCATGTGTGGAGGAACCCCGCCCTGAAATAGTAGGAGAGTAGCGAATCCTATCATAGAGGAACCACACTCTACTCTGAGAGGAGTATCAACTCTATGTACGTTAGATTTTATGGAGGACCCGCACCCTGGTACGATAGGGTTAGTATCGAATCCTATAATAGAGGACCCGAACCCTATTTCTATAGGGAGTAATGAATCCATGGATAGAGTAACCACTCCCTGATACCATAGGGGAGTACTTACTCCACTTTCACGAACATCTCTGGGAACCCGTACCCTAGTCTTTCCGGGGAGTAACACCCCCAGAGGAATCTACCCAAACGAACCTGCACCCATGAAGCGGGGAGTCCCGTCTCTACCTAAGTATAGGGATAAGGAGTACTCATGCCTTGAGTCATCAAGGGATTGGCCATCCTAACATTCATTGTAATAATCACCTCGATTCTTCCCAAAGTTTGCTCATACTAGGAGATCCTACTATTAAAATCAAATAGGTTGTCCTCCAAATTTCTCAAAAACTCACTTAGAGTATCTCAAAAGGACTGTCTCATCACAAGGTTCCCAATTCTGTAGACGGCTCATCAAACGGATGCTTTGTTTGAAATTTACAAGCATTTTTGTGAAACGGGGGCCGATGGGCTCTGGGTCCAGACCGACCCTATCGGGTCGACCTGACCCGACCTGGGTCCGACCCGACCCGACGTGACCCGGGTCTGACCCAACCCAATGGGCCCCACCCGACCCACTAGCCCACAGGTCTGGCCCAGCCTGCCTGGCTGGGCGCGTCTGTCCCCCAGGGCTAGTTCCGTGACATCCTCCAAGCCCGCCTCCCGAAGTCCAGGGGTTGGAGACTATCATTGAAGGCATCAACCTGCAAGTGGGAGGCATTTTCTCGAGTACTTGTATGCATGCACACACAACCATGTCCCAAAGTTGTAAAGGTAAACATGCATGCCACTAAACAACCACTGAGTAAAAGTATAAACTGTAAGTCAAATGGGCTAGAATAAAAACCCAACAAAAGACAAACTGAAAATAGGAAAGTACAAGGAAACCCTAAAAGTTTTCCACTAAAAACCCCACCTTATGGGTGAGTGTAGAGTAGCTACTGGAAGCTGTAGAAGCACATCTTGCCTGCCTGATCTCACTGGGAACCGCCTGGTCCTGGGCCACCAAGTCCTCCAACAAGTCCTCGATTATCTACACCAGAAACAACACGTGCGGGCGGAGCCCATGTAGGGGTGAGTAACAAAATAGTCAGTAGGGACCTCAAACCAACAAGGAAAGACCACAAAGAAATCCACAAGCAAACCACGAAGTATAACACAACCAGATTGAAACAAAAGTAAAGTACAGGGTGGAAAAACGGGCCAGTATATAAGCCCAAAAAAAGAAAGATAGAACACAATTAAAACTCCAAGCCCCTAAAGCTCGTCCTCTGACAACCCTACCTAAAGGGTAGGTGAAGGGTAGCCACCTGAAGCCATATGTGTACACCTCTTCAATCTGATCTCACTGAGCACCACCTGGTCCTGACCCTCCTTGGACTCTGTCAAAGCGTCTAACATCTGCACAAGACACGACACATGCATGAAAAGCCCGTTCAGGGGTGAGTAAAACAATACTCAATAGGACACCCCGAAACCACAAAGTTAAAGAACAAAGGAAAACCACAAAGAAATGAACATTTAGCTCCACATAGGTATATGACCATACATATACCAAGAACATCTAGATATACTCGTTTCAGACACTAAGAATCATAAGGTTCTGACCTCATTGCCAGCAATATGATTCTCTTCATAGGTTCTAAAGGCAACACATAAAACCAAGAGAAACAAACTCCATGAGCTCAGACATCCAATATGGCACATGTCTGAGAGGTACACTCCATCGGGAACAACTCTACCATTCCTAATGGTATGTATGAGAGAACATGATCCATCTGGAACATCTTACTAGGTCCAACTCCAGTTCCCAGCACCAGAGGTTCATTCATCGTTGTCATGCACCCAACGTAAGGCTAAGGAAACCGAAGTGGAGAGGCCCGCCATCACCACTATACACAGATGAGGGAGCCCTTCTCATAACCATCTCACGAAACCTCCTTCACTCTTATATAGAGTATCCCACACCTCAGTCTGTTGAGGGAGCACTAGCTCCTATCTAGATATCGTTCACATCAAGTGGAGGGGACTGCTCCTCATAGCTGTTTCCTATAGCCAAGGGAGCTTTAACTCCAATAGAGGAATCGTTCCCTACTGCTACTCGGAGATGGGGGAGTACAACTCCGTAAGTGAGGACCCACTCCCTACCTAGTAGGGGAGTACCAATCTGTGACTAAAGGACCCACAACCTGGTACGACAGGGGATTACCAACTCTATTAGTTCATTTGTTATGGGGGACCCACACCCTAGTACGTTAGGGGAGTACCGAACCTAGGCTAGAGGACCCGCTTCCTAGCATGTCAGGGGAGTACCGACTCTGCTGGAACAACGTGTATAGAGGACATGCACCCTAGAATGATAGGGGAGTACCGACTCCTATAATAGAGGACCCACATGCTACCTGGTAGAAGAGTGCCTACTCTATTTATTGTTAATTATGGAGGACCCATGCCCTGGTCCGACAGGGGAGTACTGATTCCACGAGTAGAGGAACCGCTCCCTGTAACTATATATGATAGGGGTGTACCTACTATACCATCAACACCATTGTGATCCTCATGAAAAAACACATGATATGGACTACTCATTCATCCAAAATGAATACCCAGTGAAAAAGTTACATTTCACCGCAACACATGCTAACCGAGCCTCATGGGGCCCGTACCTCGAATAAAATGATAGAGTCGGTACTCCCCTAGTACCAGGGTTCTAGTCTTCTAGTCACTGAGTAGTACTCCCCTACAGGGTAGGGTGCAGGTCCTTGATATACAAAGTAGTACTCCCCTATCGTAACAGGGTGCAGGTCCTTCATGAGTAATACTCCCCTATTAGAACCAGGGTGCGAGTCCTCACTTACGGAGTAGTACTCCCCTGTATTTGAGTAGAAATGGGGAGTGGGTCCTCTATAGGAGTTGGAGCTACCTCGACTATGGGAAACATCTATAAGGAGCAGACCCCTCTACCTGAAGAGATCGATACCTAAGTAGGAGAAAGTTCTCCCTCAATGGACTGAGGTGCAGGACACTCCCTATAGGAGTGATTGAGGTATCACAGGTTAGTCTGGAGCAGTTCTACCTCAACTGAGCACAATGGAGAGGAGAGGGCCTCTTCACTTGGGTTTCCTTAGTCTTGCATTGGGTGAATAACGGTGATGAATGGACCTCTAGTGTTGGGCACTGGAGCTGAACCTAGTATAATGTTCCCGATGGAGCATGTTCTCTTATAAATACCATTAGGAATGGTAGAGTTATACCTAATGGAGTGTATCTCTCAGACGGTGCCATCAAGGATGGCTAAGCTCATGGATCATTTTCTCTTAGTTCATGTGTTACCTTTTGAATCTTCCGTGAGAATCCTGATGCTGGTTATAAGGCTGGGACCTTATGTTTCTTAGTGGTTGAGACAAGAATATCTAGATGTTCGTGGTATATGTATGGGAATATACCTAAGTAGATCTTATTGTACTTTTTTTTCATGGTTTTTCTCTTGAGATTTATCTTTGTAGTTTTGGGATCCCCTATAGAGTATTGTTTTACTCACCCCTACACAGGATTTTACCACATGCGTCGTGTCTTGTGAAGATGAACGATGACTTGGCAGAGGACTTGGTGGCCCAAGACTAGGTGGTACCCAGTCAGATCCAAGACGTGATTCTAAGGATTCCAGAAGCTACTCTATACTTACCCATCAGGTGGGGTTTTCAATGGATGTCTTTCCATCGATCTTTTAATTTCTCTTATTGTACTTTTCTTTTATTGGGGTTTTATTCTAGCCCATTTACTTTTAGTTGTACCTTTACACTCAGTGGTTGTTTAGAAGTATGCATGTTCTCTTTTCCAGTTTTCTTGGGATGTGGTTATATGTGCATGTGTATAGGTACTTGGGAAAATTCCTCCCACTTTCAGGCTGCTGTCTTCGGTGCTAGTCGCCAACCCCTGGCCTTTGGGAGGCGGGCTTGGGGGAGTCACGACACGAGACCAGGGGGACAGGTCGTGACATTCTTGGGATCCCATTTTTAAAAACCACTAAATCCATCATTAATGTCCCCAAAGGAATATTTTCATTAGAATTTGGAAGATAAGTGGTACATTTCAACATTTATTAGTCTATGAAACACACAATCAAAGACTATTTAACCCCATAAGTCAACATGATTGATTGGTTTTCTACTAAGATATTCCATTATTTTCAAAGTGAAGTTTTTTAACATTCTCATTTTGAAAACACTAAATCTGATTTCAATAAAATTGTTGATAATATGGAAACTGATTTCAAGAAAATTTTTGGAAAACTAGAAAATAAAGAATATGATTTCTATTTAGGAAATTGTGAATGTGAAATCAAAAATGAAATTGTTGAACCTATTCTTCATAATCCTACTTCTTGTGAACCTACTATTTTTGAAACTCTTAAACCTATTGAAAATTTTAAATCTACTAAAACTATATATTATTATTCCTAATAAATTTACAAATTCACATGTCAAAACTCTATTAAGGATGTTCAAATAGATAAACTTACTTCTGAAAATTCAAAACATAAAAACCTTTCAAATATGGAAATTTTCTAAAATAAAAAACCTATACACAGACTACTAGATAGTCTATTGTACCCAAATTCAGTCTAAAATATACTTATTTTGGTAGATAACTAGGAGTTGATATTGATGTAGCTAAGTCAAATAAAAGTTTTCTAAACATAGAAAATTTTCCTCCTGAATTAGAGTTGAAAATATTTCCTAAGAATCTTAGATATTCTTTTTAGGTGAGAATGAATAATTACCTATCACTATTTCTAAAGATTTGTAGAAAGAATAAAAGAAATAAATTCTATGAGTCCTTAACACCTAAATGAAATCATTAGTATAGACCCTCTCTAATCTCACTAGAATCATACCTTCCACTTATATGCATATAATTCTATTAGAATAAAATGAAAAACCTGTGAGACAATTCCAAAGAAGACTGAACCCAACTTTTTTATAAGTTTTTAATAAAAAAATCACTACTTTACTAGATGATGGAATAATATTTCCCATCTATAATAGCCAATGGGTGAGACCCATTTATGTTGTACCTAAGAAATGTGGTTTTATAATCTCAAAGAATGAATTTGGTGAGCTTGTCCCTATTAGAATTCCAAACAAATAGAGGATGCATATTGAATATATAAAAAAACTTAGTGACTATGAAAGATCATTTCCCACTGCATTTTCTTGACGAAGTGATTAATCTACTAGTTGTACAGACCCATAACTATTTTTTGGATGTATTCTCTAGTTATTTTCAAATCCATATAGCACTTGAGGATCAAGAGAAAACCACTTTCACATGACATGTTGGTACATTTTCCTATAGGATAATGTCATTTATATTGTTCAATGCACTGAGAAATTTTCAAATGTGCATGATGATTATTTTTTGAGCTTTTAGAAATATGTATGGAAGTTTTTATGAATTAATTCACTATTTATGGATCATATTTTTAGAAGTGATTGAAAAGTATAACTATTATCCTTCAAACTTTCATTGATAAAAATATTTTTTTGAATTATGAAAAATTATATTTAATGGTGAACAAAGAAATTATACTTTTCCATACCGTGTATAAATCTATAATCTATGTTAACAAGTCTAAAGTGGAGGTAATTTCTTCACCACATTACCCAAAAAACTATGAGAGATGTTAGATCATTTCTTGGTCATGTTGTATTTTTAAGGAGATTCATAAAATATTTTAGTAGAACTGATGTTATATTGTATAGGTTTCTTTAAAATGAATCACTTTTTGTTTTTTATGAGAATTGTAAACAATACTTTAAATAGTTCAAAAAAACTGATAACCAAAACCATAGTCTAACCACCAAACTAGAACTTACCATTTAAAATCATAATTGATTCCTATGATTTTTCCATTGGGGATATTTTAAGCCAAACCTATATCATGTCATTACTTATGCTTCTAGAACCTTATATCAGTCCCAAGATAATTACACAACCACTAATAAGGAACTGTTTTTCTTTTCCTTTTCTATAGATAAATTTAGATGTTATGTGTTAGGATCCAAAGTGATTATCTTCACTAAGAATTTGAAAACAATTTTTTAATGAAAAATACTGATTCCAAACCAAAAAATCTGAGATGGATATTTTCATTACAATATTTATTTTTGAAATAAAGGATAATAAATTACCTAAAAATATTATTGTGGACACTTCAATAGTTTTACCATTATTTTTTGATGAAAGGTTTCAAATTTTTTCACAAATCAAAGAAACCTTTTCAAAGGAAAAATTTTATGTTGTTAGGAATAAGAGGACTTGGTTTGATGAGTTAGTAAATTATTTGGATATTGGTGAAATTACCCTTTGGTTTTAAAAATAGAAAATTACTAATATTGTGAGTGATTAAAATAATTATATTTTGGATAATCCTTCCCTATGGCATGCTGGTAGTGATCAAATTATTAGAAGATACATTACCAAATATAAATTTCAATAAGTCCTAAATTTTTCTCACAATTTAATCTATAGATCTCACTTTGGATCTAAAATAAATGCTAAAAAGTTATGGATTTTGGTTTATATTGGTACACCATTTTTAAAGATGATTTTGAATTCTGCAAAGCATGTAAGAATTTTAAATTTCAAGGTGAAATAAAATGCCACAAAAAATCCTCTTATTTTATGATCTATTTGACGTTTTGGGGTATGGATTTCACATGACCCTTTCCTAACTCTTTTGGATACCTTTATATACTACTTAAAGTGTATTATGTTTCAAAATGGATATAATCCATCCCCATAAGTACTAATGATGGAAAATTGGTTTCCAAATTTGTAAAATCAAATCTATTTTATAGATTTTTTCTGACCAAGTTTTTAATCATCGGGTAGGGAACCCACTTCTATAATTGAAATTTAGAAGCTATGATAAGAAAATATGGATTCAATAATAGTGTTTCAACACCCCATCACCCAAAAACAAATGGAATGGTTGAACTCTCAAATAGAGAAATAAAATATATTCTTGGGAAAATTATGCACCTGAAAGAAATACTGGATTTTGAGGTTATATGATGCACTATGAGCCTATAGAACTATTTCAAAAATAACTAATAGTAATTTCACACTATATATTAGTCTATGAAAAATATTATAACCTTCCTATTAAGTTAGAGCATACATCTTTTTAGGCTGTGAAAACATGCAACATGAATCTGTTTTCTACTAGAAAAGAATGAAAATTATGTTTACAGGAGCTAGAAGAAATTAGAAAAAATTCTTATGAAATGGATAATATATAAAAGGAGAAATAAAAATCTTTTCATGAGAAAATTATACTCCCCCAATAATTCAATAAATGAGATAAAGTGTTTCTATATGAATCCATAATGAATCTATTTTCTAGTAAATTTCATTTCAAATGGTCATGACCTTGCATCATTACTCATGATTTTCCTTTCAGTTCCACTCAAATTAAAGAACTAAAAAAATAAACACATTTTATAGTGAATGATAACCAATTAAATCTATTTAAATATATATTTAAAGAAGCTATATGAGAATAAGTATATCTTCAAGCTATGAAGTACCATTGAGCACCAGGTTGTGTCTTTATATCCTAATTATTTTCCATTTTTTTCACAATTTCTGAATTTTATTCTCTCATTCATTAATCATGGAATAACGAGGACATTGAACCAAATAAGTGTTTGTGTGTGTGTGTGTGTGTGGGGGGGGGTATCTATAGTCAATTAATTATTTTTTTCTTTATTTTTCATTCAAGTTTTTATTTTTCCCCTATTTTGTTGTTATATTTATTTCATTTTTTCTTGTTTTTAATTCATTTTTAATGTTTTTTAAAAAATAGTTGTTTGATAAAAGTGAAAATTTTTATAATTTTTGAAACCCAAGATAATGAGTTAGCTGATTTTCCCATGGAATTAGTTTTATATGAATACATGAATAATTTATTTATAGATTCAAAACTTTGGGAATCTCATAAAAAGACCATTGAAAATTTGAATCCCATGTCTCAAAACACTATCCAAATTTAAAATTCACATATCAGTGAGGCTTCTGAAGTATTTTTTATCTTATTCACATTCATATTAATTCTTAAGAGAACCAAAAAATTCTTATTTAACCAAAATTTTCTTTATTTATGTTTAAAAATTGGTGTTGGAGGTACCTGGGATTAAAATGATTGAGGTATTACTTTTGTTATTTAAAATACCTTTTTCAAGAGAACCTTTTTATCTAAGACTACCTGTATATTTTATCCTTGTAATATGGCATAATAGTTAGCCACATTACAAGACATTTTACCTACCCACCATGATCTAGGAAATAAAATTTCATAACTTATTTGAATTCAAGTGTGGGGGGATCTGTCTTTTGGTTGGATACTTCATTCTGAGCTTCTATGGAAAGGAATATAAGAAGGTGAAAAAGTAATTATACCAAAAGTTGAAACTTTTGGATTTTTTATGCAGATTTATGAAGCAAGTAATTGAGAAAACTCTAAGGTTTTGAAGATTCCAAAAACTAAAAAGAAACATCAATTTAGAGAATCTAAAAATAATTATTTTCATTTAAGAAAGAGGCTATAAGTTCACACAACATTATAGAACTCAATGTTTCCCCTATTCCCTTCACTATCTCTAAATTGTGGTGACATTTAGACCTGAGAAACAACTAGATAACACTATTATAAAGTGAGGGAGGAGGGAAAAATCATGTTGTTTCTGATTTTATAAAAGGTGTAAACCATCCCATGATATTTTTGAAATTACATAGCTATTTTTTACTAGTATAATGAGGGGAAACCATACTTGAATGAAAAATAACCATATTTTTTTATTTTAAATAGATCCAAAACCTTTTTATTCATACCTAAAAAGTTTCACATCTAAAACCAACCAAGATAAAACCTTAGAACAACCCTGTAAATCCCCCATAATTTCAAACAATTCCTTGACTCACATTGGGTGTAAATTTATAGTTTTATCAAACTTATGGTGACTCTTCCATTCAATTGGATGGTATTTTTTTTTCAAATTCATATTTGTGTGCAGAGAAAAAATATACATGAGGTAAGTTCTTTGTAGTAATGGGATGATAAATGAAGTTTAAATGAAATGATTTGACTGAATAGGGAATTTTGAATAATAATTGTTTAGGATGCATGATAATTTTTACTTCTTGGTGCTAAACTAGTGAATCTCATGGGTTTATTGTTTGAAATTATGTAAGTGAGATCTTTGAAGATGACTTTTCTATGATTAGAAGAGCTCAGTGTGGGTGAATTGATAGAGTTTTTATTTTCATAACATTCCATATGTATTTTAATGATTTAATACCCATCCATTTTTAATTATAAGCTGATTTTCACCACTTTTAGTTTTTGAAGGTATTTTGAAAATTGTAGTAAAAATGGATTAATTTATAATTTTTAGTTTTTTAAATTAATTCTTGAGAAATTTGGATAAGTATTAAATGTAAATATTGAAATTAAGACTTTTGGTGACATTGTAAGTCTTTTACTGTCTGATCATAAGGATTTACACTCCATTATAATTTTTTTTTCCTTTTTCATAAATTAGAAACTCAAGATCATAAGACTTGTGCTACTTGAATTTAAAGATTTGAAATCCACTATAAGGCTTCAAATCCTTATGATGATAAAAATCATAGTATAAATATTCCAAATATTTATGTATGACGCTTTGTAAAATTTTAGGAAATCTAGGTGCTGAAAAAATAGTTCCATATTTTCATGAAGATTGACCATCATAGATTCATTTAAATAGAATATGTATAGTAACTTCTTGAGGGAGATGAAGAATAAAATATAATAAATTAATTTCATGAGTAAGAAAAATCCTATCAACCCATGTGCATACATGATGATAGAGTTTCTACTGATGCTCAATTGGAGATTTCATGTTTGAACTATTGCATGTGTGAGAAGCTTACCAAGGATCAATTGAAGGCTAAAATCAAATCCAAATAATTTTACCTCTATTTTTATAAAGGGATCAATCCATAAAATAAAAAAAGAGATTTTTTAATTGGGTGATGGTATGAATGGTAGAGGTGTGGGGGCTAAGTTGGTGCTTCAATGATTAAAAAGGATGAATATGGGAGCTGATGTAGCCATGCTTAGAAATACTACCGAGTGGTTTTGGATCTGTGATCAATAATTTTTTTTATGAGTCTATGTTTTCATCATATCTATTTTATATTTTTCTAGAACTGTATTTTAGAATGAAGGAGGAATTCTTCTTTCTTGAATTATTTCTTCTAAACTATTATAGATTGTTGTCCAATTTATAAAATTAAAGTGACTCTTCTCATTATCTAAACTTTTTTGATGAGGTCTTGTCACTGAGCATAGTGAGTTTAGTTAGGTTTATTTTCTTGGAGATATTTGGGATTATGAATAAATTTTAAAAAGGAAAAAAAACCTATAACGAGTTCTTAGTATAGTTCTTATATAGTGACCCATACTTTTCATACATTGATACTACATATTATTAAATGATTATTCATTAAATAACATAACGTTCCAAACTATAATCGTATAGGTCTAGTGCCTTTGGAAACTAGTATACATAAACAAATTGTTCAAATAATATCTACATTGTATACCACTTAATTCATCACAAATTTCACCCTTCTTATATATATCATACTTAAAAACTTCCTTCATATCATGTGGAAGGAAAACATAACAAAGGCTGATCTTAGATGCTCATTAAGGGTAAAAAAGGGAGATATCAATGATCACTTAAATATAAAATGATCATAAGGGTATGAGAACATGATAATAACATTTTAAAACCACACCCTGCATATCATAGATCATAATCTTAAGTCATGGCATAAAGCTTTTCAATTCACAATACATGAATCTTAAAGGAATTAAATTACACGATCCATGAGAGCACAACTTTTTCATAAGACATAGTTTTTTGGCATATGCATAAGAATAGAAAATCATTTCCATTGTAGAAAAGGCTCACTTTAATGAAAATTATATTTTATTGATTTCACTACCCATTCCATTATATTAGTCAAGGTTCACTCTCAAAACTATCATAGTGGATAGAGTCCCTAATGGAATTGGGTTCACTCCCTATTCCAATCCTGTTTATCTCATGAGATATCCAACTTTACCCAACTCATTGGATGGAAATATAATTTTGGGCCCACCCATCACATAAGTAAAATCATATATATGTGTTCCAAAAGATCATAAAACTTTAATCATACCATAACCCATGAAAAATAAATGGTTTTCATAATCATTTCATCATGAAAAAATGCATGGAAAATAAATAGGTTTCATAAAAATTTCATTAATTCATCATAGCATAACCCATGGAAAGTGAACAAGTTTCATAAAAATCTTGTCATAATAATCATAAAATGTATAATGAAAGAATAATAATGGAATCATTGGATAATATCCCTAGTAAGGATTATGTAACATTAAAGGATGTCATCTTAGATGAAAAATTATTTTAAAAGACCAGTTGGAACAATTCTGGAGGAAAATACCCTTTTCACTTTTAAATCACTTATTTAAAATATAAACATTTACCATATACTAAAGAAAAAATTTTCTTTTAAAAGAACCTTGGAAAATTTTAAAGTAATCTTAAAGTCATTGAGTGGTATTGATGGCATGAAATTTTATTCATGCTATATAATTTAAAAGAAAACATTCCTTTTATACCTTTATAAAAAAATTCAAAAAGTACCACATTAGAAAAATGACAAGAATATTCCTTTTAAACCATTTTTTAAAAGTAAATCATTGGTAAAAATGACTTTAATAAATTATATTATAACATTAAAAACATTCTTAAAAATATTTTTTAGTAATATTGATATGGAAGAAAAAGGATTTTTAACTGAAGAGAGAAATAAAGTCAGTTTTCCTTAAAAATATTCATTCAGTCTATTGAGTACTTAAAAAGAGTAAACTGAAAGGAAAACATGTCATTTATATAAATAAAAATATAAGAATAAAATTCATTAATTTATTGAGAGTTGTACCATATTATTTCAATACCAGAACTTAATTATAAATAATCCCGATAAACAATGAGATTGTAACATAAAACCCTTACCACTTTAGTAATTTTTAAATAAAAACCTCACAAAAGAGAGAACCTTAGATGGATATTTAAATCCTATCACGACCCGACCCTACTCGGGCTCGAGCCACAACTATCCCAAGCCCGCCTACATAGGCTAGGGGCTGGCGACCAGAGCCGAAGGCACAACAACTCAGGGAGGCCTTTGCCTAAGTACCTATACAAACACAAGCAACACAGTCAATGCAAAAGTGCAGAGTAAAAGAGAAAAGAGAAGTAAATTAAAAGGGAAACTGCTATAAACAAACCACAAGTGCATCGACCTCTAACAGTACAAAGAAAGTGCTGAAAGTAAATGAAAAAGAAAAGGGCAAAACACGTGGCCAACCAGAAAAGTGCCACAACCCGGCAACATGTAAACAAAAAGGAAAATAGCTGGAAGGGTCCCCCACCTAGAACCCAACTCTAACCACCGCACATGGTCCATGCTCTTGAACTCCTAAGCTCCACTGAAGTCACGACCAACCTGTCTGTCGTCTGCAAGGGCACACCAAGTGTGGGAAAAGCCCAAGCAGGGGTGAGTATAAAAATACTCAGTAGGATACCCCGAAGGCTCGAGGGAGCAACAAAGGAGGTACCTAAGGGTGAGTAGTAGAGCGAACAAGAAAAGTAAAGGAGTACAAACGAGAGTGTAGTAAAGAGTACAGTAAAGAGTCCAGCTCAACCCAACAAGAGGAAATAAGGTAGACTCATTCAGGAACAAGGAGCTGGAAACGGTGAGAAGATGAACTTCTCATCAAGTCTTCGCTACCTATAGTAGGATAGTAGACTCGTCCAACCACGAGAATCTAGACACAGAAAGCACGTGGCATACCCCGCGCGTCTTCGCCTCTCATGGAAGGAGAGTAACCAAACCCAAGAAGTGGGTACTGGAACAAGGTATATACAAATACATATGCTCAATAAGAAGCCCGAACAAGATCGTAAGGGGATCTCCATCCCATAGCTCAACCCAAGAAAAGTGAGTTGCCAATAGTCCCAGAAGTAACACCATCGATGCCCAGCATCCCGCACATCTGCCCCGAACTACAAGTCAAGGGCTCAATCACTGAACCTCGACACTATCCTCTTTGGGCGGCATTGACTCAACTGCACGGTTTTAGGTCGCGTCACAAAGACGCGTCTTGGTGGGGAAAGTGCTCCTCATACTTGAGAGTTCTAGGGGAACGTCAAACCACAACTCGTCGCTGCCCCACAGTCGAGAGGTCTGCTCAAAGTCGACAGGCGACCCCCTGCCTAGCCCCACAGGAGGGTCCTTGTAAGTCGACAGGTTCCCACTATATGGAGACCTGGAAAGTTGACGGGTGCCACACTGCCCAGTCCCGTAATAGGGTAATCCACTGGAGGGCGACCCAGCTAAATTCGGCGACAGGATCACTGCCCAACCCAGATGGAGGTAAGCCCGGCATCGGGAACCACTGCCCAGCCCCACTGGAGGTAAGCCCGACATCGGGGACCACTGCCCATCCCAGCTAGAGGTAAGCCCGGCATCGGGGACCACTACCCAGCCCCGCTGGAGGTAAGCTCGGCATCGGGGACCACTGCCTAGCCTTGCTGGAAGTAAGCCCGGAACTGCTCTGGCCATCCCTACTAGATGGTACTGCTCGGTGAACACCGTTGTACTGGCCATCCCTACTGGATGGTAACCTACTGGCGAGCCCTGCTCGAAACAACCCCAGCCCTGCTGGTAAAAACCTTAGCCCTACTGGAAACAACCTCCTGGGTAGAGGATCGGTGCCCGCGTAAAGTATTGGTTACACCGAATCCACAAGAACTCTACCAGGGAACACGGAGTGACGGGAGAATATCCCCAGGCCTCACAAGGTGATGACGCTCCAATACGCTTATTCACTGTCGAAGTGGACTGAGACAACTCATCCTAGAAAGTGGGAAAACACCCACGCAGTACGAGCACACGTAGTCGTAAACGGTGCCGCAGTCCGGTGAAAGGGCATGGTACTGAAACCCCTCACAGCTGAAGAAACAGAGGAAACGAACCATCTTTGTCATCCAAACCATCGAGAAAGAAACTAGGGGGTGACCACTCAACCCTGCTGGTCAAACAAAAGAGCACCAGTCCAGGGGAAACCCCACCCTGCTAGTTAAACAAACGAGCACAGAGGGACCCTCTATGTCGTGAGAGGTCAAAAGTACGTAAAGCAGAACACGTCACGCTCCTGGGTCCCACACAACGTGTGGCCCCAAGTTAACCCTGACCAAGCGCACAAACATTCTCAGGTACTAACATCCCCAATGTGTACCTCCAAGCATTCCCGTATACTCCCGGAGTATACCACGTCTCCAGCCCTAAGGCTATCGTGCACACGACACACCAACGTCAACGCGAAGGGCGTAAACGTAACTTCGCCAACTTGCCACCTTATCGGCCTAGGCACGACCTAACACATCTCATTAAGCACCAACATCACTCTCCCAGAAGGGAACACGATCACACGCCAAGGGTCCGCTACAAACACGGTAGGAGAACCGCCTCGGGGCACCTTCACATTTCCACATTTAATAAGATCACGTAAGAGGATCTGCCAACCTGAATATATTACACCGTTGTAATCCTTGTGGAAAAACACATGAGATTGACTACTTACTTGCCTCCAACGGATATCCGATGAAAAAGTCACCAACACCGCCTCACGCCCGAATGACGTCCTGTAATCCCGACCCTCAGCCCCGAAAACAGTCGGGCGCATCGCACCATTGCGATCCCCTCGGGAAAACACGTCAAAGCACTACTCACTTGAGTGCAACAGATATCCGGGGAAAAAGGTGCATTTCGGCACACCGCACACGAGTGGTGCTACGTGGGACCCGTATCCTGGTCCCTTAACACAACAAACAGATCACACCATTGCGATCATCTCAAAAAAGTACACAAGTTCGACTAATCACTTGTCCAAAACGGACACCCGGTGATAAAGCTGGAAAATCACCGTCAACGCCAAAACGGCCCTCGCGGAGCCCACACCATCATGCGGAATTAAAGCGGGCAGACTGCGCCAACGCTATGCCCTCGGAAAAACACCCAACATCGACTGCTCGCACACCCCGAACGGACGTCTGATGAAAAAGTCGCTAAAAGATGCACGCAGCTCAAAAGACGGGTCGTGGGGCCCACGCCTCAACTCCGGATTCGACACACGGAACCACCCTGGAAAGATTCGCCCCGGTGCCAGGGTCCCAACGCCACTGACGGCGCTTAAAATGGACATCGGACGCATCCGCGCCCTCCAAAACAAGAATCTCGGGAAAAAACGCTCATCCACTTAAGGACACGTCGCGCCATCGAGGCCCCTCGTTTTGGGAATTAATTTTTTTTAAAACCATCTAAAAAAGTCCATCTCAACGATACAGTTCCACTGCCGTAGACAGCACGTCAAATGGACGCGCCGTTTGGAAGTTACGCCCCCCCGAACACAGGGGGCCTAACTGGGCCGGTCCACCTCGGCCGACCCACTTCAAACCACCGGCCCGCGGCCCAGCCGCAGGTCCGGTCCGGTTCGCCGCGGCCCACTGGCCGCGGCCTACCTCCAAAGCACCGGACCCCTCCTTGGGTCCAGTTTTCCGAACGGACCGGCCACCCTGGCCGGTCTCCCCTTGTCCGCGCCGCGACAGCCAAAGACCCGCAGAGTGCGGGTCTTGCTCCCTAGAGTCGCCGCCTGCTGCCAAAGGGACGCCGCGTGCTGCCTTCCGCCGGCCTCCTCTCACCGTCCGCGAAGCCGCCAGCCTGCTCGACCGGGGTCCTCGACCGCCAGCTGCCTAAAGCCGCCGCCACTGACCCGGCCTCCGCTGCTGCTCCGCCGCGTCAACTCGCCAGACCGCCGCGCTAGAAGGCCAGAACCCCCAAAACCGGCTAGAACAACAATCAAAAACTGCGACTTTCGCCGGACGGCCGCTGCCTCCTCCGAACTCTGATTTACAAACCTAAAAGGGTGATGGAAAGCTCATAAAATGTACTACACGATCATGGGCTTTGTTCGAGGATCAAAAAACAATTCGATGCTAAAATTGGGATTCAAAGGAGGTTCGGGAATAAAAACGCAACAAAAACCTCCTACCTCGAAGGGCGTAGCCCGACACTTCGTGTGCGGACCGTCGGAACCGCTGCGCCTCACCGAAGATCGCCTCACCGGAGCTGCTTTTCCAGAGTGGAGGAGGAGATGGAGCTTGAGGGTTTCGCTAGGGGGGTTCAATGGGGAGGAAGGGGAGAAGGGGGAGAGTTTAAATAAATAAACTCTTTAATTAAAAGTCCTGACCCCTAAAGCACCCGCGTCCAAAACCTCCGGCGCGGTAAAGATTAAGCTCCCCCTAGGGTAAACACCACCTCCTGATCACAAAGGTGGTCTCAGAATTTGATTCTGAGCTTCCATTTGAATGTTATAAAGATGAACGCCCCAAGCTTCCAAATTACGAAAATGCCCCTGGGGCCATTTTTTATTGACGGCCCGCGCCCGCAAAACTTATACCCCTCCTAGGGTAAACGACATGCTTCGAACTCAAAGGTGCCCTCGGTTTTCCAATATGAGCCACCGTTTAAGAGATACTTGCATTTCAACATTAAACGAATAAATAAATTAATTAATTTATCCGTTTAACGTTCCAGAAGCGGGCGAGGGGTCCAAACGTCCCGCACCGACACACTTTATGTTGTTCCTAGGGTAAAAACCCCATTATGGACCCATCCGTACACTCAGATTTCTGATCTGGATCACCGTTTAGGAGCTTTTTTCATTTATTTTGCGTTTCTAGTGTGAATGCACTGAAAATTTAATTCCGGCCACTCCGGGGCTCGGAATCACACGCCGTCTAAAGGCGCTGCTCTGGATAACATCAAGAATATTCCAAAGTATTTCACATCAAAAACCGGGTTCTTACAAATCCCAATAATTTTAATTATAATAATTATAAAATACATTCATGGAAATTATATACACCATATAAAATAAACAAGTGGTGAATATGGCATTTGTCTCAGATAAATAAAAGTGAGACGAAAATAGCTTATCTCAAGTCCTGTATTTCTTCATATGTGGTCAAAACTCCTGTATAATAAAAATATATTTATTATAAATTTATTACATAACCATACTAATATATATCATAGCATATATTATTTTATTATAACATCTTATCAACCATTTATTAACCATTCTTTATTAAAATCACAGTTCCAAGTGATAACTGCTTCGTTTTTCATGCATGTTTCGGTTTAGCGGTCTTCGTATTTATACTTTTAACATGGTTCAATAATATATATAATTTTAATAATGATATAAATATCATATATATTCATTATATACATATATATATTCATCCATAAAAGGTATATATAGAAAAATGAATTACAACATTGATGGAGACGGTAGGCTGTATGTACGCATGTGCCCTATTTCTATTTTTTGATGGATGGAATGAAAGAAAGGTAAATACTAATTAAAATTTAAAGAATCATAATAATAAAATATATATTTATTAAATAAATCATTATAACCATCCAATTAAATTGGTTATGAAAAACATATTACACCGCTATGTGGGGACGATAAGTCATACGTAGGCACAAGCGATGTTTTCACTTTTCATAAGATGGAAAGAAGGTGAATAATGGTTGATCCATCATCATAATAACAATTTATTATATTTAAGATAATTAAATAATTATTTTATAATGGATACCATTTATTTATAAGAGTTTTAATAAGAAATAAAATTCAAAACTCTTAGTTAATATTTATACATCTTCGTTGAGAACCCTCTTTTAGATTACACCTTAAGCCTTGAAGGGATGGTCTTTTGGAAATAATAGAAGCTATAGGTTGTGTTTAAGTAAGATATGAAGCTATTATGGAATGATTTTTCTAAGTTATAAATATAAAAAGGTATCAGGAATAGAGTAGAAGTGATTCCATTTTATAAGTGATGGTAGGGGTGCTCTTGGAATTATAAAAAAGAATAAAATATAATTGAGAGATTCTCAAGAAAAATGCTTAAAATGACTATATGTTTAAATAAAAATAGGATAAGGCTAAAATATCATCAACCAATTAAATTTAGATAGGTTTTGGTTTCTTTTTAATCCTTATATTTTTTTTATTAACTCCTTAGTTAACCAATTTTAACCTTAACCGCGATAACAACTTTTTCAATATTAAAGGGTTATAATTTTACTTATAAGGTAAAAATTGGCTCATAAATGGCCAAGAGATGACATTTTAGACCATATATTATCCACATTGTCCTCTTTAAATATTTTTATTATTTTTAAATAATTTAATAAAATAATATTTTCATAAAATATCATCAATTTCATTTTTGATATTATTCCTTTAATTTGAATTTAAAGATAATAATAAAAAAGGAATTAGAATATAAAAATTTAAAACTTACTTAATATGTTATATTTATATAAAAAAATCATAGAACATAATAATTAATCTAAATTATATTACTTTTAATATTTTTAAAATCATTTATTTTATTTTTCTATTAATTGAATAAATATCGCATTGGTGTTGTGTAAACATTTAGGGTAATAATTAAATCACTAAAAATAAAAAAACTTAAATGATAAAAAAATTAATTCATATTTAAAATAAACATTTATAACTAAACTTATCCTATTTTTATCCTTATGTAAAAATTTTAGAGATATTAAAGGCAAGAGAGTGGAATTTTGTATTTTTTTTCTTAAATTAATATAAAGGTCATAATCAAAGAAATATGGAACCAGGTGACCATATATTCAAGACTTGGATATAAATGGCTGAACTCCACTTATCCAATTGTATAAGGTAAAGTTTTAGATAAATTTTAAAGACTTATCCCCAATATTTAAACCTATTTTACCTATTTTACCCTTATTGGGGTGACAAAAAATTACAATGGTTACTATTTATATTGAGAAAAAATAAAAGTGTCCTATTTACAAAATTTAATACTCCTGATTCAAAATATGGAATCCATTATTAAATATTCAATTTCTATATTTGGTGGAAATTTATTTTAAAATAAGTGCACAAAATGCAATGGAAATCGTTCTTTAGAAAAATACATTTTTAAGTATAAAATTGGATATAGATTCCTATCTCATGTCAATGAATGTTAAAAAATTTGATTGAATATATAATATATTAATTTAATTATAATAGTTACCAATATTTATTAATTTAAATTATTAATATAAAAACACATTACACATATAAAAAAAGTTTTTATAGAAAAAAAATATCTTTTACTTTCAAATGATTTTATTTTTACTTCTAATAATTTGATAACTAATGAATTCATTTTATACATGTGTAAACCAATTTTTTTTTATAATTTAGTTAGTCATATTCATACCCACCAATCCAATGTCTAGTCTATAATTGTTACATTATATAACAATATTTCAATAGTATATCGTGGTTCGTTTAAACTCGGTGTTGCGTGTAAAGAAAGTTATCAAATAATTCATACTTATTCAATGAGAAATATCACAAAATATTGGGGTGTTACATTCTAACCTCCTTAAAATTAATTTCTCCCCCATAATTCCATCACTCTAATTTCAATAAATGAGGATGTCTCTGTTTCATCGAATCCGTAGGTTTCTGAGTAACTTCTTTGAAATTGTGAATTTTCCAGAGAACTTTAACTAGGAGAGTGGTCTTATTATGTAGCACTTTATCTCTATAATCAAAGATTTATATTGTTTTTTCTTCATAGAAATGATAATTGTCTATTGGTATAACCTCTGAGTTCCATACATGTGAAGGATCAGGCATGTACTTCCTTAGGAGAGATTCATGGAACATGTTATGAACTTAAGAGAGGTACGGTGGAAGTTCCGAGCGATATGCTACCATACCAACCCGATCAGGAATCTATAAGGGGAAAATATGACTAGGGATTAAATTTACATTATTTTAAAATATCATTACCTTCTTCCATGGATAAATTTATAGAAATACCTTTCCACCAACTTTGAATTCTAGATTTCACCAATGATTGTCAACACAACTTTTCTATCAACTCTGAGCTACCTTGATGTGATGCTAAATAGATATGAATTTCTCTTCAATTTCATCATCTAGATTAGGTTCCAATAGCTTTATTTCTCCAAATTTATCCAAACATATTGGAGTTATACACATATTTATATATAGGGTTTCATAATGAGACATTTGAATTCTTGAGCGAAATATATTATTGTAATAAAACTCAACTAGAAGAAGGTGTTGATTCCAACCACCTTTGAATTACATAGAAAAAGACCTCAGTATATCCTACAGGGTTTAAGTGGTTATCTCAAATTGACCATTTTTATAAGGATGATAAAAATTATTGAAATTAAAATCTATATCCAGATCCTACTGAAGACTTCACTGGAACTTAGAGGTTAACCTCAGATCCTGATTAGATACCATAGAATGTGGTACTCCATAAAACCATATCACTTAATTAATCTGGGAAGTTGATCATGATAGAAATTTTATTTGATAGAAATGAAGTGTGATTAATTTTTAATATCATAAAATACAACCCAAATTACATTATGGCCTTTAGATATTTTGGGTATTTTGATGATGAAAACCATGGTGATTTTTCCCATTTTTATTCTAGTATAGGTAATAGTTGTAAAATACCCTTAGACTTATATATATTAGACTTAACTTGATGACATACCAAGAACATACTATGTAATATCACTTTTCATGTTATCCCACCATAAATAATCTTTTAGATCTCTATACATATTTGCACTTCCAAGATGAATAGAGAATGATGAACTAAGAGCTTCTTCCAATAGATCCTTCTTCAAGTCTAGAATTGATGATATTCATACATGGTTACTAAACCTTATCATTCTATCATAATCAAGTTTAAACTCAGAAAAATTTCTCACATTCTTCTATAGCTCTTCATATTTCTTCTATGTATCTTTAATCTTCACTTACATATATGGTTGAACACTCATTTGAGATAGATAATATTTCTCCTCTTCCTTTAAGATCACCAAATCCAACCTTTTAAAATCCATAAATATTGGATCTTTTGTGATCCTCATCATAGATAAGATGGTATGATCCTTTCTACTAAAAGAATATACCACCTTTTTTTCTTTCCTATAGTGGTAATGTATTGACCTTTCATAATATTTAATCAACCCCAACCATCTTCTATGGAACATATTCAGATCTTTCTGAGTAAATATATACTTCAAAATTTTATAATAAGTATATATATAAAAACTTTCTCTTTAAAGATAATTCATTTATATATTTAATGAGAAAATCACCACAAATAACTCCAAATCATAAGTTGGGTAATTTTTTTCATGAAACATAAATTTTCATGAGGTATAAGGTATCACCATATCATTTTTCAAGAGGATTCATCCCTGTACCTTCTTTGATGATTCACTATAGATCACAAAACCTTCTCCACATCAGGGTAGTATAAGAATAGGTGCGCTAAATAACCTTCTCTTTAGTTCCTATAAATTTTCATCACATTTATCTATCCAAAGGAACTTGGCTTCCTTATGAGTTGACTTGGTGAGTGGATTAGATAGTCATGATAAATTATTCACAGATTATCGACAATATCTATCCAAACTAGGAAAACTATAGATCTCGATCACCATGGTTGGTCTAGTCCAACATTTAATAACTTATGTCTTTGATAGATATGACCTCTATAGAACATGATCCTCAACCCAGTTGGTGAGGTCTCTCTAAGTGCATCCACAAGACCCATGTTTGAAACCAGGCGGAGGCATAATTCTGGGTCCTTGTAGTAGTGTTATAGTAGTACCGTACGGGTACTACAACAGTTACTGTAGCAGGTAATATTCGGTACTATAGTAGCCAAAACTATTCACCTTGGTCCACCACTTTGGGCTTAGAGTCCTTAAGGACCTCGGGCCACCCATTTCTTCAGGTCAGTAAGGCCTTCGGTCAACTTTAAGGCCTCGGGCCACATCAAGGCCTCGGGCCACATCAAGGCCTTCAGGGCGACCAGATATGCAGACGCACAAACAGATTCTACAAGAAACCAGCTCTAGAGGAGGATTCAAGAGCAAGGAACATTCACCAAAGTAGGGCTAACAGATTTGGAAGAATGAGAGGGTATTTCATTGCCACCTCTACCAGGCATGTGCATCTCTGCATAGTATAGCTAGCCGAACAACCATGTAAAGGTAGAGAGCTGATCATAATGCAGATGTTGGGGAGGGGCGGTTTCAACTAGTCATAGTCTGTATGATTTCCTTAAGACCTATGGGTCCTGTAATGTCCCCAACCCTATGGAAAATGTAATATCTAAGACTACTAGCCTTGTAAGGGTTTCCCATCATCCCTTTAAAGGGTGCTTATCAAAAATCAATAAAAAATAAGGCCTTTAGTCCATTCAGACGATAGATATACCCTCTCTTGAGATTATATGACAAAAAATGAAACTTTTTATATCCAAAATTCACACTTGGTAAATTTTTCATACAAATTATCCTTCCTTAGGGTCTTTAGAATAATCCTCAAATGTTCTTTATGATATTCCTTTCTCTAAAAATATATAATAATATCATCTATAAGGACTAGAAAAAAATCTGATCAACGTAATATTGAAAGAATCATATTCATTAGATCCATGAATCTAGTGGGAATTAGTAAGACCAAATGGTATCATTATAAATTCACAGTGTTTTCATAGAAGTCTGTCTTGGATATGTCTTCACTTTTGACACTCAACTGATAGTATCCATATTGAAGATCAATATTGGAATAATATTGAGCTCCTCATAATTGATAGAATAAATCATCAATATGGGGTAGTGAATACTTATTATTGATTGTGATCTTATTTAGTTACTAATAAATGAAGAGTCAAATAAGTCCATATTTATTTTTAACAAAAATAACAGGTAAACCCCAAGGTGATGCAGTTGGTCAAATTAATCCCTCATCAAGGTTTGCCTGGAGTTATTTCTTCAATTCTTGTAAGTAAATCAAGGTCATTCTATATGGAGTATTTGAAATAGGAGAAGCATTAATTATAATTTATATTAAAAACTCAACTTCATTATTTGGTGGAAGACTAGGAAACTCTTTTGAAAAAATATCAACAAACTCCCATAAAATAGGCATGTCTTTGATGTTGATTTTTCCCCATATATTTGAGATAATCACTGATTTTTAATAGGAATTGATACCCTTAAAATGGATGTAATTTCCATTAGAATTTATTATTTATCATCACATTGATAAAAAATCATAGGTTGGTTCTGAATATCAATTGTGACTTTTGTTCCCTAAAAATTGATGTGGTATTTATGTAAATAAATTCAATCCATGCTGAAAATAACATTGAATTAAACTAGAGGGATAATAACAAGATTTTTATGAATCCAATTCCCATAAAATCTAATTGGAGAAGAATCATAGACTTTAGATGCTATCATTGTACCATTAGGGGTTTTCACTGATAATTAAACATTTATTAATTGATTATATGAATTTATATTCCTTGATAATTTTCCAGATATATATGAATTCATATAACTATTCTCAAATAGAGAATTAAAATATTCAATCAGACATGTAACCAACACAAATTTATTATTCTATCTTTAATCCCATAGTAAATCCAAAATGGTTAGCATGACTGTTAGACATATTTTATCAAAATGATCAATCATGAAAAATAATTTATATAAAGTCTAAATCTTGACACATTCATTTCAATTTATGACACCTTGTATTTAACCTATATTATCCACGATCATCATCTATTCAAATCCCACATAATGTTTCATAAATAAAATTAGAATTTACCCAAGAATATCCCCAGGGGTTTCAAACCAGGTGTGTAGTAAGGTCACACACAATTTTCACTAGAATGATGGATGAGATATACCCAACCAACTATTTTTAGGGTTATTACCCCTAGATTCATTATGCCAAAACCACATT
This sequence comes from Viscum album, assembly GCA_963277665.1. Classification (NCBI taxonomy): domain Eukaryota; kingdom Viridiplantae; phylum Streptophyta; class Magnoliopsida; order Santalales; family Viscaceae; genus Viscum; species Viscum album. Next base: position 1,445,253,045 of record OY728128.1, read on the forward strand.
CACTTATAGTACCAAGATAGGGATGTCTTGTTAGACAATTTACACTCCTTTATTTACCATAACATAGTACATTCTCCTTTACATACAATTATCCTAAGGGTCTTCACTAAGGTTTTTTCATCCAAGTTTCTAAAGGTTCACTAAACCTTTATATGATATCAACTATAGAGACCCATAATTTTTATATATAGATATTACATCTTATTAGATAAATATTCATTACATAACATAATGATTCATTCCATAATCATATAGGTATAGTGCCTTTGGAAACATGTATACATAAAAAACTTTTTCAAATAAGATCTACCTTATATCCCACTTAATTATTCACAACTTTCACCCTTATTATACATATCATAATTAAAAATATCCTTCATTTCTTGAGGAAGTGAAATATAATAAAGGGTGAGATCAGATTCTTAGTAAGGGAGATATTAATGATCACTTAAACATAACATGAGCATAAAGGTATGATAACATGAGAATAACATTTAAAAACCATACCCTTTGTATCATAGATCATAATCTTGAGTCATTGAATAAATATTGTCATTTTATAAGACATGAATCATAAAGGAATGAAAGAAAATGATCCATGATATCATAAAATTGGCATGAGACATAGATTTATGTCATACACATAATCATAGAAAATAATTTTTTTAATAGTAAAGGATCACTTCCAAGACTATCATAGTAGATTGGGTTCACTCTAAATTCCATCGTATTAGTCAAGTTTCACTGCCAAGACTATCATAGTGTACAAATTACCTTACTGAACTTGGTTCACTCTTCATTATAGTCTTGTTTATCTCATGAGATATCCATATTTACCCAATGCATTGGAGGGATATATAATTTTGGGACCACTAGTCACATAATTAAAATAATACAGATATGTTCCAAAATATTATTAAACATTAATCACATCAAAACACATGAAAAATAATTGGGTTTCATGAACATTTCATTATGGAATATCTAGTATAAAAGAAACTATTTTCATAAACACTTCATCAATTTAACATAGCATAACCCATGGAAAAGGAATGGTTTTCATAAATATATTGTTATCATAATAATAGACCATCTAGAGAAAGGATAAGGATGTTATAATCGAATCATATCCCCAGTAAAGATTAGGTAACATCAAATTATGTATTCTTAGATGAAAAATGTCTTTAAAAGATCACTTAGAATGTTTCTTGAAGAAAATACCATTTTTAATTTTAAATTGCATATTTAAAATCTAAAAAATTACCAACTATTAAAGAGAAAATTTTATTTGAAAAGAACCTTGAAAACTTTTAAAGTAATATTCAAATCATTTAGTGTTCACAATTATGATAAATTTCTTTCATGCTATATAAGTTAAAATAAATAATTCCATTCATAATTTTGTAAAAAAATTCAAAAAAGTACCTCATTCGAAAAATGATGATAATATTATTTTTATTTTTTTCAAAAATTAAATAATGGTTAAAAATGAATTTAATTAATAATATTAGTATATTTAAATCATTCTTGATAACATTTTTAGAAAACATGGTTATGGAAGAAAAATTATTTTTGACCGAAGAGAGAAATAGAGTCAATTTTCCTTAAAAATATTATTTCAGTATCTTGAGTAATTAAACTGTGGAAAATGAAATTAATATTTTTAATTTACATAAATAAACATCTTATAATAAAATTAGTGATTTTATTTAGAGATATACCATAATATTTCATCATTTTAACTTAATCATAAACAATATTTATAACCAATGAGACTGTAGCATAAAAACCTTTCAACTTTTGTAACTTTAAAATGAAAAAGTAATGAAAGAAAGAACCTTATATGGATATTTCAATAAAAATAATTTTATTGATAATAATTATAAAATAAATTCATGGGATTTATATACACCACATAAAAGAAACAAGTGGTGAATATGGCATGTGTCTCACAAAAATAAAAGTGAGATGAAAATCAGTTACCTCAAGTCTTGTCTTTCTTCATACACATTATAAACTACTATATAATAAATATAAATTTATTATAAATGTATTATAAAACCTTAATGATATATATAAAACCATATATTATTTTATTATATCATTTTATCTTCCCTTATATTAACAATTCTTTATTAAAATCATTGTTTCGGTTGATAATTGTCTTGTCTTTCATGGACGTTTCTGTTCGGCGGTCTCGGTCTTTATACTTTGATCATGGTTACATAATATAAATTTTTTAATCATGATATAAATATCATATATATTAATTATATATATATTTATCCATCTATAAAAGGTAGAGATTGATAAATGAATTACACCGTTCATGGAGATGATAGGCCATACATACGTATGAACACTGGTTCCATTTTTCAATGGATGGAATAAAAGATAGGTCAATAATAATTAACCTATATAGAATCATAATAATAATATATATATTTATTAAATATATCATTATACCCATCCAAGTAAATTGGTGACAAAAAATTAATTACACCACTACGTGGAGATGATAAGTCGTATGTACACATGAGCGATATTTCACTTTCTGTAGGATGAAAAGAAGGTGGATAATGGTTGTTTCATCATTATAATATAAATTAATTAAATTTAATATAATTAAGTAATTATTTTATATTGGATACCATGTATTTAGAAGAGTTTTAATAAGAAATAAAATTGAAAATGCTTGGTTAAGAGTTATACCTCTTCATTGGGAACCCTATTTGTTTCTTACACCTTGATCCTAGAAGGGATGGTCTTTTTTCAGGACCAGAAGATCTAGGATGTGATTAATTAATCTAGGAAGATATTATGGTTTGTATTTTATGATATATAAGGCTCAAAATATTTGTGTAAGATAGAATAATATGTTCCCTTTTATAAGTGAGGGGTGGGACACTCTTGGAATTACTAAAAATATTAAAATATAATCAAGTCATTTTCAAGGAAAATGATTCCAAAAGGACATATATTCAAATATAAATAGTATAATGTATAAATATAATCAACCAATGATATTTAGATAGGTTTTGGTTTCATTTTAAACCTTATCATTTTGACTAACCCCTTGGTTAACCAATTTTATCCTTAAATATGGTAATGACCTTTTCAATATTAAAGGGTTATAATTTTACTTATAAAGTGAAAATTGGATCATAAATTGACAAGGGATGAAAATTTAAACCATATATTATCAACCTTATCCTCTTTAAATATTTTTTCAATTTTTAAATAAATTAATAAAATATTATTTTCATAAAATACCATTAATGTCATTTTTGACACTATTTATTTAATTTGACTTTAATGACAACAAGAAATAAATGGAATTTGAATCTCAACTTTTAAAAAATCCATAATACATTATATTTATATAAAATTTCATGTAATATAATAATTTATCCAAATTTTATTACTTTTATCATTTTTAAAATAATTTATTTTATTTTTCATTTTATTGAATAAATATGGTGTTAGTATTGAGAAAGAATTTAAGGTAATTATTAATCTTTAAAAATAAAAAAACCATGATAAAAAAATTAATTCATATTTAAAATAAACATTTATAACGAAACTCATCCTCTTTTTAGCCTTATGTAAAAAATTTAGAGTTATTAAATTTAAGTGGCCATATATTAGAGAAATATATGGAAATAAAAAAAATAAACTCATCCAATAGGATAAATTCAAGTTTTAGAGAAATTTTGAAGCCTTGTACCAAATTTTTTACCCTATTTTACTCATTTTACTCTTACTGGGGTGAAAAAAATTTACTATTGTAATTATTCATATTGAATAAATATAAAAGGGACCTATTTACAAAATTTGATCCTTTTGATTCCAAATATGGAATCTATTATTAAATATTCTATTTATATAATTTTTAGAAATTGATTTTAAAATAAGTGCGCAAAACACAATAAAAACATTTCTTTAGAAGATTTATTTTTAAAAATAAAACTGGATATATATTCTTACCCTATGCCTAGAAAAATATTATATGATTGTTAAAACATTTTATTGAATATATAATATATAAATTTAGTAAAATCATTTACCAATATTTATTAATTAAAATTCTTAAGATAAAAATACATTGCCCGCATAAAAAATGTTTTTTATAAAAACATTACTTTTACTTTCAAATAAATTTATTTTTATTTATAATTATTTGATAACTAATGAATTAATTTTATACATGTGAAAACCATATATTTTTCATAATTTAGTTATTCTTATTCATAACCATCAATCCAATGATAGGAAGTAACTATTACATTAAATAATAATATTTCAATAGTATATCGTTGTTTGTTTAAACTCAGTGTTGTGTGTAAGGAAATATATCAAATAAATCAAACTTATTCAAAGAGAAATATCATAAAAGCTTAGGGTGTTAAAAATTAGGAAGATTTATGTATTTACCTAGAGTTATTTAAGTAAACATTCAAAAATAAAATTGGATAATCATTCTAGACAAGGAAGAGTGGAGAGTCCAAATGATCCACACTTTCCATGGATACTGCTTTAAAATATAATTTTCACTCTTCTTTTGAGGTATTTTTCCAATTTAAAATATTTAATTTTATTTAATTTTAAATTTTGTTTTTATTTTATTCTTTTCCAACTCCAAAAAATCCTCAATTTAGTTATAATATCTTTGCAAAAAACATAAAACCAAAGTAATAGTTTGAAACTTAATTCTAATAACCTCCTCATCATACAACCTCATGGTTACCACTATATAATATTTTAAAGGTAAAATTATTGTTTGAGGTTTTGTGAGAGAGTACTCACCATCAATGAGTCTTATTGTAAGCTACATTAACTCGATTATTCCTATGTAGGTCTCCCAGGTGCATAGTGTTTACTTTACATGGGCTATATATTATAGTTCATGATTGATTAGCATCATGAAATTATTCTTACATAGGGGATGCATTAGTTATTAATAATATTTTATGACTGATAGTTATTTTAGGTTACATGGATTATATCATTGAATACAACATGGACTTAAAAACTAGACAACTCTGACTTATCTAAAATTTCAATTAATAGTTGAATTATATGGTTTATAAAATGTTTATAAATCACAATTAAAGGAATTTGGGGATATTTATTAATTTATAATGATGTTTATAATTTAATTAATTATAAATTTTTTATAATTAATTAATTAAATGTTAATGAAATATTTATAAAATGAATATCCATAAATATTAACTGTTAATATTAAATATTTTATAAAATTATATGGAATGACCTATGGTTTAGATATAAAAGGTTTATATGGAAATTATAAGTGTAATTTATAAAGGGTTTATAAATTATAATGTAATACCAAAATATAAAGCAGTTTATATTTAAATTACTTATTTTTTTATATTCAAATTAAAGGATTTACTTGATTTTTTTAAACCATTTCAAAATAATTTTTGATAATTGATTTGATCAAGGATTCAGTAATATTAAATATATAATATTTTAATTATGTAAATTGTTTATATAAAAGACATGGAATATAAAACGATTATATTTAATTTAATATTGTATATTTATATAAATTATATATAAGATGATAATATGAATAAGTAAATATTAGAAATAAATATAAATATTTTATGTTTATTTAATTATGTAATGTTAATAATGTGTAGCTATGTTATAAAATGTTTATAATTTTTAATTTATGAATTGTTCATATATTGTTTATCCCATTTTTAAATATATGAATTGTTCAATTTTTATTTATTCCATATTTTATTCATAGATATAAAGTTTTATATTATGAATGAATGTATTATTTAGTTTAAATTTTAAACTACTTTTATAAAATTTCATACAAGAATTTAAGGAGTTATATTCTAGGTATGATAATTGATTTATCTTTCTTCTTTATTTTTTTTTTCAGGTACAAGGTTATAAGCTTGAATTAAGAAATTAGTTATAGTCTATACATATTATAAATTATAATCATGATGGAATTGAGGTATCTCTTGAGTAAAGTATCCTTGGGTAGAGAGACTTTGGTTCGAAATATTCACTGACTTGGAGTCTTACGTCTTATCAAGAAAATATGGGTTTGGATATCCATCACTCCAAGTTTAATATTATAGGGATTTTTTGTTTTATATGATTATAAGAATTTACATGAAATATTTTCATATACCTTAATCATGGGATAAATTTTTATATGTATGAATATAGTTTAGATTTTAATTTGGGTTAGTAACATGGCTATGAGTTGTGTAAAGAATTACATCAATATGGTTTGGATATATTGATTTGGTGGAAGGAGTATGATACCAAACTAAAAAAAGAACCACACATTCAAGTAAAGATAATAACATGAGATAATATAGAGAGATTATGTCATGACCCGTCCTCAGGGCCCATGCCGTGACTACCCCAAGCCCGCCTTCCATAGGCCAGGGGCTGGCGACTAGCACCAAAGGCGAATCCCTGATAAAAAGGGAAGGCATTGCCTTTAAACCCGCAACACACAGTCTAAACACAAGCAGTAGAAGAAACAAGTACTAAAATAGAAAACAAGGTGTGCTGAAAGTAAGTGGACTAGTATACAAACCCAACTGAACAACAAATACAATTAAAAAAGAAAAACAGCTCCTAGATCGTCCATCGGGGAATCCTACCTGAAGGGTAGGTAAAGATCTCGAACAACTCGTCCCTGAGGTACGTCCCATCTAGTCCAGCTCCGAGCAGTCTCCCATCTATAACCCTCATCCTCGATCACTGCTGATCGTCGTCTACACAGAACACAACAAGGTGTGGGTGAAGCCCATGAAGGGGTGAGTATAACAATACTCAGTAGGGGACCCTGAGACCCCCAAAGGTCTCCCAGAACCCACCAAGTATAAACCACAGAAGAAAGATACAATCACGAAGTATCAACCAACCATACTTAGGTATATGCCCATACATATACCTAAGTTACCAATCACAGTCCGACTCTAACTCTCGTGCCCAAGCACAACCCATTCAACAAAGGAAGTAAAGTCAATCACCTAGATGATAATGATTGAAAGACAAGACTCAGATCACATAGGTATAAAACTCATGAAGAGGGGTAGAGATGATTAGATGTAGTCTCTGAATCATCTCCTCTATCGAACCCACGTAGGATCCTGGAACAGTATCAGCGCTGTCGAACCCACATAGGATCTTGGTACAGAAGTCATCACTGCCGAACCCACAGAGGATCCGGGTACAGTATTGTCACTATCAAACCCACGGAGGATCCTGTTATAGTATCGTCGCTATCAAACCCACGGAGGATCCTGGTACAGTAGTATGTCCACGTAGGATCCTATCATCTCAGTCGCAGCCAGCCATAGGGTTTCCGCACATAGCACGCTCGATTCCAGGAGGGTCTGATCCTTGAGCCAAGTTTCAATACATAAACTACCATGAATTCTTGAGTTGATGTATCCCGTAGTTCCGTCTCATCATAATGAACCCAACGTGACAGACGACACGCCAATCAGACGCCCGGTCTGTGAGTTATTGACATTTCCGTTCCAGGGGCCCAGTTGGTTTTTAAGTTCAAACCAACCCGACCATACCCCAAATGCGTCCAAACCTCATGCAGGGTATTCTAAAAGATCCTTCCTGCTCTAAGCCTTCCGTCGCCGTATATATTTCATCGTTCGGACACCCGTAGCCCTAATTACAGACAAAAATGTGATTTCGGGTAACGGGCCCGGACAAGGGTCCGATGGAGTGGCCCGACCCGATGGCGGCCCGACCCGGTGGCATCCCGACCAGATGGCAGCCCGGCCCGGTGGCAGCCCGGCCCAACTGGCTGGCCTGGTGGTCCAGCTCACGTGGTCTGGCTGGTCAGCCCGCGTGGCCTTGCCAGCCCGCATGGCCAGGCTAGCCACACCGCAGGGGGGGGGGGGTGACACGCCCCTGGCTTCCGATGTAACTGGCTCCTAGAACTGGTTTGGAGTTCCGTGGGACCCGAAATGGTCCCACCTTGTGGAGCGCCGCCAGCAGCCAGCTCAGCCGACCTCCCTCCTTCGGCCGCCGCGACCTTTGGCCACGGTCCCTCTCCGGCGCAACGCAACGGCACTGCGCCCCTTCGCTGTGACCCGCCCTAGCCGCGGTTCTGCATCACCAGCACGGTGCGATGGCGTCGCGCCCCTCCTCCACGACCCAGCAGGCCGCGAACCTCTACTGGCCTCCGCGCGGCACGCCTCCTCCGCGTGCCTCCACCACAGTCGTCGTGGCCGCGACTCCCCTTCCACGCGGCAAGACGGTGTCGTGCCTTCTTGGGGACCCGGCGGCCTTGCACCACTGGTTTTCTTCACTAACAGCCCGATGCTAGCCGCCGTTGCTCTGCCTCTGCCGTCAACACAATGAGAACAACAACAGGGGGAGGTTCAGACCGTGTTCGTGCAGTCCGAGCCCTCCTCATTATGTTATTAACAATCGACATATCTCAACCATCATTTGAACGATGAATATTGGAAATAAAACTCATACATAAAACACCTCAATTCCCCCTACCTCATTTCGATGAACATTGTCGAAGGCACATAAAAATAATTTGAATATATCGTCATACATTGCACCCGTCACACGCCGCCGATCCCGGGCTCAAGCGTCGTCCTCGTTCTTCGTTGGAGATGGTGCATTCTTCGTTGGAGAGTAGTTCTCCAAGCACTACCTTTCTCTTCCGCCAACCCAAATCCTTACAAAAAGAAAAAGTAGCCAAATTATTATTTCTCATCAATTTAATCGTTGTCTTGTCTTAATTAATTTACAGAATTAATTAATGGGAGGTGGCACCATTAAAGTGGAGAAGAAAGGTGAAGAAGCTCCCCATTATGGGGAAGTTCTATAGTTCCCCCATTTATGGGGAGTTCAAGGGGTTTAAAGGGGGGTTAGAAGATATAAAGGGATCGGGTGGGCCCCACCTAATAACATCCTCCCAAGTGAGGTTAGGGTGTGGTGGGCCCCACCGCTAACCTGCACTTGGAGGTTTTAACCACCCAACAAGTAAAAATAAAGTAACACCTTTATTTTTATTTAATTTAATTTAAAACCCCATAAACTAACTTCCATTCTCGACCGAACGAAACTGCGAAAAAGGTCTCCTTAAGCGAATACCGGCACTGTGAGTTCAATGGTGCCCTCAGATTTCAATTCCGAGCAACGGTTCAAAAGATATAAAATCCCGCTCGTACATTTACTGAACGCACCTAAACAAAACATCAAAAATTGATTCCGGGCACACCGGGCCTCGGAATCAAGCGCCGTCAGAAACTATGGACTCGTAAAATTCCCATGTATTTAAGAAAAAAATTTCCACAAAATTTCTAGGTATTTATAGATTAAATCCACTTATAAATACTAATTATCAAATTCCTTTTAAAGAAAACACTTGTTAAGACCTCGATCATGTAATAAGGAAGGTCATTTCAAAGTTGAGTGTCCTTAGATTATCTTCTACAATGAAATCAAGTAATGGGTGACCCTAATAGAATTATGAGACCTTTATTAGAATTTTATTTGGGACACACTTATACGAGAGACCCTAATAGTATTAGTTTACCGTATAAATATAGTAGATTTTATCTATATGTTGGATTGGGAAAAGAGTTGTCTACTCAATTATTAAAGAGTCATATATGATATGATTCATATGATTCCATAATTAAATAATTATGTGGTGAGTGAAACAACAAATAAGTATCTTTACTCAATGAAATATGGATCATGGAACACTAATGGGTATGATGGATTTAAAATGGGTCATAATTTTAATAGGAGTGCATTTAATAAAAGTCCTTATTAAATGAATGTAAAATGTGATACTCATCTAATAAATATTTTTTATAGATAAATGAAATCATCATAATAAAACTTAAATATAATATAAAACCTAGATAAAGGATAATTTTTTTTTGTAAAAAACTTCATATATTGGTGGAAAACTTAATATTTTTTCTTAAGAAGGGGAATTCTCTATGTTAGAGTAACAACTTTCTGAGTAACTAACTATTGAATTAGTTAAACACTTCAATGTAAATGATCATGATAAGAATATAATGATTCAATTAAGGTTTCAAAGTCATTAAAAAACTTTATAATCCTATCATATATTTTATTTTATTGGATATGTTAATTATTTGGTGTGATTGAAGATATCCTCTAAGGCATGTTTTAGATATTGAAATATTTTTGTTTTTATTTTTAGAAATGTTATGAAAATTTAATTGAGTTTATGAAATGTTTACCCTATATTCTAATTTTTTTGAAGATAGATGAATAAGGTATGAGACGTCCAGGTTTTAGTATTGTATCATCAGTACAAGTGGGTAAAAGTTCAAACCAAAAGAAGAAGAGTTATTTTAAGAGTACCATAATGTTTGTTCTAGTAACTAGAAAAAGTCATTAAATCATAGAATTATCAGGAAGGTAAGACAATATTCCATTGGATGAGATTGTTTGAAATACTTGAAAGGAGTTTGAAAACTCTATGGAATGACCATGTCAGTTATGGATGTTATAGAAACCAATTATTTGATTTTAAAAGGAATATGATTATAAATGTATACTTTAGAAGTGTTGTAAGTATTTATGATTTAAATATCAAGGTAATAACGGATAAATATGGTAGTTATCATTAAAATAATGAACCAAATTAGTTTTCTATGGGATAAATATTTTATCTAGATATTTATTGAAATATGGGGGATTTCATACCATCAATATCAGTGGCATATTTTAATGAATAAAGTATACATTTTAGATAAACTCTCCAAACACATAGAATAGAATATATGATATGGGTACTGTAGTTTATTTGTTAAATATTCTCACTAATTGAAATATGTGTTATTTCTTAAACACAAATGAGTTTATGTATCTTATAATAATATTATAAGAAGAATATAGTGTCTAAGAGGCTAGTGGGAGTATGTTTTGGATTTAAGAAGTTCAATGTTAAAAAATAAAGGATTATTCTAGAAAAATAGTGACACTTAATATATTAAAAGACTTAGGGTATGTTAGTAAAATATTGATTTAAATAGTTACATTGGTTAGTAAAAATTTTCAAGGGAAAATGTTAGACATAAATAGTTCTAAGAATGGCGATGATGATGAACATAGAAAGTATAACAACCCCGCTCTTTATTACACACTTAAACATGATTTATTACATAAACTCTTCACTTAATAAAACATGGAATATTGAGAGGTCTAGTGTCTTTGGGGATTAGGATCATTACATAACAACTTAAAAAATGAAATACAACATCTTTATTGAAAACTTACTTTACATGACCACTGCATTCCCTCGTACTTAGCATTGTATAGGATAACCTAAGGACATGCATAAGAAAAGGGTGAGTTATAAAGCCCAGTAAGGGAATAAACATGGAATAACATGAGTAATACAACAAATGTTATAAAATAGGCATATAAATGGAGAAAAAGAGAAACATGAACATGAAGGCATGATAAATCATGATAATCATAACATTGAAATATGGAAACAACACTTAACATGGAATTAGCATGAGCCAAGGCTCATTACACATGAAGCATGATTAAACCCTCATTGCACATGAAACATGAGTAAAACCTCATTACACTTGAATTATAATTAGTCAAAACCCACTGCACATTACTTATCATGATACTATACTTGACCCAATGCATTGGAGCACTATCAGGGCACACCCTTCTTAAACATTTCATTTCATGCATAAGTGTGCCACATGGATCATACAACATGGAATAAACCATCATCATTTATTCCATGATAAAGGGATGTGTAATACATACATTAATCTTTATAATCAATAATTAAATGTTCATAAAGGTGAATACCCTTGATAGATAAATGGGCATGGTATTCACTACACAATGACATTGGGTTGGAAAATCGTAGTGCAATTTCTGTAGTATAACAACGTGAAATAAGAACTCATAAAGAAATGGTTGATGAGAGAAAAAGGGGTGTCTAATAATATTTAAATAAAAATTATAGTAAGGGGGTTATATAGATACATTTCCCAACAAATATAATGGAATTTAGATGCATAATACAAAATAATTACTTGGATGTAAAAGAGGAGAGAGAAATCCGTCACAGAATTTCAGCACGGTAATGGGTGTACATGGGACAAATTAATGTGTGAGAAAGGGGTATCCCATCATAAAAACATAAAGAGGGAAGTATGGGGGAGGTGATAAATCATACCCCAACATTTTTAATTGAAATCAAAAGGGAATAACAACTTAAAGAAAATTTTACAAAAATGAGAAAGGAAGAAATCCATTACTTGGAAGTGTGATACCAAAGGCTTAGGAGAGGCTTGCGAGAGTCTTATTGGGAGATTGGGGCACCTTGGGAGGATTATAGAGATATTATTAAAGGGTTTGGTCTAACTCCAAATGATTTAAGTGTAGAAGAAGTGGGAGCTTGGGTAGGTTTATATTGGAAAGGAAAGGGAATTCTTTATTATTTAGGTTTGGGACACCTCACAATAAACTAATCAATAACAAAAACCAGCCCATGGTTTTTTCCCATGGTTTTTTCCAAAGGGGATTGGAAAAAAATATTTTATAAGGCTAAAGGCCGAACTTCTTAAAATAATAAGGTTGCTTATGTGAAAGTGAGTCACACTCTCAAGGAAAACAATTTAAAAAGACAAAATGTTTTATAAGTCTTGGAGGGTCCACTAAAGATTTGTAAAATAAATAAAACAAATTAAAAATCACATTATTTTAATTATAAAATATATATTTGCCGAACATAATGTTTATATTATTTTATTACATCACTATTGGGTCATTATGATGTCATAAAACACATTATATATTTAAACGGTATTTAATTTTTACCCAAAAATTCGATTGTCTCAGAAAATTATGAAAAATTCACCATTGGATAATTTATACATCCTAATTCCAAAAATAATATTCATTTTATCTAAATAATTATATATATATATATATATGTGAATTTTTACTTTTAAAATAAAAACTGACATTTATCGAAAATTCATGGGTTTTGACAAAAAGTGTTTTCAAAGCTTAATAAAAATTAAAATTGCATTCATAAAATTATATGATCATTTATATTTAATAAAAAATAATTTAATAATAATAATATTTATTAAAATATTATTTAATTCAAATATCCATTAATTCATCAAAATATATTTCATAGTTGAATATTAACTAAAATTACTATTTGTGCTTTAATAACTATTTACAAAGTAACAATAATAAAAGGAATGTGCATTATTTATACAAAAATAATGTACATAGTCATAGTTCTAGGGTCTTGTTACATAACCCCTTATAACACCTGCATAAGATCGAATGGTAAGGTGTGCGGTGGTGAAAGACTCTTGGGGTAGCTCAGATAACATCGCTCAGGTGGTAATCACTATTAACTTCCACTTACCCCGTAGTCGGTTCTGCTCAAGTTTAACATGTTCAAGCTCGGATTGGGCTTGGTCAAGAGTGAAGCCCAATGATGCCACCTCCTTTTCGAGCTCTATCAAATGGGATTTGTATGGGGAAAGTCTACTGGATGAGGCCATCTCTTCCTTTGTCTGAGTAAATTGGATTTGTTAAAGCCCTATATTTATACTAATCATGTGATCACTGTTCAATGGATATATTAGCAACAGTCACAATTCATAACAATATTTTAAAATCCAAAAACATGAAACTAATGAATTTCATATTTTATATAACCATAATAATACATTTAATTAGATCAAGAGGAATTTACATTAATGAAAGTTTGGGTTGTTACAATCTTCCCCCCTTAAGAAATTTCGCCCTTGAAAATTCCTTTTCCCATACTAAAACAGATGTGGGTAACTCTGCTTCATCATTTCCTCTAATTCCCGCACCGCTTCTTCAAACTTTTGGTTTCTCCATAACACTTTGATGAGGGGCATTGTCTTATTTCGTAGAACTTTTTCTCTACATTCTAAGATCTTCACTAGTTGCTCCTCGTAAGAAAGATCATTCTCTAGCAGTACTACCTCTAAAGAGAGTACATGTGAAGGGTCTGGTATGTACTTCCTTAAGAGGGATACATGAAATAAATCATGTACTTTGGCCATGGTAGGTGTAAGTTATAGTCGATAAGCCACAACCCCAATATGATCAAGAATCTCAAAGGGGCTGATGTAACTAGGACTTAACTTCCCTTTCTTTCCAAACATCATGACCTTATTCCATGGAGATATGCGTATAAATACCATGTTTCCAACTTTAAACTCAAGGTCTCATCAATGGTTATCTGCATAACTCTTCTATCGACTTTGGGCTGCCTTGATATGTGGTTGAATGGTTTTCACCTTCTCCACCATTTCTTCGACCATTTCTAGTCCTAGCGTCTTATGCTCACCGACTTCATCCCAATATTCCGGTGTTCTACACCTCTTCCCATACAGGGCTTCATAAAGTGCCATTCAGATGCTCGATTGGAAAATATTATTGTAAGAGAATTCAACCAGTAGAAGATGTTGGTCCCACCCTCCTTTGAAGTCCATAGAACATGATCTTGACATATCCTTCAGTGTCTGAATAGTTCGCCCAGATTGGCCATCTGTTTGAGGATGATAGGGAGTACTAAAGTTCATTTTAGTATCCAAAGCATGTTGAAGAATCTTCCAAAACATAGAGGTTAATCTTGGATCTTGATCATATACAGTAGATAGTGGTACTCCATGTAGCCTTACCACTTCCCTGATATATATCCATGCCAACTGATCCAATGAGAAAAAAATACTGAATTGCAATGAAGTGTGAATACTTTGTAAGATGATCCACAATAAACCAGATTTCATTGTTTCCTTTGTATTTCTTCAGAAGTCCGGTGACAAAGTCCATGGTGATGTTCTCCCATTTTCATGATGGTATGGGAAATGATTTCATCTTTCCCTTAGACTTCTTCCTCTCTGCCTTCACTTTCTGACACACCAGACACTTTAATGTATACTCAATGATCTACTCCTTCATATTATCCCATGAATAATGCTCTCGGAGATCTTGATACATCTTTGTGTTTCCTGGGTGAATTGAGAAATTTGAACTATGCGCATCATCCAAAAGTTCCTTCTTCATCTTCAGACTTGATGTAACACATAGTCTTTTCCCAAATCTCACAATTCTTTCTTTATTAATATTTAACTCTGATGATTTTCCTTTTCTGATAGCTTCCACTCTCTTCTGAATTCCCACATCATCCTTTTGATCATCATTTAACCTTTATAAAAGAGATTATTGATCAATAATTTGTTAAAGGATTGATGATGTTACCTTATTTATGATTTCCATGTCCATCTTCACCAAATATAAGAATATTGGATCCTTCTCAATTCTCATTAATGATAGAATTGTTGGTTCATTTCTACTTAGACCATCTGCCACCTTGTTCAATTTCCCAGGGTGGTAATGGATTGAGCAGTCATAGTATTTGATCAGATATAACCATCTTCATTGGCACATGTTCAACTCTTTCTGTGTGAATATATACTTGAGTATTTTGTGGTCCGTATATATTTCACACTTCTCCCCAAAGAGATATTGCCACCAAAATTTTTAATTGAAGATCACCACAAGCAACTCCAAATCATGTGTTTGATAATTCTACTCATGAACTTTGAGTTGCCTTGAAGCATAGGCAATGAATTTTTCATTTTGCATCAACACATAGCCCATACCCTTCTTCTAAGCATCACTGAATACCATAAAAAGTTCTCCACTTGTCGGTAAAGTGAGTACATGCGCAGTGATAAGCCTCATTTTTAACTCCTTGAAGCTTTCTTTGCATTCATCACTCCAAGAAAACTTTACTCCCTTTTGAGTTACCTTGGTAAGAGGGTTGTACAATCATGAGAAATTTCTCAAAAATCGTCTATAATATCCAACTAACCCCAAGAATATACAGATATACATTACCGATGTTGGCCTCATCCATCCCTCAATTGCATCTTTTTTGGAGGGATCCACAAATATTATATTTCTTGTGATGATATGGCCTAATAATGAGACATACTTCAACTATAACTCACACTTGCTGTACTTTTCATAGAGATTATCCTTCCGCAAGGTCTCTAGTACAGTTCATAGATGCTCCTCATGATCCTCCATGGTTTTAGAGTATATCAGAATATCATATATAAAGACTACCACAAATTTTTCAAGGTAATCCCTAAAGACACAATTGATCAAGTCCATGAAGATTAGTAGAGAATTAGTGAGTTCGAAAGGCATGACTATGAATTCATAGTGCCCGTATAATGTATGAAAAGCAGTCTTGGGTATATCTTCCTTCTTCACCCTTACTTGATAATATCAGGATCACAAATCCACCTTGGAGAAGTATTGTGCTCCACACAGCTGATCGAACAAGTCATAAATTTGTGGGAGAGGATACTTTTTCTTTATCATGATTTTGTTAAGTTCACGATAATCTATGCAAAGGCGCATTGACCCATCCTTATTCTTGACGAAGAGGACTGGTGCACCCCATGGTGAAGCACTTGGGCATATAAACCCTTTTTTATATTCTCCTGTAGTTGTTTCTTCATCTCCTCAAGCTCCACAACATCCATTTTATATAGAGTCTTGGATATTGGAAACACCCCAGGTATAAGGTCAATTGAGAATTCAACATCTCTCATAGGAGGAAGACTAGGAAATTCCTCGAGAAACACTTCAGTGAATTCCCTCACAATAAGAATGTCTTCAAGTATGGTTGCTTCCTTGGACTCAGTCATCTGAGCCAGATATGTGTCCTCACAGGGCAGTAATATCCACGCTTGAGATTATGGAGCTAAAGAAGATTCATCTTCCTCCTTGCACTTTTATAGAATCAGGGGTCGATTCTCCACATGGAGAGTGATTTCCCTCTGACGACAATTTATGTTGGCTCTATATAAGGAAAGCCAATTCATGCTAAGAATTGCATCAAATTGCACAAGTGGGAGTATGAAGAGGTTCGTTGGGAAATTAAATCCACAGATTATGATAGGGGAGGAGTTATATTCATGGGATGCAATGATTTCCCCATTTTCCGTACTCACCAACATCTTTACTTCCATGATTTGTAGTGTTGTTGGTTGCCTCTGAAAACCCTTGTCTTAGGGAACTGATTTTTAAGATGCCCTGGTTCTTTGTAGTTTTAGAAATGAACAACACATTTAGGTTCGAATGGAGAGTTCCTTTCCTCTGTTGTAGCCACGGGTTTTTCTTGTCGGCAGTTAACATCTAGGTTCCCTTCTCTTCCACACCCAAAGCATTTCTTTGTTCCCTTCAGGAAATTTATGAGGTGTTTCTTTCCACACCTTTTGCAAGTGGGGTGCTGTATCTTCTTAACACCATTGGATTTATCCATCGGACCACCAACATTGAATTCCACCTTACGCTTCTTATCCCCATGACACCCTTGAGATTATTCGATATCTATTTCTACCTTGAGGGCACATCGAACAATTTCCTCATAGCCGTCGAAGTCACGGATTTCCATCGCTTTCCATAGGCTAGGTTTCAACCCACCAAAGAAGTGGTCAACCTTGCATTTGGGGGTAATGAGAAATCCGAAGGCATATCGTCCAGCCTTGTGAAGTTTTCTTCGTACGCTCCGATAGATTCGTCATCTTTTTGTTTTAGGGAAAGGAAGTCCCTTTCCATCTTATATCGGAGGGTGCGCGGAAAATATTTATCAAAAAACATCTTCCAGAAATCCTTCCATTCAAACGCCTTGATCTATTCCTCAGGCTTCGTATTCTTGATCAACATCCATCATTGTTTGGATTCACCCTCCATACGATAAGCATCTATAAGGACCTTCTCTTGTTCAAAACATTGAAGGATGAAGAAGATCTTTTCAATGGAGTTGATCCATTGTTTAGTGATTGAGGGATCATATGATCCATTAAAAGTAAGAGGCCTTCATCTCATGAAGCTCTCGATAGCGACTTGTTCTTTATTGGGGGGGGGGGGGTTGAACGTTCCTCTTGACCCATGTTTCTATTCAAAGCTTGAGTTAACTGAGAGAGAAGCGTGACAAAGTTCACGATTCCCGCTCCCATCGGATTGAGAATCTCATTAGCACTGTAACGACCGAAAGTTTTTCAATGGAAATTACCTTCTTGTATTTATGTCATAAAATAACATGAAAAACAACATAATGAACTACTAAGTGATAAGTGACCTCTAAACATAAGTTTGTCACTTTTGTGTTTGGAATTTTGAAAATCCAACATACACGGTTGTGTTCAGGATGTTTTTTGGAGTCTAATGAAACAAAAATAATTTTCAGTGAATAGTAACGTACCTTTATGAATAGTAACATACCCTTATGAATAGTATTATGAACCTTATGAATAGTAAATCATCCAACATAAGATTAACCTTACCCATGAATAATTAAATAAAATTTAGACATCTTAGAAAGTGAAAATTTGACCTTAGTAAACATTTTGGTATTTTGTAAGTCATAAATAATTAATTATAATTAATTAATTAATTTAAAAGAAAATAAAGTTTCCTAAAATGTATTAATAAATTATTGAATCAATTTCTTATAGTTTTTAGATAACTTTATAAGACCCTACGTAAATTTTGAAAGCACTATAAAATCTGTTTTAATCTTTAAATACCGTTTTTAAGTAAATTATGATTTTAATTAGATATTAAATTAATAATATTTAGAAAATTATTTTTGAAAAATGGAATTCATTTTTGGATTCTACACGTCAGAAAATGGTTGGGGTAAATTTTTGGGATTTTCTGAAATACTTGAATTTTTTATGAATAGTGAAATACCGTAATTTACAAAAATAAGCTAAATAAGCTAATTATAGAGTCATGTGTGATGATCTGCTGATGTAAGCCCACTTTTTTCGGGATCACATGATAAAATTACTATTATTGGTTATGGAATAATCACTATTCCTTGTCTTGTGAATAAATAATAAACCAATGAATTTTATATTAAGGAAACCCCTCTCCCATCCACTATAAAATCCACCCTTCACACCCTCATTTCCTCACACCTCTCAAGCTCCAATACTTATCTAAAATCTAACCAAACATCTTCCCTATCCCCTATCCCACGTCCAAGAGATGATGGTCTCATAAAAAGACCAATCCTAGCTTCTTTAAGGTGGATCTCAAGAGGAGGATTTAAGAGGTAATTTCTCTCCCACTTCTCTTTTAATTTCCTTTCAAGTTCAAGTTCATTTCTTGATCTCTCCCAACCTATCTTCATCCAAATGGTATTTTAACTCCATTATTATACATATAATGTAATTTTATGATCCTAATGGGATATTATATCATCCAACCCCCTTTCCATCTTCCTTTTATTTTATTAAAGAGAACGTTGTTCATGAGGTGTTAATTTATCACCTTCAAGAACGACATGCTTTCTTCTTCCATTTCTACCTTCAGATCTGGTCATGAAACCATTTTTATGGTTGAAACAGAATATTTTATATGTATTATGTCCTATTTAAAGTTCTTTAATTGACTTATTAAAATATTACTAAGTGATAAATTAAAACAAGTTCATTGTGATCGAAAAACCACCCAAATTAACCCAAACAATCATCATTTAATTATTATCTAATGATTCATCCACATGGATATAATATGATTCATTATAAGACCATTTAAACTCCTTTAATATCATTAATAACATGTAATATTAGTTCTGGATGTTTACCCATGTTCTACCTGAACTTCAATTTAAGAATACAAGTGAACCACTCAAGAAAACCTTAAAAAACAAACATTCCCGGATAATGTTTTTAAACTCTATAACTCATCCAAAGGAACATAAAATCACTTAATGAAACCATAATGAACCATATTAATGTAAAAAATGTTATATATTTCTAATTAATGAATATAATGTCATTATACAAGACATTAAAGAGAAGGAAGCATTCGAATACAAGGTAAGGGGAAATCTCGAACCCAATTTTCTTCCTTCAGGTTCTCCCTCTTTCACTCCATTTTTGATATGGTTACTCCATAAATATAATTTTTTCATCATTTTATTTACTTTTATGAGATATACATGTTTTTCACTAGTTTTTTATGTCAAACAAAATGTTTTCCAAAAGAACTCTTCTTTTAAGAACACCCCTTTTACTTCTCACTCAAAGTGGACGGTTCTTGTAACATGTATGTTATTCCATATTTATTTTGGGAAACCAAAGCTTATGAATGTGTTATTATGAGATGAAACCCATTCCATTACATGGGTTAGTTATATACATTTTTTATATGTGTTCTATGTGGAAAGCATGATGATGATAATGTTATGATGTGACAGGTGCACCCGGAATTATATAGTGCAATATGAATGTTTCAATGTGACGGGTGCACCTGGAATTATACAGCGTTCCAATGCATTGGGTAAAGTGATTAATCTCATGATTAAATGTGAAATTATGTGTGAACAAGATGCTAGCTTGGTTCACAAGTATGTGTGGTAGTTAACCACTAAGACATGATGTTTCATTTTTATGCATTGCCATATTTCATGTCTTTTATTTATGCTCCTATCATATTCATGATCTTTTTCCCATGTTATGATTATGATCACTCCATGCTATATTGTTCTTATCTATCATCTTACTGTGATTTTAGCTCATCCCTTTTTATGTATATCCTCAGGTGTCTACATGTACTAAGGAGAGGACAAGTGCCAATAAGAATCTAGAGAAGAAGAAATTAAATAAATGTTTATGCTTGATGTTGTATTTGTTATGTATGGTCCTAGTTTTCCCAAGACACTAAACCTTTGGATCCACTATGTGTAATACTAATATGTTGTTTATCTTTGAAATGATGTAATAGTAATGTAAGAAAAGGCTGGGTCGCTATAAGCACAATCATCGCATTGATCTTCACATCGGTTGTTAGCCCGAGTCCTCCTATTACCGACCATTGGCTGGAATAAAAGGAAAGTTAGGGGTAACACATAAAGGGTAATCCAAGGAAAAAACCAATGACTTATAAATAACATTTATTTACTTAACTTATGAATCCATAGGCTTCAATATTTACTATTTATGATCTACTTCCTAACATATATTTTAGGGGCATTTTTTTAATTCCTTCAATAAGGGTTCATACTAAGATTGTGAATTCACAAAAGAAAATACCCTAGGAGTGTCATAACCAAGAATGTAGCAAGGCCCATTGTCATACACCATTTCCCGTTCGAGTCTAGCTCAAAGCGGTGTTTTTAGGTTTTACCCCTAGGATACATCTGTGCCAGAGCCGCCACTACCTGCTTGTATCCAGACAGGGATGTATTTGCTTAATAAACCACTTACTCAATACTCAAAAATACTTAGAGATGTTTTTATTATAATTATTATTGTCTCTAAGTCTTCACTAGGGTTTTCTAATCCTAATCCCAAAAATAACTAAACCTATCCTCTGATACCAACTATGACAACCCTGCTCTTTATTACACACTTAAACATGATTTATTACATAAACCCTTCACTTAATAAAACATGAAAGATCAAGAGGTCTAGTGTATTTTAGGATTAGTATCATTACATAACACCTTAAAACATGAAATACAACATCTTTATTGAAAACTTCCTTTACATGACCACTACATTCCCTCGTACTTAGCATTTCATAGGATAACCTGAGGACATACATAAGAAAAGGGTGAGATATAAAGCCCAGTAAGGAAATAAACATGGAATAAAATGAGGAATAAAATATATGTTAGAAAATAGTCATATAAATAGATCATAACAGAAACATGAAAATAAAGGAATGGTAAAGCATGATAATCATAACATGGAAATGTGGCAACAACACTTAACATGGAATTAGCATGAGCCAAGGCTCATTGCACATGGAGCATGAGTAAGCCCTCATTGCACATGAATCATGAGTAAAACCTCATTTCACTTCAATTATAATGAGTCAACACCCATTGCACATGACATATCATGATAATATACTTTACCCAATGCATTGGAGCACTATCAGGGTGCACCCTTCTGAAACATTTCATTTCATGCATAAGTGTGCCACATGAATCATACCACATAGAATCAACCATAATCATTTATTCCACGATAAATGGATGTGTAATATATACATGAAGTTTTATAATAAATAATTAAATTTTCATAAAGCTGAATACCCTTTGATAGATAAATGGTCATGGCATTCACTACATAATGACATTGTCTTGGAAAATCGTAGTGCAATTTCGGTAGCATAACGATGTGAAATAAGAACTCATAAAGAAATGGTTAATGAGAGAGAAAGGGGTGTCTCATCATATTTACATGAAATTGAAAGTAAGGGGGTCATATAGATACATGTCCCAACAAACATAATGTAATTTAGATGCATAATACAAAAGAATTACTTGGATGTAAAAGAGGAGAGAGAAATCCCTCACGAAATTTCGGCATGGTAATGGGTGTACATGGGACACATTAATATGAGAGAAATGGGTATAACATCATCCAAAAATAAAGAGTTAAGTATGGGGGAGGTGAGAAATTATACCCCAATATTTGTAATTTAAATCAAAAGGGAATAACAGCTTAAAGAAAAATTAAAAAAATGAGAAAGGAATAAATCCCTTACTTGGAAGTGTGATCCCAAAGGCTTGGGAGAGGCTTGAGAGATCTTTATTTGGAGATTGGGGAACCTTGTGAGGATTATAGAGAGAGGATTTTAGGATTTGTTCTAACTCCAAATACTTTGAGTGAAGAGGAAGTGGGAGCTTAGGTGGGATTATATAGGAAAGGAGAGGGAATTCTTTATTATTTAGGTTTGGGACACCTCACATTAAACTAATCAATACCACAAACCATCCCATGGTTTTTTCCCATGGTTTTTTCCAAAGGGAATTGGAAAAATATATTTTATAAGGCCAATGGACGAACTTCTTAAAATAATAGGGTTGATTATGTGGAGGTGAGTCACACTCTCAAGGAAAACAATTTAAAAAGACAAAATGTTTTATAAGTCTTGGAGGGTCCACTAAAGCTTTGTAAAATAAATAAATAAAATCTAAAATCACATTATTTTAATGCTAAAACATATATTGTCCAAAAATAATGTTTATAGTATTTTATTACATCACTATTGGGTCATTATGATGTCATAAAACACATTATATATTTAAACGGAATTTAATTTTTACCCGAAAGAAAATTATGAAAAATTCACCATTGAATAATTTAGACATCCTGATTCCAAAAATAATATTCATTTTATCTAAATAATTTTATAAATATGTGAATTTTTACTTTTAAAATAAAAACTGACATTTACCGAAAATTAATGGGTTTTGACAAAAACAGTTTTCAAACCTTAATAAAAATTACAATTTCATTCATAAAATTATATGATCATTTATATTTAATAAAAATTAATTTAATAATAATAATATTTTATTAAAATATTATTTATTTAAAATACCCATTAATTCATCAAAATAGATTTCTTAGTTGAATATTAACTAAAAATACTATTTGTGCTTTAAAAACTATTTACAAAGTAACAATAATAAAATGAATGCACATTATTTATAAAAAAATAATTTACATTGTCATAGTACTAGGGTCTTGTTACATAACCCCTTATAACACCCGCATAAGACCAAAGGGTAAAGTGTGCTATGGTGACAGACTCTTGGGGTGGCTCAGATAACATCGCTCAGGTGATAATCTCTATTAACTTCCATTTCTCCCGTAGTCGGTTCCGATCAAGCTTAACATGTTCAAGCTAGACTTGGGATTGGTCAAAAGCAAATCCCAATAATGACACCTCCTTTCCGAGCTTCGACAAATGGGGTTCATATGGGAAAATTCTACTGGGTGAGGCCATCTCTTCCTTTGTCTGAGTAAATTGGATTTGTTAAAGCCCTATATTTATACTAATCATGTGATAATTGTTCAACGACTATATTAGCAACGGTCAAAATTCTTAACGGTATTTTAAAATCCAAAAATATAAAAGCAATGAAGTTCACATTTTATATAACCATAATAATATATTTAATTAGATCAAGAGTAATTTCCATTAATGAAAGTTTGGGTCGTTACAAAAAGAATTCCAAGTATAAAACATAATTTATTAATATCATAACATTTAATGTTATGTAGTAAATGGGTTTGAATACCTACTTATTACCCTTTTTTTCACTTCTAGTTTTATATCTAGATACAAAATTTCTTTCTAAAGGCAAGAAATTATATGGATATTACAACAACTCTTTTAATTTCTTATTATTCGAGAGGATGGGTGGTAGGACCCTCCCATAAGGGGTATTATTTTCTATTTTGGGATTTTATTATATAATTAAGATGTATTCATGAAATCCTTCCTAGTAAAAATACCACTTACCTTATTTAGGAGAGTGATTTATTGATACCATGCATTCATGTGATCCTTTGTATGTATCAGAGTGGTTGATTACATTATGGTTTAAATCCACACGGCTAGGAGATCAAAAATTTATCATCGTTTAGGGAGGAGTAGGTGTTGTGTAGTTGGGATCATGCCCATGGTAGGGTATTCTTGCATATACCAATGAAGAGAATTAGAAATCATGTAGTGTGATATCATTTAATGAGATATTTTATACCTTTTAAGGTAATTTGAAAAGGACCAATGTGGTTACTTTTATAGTTATTCATCTAGGACCAATGATCTTCTTTTTTAAGGTTGTGTAACTAGGACTAATGACATTTATTTTAAGTTTGTGAAACTAGAACCAAATTAAGTGATTTTTAAGGCCATTCATCTAGGACCACAGTGACTTGTAGTTTTTTTCATATGAATAAGACCTATTTTAATAAGTTTAACATCATTTGGAATGAATTATTTGGTGAAAAGTTCCCAGAAATTGTTTATTTGTGACATATGCATGGGTTTCCCTTTCTCTTTCAACCTGAAAGATGACTCGGGTGAAGGTTGGTTTGGGGATTACACCAAGTTGAAGTCCCATGGTATATATGTATTATTGATGGGTCATATGTATGGTATCATCAATGTGAACATGTTTGAGGAATAAACCTAGTACAAGGGCTATAGTATGTGGATTAGTAATTGATTCCTTTAGGATAAAGAGTGTCATAAAAACCTTTTAATAAAATAATTTAGTCTAATTAGAAGGCCTAAGTAAATGGGGAACCTATGAATAAGTATTGGGTAAAAGGGAACCTAGGTAGGTGACCTGGGTGAGAGGGGCACAAGGGAACCTAGACAGGTAACCTAGGTGAAATGGGTTCCCAAATAGTTGACCTAGGAAAGTGGGGCACCTAGAAAAGTGACATGGGAAAGAGGGGTACTTAGGTAGGTGACCTGGGTGAGAGAGGTGACTAGGTTGGTGAAATAGGTGCATGGGGAACCCATTTACGTGACCTGGGCATATCCCTACTTGGAAGACCTGGGTTCATCCCATTTGGGAAATTATGGTGCATCCCCTTTGTGAGGATTTGGGAGAGGCCCCTTTGCGATAGACAAGGTTCTTGGATAGCATGACCTAGTCACTTGAGTATACCTCTTAAGGAGAATATTTTTCTACAGTCTTAGTTAGGACATTAGAGAAATGATCTTTCAATGATTATAATCATTAAAATACACAAATACCATTCAATTAAACCCTTTTATCCTTAGTTTAGAGTCAAAAATCACTTATAGGGGAAGCTTGTAAGGGATAGTCATGGATTTATTTCATCCGGGTGCTTTCAGGGCTTATTATAAAATGCTTGATTCATAAAAAGTTCCAAAATATGGGGTTTTGGGTCTTTATGTAGGCAAAAAGAGTTGGGTTCCTAAGTAATAATTGGTAACTAATCAGGGAACCCGTCTATTCTGAATAGGTTGCATAATATAGACATAGATATGGAAAGGCATGAGGTAACATGTAGGTGAGAAATTCATGTTTCATGGTGGCTGAGTATGGAACACAAGCACTATATAGAGTTTGGTTCATATAATTGATTTCCCAGTTGTCTTCACCCCTTTGATTTTTTAATCTTCTCAATTAATAGATAGAATTCTTCCTTTGATAAAATTTTAGCACCAAAAACACCACCTTAGAATTGGATCTGATCAGAATAAATAGTATTAAATTCTAATGTAAAAATGGTATAGGTGTGAAAATTTCTTGGAATTCCCACTTAGATAGAAGGATAATTCATATGCTTAGACAATATGTGCTCTATTCATTATGTGGATATATGTATTGTTTAGAACATGGTGTCCAATGTAGGGTTAACTATTTTCATATAAATAAATATAAACACCTCATAAATGTGTATCAAAGTCTTGGGATAAACTTAAATATTAAATCTATCTCTTATCACACAATTCTTTTGCTATGATCTTGGTAACTTTGATCACAATCCATTCCTTTTCACTGGAATTTTCATGCTAACCAATAAATGTTTTAGTGTGGGAATGTTTATCCAGTGCTCCAAGATGGGAATGGATAATCATAACACAACACCAATGAACACCCCTTTGTAGAAGCTACCGGGTTGAAGGATCTTAGTGAAGTGACCATGGTAAAGAAATCTGGGTGAAATTTTGTACTTTTCAAAATCTCACCTGATTATCTTCACACTTGGATTATCTTTGTTCTTAAGGTGATTTTACATTCACTTCTTATTAATTCAAATGATTTTTTTTATTTTATAGGAATATGGATGGTTCCTTAAAAACTATTCCTTATGAGGTTGTAGTTGCTTGCGTTGAGGATATGATCAATGACATTGACCTCAGTTCAGAACATCCTATCAAACCACACCACCAAACACTTTCAATTCTCCTTGGACCAACTCTACTCAATTACACATTATTAGATAGAATTAATCTATTAAGATTTAGTCTCCCTACTGATACATGAATTCTATAATTAGATTTCAATATTCCTTTCATTTAGATCTCATCATCACAAGGCATCTCTTAGAAAAATATTTCCCCCGATATAAATATTCTATATAGAAATAACAATAAAAAATTATACCACTTGGGAAAATCTATGATGAATAATGATTATAAAATACATGAGTGAATAATTCTATAATATTCAACCATTAGAAAATTCTTCACACATAATAAAATTAAAGGATAGAGTATTTAGTGGGTTCTTTTCCCTGGGGAATATTTCTCTAAAAATTAGTCTTGTCTGTACTGGGTGAACCAAATATACATTGAGTGAGGGGAACACTTTAGATCCATTTGGATTTATATGTCCATCTGGATCTCATAGTTCTCATTTTACCACCATTATAACATCTTCTTAGAGCTAGTTAGTCGATGGTGTTCCAAAACTAACACTTTCCACCATATGCATGGAGAAGTTTTCATAAGTCTATGAGATATTTATAATTTTAGGGTAGTTCATATTCCTAGTGCGATTTATGAAGAGTTTCCCTCTATCCTTAATTCTTGGGAAAATGTTAAGAAGTATCCTATTGTGGTGAGATATCTTTTAAATATGGTTAAAGGAAAACTAAATAAATAAGATCTTCCACTTCTTAATATCCCCTTTTACAGCTAGATCAAGATATTTCTACGTTCTCATGGGTCAAATCCAAAGGCAAAGAGACTAAGTATATGCTCATCCAAAAACAATAGTGCAACTAAGAATACCTACTGGTTTATTTTATATGATGAATAGTACATAGTTTGTGGATTCCAAATTAGATAAGAATTAAACTTAGATCTTTGATTGGTTGTCCTTCTGGGAGTGTTTCCCAGTGAGTGGTTATTACAAGCCCAAGATGCCCTCTCTATGGAAAGGTATGCCACTTTCATTATGGTTACAAATTTATTATTAGTGATACAAGTGAACTATACCATACCAACCTTAAGAAGACTCTACCAAGTTTTGGGTCATTTTTAATGGGGAAAAACTCTCTATAATACCTATAGTATGATCCAATTGTTGAATGGTTGAATATCAGTGAATCTCAATGGATATATCTTATGGGAAAATATCATTATCCTTTAATTTTCCTTTAGTCCCACATTAATATATATTATAGGAGTAAAAAATATGGTTGTACAACTCTTTTACTATCTCATAGAGAGTTATTCATAATTTGTGCTCACCCCTTATGAAGCTCCTTCCAGAACTATGGTTGCTGGTATCATTGGCACAAGAGATGACCATTCATATATAATATGACTATAGGATGGTGGCTTATAGATAGGGTTTATGAGGTCTATATTTTCAATACTTACATTCCATACTGATTTGAGCACCAGTTATGGTGTATAAAGAAGGAAAGAATACATCCCTATCACTAGTATGTGATGAGAAACACCCTATGGTCTTTTGGAAATTCTGGTTGATTTTGATGTCCATAAATATCAGTTCTCCAATAAATCTTCCAGTATCCAACTATATAATTGGTCTGTCTTTGTAGTATTATCTATATGGAACTGAACATTATCTTGGTGTAGTGTTGAGGGTAGTTACCCCATGAACATGTAAACCACCCTTAAAGCCTTAAGGGGGAGTCCAAGAGGAACCAAAGTGGGGAGATGATGTTATTAAACTAGATTTTTTGAATGATGGAGGAAAAAGTCTTATTATTGACCATGGTATGGTATTTTATAAGAATCCAAAACAAAATAGCCATAAAACACCACAAGAGGTGTCTGTTTCCCAGGATGTTCATGGAACTCATGATGGTCATAATTCTTTGAAATGAGATGTCATGACCCGACCCTACCTGGGATCGAGCCGCAACTACCCCAAGCCTGCCACCATAGGCCAGGGGATGGTGACCAGCGCCGAAGGTATAATAACTCGGGGAGGCCTTTGCCTAAGTACCTTTACACACACACAAACACAACACACACAATGCAAAAGTGCAAAGTAAAAGAAAAGACAAGAAAATTAAAGGTAAAATGCTATATATAAACCACAATAGTGCATCGACCTCTAAATAGTACAAAGAAAGTGATGAAAGTAACTGAAAAATAAAAGGGAAAAAACACGCACCCAACCAGAAAAGTGCCACAACTCGGAAATAGATAAACAAAAAAAGAAACAGCTGGAAGGTTCCCCCACCTAGAACCCGACTACGACCACCACACGTGGTCTAAGCTCCCGAACTCCTAAGCTCCACTAAAGTCATGACCAACCTGTCCGTCGTCTGCAAGGGCACACCAAGTGCGGGCAAAGCCCAAGCAGGGTTGAGTATAAAAATACTTAGTAGGATACCCTCAAGGATCGAGGGAGAAACAAAGGAGGTACTGAAGGGTGATCAGTAGAGAAAATGGGAAAAGTAAAGGAGTACAACCGAGATTGCAGTAGAGAGTAACAGTAAAGAGTCCAGCTCAACCCAACAAGAGGAAAGAATGTAGACTCATCCAGACACAAGGAGCTGGAAATGGTGAGAAGATGAACTTACCATCGATTCTTCGCTACCTATAGCAGGAGAGTATACTCGTCCAACCACGAGAAGCTAGACACATAAAGCACATGACATACCCCGCGCGTCTTTGCCTCCCCTGGAGGGAGAGTAACCAAACCCAAGAAGTGGGTACCGGGAAAAGGTATATACATATCTTTATGCTCAATCAAGAATCCCGAATAAGGTCGTAAGGGGATATCTATCCCGTAGCTCAGCCCAAGAAAAGTGATTCACCAACAGTCCTAGAAGGTAACACCATCGATGCCCAGCATCCCGCATGTCTGCCCCGAACTGCAATTCAAGGGGTCAAATCACCACACCTCGAAACTATCCACTTTGGGCGGCACTGACTCGCCCACACGGTTTTAGGTCGCGTAGCAAGGACGCATATTGGTGGGGAAAGATCCCCTTGTACTTGAGAGTTCTGGGGGAACGTCAAACCACACCATGTCACTGCCCCGCACTCGAGAGGTCTGCTCAAAGTCGACAGGTGACCCCCTGCCCAGCCTCGCTGGAGGGTCCCTGGAAGTCGACGGGTTCCCACTACAGGGAGACCCGGCAAGAGTAGACGGGTGCCACACTGCCCAGTCCCGTAACAGGGTAATCCACTAGAGGGCGACCCGGCTAAAATCAGTGACGGGACCACTGCCTATCCCAGCTAGAGTTAACACGACACCGGGGACCACTGCCCAGCCTAGCTGGAGGTAATCCCGACATCGGGGACCACTTCCCAGCCCCGCTGGAGGTAAGACCAACATCGGGGAACACTGCCCAACCCCATTAAAGGTAAGCCCGACATCAGAGACCACTGCCCAGCCCCGCAGGAGGTAAACCCGAAACTAATCTGGCCATCCCTACTGGATGGTACTGCTCGGTGAACACCGTTGTACTGGCCATCCCTACTGGATGGTACAATTGGAGAGCCCTACTCGAAACAACCTCAACCCTGCTAGAAACAACCTGAGCCCTGCTGGAAACTACCTAAGCCCTACTGGAAACAACCTGAGCCCTACTGGAAACAACCTGAGCCCTGCTGGAAACAACCTCAGCCCTGCTGGAAACAACCTCCTAGGTAGAGGATCGGTGCCTGTGTGAAGTGTTGTTCAAAACGAATCCACAATAACTCTACCAGGGAACACAGAGTGACGTGAGAATCTCCCCAGGCTTCACAAGGTGATCCCGCTCCAATCAGATGAGTCACTGTCGAAGTGGACCGAGACAACTCATCCCAAAAAGTGGGGAAAACACCCACACTGTAAGAACACCTATAGTCATAAACGGTGCCATAGTTCGGTGAAAGGGCATGGTATTGAAACCCCTCACAGCTGATGAAATAGAGAAAAAAAACCATCTCTGTCAGCCAAACGAGAACAGAACCAGGGGAAAACTCAACCCTGCTGGTCAAACAAACGAGCATAGAGCTAGGGGAAGACTCAACCCTACTGGTCAACAAACAAGAACATGGGAACTCTCTACGTCGCGAGAGGTCAAAAGAACATAAAGCAGAACAAAACACGCACATGGGGCCCACACGATGTGTGGACCCAAGTCAACCCCAACCGAACGCACAAACATTCTCAGGTACAAACAACCACATGTACCTCCAAGCATTCCCATATACTCCCAGAGTATACCACGTTCCATTCCAAAGGCTATCGTGCACACGACACCCAACGTCAACGCGAAGGCGTGAACATAATAACTCCACCTCAAAGGCCCAGGAACGGCCAACCACATCTTGTGAATCATTGACATCACTCTCCCAAGAGTGCGTGATCACATGATAAGGGTCTGCTACAAACATGGTAGGACGAACCACCATCGGAGCACCTTTTATTACACATTTAACAAGATTGTGCAAAAGGCTTTGCACAACCAAATGAATCGCACCGTTTTAATCCTCATTGAAAAACACACGAGGTAGACTACTTACTCGCCTCAAACGGATATCCGATGGAAAAATCACCAACACCGCCTCACACCCGAACGACGTCACATGATCCCGAGCCTCGGCCCCGAAAATAGTCAGGCGCATCGCACCATTGCGATCCCCTCGGGAAAACACATCAAAAGGACTGCTAACTTGAGTGCAATGGATATCCGGAGAAAAAGATGCATTCCGACGCACCGCACACGAGCGGCGCTTCATGGGACCCGTATCCCAGTCCTGAAACACAACGAACTGATCACACTGTTGCGATCCTCTCGAAAAAGTACACAAGGTGGACTATTCTCTTGTCCAAAACGGCCACCTGGTGATAGAGATGAAAAAATCACCATCAATGCCCAAACAGACATCATGGGCCCTGCACCATCGTGCCGAATTAGAGCGGGCAGATTGCACCGTTGCAATCCCCTCGGAAAAACACCCAAAAATGACTACTCGCACGCCCCGAATAGACATCCGATGAAAAAGTCATGAAACACTGCACGCAGCTCGAAAGATGGGCCATGGGGCCCCCACCTCAACTCCGGCTTCAATGCCCGAAACCACCCTAGAAAGCTTCGCCCCGACGACAGGGTCCCAATGCCACTGACGACACTCAAAACAGACGACAGACACGTCCGCGCTGTCCAAAACAAGATTCCCAAAAAAACGCCCGTCCACTTAACGGTCATACCGCGCCCCCGAGCCCCTCATTTCGGGAATTAAAAATTCATGAAACCATATCAAAAAGTTCATCTCAATTTAAGGGATGCGTCGCCTCAGATGGTGCCCAAATTGGATGCCATTTATGATATGAAAATCATTTCCATAATAATAATAATAATAATAATAATAATAATAATAATAATATTATTATTATTATTATAAACCATTTTTGTTTTTTTTAACAAAACCAAACCAGCCATTCGTCTGGACTTCTTCTGCCCACAGGACCCATAGCATGCGGGTCCTTGTCTCCCAACAGACCGGCCAGTCGGCTGGTCCTCGTTGACACACCAGCAGGACATGCGGGTCCTGCTTCCGCCGTCTGCCTGAGGCCCTGCCTCGGCTCCCCCTCGAGCACGGCGCCTTGCCGGATGCCGGCCTCCGCTCCATCGCGATTCCCCGCGGACCCATGCCTCTGCCGGCCTCCGCTCCACCGCGACGTCCTACGGCCGACGCCCTCAGCACCCGGACGACCTCCACTGAAGACCCGCCTGAGAAGCTGCCCGCGCCGCTGCCTGAGCCGAAGCCACCCGCCGGACCACCTAAACCGGCCGAAACAACTCAAAAACCCGCAACATTCGACGGACGCCCCCGGACTCGTCGGAACTCGGATTTTCAAACCAAAATGTGCGTTGGGAAGCTTAGAAAGAGTAATATTCATACATGGGTTTCGTTTGCAAATTCAACAGCAATTCGACACTAAAATTCAACTTGGAAGTAGAGTTTGGAAATGAAAACGCAAAACCGAAAACTCCTACCTTGTTGGGTTTCGCCTGACACTTCCCGTCGCGCCTCACCGGATCTGCCGCACCTCACCGGAGTTGGTGGAGGAGAGGCTGTCTCCTTGATTGAACTCCTTCCACTAGGAGGTTCCAAAGGAAGGGGAGGAGGATAGGGTTTGTTTAAATAGATAATTAAATCAATAAAAATTTAATTAATTTAATCCCTAAATTTTAACCTGCATCCGAAACCTTTGGCGAGGTCAAAATTAAACCTTCCCTAGGGTAAACACCACCTTTAGAGTACAACAGTGCTCTCATAATTTGATTCTGATATTCCATTTGAAAGTTATAAAGCTGAACGCCTAAAGCCGCCAAATTATGAAAACGCCGCTGGGGCCATTTTTCACAGACGGGCCGCGACCGCAAAACTTACACCCCTCCTATGGTAAACAGCCCATTCCAGACTCAACGGTTCCCTCGATTTTCCAATCCGAGCCACGCTTTAAGATATACTTGAGTTAATCTGTTAAAAAAATAAATTAATTATTTAATTTATCTGTTTCACGTTCCGAAAGTGAGCGAGGGGTCCAAACGTCCCATGCCGACAAGTTTTATGTCGTTCCTAGGGTAAAAACCCCATTCCGGACCCATCCGTACACTCGGATCTCTAATCTAGATCACCATTTAGGAGTTATCCCATTTATTTGGGGTTTCCAGTGTGAACGCACTGAAAATTTAATTCTGGCCACTCTAGGGCTCAGAATCGCACGCCGTCTGAAGGCGCTGCTCTGGAATATCATCAAGAATATTCCAAAGTCTTTCGCAGAAAAAACCAGGTTCTTAAATCATTCCCTCCTTCAAGATTTTTGTCCCCAAAAATCAAAACCAGGGAACAATTTAGGGTACTAAGCCCTCACATGACTCTCTCGTACCCAGAATAACTCTTGCACAGCTCTGCGCCACCGCACACAGACTAAAGGATTGATCTATTCACGTGAGGTCGAACCTTGCCGATGTCGTGCATAGGATCACGCACACTTCTTCTCAGGTGAGTCACGTGGGAGACTTCGTGCACCCGCTCAAGAAATTGGGGTTAGGGAAAGGCGGTAGACAACCTCGCCATCCCTTCGCATGGTCTCAAATGACCCGAAGGCTCTCGGGGGTAGCTCACCTCCCCGATCGAACCTCTACGTCGCATGCCGCGACTAGTATCACCGCCCGCACCTGGAACAGGGCCCGATGCTTCCCTCCTTTAGAACATCCATATGGTGGAACACCTAAGGATATCTGGTCATGCAAGGTTTCACAGTCAATGTATCTCAACCAAAACTGTCTTACACGCTCGGAGAGCGATGGAGTTGACGCAATCGACTAAAGAAAAAGGTCCCACGCCTTTTATCATACCAACACAGGGTTACACCGATGCCCCACGCCACCATGGTAACACCTCAAGCAAGGAGTAGGGAAAAAATAATTCTACACATAGAGTCTAACAATTCTACTGCAAAAAGTAGAAGATCTGTAGATCATACCTCTTATCACCTCATGCTCTGCAGGATCGTAGATATCCAAAGCTTGCGGCTATCCGCGGTCCCAACTGTCAGCTCCCAGAGCCTGTCGTGGACTACCTAGTGGTGATGATAAGACCTTGTAAATCCGTCCCCCACTACCAATTCCTCCCACTCCTCTTCCAGCACCACCTCTCTGGGTACTACACCGATCACGGTGCTGCCTCCGTCGTGGTGGTGCACCTGCTGCCTACCCGAAGCTCTCCGCATGCCTGGTCGGGCAGTCTCGTGCCAAGTAACCTCGCCCATCACAAGTATAGCACCAACTCTCTCTGGTCTTCACCAGTGCCCTCCGGTGCCACTGTGGTGTATGACCACGCCCCTAAGTTCGGTTGTCAGAAAATCACCTACGTCGAGGTTCTGCTTACCGACGCCCACTAGCTGTGGCAGACATCTCGGTTCCGACGTGTCTGCTACCACCACCAACTCTAGAATGTGACAGGAAGCTCTCTGTCACCAGTGCCTGCTCTAGAACCCCAAGATATGTGGAAATTCCCAAGGGTACTATGATAGCATGAATCTCTCGGCGGAGACCCTGCTCAAACTTCCACGCTCGGATGTTTTCGTCATGGACCAAGTCCGGGTAAAAGCATGCACGGTCTGCGAAACAAGCCGTGTACTCGGCCACCGTCATCCCTTCCTGATGAAACTGTAGGAGCTCCTGAATCCGAATGGAGCAGAAGGAGGGGAAAAACTCCTCACAGAACAAAAACTGAAAGTCGCCCCATGAAAGTGACGACTCGTCTAGAAACTGAGTCACCAGACTCCACCAACGCCAAGCTGCTCCACGAAAAAGGTTGGCTGCCAAAGCCACTCTCTGATCTGTCGGCATCTGCACAAGCCTGAAAAGATGAACCACTGTCTCTAACCAAACCTATACTGCCTGAGGGTATGGTTCACCACTGAACCTCAGCGGTCTCTGCCGCTGGAACTCACAGAGTGCGCTCAACCTGCGCTCAAGCCCCGTCTGCTCTACTGGGGCAGTCTGCTGCTCAACAGGTGGGGGTGCTGCTACCGGACCACCCTGAGAAAGGGGCTCGCATGATGGGTCCTAGACTGTGGCCTCGTAGCTCACAAGGTCTTCGTCACAAACCAAAGATGGTATCCTTGCTAGCTGTCTTCGCGGAGACATCCTAAATATTACCAAGGAGTGCCGCGGTCAGAAGAGCATATATGTATATACCAATAACAACAATAATGGGGAGCTGACTCAAGAAGGACAATCAAAGACTCAATCCTAGGTGATGCACAAAACAATTTTTTCCCTAAAACAAGTGTCTCAGCATGCCGAGTCGACAAGCGGGTTATCAAGGTCCTGGTGAATGGATATGTCGGCCGCCGCACCACCACTGGACTCCCAGGCCTGAGAGCCGCTCTCAAGACACGTTAACACTGTTTCCCTAAATACCAACCAATTACTTTTATTTTAGGGACGTCCAAACAATGTCCCAAGGAACGAACCACCTCTGATACCACTTTGTCACGACCCGACCCTACCTGGGCTAGAGTCACAACTAACCTAAGCCCGCCTCCATAGGCTAGGGGATGGTGACTAGTGCCGAAGGCATAACAACTTAGGGAGGCCTTTGCCTAAGTACCTATACACACACACACGCAGCACACTCAATGAAAAAGTGTAGAGTAAAAGAAAAGACAAGCAAAGAAAAGGGAAACTACTATATATAAACCACAATAGTGCATCAACCTCTAAACAGTACAAAGAAAGTGCTGAAAGTAACTGAAAAAGAAAAGGGGCAAAACACACGCCCAACCAGAAAAGTGCCACAACCCGACAACAGTTAAACAAAAAAAGAAAACAGTTGGAAGGGTCCCCCACCTAGAACCCGACTACGACCACCGCACGCGGTCCAAGCTTCTGAACTCCTAAGCTCCACTGAAGTCATGACCAACCTTTCCGTCATCTGCAAGGGCACACCAAGTGCGGGAAAAACCCAAGTAGGGGTGAGTATAAAAATAATCAGTAGGATACCCTAAAGGCTCGAGGGAGAAACAAAGGAGGTACTGAAGGGTGAGCAGTAGAGCGAATGGGAAAAGTAAAGGAGTACAACCAAGAGTGCAGTAGAGAGTAATAGTAAAGAGTGCAGCTCAACCCAACAAGAGGAAAGAATGTAGACTCATCCAGACAGAAGGAGATGAAAACAGTGAGAAGATGAACTTCCCGTAGAGTCTTCGCTACCTATAGCAGGAGAGTAGACTCATCCAACCACGGGAAGCTAGACACGAAAATCACGTGGCACACCCCGTGCGTCTTCACCTCCCATGGAGGGAGAGTAACTGAACCCAAGAAGTGGGTATCGGGACAAGGTATATAAATATCTTTATTCTCAATCAAGAAGCCCGAACAAGGTCATAAGGGGATCTACATCCTGTAGCTCAGCCCAAGAAAAGTGAGTTGCCAATATTCCCAAAAGGTAACACCATCGATGCCCAGCATCCCGCACATCTGCCCCGAACTGCAAGTCAAGGGGTCAAATCACCGAACCTCAAAACTATCCGCTTTGGGCGGCACTGACTCACCCGCACGATTTTAGGTCACGTCGCAAGGACGCGTCTCGGTGGGGAAAGTGCCCCTCGTACTTGAGAGTTCTGGTGGATCGTCAAACCACACCATGTCACTACCCTGCACTCGAGAGGTCTTCTCAAAGCCGATAGCCGACCCCCTGCCCAGCCCCGCTGGAGGGTCCCTGGAAGTCGACGGGTTCCCACTACAGGGAGACCCGACAAGAGTCGACGGGTGCCACACTGCCCAGTCCTGTAACAGGGTAATCCATTGGAGGGTGACCCCGCTAAAGTCGGCGACGGGACCACTTCCCAGCCCAGCTGGAGGTAACCCGACATCAGGGACCACTACCCAGCCCAGCTAGAGGTAAGCCTGGCATCGGGGACCACTTCCCAGCCCCGCTGGAGGTAATCCCGGCAATGGGGACCACTGCCCAGCCCCGTTGGAGGTAAGCCCGGAATCAGGGACCACTGCCCAGCCCCACTGGAGGAAAACCCAGAATTGCTCTGGCCATCCCTGCTGGATGGTAATGCTTGATGAACACTGCTGTACTGGCCATCCCTGCTGGATGGTACAATTGGCGAGCCCTACTTGAAACAACCTTAGGCCTACTGGAAACAACCTCAGCCCTGCTGGAAACAACCTCAGCCTTGCTAGAAACAACCTCATCCCTGCTGGAAACAACCTCCTGGGTAGTGGATCGGTGCCCATGTAAAGTGATGGTCACATCGAATCCACAAGAAGTCTAGCAGGGAACACAGAGTGATGCGAGAATCTCCCGAGGCCTTACAAGGAGATCCCGCTCCAATCCGCTGAGTCACTGTCAAAGTGGACCAAGACAACTCATCCCAGAAAGTGGGGAAAACACCCACACTGTACGAACACCCGTAGTCGTAAATGGTGCCGCAGTCCAGTGAAAGGGAACAGTACTGAAACCCATCACAGCAGATGAAATAGATGAAATGAACCATCTCTGCTGGCCAAACGAGAACAGAACTAGGGGAAAACTCAACCCTGGTGGTCAAACAAATGAGCACAGATCCAGGGGAAGACTCAATCCTACTGGTCAAGAAACAAGAACAGAGGAACCCTCTACGTCGTGAGAGGTCAAAAGTACGTAAAGTAGAACACGACACGCACATGGGGCCCACATGACGTGTGGCCCCAATTCAACCCTAAATGAACGCACAAATTTTCTCAGGTACAAACAACCACATGTACCTCCAAGTGTTCCCGTATACTCCTAGAGTATACCATGTTCCAGCCCAAAGGATATAGTGCACACGACACCCAACGTCAATGCGAAGGCGTGAATGTAACAACTCCACATCAAAGGCCTAGGCATGGCCAACCACATCTTGTGAATCATTTACATCACTCTCCCAAGAGTGCACGATCACACGCCAAGGGTCCGCTACAAACATGGTAGGACGAACCACCACCGGAGCACCTTTTATTCCACATTTAACAAGATCACGCAAGAGTCTTCGCACAACCAAACGAATCGCACCATTGTAATCCTCGCAGAAAAACACACGAGGTAGACTACTTACTTGCCTCAAATGGATATCTGATGGAAAAGTCACCAACACCGCCTCACGCTCGAATGACGTCCCGTGATCACGAGCCTCAGCCCCGAAAATAGTCGGGCGCATCACACCATTGCGATCCCCTCAGGAAAACACATCAAAAGGACCGCTCACTTGAGTGCAACGAATATCTGGAGAAAAAGATTCATTCCAACGCACCGCACATGATCCACGCTTCGTGGGACCCGTATCCCGGTCCCGAAACACAACGAACGGATCACACCGTTGCGAGCCTCTCGAAAAAGTACACAAGGTGGACTATTCTCTTGTCCAAAATGGCCACTCGGTGATAGAGATGAAAAAAATCACCATCAACGCCCAAACGACCCTCATGGGCCCCACACCATCATGCCGAATTAGAGTGGGTGGATTGCACCATTGCAATCCCCTTAGAAAAACACCCAAAAATGACTGCTCGCACGCCCCGAACGGACGTCCGATGAAAAAGTCATGAAACGCTGCACGCAGCTCGAAAGACAGGCCGTGGGGCCCACAACTCAACTCCGGCTTCAATGCTTGAAACCACCCTGGAAAGATTCACCCCGGTGCCAGGGTCCCAATGCCACTGACGGCGCTCAAAACGAACGTCAGATGCGTCCGCACAGTCCAAAACAAGATTCCCGGAAAAACGCCCGTCCACTTAACGGTCATGCCGTGCCCCCGAACCCCTCATTTTCGGAATTAAAAATTCCCAAAACCATCTCAAAAAGTTTTTCTCAATTTAAGGTACGCGTCTCCATAGGTGGTTTCCAAATCAGATTCCATTTATGATATGAAAATCATTTCCATAATAATAATAATAATAATAATATTATTATTATTATAAACCATTTTTTTAACAAAACCAGACCGGCCATTCGGCCGGTCTTCTTCTGCCCACAGGACCCGCAACATGCGGGTCCTTGTCTCCCAATAGACCGGCCAGTCGGCTGGTCCTCGTTGACACACCAGCAGGACCTGCGGGTCCTGCTTCCACCGTCCGCGTGAGGCCCTGCCTCAGCTCCCCCTCGACCACGGCGCCGCACCGGATGCCGGCCTCTGCTCCACCGCGATGCCCTGTGGCCGACACCCTCAGAACCCAGTGTTAGTCGGAGAAAGAAGGGAGTGATGGCAAGAGGGGGGGTGAATTGACTTTTAAAAAATGATTAACAAATTAAAATCAAAGTTGAAAGTGCAGCGGAAATAAAGAAGGCAACACACAAAAAATTGATAACGGAGTTCGGCCAAAACCCGGCCTACGTCTCCGCTCCCAACTCAACCGTTGAGAGATTCCTACCGCTTGCTTTTCAATGGTTTTAGCAAGAAACCCACTAGGCTTTGAGGTAGCACTAGGACCTATTACAACTTGCTTTTGAATTGGTTTATCAAGAACCCACTTGCTTTTAATGGTTGAGCAAGAACCCACTAGCCTTCTTACAGGTGAAGGCTAGCTCACCTATGACACAAGCCTTTTAAAAGGAAAGGCTTGAAGAAACCTCTTCACACCTTAATGGTGATGTGAAACCCAAAAGAAAGAGGGATGAAGAAAGAGTTTGGGGTTTGTAGGCACAAACCCAATTTTAAGCTCAAAATAAATAAAACACTAAAAACCGTAATTGGGAGAAGCCTTGGGCGCCTTTGATTGATTGATGATGTTGAAGGACGCTTCCAAGCTTCTTTGAAGGAGCTCCTTGGATGTGGAAGTTGTTGGAGCAAGGTGGGTTCCTTGAAGGAAGTCCGCCGGAGGTACGCCAAATGATGGAAAATGTGTCCGTTGGCTTGGTATATGATCCGGTTGGTGTCCGGGGCTTCCTTGGCCTTTATTTATAGGCAAGGAACCCTTTGGGGGCCTTCGGAGCCATTGGAGAGGTCTTCGGAGCCATTGGAGGCTAAAAGAGGGTTGACTGGTCAAAGCCAACAGCTAGTTTGACTGGGCTACCGGCTGGCCGGTACAGCTCCACCGGCTGGCCGATGTCTTGGCAGAGGAGAAGAATTTTGGTCCAGGCTCCACCGGCTGACCGGTGGAGGAGCCACCGGCTGGCCGGTGGGGAGACAGTAGCTGGCCAATTGGTCTGGGTGCCACCGGCTGGCCGGTGACAGAGCCACCGGCTGACCGGTGGAACCTGGAAGTGGGCAATGCCTCTGCCAGGTCCACCGGCTGGCCGGTGCTATCACACCGGTTGGCCGGTGGACTGCAATTCAGTCCATTTTTGCCAGCTTTCTTGGGCCAATCCTTTGGAAATATTTTGCCTATCATCCACAACACTTAAAAACAAGGTTAGACAAATAATAAGGTGATTGTGATCATGAAAATCAAACAACGAGGGGAACGAGAGGTACAACAATCTCCCCCTATTTTGATGATCACAATCACCAAAACAATAAATGTAAAATACATAAAAGAAAGACATGCTTAAAGGATAAAGAAAGTAAATTCTAAGCATGATCAAAAGGATTCTCCCCCAATCAATCAAGAATTTCTCCCCCTTTGTGATTATCAAAATAGCATGGGGCATAAAACTTGATTGAGGGATAGGAGATTTGAAAAACAAGATTTGAGATTTGAAAATCAATTGAAATTTTGGAAATTGAAAGATTGAATAACAGTTTGAATTGAAAGTTTTGAATCAAAATTGAAATGAAAATTTTGAACCAAAAATTGAATTGAAAGTTTTGAATCTAAGACAAGGTTTTGAAAATTCTCCCCCTAAATAAAAACAATGAATCACCGGGGAGAGGGATTTTGAAAAGAAATAATTTTAGGCCCGGAGAGACTCTCTAGAAGGGATTTTTCAATCCATACTTGTCTCATGGCGGGTCTTCTCCTATAGAACTCATCGGAATAGAAAATAGACTTGGGTTGGCCGTACCGGGCATTTTTGAAATCACACTCGTAAATGAGGTGCCCGGGTTTTTTACAATAATTGAAAAATTTATAACTAGAGCTCCCCCTTACAAAAACAGTGGGTGCATGGGAGGAGGAGGCTTGGTTGGTATAGCCAAGTCCATTGGTGGTTCTAAAAACCCTTTGAGAACCCAATAATTTGGTCAAATTTTGTTCCCCTTGGGTGAACTTAGCTAGGGATTCCCTAAGGTCCTTAATGGTTGATTCCAAAGAATCAACATTGGGAAAATTTTGGATTTTAAGGGAGAGTTCCTCCTTCTCTTTAAGAAGTTGTTCTTTTTCGGAGGAAAGTTTTTTGATTTTTTTTAAAGCAACGAATTTTGAGGAAAGTTCATGAAAACCATTTTCAAGTTGGTCTCTAACATGTTGGAGTTCTTCATAAGACAAATGATTGAAAGAATTTGAAGAACTAGAGGATGATGAGGAAGAAGAGTCGGAAGATGATACCTCATGTTTTGCCATTAGGCATTTTTTACCTTGGTCGCTCGAGGAGAAGGAGGAGAAGGAGGAGCTATCACTCCATGTTGCCTTTGAAGCCTTCTTCTTTTTCTTCTTCTTGGCCCTTTTCTTGTGAAGTGGGCAAGCGGGTACGGATTTTGCATCGGGTTCTTGCTTTTGAGCGGGTTCTTGCTTTTGAGCCATGCTAGTACCTTAATGGGTTAGCTCTAAATATTTCCAAATATCATGTGAAGTAGAGCAAGTAGAAATGCAATTAAAAACATTACGGTCAAGACCACAATGAAGAGCGTTCATGGCTTTTCCATCAATCTCAAAATAAGCAATGTCATTGGGGGTCCATTTAGACTCATCGGGAGAGGAGAGGGAAAATCCTTGCATAACAATTTTATAAATTGGATAACCAATACTTTTTAAAAAAGTGGTCATGCGGGTTTTCCAAAAAGAATAGTCGGTTCCATCAAACAATGGAGCACGACCCAATGAATGACCTTCGAGGGTTTGAGAAGAAGAAGCGGTAGAAGCCATCAAAAAGGATCTTTAATTTGAAACCGGTTAAGGTATTACTCAAATTTTGCCTCTGATACCAATTGTTAGTTGGAGAAAGAAGGGAGTGATGGCAAGAGGGGGGGTGAATTGCCTTTTAAAAAATGATTAACAAATTAAAATCAAAGTTGAAAGTGCAGCGGAAATAAAGAAGGCAACACACAAAAAATTGATAACGGAGTTCGGCCAAAACCCGGCCTACGTCTCCGCTCCCAACTCAACCGTTGAGAGATTCCTACCGCTTGCTTTTCAATGGTTTTAGCAAGAAACCCACTAGGCTTTGAGGTAGCACTAGGACCTATTACATCTTGCTTTTGAATTGGTTTAGCAAGAACCCACTTGCTTTTAATGGTTGAGCAAGAACCCACTAGCCTTCTTACAGGTGAAGGCTAGCTCACCTATGACACAAGCCTTTTAAAAGGAAAGGCTTGAAGAAACCTCTTCACACCTTAATGGTGATGTGAAACCCAAAAGAAAGAGGGATGAAGAAAGAGTTTGGGGTTTGTAGGCACAAACCCAATTTTAAGCTCAAAATAAATAAAACACTAAAAACCATAATTGGGAGAAGCCTTGGGCGCCTTTGATTGATTGATGATGTTGAAGGACGCTTCCAAGCTTCTTTGAAGGAGCTCCTTGGATGTGGAAGTTGTTGGAGCAAGGTGGGTTCCTTGAAGGAAGTCCGCCGGAGGTACGCCAAATGATGGAAAATGTGTCCGTTGGCTTGGTATATGATCCGGTTGGTGTCCGGGGCTTCCTTGGCCTTTATTTATAGGAAAGGAACCCTTTGGGGAACTTTGGAGCCGTTGGAGAGGTC
This sequence comes from Viscum album, assembly GCA_963277665.1. Taxonomy (NCBI): domain Eukaryota; kingdom Viridiplantae; phylum Streptophyta; class Magnoliopsida; order Santalales; family Viscaceae; genus Viscum; species Viscum album. The sequence goes on from OY728128.1 coordinate 1,445,296,260, forward strand.
TTCGGAGCCGTTGGAGGCCAAAAGAGGGTTGACTGGTCAAAGCCAACGGCTAGTTTGACTGGGCTACCGGCTGGCCGGTACAGCTCCACCGGCTGGCCGGTGTCTTGGCAGAGGAGAAGAATTTTGGTCCAGGCTCCACCGGCTGACCGGTGGAGGAGCCACCGGCTGGCCGGTGGGGAGACAGTAGCTGGCCAATTGGTCTGGGTGCCACCGGCTGGCCGGTGACAGAGCCACCGGCTGACCGGTGGAACCTGGCAGTGGGAAATGCCTCTGCCAGGTCTACCGGCTGGCCGGTGCTATCACACCGGTTGGCCGGTGGACTGCAATTCAGTCCATTTTTGCCAGCTTTCTTGGGCCAATCCTTTGGCAATATTTTGCCTATCATCCACAACACTTAAAAACAAGGTTAGACAAATAATAAGGTGATTGTGATCATGAAAATCAAACAACGAGGGGAACGAGAGGTACAACACCCAGCTGACCTCCACTGAAGAACCACATGAGAAGCCTCCCGCGCCGTTGCCTGAGCCGAAGCCACCCGCGCCACTGCCTGAGCCGAAGCCACCCGTCGGACCACCTAAACCGGCCGGAACAACTCAAAAACCCGCAACCTTCGACGGACACCCCCAGACTCGTCAGAACTCAGATTTTCAAACCAAAATGTGCATCAGGAAGCTTAGAAAGATTAATACACTTACATGGGTTTCTTTTGCAAACTGAACAGCAATTCGATGCTAAAATTCAACTTGGAATTAGAGTTCAGAAATGAAAACGCAAAACCGAAAACTCCTACCTTGTTGGGCTTCACCCGACGCTTCCTGCCGTGCCTCGCCGGATCTGCCGTGCCTCACCGGAGTTGGTGGAGGATAGGCAGTCTCTTTGATTGAACTCCTTCCACTAAAAGGTGCCAAAGGAAGGGGAGGAGGAGAGGGTTTGTTTAAATAGAGAATTCAATTAATAAAAATTTAATTAATTTAATCCCTAAATTTTAACCCTCATCCGAAACCTTTGGCGAGGTCAAAATTAAACCTCCCCTAGGGTAAAAACCACCTCCCAAGCACAAAAGTGGTCTTAAAATTTGATTTCGAGCTTCCATTTGAAAGTTATAAAGCTGAACGCCCAAAGCCGCTAAATTACGAAAACGCTCCTGGGGCCATTTTTCACAGACGGACCGAGCCCACAAAACTTACACCCCTCCTAGGGTAAACGGCACGTTTCGGACTCAACAGTGCCCTCGGTTTCCCAATATGAGCCACCGTTTAAGATATACTTGAGTTAATCTATTAAACGAATAAATTAATTATTTAATTTATCCGTTTCACGTTCCGAAAGCGAGCGAGGGGTCCAAACATCCCACACCGACAAGTTTTATGTCATTCCTAGGGTAAACACCCCATTCCGGACCCATCTGTACACTCAGATCTCTAATACAGATCACCGTTTAGGAGTTATACCATTTATTTGGTGTTTCCACTGTGAACACACTGAAAATTTAATTCCGGCCACTCCAGAGCTCGGAATCGCACGCCGTCTGAAGGCGCTGCTCTGTAATATCATCAAGAATATTCAAAAGTCTTTCGTAGAAAAAATAGGTTTCTTACATGAGATCCTATTAATATGTAATACTTGAATTTGTTTTCAGTTATTTCTTTATCAACCATGAAAACCATTATAATAATGGAAATTATCCTAGACAACATAAAAATTCCAAAATATGAATCGACCTACAATGTTGAAGTTGTCTCCATGAACAAAAAAATGTTTGAAAGGGTATGGGAAAAAATATGTACTTTAATAACATATACTTCCATAGTTGATATGGGGAGTAAGGAAGATTAAATCTGTCATCTCTTTGTGCATCTGGGAATAAACAAATTTTATTTCTAATAATTTTATGCTATTATCCAAAAAATAATAGTCACATGAGATCAATTATTGGTTAAAGAGAAAGATCTCCGTAAATTTGAAAGCACATACCATCAGTTGGAGTTTATTAATTAGGACATTCAAGATCTAAATTGAAAATATTATGAGGAATCATAACTTTATGATAGGTAGACCACTCACACCATGGAAAGAGAGGTGTATGAATATCACATAGAAAGGGTGAGATAAAAATTATCAAAAGTAGTATTTAAAATTGAGACTGTCAAGAGAAAGAATAAATAAATGGACATAATAATCAAAATGACACATCTATTATCTAAAGATTAATCTACTAGGTGATAAGATCTCTAACAATTAGTTTATACTTCCTATCAAACATTAATTGATTTTCAACATTCAGACAACCAGATATTGTCATAGTTGTGTTTTACATTCATTTCTTATCATCTTATAATAGAAAGGTTCTACCTTTTAGATGTTCCTACCTCTTTTTTAAATGAATGAAAATAATTTCCTATCTAAATGTGTTTTGGAATTATATGTTACCTCTTATACCAGTACATGATAATCTATGAAACTTGAAAAGAGTAATATCATAATAATTGAATCCATATGAACAATTTATTGAAATGGATAGGGTAAATCACAATCCTAAAACACTTTAATCTATGATCAATGTATGTATAATTCCATTATCTTCATGTAATGTTCCCTCAAAAAGATATAGGTAGTTGGATATGTAGTAAATATAGTATCACTGTAAGTCAAGGAAAGTTCGTGAAGTAAAATATGAAAAAGTTTTGTTTCCTCCTAAACTTGAACTCTTAAATGGATATAGGTATGTTAGATATAATGTGTGATTAACATGACCATAATCCAAGGTTAGTCTATTTAGATATTAGATAGATGAATGAATTGGCATAATGAGAATAATGAAGGGGATCTTTTCATGAGGATCAATGCTCAAAGGGGGTTAATTACCCTAAAATTGAATATTTTTTCATTTTTTACAAATCATCTAAACCAAAATATATGAGGAACATAAGGTCTATATAAATTCTTCCTAGGTTGATGGACATAGTGATCATAACTTGAATTTTTATATATGAATGGTGGTCCAATTGATCTTTATACCATTTTATTTCAGCCTAAATTTTTTCTTAATCCATGAAGGGGGGATTAGTGGGAAGGAAATCAGATTTTTCTCAGGCCACCATTTTCAAGTTTTAAACCAAATAAGATTTATGTATTTTCCTTTTTCAAATTGTCAAAATTCAACCTAGGATATGCAAGGTACATCCCTAGTGAGTGAAGGCTCAACTTTTTCCCAAAATTCACACTAGGGGTTTTCAAACAAAATATTATTATGTCACATTTTTTTTGAAATTTAATGGCTTGCAATCTAGAAAAATGAATCAGCTGTTTAAGTTTGAATAGATTTGACCAAAATGATGTTGAAGTTTATGGTCATATAACTTTAACCAAAGGATGAAATTTTCTATGTGGTAATAAGGGAAAGGTAATCCCAATGTGAATTGAATAGGGTCCCATATCAGTATAGATAACCTCAAGGAGAGGATTATGTAGTTTAAAGTCATTGTGATTGGACTAATAGGTTATGCACCTAGTGGTAAGGGTAGAATCGACCATGAATGAATAGTTAAAACACCAATATGAGAAACCTTAGATAGAAATTGGTCTATATAGTTTAAGGTTATAATGATTTGACTGATATAAGGTAGCGTATGAAAACCCAAATGGGGATAAAGAGATGGGAGTGTTTTAATACCTTTGAAAAATGATGGGAATGGTGTAAATCATAACTTGAGTTATTTGAATTTGGAAGGTGATGAAATGAAACAAGAATTTTTAGGATGACTGTTAACCAAATTTAAATGATGGGATCCATCATAGTATTTTTGAGGGTATATAGGGTTATATAATCATTTCATCTAGATGAAAATATGCATCTGGTTAGTAGGCTAGATATATAGCAGAAATATCATTACAACGTAGAGGGTTATTTTTTAGATCAAATAAACTCATTACTAATAGAAAATAAAGGTTTTTGGTGATTAAAACACTTAGGATATGAAGTGTGGTGTATGGTAGGAGGATATCCAAAAGCGAGTGGAACACTTCAGTCCAAAATTTCCAATATAGGTCTATTATGGAATATTGAGGTGAATTAGAATTGAATTATAATCTATGTTTAGGTCAAATATTGATGGTTCAAATTTCATTATTTATCTCAAAATAATAAGAATATAACCATACATAATTATCATTGAAGATATTTCATCCCAATATAGAGTCTAACATAGAAATGCCCAACATGAATAGGGAGACCATACACTAGGAGATGGATTTGAAATTGATGAAATCTATGTCTGGACCCAAGATAGGTGATTTTTGTGTAACTATACATACTAAAATAATAGTAATAAATCCACTCATAGTTATTATATGGTATCTATGTAGATTTGAATCATGTTTATGAGACATGGTTGTAATATGAATGATTATCCTGATATGAGTGGGAGGAAACCCAACATGAATGAGGAATCATCACCAAGGTAAAATGGAATGGTTCCATCCTAATTCATGGTCATGGGAAGACTTGATGTGAATTGGAAAAGGACTAAGAATTAGGATAGAGGAGAGTATTATGATTAGTAATATTTTTAGTTGGGATAAATTTGATAACTATAAGAATCACTATATATCCAAAAATAAAAATAAGAATCAATTCAAACATATTTCTCAATATAAGAATATTTCTATTCTAGAATATGATCATAACCAGAAGAAGCTATAAAGTTATACCTAGGATAATATATTATAGTTCCATGAGGTAGTTTCTTAGTACATGGGAAATATAAGTAACTTGACATGAATTTTAAAAGGTACACACACACTAAGGGTTGAAGTTGATGGTATTCATGGCTAGCCCCAACATAAGAAATTTTGGTATCACTATATATCCCATGATAACGAGAATCAATACACAAATAGTTCTCGATAAAAGACATATTTAATTTAGTGTAAGGGATATTGAAGGAAACCTGGAATGAATAATGGGAACATAAACTAGGATACATTGTTGTATTGGATGAAGAGAATATTTTCTAGTTGGGCCCAAGATAAGAGACTTGGGTGTTACAATATTCCTTTTATGATAGGAAAAAATACATATATACTTCTAGATAAGGGACCTATACATAGGTATAGATATTATGTAGAAGAGAGAAGGATAGATGTATGGACAAAATAGTGTGGGAAGGAAGTGTGAAATATGATGTGAATTGATAAAGCCTTATCATTGGGGTAGAATTAGACATGGAAATGAAATATATGGATGAGACTAGAATAAGAATTCCATACATCACTACATATCGTATGGAAATAGAAATCAAGCCACAAATAGTTCCTAATAGTATCCTATAAAAAAATGTGGATCATATATGGGGGAAATATGTAATGATCTCATACTACTATTAAGATATGGAAGGGAAATATTGATGAAAATTCTAAATTCAAAAACTCTATGGAAAAATTCTTGGACATGGGGGAATTTTTTATCTTAGAATTGGTTTAGAGGTAAGGAACCATATTCCAGGGGAATTATTACATGGATTTTTCTCTTATGTGAGGAAATTAGGTTATAAAACATAGACAACTCAAAGTAGTTTAAAGGTCATGTAGGGTTGACTATATGTTGTATAATTTAACATTATTTAGTAAGGACTTCATTGTCATAAAATTTAGGTTCATACAATTAGAAAATTTGTGGTTTTTAGTTTAAGGTCATATAACTAAGAACATATACATTAACTATAGAGTCATATTAAGGGACTTCAGAGAGTATATATCTTCACAGATATAGCTCTTGTGCATGATAAAGTGTAATGGTTTCATTATAGTGTTGATTAATTGGAGCAAAACCCAATGTGAATGAGATGAAGTCTGGAACACCAAAATGATACTGTAGTTTGATGGAAATGAAAATTATAGATGATTCTGAGATATGTGATTGGTTTATCATTATGTATCCTATGTGGATATAAATCAAGCCATATGTAATTTTGGGAAATGGGTCCTCTATACAGTCAATATAATTTGTAGGGTAAATTGAGGTGGCTTCATCCTAGTGTCAGGTTATTGTGGTAAATTTTATGTGAATCAAAAAGATCTTGAGCACTAAAATTAAATATAATGGTATTTGTGGTTGGAACTAAAATAAGAAGTCTAGAAATCACTATGTATCCTGATATGATAGGAATCAATCCATACTTAGTTTTTAGGTAGCCTCTACACAAATTTGGTTCTTATATAGAAAAAAATAAAATGATTTTTTCCTAGTGAAACATTTTTGGAGTTAACCTAACATGAACTGGTAAACCCATACACTAGGATATTTTACGTAGATATGGATCACATGTGAGAGAACAAGGTCATATATGATAGAAAACTCTAATCAATTTAAATTCTTGCAAGATAGACCATATTTCATGTAGTTAAATGTTATGCGATAAGGACTAAATTTTCATCTAGTTTAGGGTCATCTAACTAGGATCACCTCTATTAAATTTAAAGTAATGTGTAATGGAATTTATGTCATACAGTTGGAAATAATGTGATAAGAACTATATTTTAATTTAGTTTAGGGTTATACAACTAAGTCCAGCTTCAAGCAATTTAAAGTCATGTATAATAGACTTTTATAAACCTAATGTGATGTTACCCAAGGTATTTCTTGAGAAACATTGTATTAGTGGTAGGTGTGATACACTATACATTCATTGTAATTAATTAGTATTCTTCATTAGAGTATACCATGTGTATGGCATAGGGTACTTCCAATTTTTTCTTGAGTTTTAGAGGTTTATTCCAAGGTATCAAGGGAGTTCTCAAATCTAATAATTGTTCCCATTAGATAAACAAGTGGAGGTAGAATTCTTATTAAATGATCACAAGACACAATTCTGATGAATCTCAAGGTTGAGTAGTGTGTAAGATATTTCCTCATCAAGTAACTATAATTCATCATGTCATGTTTGAGAATTATCATCTTTATAAAGTTGATCATAGATAGTGATGCAAAGTGAGGGAAACTAAAATCCAATGGGAAAAAATTACTATGTTATATAAACACGCAAGTATGGGGTTGAATGTGTGGTAGTATGGGTCATGGTATAATAATCCCAAATATAATATAGGATCTTATTTGTATATGAATTCTTGTATTTATTTACAATTTTATAAAGGATATTGGATAGAGTTTTTTTAAATCCCTCTATCTATCTATTCACGACTGTATAATAGTGAGATGAGTGATTATATTGGATATTGTACTCATGATATCTGTTTTTCAATTAAGAAGAATATAAATTATTATCATTGTCTCTTAATATTATGTGATGGACCCAAAATCTAGTAATGATACTAGAATTCAAAAATTTATGATAGATTTCAATATGAAGTTCTTTTGGGGGAATCACTTAGACCTAGTTAGAGAATAAATTTATGGACGTAAGAAGAAACTTAAACTATCTAGTTGTGGATAGAGGCCATGGACTCATAAAATATATTCCCCATATAGAAAATGGTCATGATTAATTGTTTATGAGATTTAATTATAGGGGTTGGTGAATATAATCAGTATGTATTTAACATGCATGGAATCTCTTCATGAATTTAATATATTCCTACATCATTAATGGATAGAAGTATCCAAGTCTCTTGATTTTCTAGAAGACATTAGTTCTCGGATGGTGGTAATCACAAGTTCTAGCATGATCTTCCTTCATAACAGCAAGGGTCTCTACACCTTCAATGCACCTAAGGATGAGTTCATCACATTCGAATTTTTAGAGGAACCTTTGGGAATTTAGAATATTGTAAAGGATGAAATTTTATGCTTATTGATGTATTTTTTCCTTCTTGGATAGATCTTATAGAAGTATCACATTTTAAAGGTACTCTAATATGGTAGATATCCATCCAATTATAGAATCATTTGTTGAGGACAAAGGCTCTATTTGATATGAGTTGATTTTGATTTCATAGATTTATTCCATATAATTATTGATGAATAAAAAGAACACCCTATGATGTGGGATAAAAATGATCAACTCATCTTTATCTTAATCTACCAAGGATGTAACTGCATTGGCTAGTGTATCTTCTTGAGAATAATATGAATATAGAATGTGATATTGTGTTAGATCCAAATTATTAACTAGTATTTTCAAGGCCAATTCCAGGACTTTTACATAGTCTTGGTAGTCAGCCTCATTTTTTTGCATCCCTCTAACAATAGGAAAGTTTAATATAGAACCTCATTTTCTAGATAGATGAATACAATCCCTAATATAGACCTATTGAGATTAGTATTTTCCATCATAATAGAGGCACCATCAAATTAAATCTCTTATAATTGGGAGTATTCATGGATAAAGAAGACTTCTTCACCAAGGAGTTCCATATCCAATAATGACTTCACTAGGATGGGGTGCACTATGAGGAAATATATTATCAATATCCATTTGATCACCTCTTGAGACATAAATTAGATATCAAACTATTGTATAATGACTATACATCATGTTAAATTTCTATTTGGTATCAAATAACAAAGGCTATATTCTAGTAAATTGAAAAGAGAGACTAGGTATTCCTTATGGTTCTAAAAATAGTGTCTCATATTCTACCCTGTGAAAATAAATTCAAGGTTGTTTTTATCAATATATGAATATTAGGTCTCAGTAACCAATGTGGTTATGTTTAGATAATAGATATTTTTATCCTTTCCCGTATCATTCCTCTGATAAAGGAGGTCATCAAGCTACCATTCCAAGTTCACCATATAGATGATGAGAGTTTTCCCTTCTATGTGTGGGGTCAAGACTGGTGGGTGTGATATGTACTATTTGAGATCATCAAAGTCCTTTTTAAAATATTCACCCTAGTGATAGGTGGCCCCTTTCTTCATCAAATTTATGAAAGGAAAGCACATTCTAATAATATTTTCTATTAAGCACATAATTAAAGTGATGTATACTTGATTTCCTCTTAATTCCTTGAGGTTTTGATAAGGAGGCATATTGAGTATCCCCTTGGAAATTTTAGGGTCAACTTAAATTCTATGATAGAACATAATGAATTCAAAGAATTTCCCAAAAAATTAACATAAAATAAAATTTAAGTGAATTCATATTCAAGATATATAGACAAAATCTATCAAAAAATACATAAATATTGGTAATTTGATCACAAAATTTGTGATAATTGGCCACTAGATCATCCATGTGGAACTATATGGTTTTCCCTAAAATGAACTTAAAAATATGGTGCATGGAACATTGGTATGTAGTATCAAAATTATTTAAGGAAAATGGTATTACTTGGTAATAGTATACCCATTTTGGTTACCTAAATGTGATTGCCTCCTCATCTTTGAGAGCCATTTGAATCTTGTTATTACCATAATACCAATCCATAAAGAAGAGTGTATGAAATCCATTCATTTTTTTGATTAAAAATTTCATGATCAACACAGGGAAATCATGATTTGGGAAATAACATTTCAAATACCTAAATTCAATGAAAAATCTAATTTCCCCATTATTTTTTTAATATAGACAATGTTTTTAATCTAGTTTGAGTGTTTAACTTCCTTAACAAAGTTATATTTTATGATCTTATCAACTTCATCTTTCACCTTGGCAATAGGGGTTGGATGCATTCTCCTTACTAACTGTTTATAACCATAGAGGTCATGGAAAACTAAAATTATGGGTGGACACTTGAGGTTACAATACAATCATTTTTGTATAATTATGCACAAATACATCTCAATGTTTCTTTACTAAAGAGATATATTTATTCTATTCAATAGGAGTCATGGGGACACTAATCAACCTAGGTCATGAATCGTTTTTAATACCCAAATTAACCTATTTGAGTTCATTTATTTTTGTTTAGAAACCATATTCTAATGATTGAGGAGAATCCTTGTTTTCTTCTTCTTCCACTTCACCATTTTCAGGAGTGTAAGATGAAATATCGCCTTGATATCTAGGAGATGATGTGGGAGAATTTCTATTTCCCTCAGGAACATATCCTTATTCAAAATGGATAGGTTTTTATATTTTAGCTAACAATATGAGAATGAAATTGAATGTACCTAAACCTCATGTTAATCTTCTAGGATTCATGTCCATCCAATCTGAGAGCTTTGGCTATATCATCTAAATACCAATCAATCCTGCGCTTGAGTAAATAATCTCAAGGGAATGATTGATATGCATGGGTTTGATGGTGGGATCCACCTCTATCAGTGATGGAGGATTCATGAGAATATCATCCTTGTTGTTATAGGATAGTAAATTAGTTATAGGGTTTATATCATTGGCAAATAAGACCTAGTGATTCCTCAAATCTAGAGTTTTTGCCTCAATTTGATTGATGGTAAATATAAAATATTCACTAAATTCACTCCATGGGTTGATAAAGGAAATATATAATCCATTAGGGGTAGTAACTAAGTGGAATTATTTATCAATGGATACTTTACCTCATTTTTAGCACCCTGATTCTATATATTGAGGATATCATGGCTCGAAAGAGGAGTTATCACCATACAACACCCTGACATTCCCATCAATAGAGTATTTCAAGAACCTATGATGTGATGATGGAAATTACCTTTCATATAGATCCACAACCATCATAGAAAGATGTTTAAATCAATGTATTGAAAAAACATAAATAATTTGTATTCAAAATGAGTTTTCTACATTGGTTTCTCAACATAATTCTTATGAGTGGTCTCAACTCGCTTATGTCTTGCCCCTAGATTATTATATTGAAAGGATAAAAGTTAGACTCACTATATCCTATAAGTAAAAGGGTTTATATTGGAATGAGGATAAGTCTATAACCATTATCAACTAAGGCCCTAAAAACACTAATATCATTGATATTTTATATAAGGTATTGGTGTTCCCTTGTATAGAGGTTTCTTGTTTTTTTTTGTGTGTGAAAGAAATGAACATGTGATGCTTGATGAATCCATTATCTATGTGATATTTCTTAGTAGTAGAAACTTAATTATCAAACTATTAAGCACTTAAAAGATCCTTTATTGGGGATTACCTATTTTATTTTGATAGGTGAAGGGAATACAATATTAAGAGCCTGGATAATATGATAAACTTATGCTTTAAAATATTATACTTATGAGTCAGGGGCCTATGTTTCCTGCTATTATGTTACTTCCAAGATTGGGGTTTGGAGGATGAGGATAATTATGTCGATGAATCCTTCCCTTGATAAGACTTTATGGGGTGTCTTTTCTATCTTTGAGTTGGGTTTCATTGACCTCCCCATGTCTTGATCTTGATTGGATAATTGTTTTCCTAGTAACAGGTCCAATGGTATTATCGAATCAAAATCATCCCTGGAGGATTTGGGGTTAAAACGATGATAATGTGAATGTAATTGAATTGATTTTATTTGAGTCTTGGATACATATATATCTTTAGAAAAAATTACACTTGAAAGCTAGGGTTTATTTCATCCTTACCCTCCTTAACCCTACATGACCGCCTCTCTAATTATTGATAGATAACTCACGATCATATGTGCTATCCTCATCAATGAAGGGGTATATCAAGTGAATGAAATTTACTAAGTCATATTACAACTCCTCTTATGATGAAAATTATATTTTTAGTTGAAATTACCATCCTCCCAGTGATGATAGTAATAAATCTAGAAGATTTTAGACCGACTAAATTACACATGGGGGATTCTCTTCATGTTCCATGTTCCACTGGTGATGATTATGCTGAATATGGAAGGTTTTGATAATGAAGATGACACCCTAGATATTATAGGGGGAATTGAGATCATGGATCATTGATTAAGTTATTTCATGGCGATCTCATGTGCCAAGTTGACCAATTTCCCAATCATCAATTTATTAAATTTATATTCCACTCTATTTAGGTAATCATTACATTATCCTTCTTCTTCTGGAGGAGTGGAAAAGACACAAGTCACCCAAAATAGGGGTTTACCCAATTTAATATACTTAGGTTCAGTAATCTTCTAGAATATATCCCTGAATATAAACCATTTTTGGATATTATTCCCTAATATTCTATAGAAGAGGAAGTAATTAGGGTGATCATTCAGACTGAATTCATTGGGTCTCCTAATATCTGGATGTTTAACCAAGCTATTTCCTAAGAAAGTAATGAAAAAACCCCAGAACTTGTTCCTTTTGGGAGTAATAGACCTTTCTGTTATATTCTTCTAAGAACATGTGATTGTGGTCCTTATTTTCATCATGATGAGGGTGTCGTTTTTTCATTCTTATTTAGGAGGAGGCACCACATGATATTGAGTGGTCATTGAGGCTGGATATTTTATCAGTACTGGTTTAATAATAATGGTTTTAGTATTATCATTTTAATAATTCTTCCTCTCTGTCAATGGAATCAGTTGAGATTTTCCTTTGGAACACTAAATGACATCTTCTAGTTATTGCACCACTATTTTGACCTCCTAAAATTCACCTTGGTACTTCAAGGTAATAAGCGGTGTCTATAACTCATCAATGATATTTTATATGAATATTTAAAATAACTTATCTTGTGAGATTTATGTATTCAGTAAATATGAAAGGCCTTTTTCACATGGAAATAATGTCTAAAACCCCATCATTTTCCTATTGTTTTCAATTTGAGGAGTCTAGGAAAACTCTCTTTCTAATCATGGAGATGGATTGGTAGAGGGACCTACATTAGATATTTTCTCAATTTGTGATATAATTAGATAGTAATTTATTATAATAGATGAATTCTTGTCTTTCTAGGGTCTGCATAAAACATCTGATTTTCTCTGCCTCCTACAGCTCTGGTGTTCCCATTATAGGATTGCATCAGAACATAAAGTGTATGAGGTGCAACTCTAGATCTCATCTACCATTGAATATTTATAAACTAGGATTCAGAAAGTTAGGTGGACAAATATTCAATTCAACACTCAAATAATATGGTTTCCTTTATAGCTACATTTGTGCATATATCCCCTCTATAGCTTCCATATTAGTAACAAGGGATTCAATGGAGTGAAGGAGTTCTTTTGGAATTGTTTCTTATTTCATGGGTCGATGCCTGAGTAGAGGAAGTGGGTGGAACTTGATAGGTTCAACTTTCATGTTCCTTCTATTGATAACAATCTTGAGCTAGTTTGGGGTAAGTTATTTGAAATGGTTGTGGTTATTTCACTAGGGGAAGTAATTCTTGGTAATCAATGACTTATAGGTTTAGATATACTAGATTTTTGTGCACCCAAGTTGGTGAAATGACTAAAATCTATTCTTACTATTCAAGTAGTTTCTTCATGTTTATGGGTTTAGTGAAGGATATATATTATCCTCTTCCTAGTAATTTCACTTAGTAGGTATATTTCCGCTGAGAATTTCATCATTGAGTAACCACATCTTTTCCAAATCAATTTCATGATAGGAAATTTTCACCTCATAAGAAAGAGGCTTAAATTCTTTATGTGGGGTTGGTATATAGATATAGCTATATATTTCCCTTTATCCTTAACTGATTCTTTTTGATTTGGTGGTAAGTTTATGTTCAAAGGATATACTAAGTTATGATTTTTCATTGTATGTTGATTATTCACACTTTCTTCACACATCTTGGCATGAACTACATTTCATATGGATATCTCCTCATCACATTATTCTATGCCAACATCATGCTTTATGTTATCTATGGGGTTGACATTAACAATATTTACCAATGTGAATCGTGTGGTAGGAATCAAATTCTCATCCATATCACAGTAGTAAGGGGATTCTCCATCCTTTAAATATCATTTAAGGGAGAGTTTATAATACTCCTTGATACCTATTTTCTTGGTAGACTGTTTTGACTTGTGTCCCCTATAAGGTTTAAATCTCTCTTCTCAAATCTCTCCAAGCAGTGGTTTGTGGAAGGTAATACTAAGGGATACTTCAATGGATTTAACTAAACACTGTCTTAATAAAGGATATGAATCATGAAATATCAATTTAAGAAGTTATAGAGGCATTGTTTGGGAATTCATTCCTATTCTATAAATGAATAACTTCCTTAGAGGTGGGGGGGGGGGGTAAAAATTCCCCCATACTTATGGTCTGGGGATGGATCTAATTAGTTACATCCATGGTCTTAATATATTGTATATTTAATTATTACATAGGTGTAAATAGTGGTAAAATTTTCTAAATCCCTATGGGTTGGGGTTTTTATTGTATTTTCACTAAGGATATTGTCACGATTTTATTGTCCTTTCAAGCTTCTATCTTGGAACTGGCTAGATATATCACCTTTTTTGGGTGAGAAGTGCTCATTGTTAATGTTTTTTCTACAATTTCTAGTTTCACCTTCCTTAATAAGGAGGCCAATTTAACCTTCTAGGTAGCCTAATGAAGGATAATATTGATGGATTTATCCCTTTGGGTGTACCTTTTATAGGATTTAGATATAGTAGGATTCTATTGTATGGACCAACTAGTATATACATATCATGTACCTAAGGATTATCCTAAAAATATGAAATTTCAATATTCTTTCTTAGAAAAACCTTGTCATACTATGAGTGGAGTGGAATCTAGAGATATGTATTCAAACTTACCTCTGATATGCACATAAAGTGGGTCATTGAAGAATATTTGGAGAGGCTCCCTCAAACTGCTAATGTAATCACATTAAAGACATTTACTATATTTTCTTGGTTTAGGATTTTGGACCACTAAAATGGTAGCTAGTTCAACATGATGAAATAGTTTATCCAGTGCATTGAAAATGTTCATGTGTTCCTCGTAAGATAGGTATCTGGTCTTGAGGTGGTAGAGTCACCCATAGGCTGTGGTATAAATGTGGTATGCATTCCTCCTTTATTTTCATTGGAATTTTATATTGAGGGGTATCCATGGGATAGAACATGACATTTATTCTATATTCACCTAACTCTTTACACATAAAAATTATGTTCTCATCATATTTAGTAAGGGGATCTTAGAATATACCTCACCATAGTGATCATTTATCTACTACAATATCAAGAGAACATATATTTTTTTAAGCCTCTTCAGTTACATCCAAGGGTGTATGGTCCGAGAGAGGTGAATATGATGATTGTTTCTTTATATTTCCCATTGATTGATATGGTCCATCTCTAATTAATGAAAATTAACCTAGTGTAGTTGGATTCAATTTCTAAAGTGCCTCTCAATATGTGGTAAAATTTTGAGTAACTTTGATACTGAGAGGAACTTTATGCCGAGAATATGTGTCATTGCAAAGAGGAACTTCTAAATGAGCACCATTTGGAGGACCAACATGGATATTGATTTTAAATTCACCATCATGGGGAGGATCTCCACTTAAACCGTATAATTTTTATAGGTAGGAACTTTTCAACATATACCTTAAGGAGGAACACTAGAGTTATCCACTTTATTTCTATGGGGTAGCATCCATGGTTATTAAATTTTTATGATCTAGTGAGGGGATTAATTACTTGTTGATCAGTATTTATGCTATGGGGAGGACCTCCACAACTAGAATCATTAAGAGTAATTTTATGATAGATCTTAACATTACTATAAGGAGGAACTATGCGGTTAATGATATTCTATTTTCTATTGTAAAGAGGATATTCATGGATTGTAAGTTTAGTATTATAGTAAGGAACTCTATGGAGGATTCTATAAGAATGAGTTATAGAGTTATTCATAATGGTGTTTTGGGGAGGAACTTCACAACTGATTCTCTATGTAAGACCTCCAAAGTTTTTTTTATTATAGTACTATGTTGAGGACCTTAGTAGTGGATGCTCTAGGGAGGATGTCTAGAGTTATCAATCATAGTGTTGTAGTGAGGACCTTTATACCATATGCTTTGGAGAATACCTCTAGAGTTTTTGATCATGGTGCTATGAGGAGGACCTTCATAGTGGATTCTCTAGGGAGGACCTTCATAGTGGATGATCTAGGAAGGACCTCTAGATTTTTTTATTATGGTTTCTTAGAAAGGAAATTCATATTGAGTAATTTAAATTTCATGTGGAGAACCTCTGTGATAGATGTTCTAGGGAGGTCCTATAGAGTTTTTGATCAAGGTGATATGAGTAGGACCTTTGTAGTGGATACTATGGTTAGGAACTCGAAAGTTTTCTATCATGGTGTTGTGGGGAGTACCTTTATAGAAGATACTCTAGGGAGGAACTCTATAGTTGTTAATAATGATACTATGAGGAGGAAATTTACAAAAAAATCCATAAGGAGTACCTTTATAGTTTTTGATCATAGTACTTTGGGGAGGACCATTACAGTAGATGCTTTAGGAAGGACCTTGAGAGTTATTGATCATGGTTCTATAGGTAGAAAATTCATTATGGATTCTAATGGGAGGAACTTCATATTTATATGGAATAGTATCAAAAGGAAGGAATCTATGACCATGGACCTCAATAGGGGTAAGGACCTACTCCAGGATCATGAATTTACCATGATGATCCCTCATTATATATGATCTCAACTAGATGATAGAGGTTAAAACCTTAATCATGATTTAGGTTGATTAATTTGAGAATTGACCTTCCTGAGTAGGATCCCTCCTAAACGACTCCTCATTTTTCATTGGGATATGTTGACGGGATTCATGGGTGAAAATGAGAATAAGGGAATGAACCTAATCTCAAGATTTAGTATCCATATACCCATGAAGATCCATAATCCTATATGTATTTGTTTGAAAAAATAAGATTGGGATCTCAGATATAGCCCCTGGATAATATTTTGAGGGAGTTTGGGTTGTACAGTGCTGGTAGCAATGGGGACTAGTGGGGGACCTCTTGGGAAGTAACAAAATATTAGTGGGAACATTATTGTTGTCCTCATACACTTCCCTATGATAATATTGGAAAGTGTTTTTTAAATATAGGGATAGGATTTCAAAATTGTTTTATGTGTCAATGGGGGATATATAATTCCCTACAACCTCTCATTGGTAGGACGTATGATAGGGATTCATCTCTTGAAGTATTTCATGTTCCACATCCAAATTCTGGATGATTCTATTATGATGATATTTTCATAGTATATAATTAACCACCTAAAGTTGAAATAACTTAGTTGGTGACAACATCCAGTGAGACTGTGAGGTCATATCAGTTATTGCTACTATTATGTATGTTTGATGCATCAGTTGATGACATATGGTATCTTGATGTGTCATATGGTTTCCACTAGTCTTTACACAGAGAATGACATGTAAATATTCATTCATAAATTCTATTTTGATACTATGGTATATCCTAAAGGAAGACAAAAAATAAATCAATAGTGTAGCATCATAAGAAAAAGTACAAAATCAATCGATCTCTTTCATGAGTAAAGTATCTCAGGCCAGGTTTTCCATTTTCTTCCCCCACACATTCATTCATGTGGTTTTATGTTTTATTATTGACCTACTTTCCAAATGTATGTGGTAATCAAGATATGAAAATGATTTTTAAAATTGAATATTGGTTAAGAGGATTGGATATTGGTCCATACCTTAAGGGGCCTTATTACCTAGTATTGGACTCTCTTATAGGTTTAATACATATTCATGAAATCCTTCCCAGAAAAAATAATTGTTATCTTGTTCATGAGAGTGATCAATTAATACCATGAATCAATGTGAGTGTGTATACATATCAAATATTATCCATCTTTCACTTAGTTATTGTTTAAAAAATTGTTTAAAACCACAAAACTAGAAACTTTGAAATTTATCACCATCTAAGGAAGTGATAGGTGTTGTCGATTTGGGATCGGGCCCATGAAAGGGGATTCCTACATATCCTAGTGAAGGTAATCAGAACCCAAATTGTTTTGTTCCTCTTAATAGGTAATTCTATACCTTTTAAGGTTATTTTACAAGGACCAATGTGGTTCCTTTAAAGGTCATTCAACTAGGTCCAATGATGTTCCTTTTAAGTTCATGCAACCATGACCAAATGAAGTGTATTTTAAGGTCATACATCAAATACCATAGTGTCTTGTAGTTTAGTGTCATACAAATGAGACCTATTATAAATATTTTAATATCATATGGAATCAAATATTAAGTGAAAGGTACCTAGAAATGGTTTGTGCAGGACTTATGCATGAATAGATCTTTCTAATTTAACCTAACAGATAAATCAGGTGAAGGTAGAGGTTAGATTAAGACTTACACCATGTTGGAGGCCCATGATATGTACGGATCATTAATGGGTCACACAGATGGGATCATTAATAAGAATATGATCATGCCTTGCATCTAGTAAGAGGGCTATAGTATGTGGATCAGTAGAGTATTTATTTGGGATAAAGAGTTCCAAAAAGGAATTTTGGGAAATTAATTTATCCCAATTAAGAGATCTATAAAACAAGGTTCTTAGGTGGGTGGCTTGGGAGAAAGGGTTCTTAGGTAAGCGGCTAAGGAGAGAGGGGTTTAGAGAAACCTAGTTAAGTGACCTAGGAAAAATGGGCACCCACATAGGTGACATGGGATATTGTGGCACCCAAATAGGTGTCCTAGGAAAGTGGTTTTCCCAAATAGGTGACTTGGGTGATTGGAGCACCTAGGTAGGTGACCTAGGTGAGTGGGGTGATAAGATAGGTGACCTAGGAGAGAAGGGAATTTAGGTTGGTGACATGGGATCATGGGTTTACCATTTATGTTACTTGGGTGGGAATAAACTTAAGAAGACTTATGTATGAACCGTTGGAAAGACCTGGGCATGACCTCATTATGAGGATCTGGGTGTTTACCCTTTGTGATAGATAGGAAACCTAGAAAGAATACCCTAGTTACTTGGGTGATCCCCTTAAAAAGTATCATTTTCCCTAGTCTTGGTGATAACCTAGGTGAAGTGGTATTTCAATTAGAATAATCATTATAAGGAACAAATACCCTTCACTTCCATCTGATTCCCCTTAGTTTGGAGTTTAATATCACATAAAGGGGATTCTTGGAAGGGATGATCATGGATCACATGTGATCAGGTGCTTTCAGTACTTCTCCTTCCATACTTAGGTTACAATAAATATCTAAATTACTAGTCTAGGGGTACTTATATAGGAAACATGATATAGGCACTCACGTAAACATTGGTAATCATTCTGAGTTCCCATCTCTTTTGAATATGGTACACAATGTGGGCATGGATAGGAACGGCGAGGGATAATGCATGGGAAAGAAGGGTGTGTGGTTTAGTGTTTGAGTAAGGTGCATAAGAACTACATGGATATGGGCAAAAAAAATTGATTAGCCAGTTGTAATTACCCCCACTAAAAAAAATAATCTTCTCAAAGAATTTATGGAATTATTTTTTTTTCTAAAATTATTTCACTAACACTGATTAAGGAGTTTAAAATTTATAATATAATTCCTACATATCACTATTATTAAAACTAGATTATTTTATAGATGTTACTCGTTAAGGAGTTTAGTGATAGGGGTTTATCAAATAGTCACATAGAGAATTAGAAGGAATTACATAGAGATGTAATGAGTTTACCTAAACCCTAAAAGTGTAAAAAACATAAGGCCGGTATGATAGTATATCATATGAGAAATGATAATATAGGAACTTATGTATGGTTTTGTTAAAATTATTAAAATATTTTAAGAATATATAATGTATCATATTATAAAAAAGGAAATATCCACTTTATCATTATTTTTTGTTGGTGTCATATACTCATGAAGTGAAATGATAATTTACCTCTCAAAGTATGAATTTGAGTTATCTCTAATTGATGTTCATCATAGAGTATTTTAGGCTATGAAAAAATTTCTAGGTTTAAATGAGCAATATTATTGTATCAGGATACATAATGTGATCATGAGTCATAAAATTAATTTATTTCACTAGATGACCCATGAAGTATACCACATAGAGTGCCATGCACTATGTATTTTGTATATTAGGGGTTCATGGTTCATATTTTTATTTCCCCACACCTGATGTTAGAGAGATACCATTAATGAAATCCTTTATACATTGATACCTTTCTTACACAATACTTGAGGAATAGCTAATTAGGGGGTGGTTAGGTATGTTTATAATCATGTCATCAATTAGAAATTAACCAAGATGGGATTTTTACTCTCTTATGATGATTGTGAAATTTGGGCCCCCAATTAAGATAGTCCTAGGATGTGTACATCCATACCTAGATAGGAAATATGGCATGCTTATCAATTGGGTGAGGGGCATGTGATGTGATCATCCATAATGGTGAATGACATGTGATATATTCATTGACCTGGTAATTCTATACCTGGAGAATCAAGAATGTATGATTTGGCTATATGGGATCAACATACTATGTATCCCTTGGTCACTCTATGCCTTTGATAAAGGGATTGTAAGAAAATTTATGCTTATAAATGATGAAAATAGTGAACATGGGTATAAATATACATGTGTTTTATGGAGAACATTCCAAATACCTTTTTATCTGGAGTAACATTGATTATTTTCTAGAGGATACCCTTTTATTACCTTTATGAGTCTAGAAATTCATATTTATTACCAATACTACAAAGACCTGTATGGTCACACTTAGTATTTTGATGAATGGGGATTTATTTTTACTTATATATTTTTTCTAAAAGATTTTAGAGTTAATCTAAAATGAGTTTCATAGGGGTATTCATAAGGTATTTCAGATGATGTAATGTAAGTTGATATTAATTCACTTTCTAAAAATATTTTTGAAAATATCTGAAATGGATTTTTGGATTTTATGTCACAAGTTATTGTATGTGATATAGTATAAAGTTAAATTTAAAATATTCTATGGTACTTTAGTTAAAGTGAGATATTAAAGGAGATATTCCTTTAATCTCATGCATATTTGATGGGCATTGGTCCATATTATATTATATGATATGTGTATATTGTACGGTACGACATGCATGAAAACCTAGGAATATCGTATTCCTTGTATTAAGGGATATTATATGGATTTTTATACCTTAAAATTCCACTAAATTTTCATGATAGTGTAACATTAAATTTAAATATTTGGATATTCCTATATTGGATCTCATTAATAAGAAATGTTTCATATGATGAAATGAAAGGAGGGTTATTTTAATGAATATATATGATTAATTCATTATTGACCAAAGAATTTAGTCCAATGTTATGTAACATAAGGAACAAATTCATGATAAATTTTTTATGCTTTATAAGGAGGAAAACACCATCGAGATTGTGATCATTTGATATTGACTTCCCTCCTATCAATTTTTCCTGTCTATGAGATTTCTTCTTGCTTCTTTTCCATGAGAGGCACTATCATGTTGTGGAGGGAAAGAGAGAATCACCCATGTCATGGTTGATTCACATCATCCATTAGATACACAATAAAGTAGGGAGTATGATGGATTACTCTTGGTGATATTTATCAATCATGATGGAAGACAATGGTAGTGGTGATCATCAGTGTAAGGAACACAAAAAAATTCTTCATTATATATATACATGGTTTTGGTTATCAAGAATGGTGGATATTGGTAATTTGGGTTTATTGTTTTTTTGAAAGCATTTATTAAGTATTAATAGATCCTAATAATCCCTTCAGTTATTGGTTCTGGTACTGAGGCTTTTGTTAGTAGTGGGATCAATGGTGTTTCAGGAGTGAACCACACCCTGTTACAAGGGTTTTCAGTGAGGATACTCCACCCAATGATTTTTCTTATATTATTCACAAAGGGAATAATTGTGGATTAAATGTGATAATTAATTATACTTGTTTTATAATTAATTAAGGTAGATATTTGATAGATATAGTACCACATGGAGGGTTTTGATGTCAGGTATGGGCTTGGA
The DNA here is from genome assembly GCA_963277665.1 of Viscum album. Classification (NCBI taxonomy): domain Eukaryota; kingdom Viridiplantae; phylum Streptophyta; class Magnoliopsida; order Santalales; family Viscaceae; genus Viscum; species Viscum album. Next base: position 1,445,318,097 of record OY728128.1, read on the forward strand.
CAAGATTCAAAAATCATGATCAAGCATTTCCTAAGGGGATAACTCCATGATTGAGGTAGGTGGTCCCTAATATTAATTTTTATATATGTTCATTCCTATATTTAAAGATTATAAGTGTAGTTAATTGTATTTGGGTGACCTAAATGGGATCCATGAGAGGTTTCATTATGTGAGACAAGACTAAGGAGTTGGTTAAATCCTTAAAGATAAATATGGTTTTATGAATTTATTTCGTAGTTGTTTATGGAATTATTTCCTATGTGTGAGGCTCAATTAAATTATGATTAGAATCAAAAGTGGGTGTCTATATTTGATCTTGGTCTCTAATGAACTAATAAGATCATTTTTGGTAAGTGACTCTCACCTAAAGAAATGTATAGGGGTGAGATTATAGAATTATATTGAAGTTTTTGTAAGGGGTATGACCATAGATAGTCTTGTGATAATGACCTGAAATGAAACCAAATTGCATTTCCTTTATTTGATGATAAATAAGTATGGGAAATATATATTGTTATAGGACCTTAAAATCTATATGTTAAACATTTGTCCACCATTGGTCGTGTATTCTTATAAAATGGAAGGATACTTAGGGAATGGATTCAGAAGGGATGTCCTTGTCCCTAGCATATGTTGTAAGACTTGTATGGATTTTTTGGGAGTTCTATGGTGATAAGAACTCATATTTTGGTTAGGTTAAGTGATGAGTTAGTATTTATGATGGGACTTTAGTATGATGAGTGACCCTTTAGAATGACTCTTATGAGTTAGGTGATGATATATGTTTCAAATTCATTTCAAGGAAATTATAGGCTTAGTTTATGAGTGTTGGTTGTACAAAATCTTGGGAATGGGTGTCGTAGTGGGGATTTGGGTTGATGAAACCAATAGATATGGGGAGAAATAATTCATTGTGGCTATGTTAAGTGGTGTATTTTTTGTGATTGTTTTGATTAATCATTCACTTATATGGTTATTATTTTAGTGAATAATCATTCACTTACATATTTATTTAGTGATATCTCATTCAATTTTTCTTATATTATGGTAATATATCATTAACCTAGTGATATATCATTCACCCTACTATTGTGTGGAAATATACCATTCACCTGATGATATTTAGTTCAACCTTATTAGGAATTCATTTTTGGTGATAGATCATTCACCTTGGGGAATCTTGATTTGGAAATGGATCATTGTCCTTGAGGAATTATATATGGTGATTGATCATCCACTTGGGGATTGTGATTTAGTGATGGATCATTCTACTTGAGGATTATTTTAATTATAGATCATTCACTCAAGATTGTATTAAGGTGATATATTATTCACCTTGTGAATGTTTCAATGATATATCATTCACCTTGGGGTTGTATGGGAGTGATATATTATTAACATGGAGATATATTAATTTATTTTGGAATTATTATAGTGGTAGATCATCCAAATTGATATTATATATGGTGGTAGATTGATCACGTAGGATTTTGATTCAGTGATGGATCGTATACCATTTTTGCTACATGGATGGTGATACATAATTCACCTAGAAATATATTGTTTTACTTGTTATTATCTATATAGTGATATATAATTCACCTGGAGATACCTCATTTTCCCTAGGTATTGTGTTTTGATGATACAATGTTCACCTGGGAGGGGTATGTTGGTGATACATCATTCACCTGGAGATGAATCTTTCTACCCATTATTGATTAAATTAGCGATGCATCATTCACCTGGGGGATTGTTTTGATGATATCATTTAAAATGGGTGTCACACTATAGTTTTTCTATTATTTATTTATTTATTTATGAGTATATAATTTTCTCTTCAAGTTTCAATCCAATTTTATGCGAAAAATTCTATTTTTAGAAATGTATTTAAGGGAACAGACTTTGCTTGTATGGTTAGTAGTAATCATGTGGAAACTGTGTGATAAGGTTAGTAACCTTGACATCACCATTTGGAATAGTTGGAACATGGATTTTTTGTCCATGTAGGCTAACTGTGTGTTCTTTAGGTACTATTCAGTAGAGGGCACGTGATTTGGTAAACTGTGTGAAGGCCATATGATGTGCCCAATATTTAAAAATTTAAATAAAATTACTATTATACCCCTTAAAACTCCTAATAAACAACTCCCCTTCACCCCTATCTCAATTTAAACACATGATATACCCAGGAGGGATCCTCCATAGGAAACCTCCATCCTCTCTCTCCCTATAGTATCCATTTTTATCATCATTTTCATGTGCGATCATCCCAGGTTAGGCTTTCCTACCTTCAAACTTATTCTTTATCTATTTTCTTTGTGTTTTTCTCTCTCCCTCTCCTTTTGGGACACCCTAAGTTGAACCCTATGTGGGTTAAAGTCTTGATTTCTTATATATTTAATCTATAGGGCAATTTAATCCTTCCTTTCATCACATTTGAAGGATTTGCTCCATTTGTGCATGTCAAACATAGGGGTTTTCATGAATTTTGTTTTTTATTAGAAGAATATTTATTCTTGGGATTCTTAAATGCCTTTACCTATAAATTTATTTATGTTTCTATTTTTAATTAAAGTTTTATAAGGATTTTTCAAAGGATATTCATATTTAAAATGGGGATTCTACAATTCCTAGTGGTTTTCTCATGTGTTTCAAGGGGGTTTTGGTTCAAAAATTTCATTAAATAAATTTGTGGGTGTGTTTGGAATAAATTCTATTTTGGTTACTAATTTTTCATGTTTATGAATATTTGATAATGGTTTAATGAGTTTGTGATTCTTCATTCCATATATTTTAGGACATCTTAATTTTAAGAAAATGTTTCCTTCTCAATTTAATTTTTTTCAAATATTTCATGGTTTCAATTGAATTATGAGTGGTTTATATATATATATATATATGGAAATTCTCATATGATTATGTGTATATATATACATACATATGTAAATATATATACACATGTAATTTTTTTACCTAATTATACATGTATACATGAATTTAATTATTTAATAATATATATATCCATATTTTTATGTTTACTTGTCTTGAAACCAAAGGTCTATCAGAACTTCAAATGATTTTTAAAATGGAATTGAACTATAAATAATTTTTAAAGATATTTTGAAAACGTATTTTTATTTTTTGGATTTATCAAAAAGGAAATATTTCTTATGGCATCATTAAGATGAATGGTGGAAATAACTTGAGTATGTTTTTATAAAATATCTTGTTTATTGGTTACTTAATAAAATATATTCTGTTAATGATTATTTCAATTTTTTAAACCACATGAGAACCTCGGGTGCTTGGGTAGGATAAATTATATGGGATGGGATCCCCTTACACAAACTATGATAGTGAAGTATGTTATTTTCCACAGGATAGTGATGCATCACTATATTTTTTCACTAGAAACAAATGAAGTATATTCTATGTTTCTCCTAACATGAGTGACCCTAGGGTGTTTCTTCTATGAAGCATATTTGAAATTATTGATTGTATTTTTTCTTTATTACCTATGTTTATTTTTTATTTATCATGGATGTGTATACTTTAATACCTTGTTGTATTATGATTCATTTTAAGTTATTCCTAGTTAGTTTTGATTTTATATTATTTTCCTACTTTCCAAATATAGTTAATCCATTTAATCTATTTCATAGAAATGCTATTAAGATTAAAAAAAGGTGTATTTATAGAGTATCTTTTAAATTGTGGATTTTTATTAAAAAGGGTTCAATTCATAAAAAATGATTTTTAGTGATTGTTTTCATTTAAGAAAAATAAATGGAATTTTGTGGGAAACTATTTTTATAGTTTCTCTTCAAAATAATATATATAGTATTTTTTGAAAAATAAAATCACATGGATTCTATGGTGCTTACCTATTGAGTCATTTATGATCACACCCTACTCTCACCACTCAGTGTTTGTAGACTGATTAGATTTTTCTAAAGTTTTGGATTTATTTATTAGTTTCTTGAGTAGCGAATCGATCTTTGGATGGAGTGTGGCCCGGGTCATATGGGATAAATTATTTTGGTATGTTAGTTTAATGTAGTTTCTTTTATCATAGTGTCCAAGTAGTCCTTTATTACTTTCAATTATGTTTATTAGTGGGTTGTGATATATATATGGGAGTCCAGGGTGATCTGGTGGTGATGATATATGTAGAGGTAGATGGGGGTGAGAAGAGGGAGATGCTTCTGTAAAGGGGATTAGAGTGTGATCTAAGGGATTAGTTTATTTTCATTATATCTAATATTTGTTTAATTTTTTCAAATTTTTATATCTTTTATCTCTGTTTAAGTTTTATTTATAAAATTATCTATTTTATTTTTGGAATGTATATATGATTTATGGATATGTTATGTCACAATTTCTATAGAAATTTCACTACTTTTTTAAATTTATTTCCTTTGGGTAAATTTTTCCCAATTGGTGTTTCTTAGATTCCCTAGTACTTATGATATCTAAAACTCCCTTTAGATTATCACGGGCTAACCCAAGTGTCCAATTCAGGGGTGGCCTAGAATTGGTTTTTGATAATGGGGATGGTATTAATGATATATCATTCACCAAGACTACTAGAATGAGTGTTGATAAGTCCATTCACACTCATATTATGTTCAGACTATGGGAAAAATGTCCCATTCCCCCACTAGCCAAAGAAGTTATGAGTCAACTGTCAGGTTGAATTCTTAATTAACCCATGATGTGACATGTGTATGCATGTGATGTTACAAATTATTTTATATTTAATAAATAAATCAATATATATACTAGTTTTTATTAGATACATTATTGGTGGTTTCCTGCAAAGTTTTGTACTCAAACCTGGCATGTGAACTTTAGCACATGCACTACCACAAAATTTGGTAAGGCAGGCACCTGCATTTATCAGCACTAACGGAAAAGCACTGATAAAGGGGTAGGAATTTATCAGCGCTAAAAAAACACTGATAAATGTACCCTTTATCAGCGCTAAAACAAGCGCTGATAAAAGGTACATTTATCAGCGCTTTAAATATCCCTTTATCAGCGCTTTTCTTAGTGCTGATAAAGGTTACATTTATCTGCGCTTTTCTTAGCGCTGATAATGTTTATTGTATACATTAAATAAAAAACACATGTTATAACTAAATATATATATATATATATATGATTAAATAATTATAAGATTAATAATAAATATATTTATTAGATTTATAAGATTTATTAGATTTATTAATTCATTATATTTATTAGATTTATTAATTCATTATATTTAATATATATATTTATTATATTTGTTTATATTTAATGTATTTGTTTTATTTATAAATATATAATACTTTTTAATATATATGTATAATTAAAATTATTGAATATATATGTGTTTTCCAATGAATTGGGGTCAATGAATATATCATTCATATATGTTATGTGATCATATATGTGCATGAATAATGTTCATTTATAGATTATAATTACCAATCACATTGATGTGTTATTGATTTATAATTCATTATGTTACCCATATAATATATATGTTCTAAAAAATGTACACTTATAATTAAAATTACATTATATTTAAAAAATAAATATATATTTTATTATATTTTCAATGATATATATATAAATATTACTTTCAAATAATTTTATAAGTTTAAATAAAGATATATTTATTTAGAGTTATTATTATTAATAAATATATATATATATATATATATCATAAATATAATTTTAAATAAATATATAATAATATAAAAAAATTATTAAATTTATACATTTATCAGTGATTTTATTAGCACTGATAAAGTATGGATTTATCAGCGCTACAAAAGCGCTGATAAAGTGGGTCATTATCAGTGCTAAAATGAAAAGCGCTGATAAAGACACCCTTTATTAGTGCTAAAAAAGCGCTGATAAAGTCCTACCTTTATCAGCGCTAAAAAAGCGTAGATAAAGGGGGATTTTATCAGCACTTTTCATTTTAGCGCTGATAAAGACCCCCTTTATCAGCGCTTTTTACTAGCGCTGATAAAGGTCCCCGTGGGATTTATAAGTGCCACCGGGTCCTCCTCCTCCTCCCCTCACCCTGTCAAGCTTTCGTAGAAGCCCTACCCTGCGCCTCTGCCGCTGCCTTCTCTCCGCCACAGCCTCCTCCTTCTCCTCCTCTGCCGTGGCTGCCACCTTATTCTCCTCCTCCAGCGCCTACTTCTCGTCCTCCTCCTCTTGCCGCAGCTCCTCCTCCCTGCACCCTTTCAATCATGGAAACCCTACCCTGCGCCTCTGCCGCTGCCTCCTCTCCACTGCTGCCTCCTTCTCCTCCTCCTCTGCCATGGCCACCGCCTCATTCTCCTCCTCCGGCGCCTACTTCTCCTCCTCGTCCTCTTGCCGCAGCTCCTCCTCCTCCTACTCCTCCTCCACTACGGACTCCTCATCCTCCTCCTCCACCTCTGCCTCCTCCTCCACCTCCTCCTCCTCCGCCAACTCCACCGCCTCCACTGCCTCCGCTGCTTCCGAGCTGCCTCTGCTACCTTCGCTGCCTCCGTGCTGCCTCTGCGCTGCCTCTGCTGCCTCCGTTGTCGATGCCTCCTCCTCCTTAAGGTGAGTAAAATTGAATTTTCATGAATTAATTATGTTTGCATTTATTTTCAATATTGAGATTAATTATGATTTGTCATGATTCTTGTGTGTGATGCTTGTGTGTATGACACATGTATATGTGGTTGGTTACTTGTTTGATCTTGATTAGCTCTCCTCACTATAGCCTTGTGATAGAAACCTGAATAGAGAGAGTATTTTTTGTAAAATTTTGTTACACTAGATTATGATTTCACTCCGTCTAGTGGCCCTTAGTATGGATCTTTTTTTGATTTTGGATACTACCCCATAGTTAGGCCATGTAGGGTTTGAACCGTCCGTGTTGGTGAATTAATGTCATCAGGTGAGGCATGCCAACGGGATGAGACATATGTTTAGTATGTTCTATATTGTACACTATATTGTACACTATTCTCCTTGGGTTCGAAAAAAACAAACCTTAATAGGGTTTCTAGAAATTCCTACCCACTACCCACTCTCTCTGGGTTGGGTCATATACCGATTTAAATATCACATCCTTTATTATAACATAACAGTGCCACCAACCTCTCACATTTGATGTGATTCACATATCCTCTAATTCCACAACATAGTAGCTGCTCCCCTCTCACTTATGATGGGTCTCACCATCACATCACATAAAAAACAATTTGAGGAGGGAATCTCTATAGACAACCACTCAAAAAAATACTCCAAACTAATACTAAGTGATCCCAATTTCTATATCTCACATCATATTATCATACAAAAAATTATCTAAGGAGGGAATCACAATATCCAACCTCTATCACAAGTCAGAATGCACCATCAATAGGTGGATCCCATTGAAGTCACACACCAATCCCCTTTGACCAATGCCTTCTCACTCAAAGTAGGGTCCTACCAACACCTTATCACTTAAATAAAGTCCATCCATCTTGTCTCATGCCATAAAACATATAAATAGTAATCTAATGAGGATATCTAGATAGCCAACCTCTCGTACTAGCTAAAACACATCATAAATAGGTGGGCCCCATGGATGATCATACTTAAACTAGGTGAAAGTCATATGAAGTCCCAATATATTATTCAGTCTGACCATAAATGATAAAAGTCACCATCCATTTAGCCTTGCATAATAATCTCCTTAAAACCATCTAGGTTATACATGAAAATTATTCCCAACCTATCAACATTCTAATTCCACCTATAAGGGAAACTACTGGGTTCTACAAACCTAACCCATCTCTACTCATTGATACCAACACACACTCATCTCTACATGGTAATGTCACAACCCACATGCAATACTTGATCTAGGCCTCGATAGTCTAGTATATATCATCTTCTAATTCCCACATTAAAACTCATTAAAACTAAATAATGACCATCCTAAGAAACTCACACTAAGAGCCTTGGATACCCTATGCTAAGTCATATGGACTATTACCATGACCCTCACTTAGGTACCATATCATATCTCCCCTTGGAGATCTCTTAATCCAATTATAAGGAGGAAATCCTCTATGTCACACTTCACCAATCCCTATATGGAATATCCTACTCATCACACACACCATGACTCTTATATATCCTTAAGAGGGTGTTCCCCATCATACGTGAGATATAAAACTATATTATCCATCTTCTTTAGGCCTAATACTCTAATACCTACTCAAATAGCCTTAGAAAACCTAACTAGGCTATACAAATATCATACCAAACACGATCCTCTCATAAACACAACTAGAAACCTCGCCTCCATGGATACATAATCTCTGGATGATCACAAAATCACAAATATTCAATAGAACCCTCACTCTATCTCTTAGTGGATCAAAAACACCCTATTTATTTACCTAGGTTGCTCTTGATTTCTATCCCTTTCATTGGAACACATATACTCATGCATGAATACACAATCATGAATAAATTGGAACATGGTTTTGTATTATAGGGTCCACCTACCTCAAAAAATGGAGTAACCCCCTCACCAAGATCAACTCATCCTCAACCAAGACTATGCATGCCTTATCTAATCTTGTACCAATGATTGAGACCCAATCTCAAGGCACAATTCCCAAATAATTAATTATAGAAACTTATAATTAATTATTCACCTTAATATAATTAGGAATAATATTATAAAAACTCACTAGGAAACACAAAACCACTTAAACCACACAAAACATGGTGCGTTCATCATATGAGGATAACCTCTAGCCAATACAAACAAAATATACATCATCTGAATTGATTTGAAGATGATATAGTGAAATCACCACACAAATCCTAGTTAAAATCATCCCAAATCATAGGGAAATGAAGGATAATATTAATGGAGGAATTATGAAAGAATAACTCACTAACACACTATAAAAACTCCCAAGAACCACCCCTTATTAGGGGGGATCGAAGAGAGGAAGAGAATGGATGAATCCCAAGAACCACCCAAGATTTTCTATTAATGAGCACGCCCCCACCATTTTTGAAGTATCTAGATTTTTGTCTAAATTATACTCATATACCTTCTCCCCTAACCTATATACCCATCCTTTGGATTTCAAATAGGATGAATATAAATAAAGAATGGATGAATGCCAATCGATTGACAAAAGAGTATGAAGAAGGCATGCAAGAGTTTATCAAATTTGCAAAAGATCATGCATATGACCCTTCTCAAATCCTTTGTCCGTGTTTACGCTGTTGTTATTCAAAAAAATTAGTCCAAAGGATTTGGAAGAACACTTGATCTATCACGGAATAGATCAGAGTTATACATGTTGGAATAAACACGGGGAAACAACAAATGTAGGTAGTGGTTGGGATAACACTGTGTTTTATGGATCATCTGATATGATTACAAGCACGAATAATGAAGATGACCATATGGAGGATGTGATTATAGATGTGAATGATGATGAAGATTGTATTGAGGAAATGACAAGGACTATCGAAGATAAACTTTGTGATTGCCCAAAATTGTTTGAGAAGTTAAAAAGTTGTGAAAAGACGCCATTGTATGCTGGTTGCACTAAATATACAGCACTGTCAGCCGTACTGAAGCTGTATAATTTGAAAGCAGACAACGGGTATAGTGACGCTAGTTTTATGGAATTACTTGCTCTCCTGAATGACATGCTCCTAGAAGATAATGAGATCCCAATCTGAACATACGATGCCAAATGAATGCTATGATTGATGGGTATGATCACTGAAAGAATACACGACTACCTGAATTATTGTATACTGTTTCGCATGGACCAAAAATCACTTAAAGAATTACCAAAGTGTGGTGCTTCTTGATACAAGAAAGATGAATCCAGTCCTACTAAAGTTGTATGGTACTTTCCAATCATTCCAAGGTTTAGGCGCCTATATGGAAGTGAGAATACTGCCGGACAATTGAAATGGCATGCAGATACAAGAATTAAAGATGGGATACTACGTCACCCAGAAGACTTTCCTCAGTGGAAGAGAATTGATCATGAGTATCTTAAATTTGGAAACGAGTTGAGAAACCTTCATCTTGCGTTATCTACATATGGAGTGAGTCCTTTTGGTTTTCAAAGCAACAGTCATAGTACATGGATGGTTATGTTGGTAAATTATAACTTACCACTGTGATTATTTATGAAATGAAAATACATCATGTTATCTATGCTTATATCAGGACCAAAAAAACCGGGTGATGATATTGATGTTTATTTAGATCCATTGATCAAAGATTTAAAATTATTGTGGGATTCAAGTGTTACATTGCATGATGCTTACAAAAAGGAAGATTTCACTTTGAGATCCATGTTGTACGGGACGATAAATGACTTCCCTGCTTATAGAAATTTTTCAGGATATAGTATTAAAGGAACTCAAGGGTGTCCCGTTTGTGAACAAGGTACAAAATCAATTAGGTTGAAACATTCATCGAAACCCGTGTTTCTAGGACATCACAGATTTCTACCCCGACAACATAAGTACCGATCTTGGACGACATCATTCGATGGAAGTTCAGAAGAACGTACAACACCATCTCCACTAACAGACGATCAATTGTTTGAGAAATTTAAAAATTTGGACACTAATTTTGGTAAACTGGATTCGAAAAACCTTACGAAAATCATTTGGAAAAAGAGATCAGTTTTTTTGAATTACAATATTGGAATTGTCTGTATGTCATACATTTTCTTGATGTTATGCATGTAGAAAAAAATGTATTTGATAGTGTCATCATCACGTTGCTAAATACACCTGAAAAAAAAGATGGAATTAAGGTTAGGTTGGACATGGCTGAGATGGGAATATGAGAAGAATTGGCACCAGTGAAGGGTGAAAAACAAAAATTTCTTCCTCCTTCTACTTAAACTCTTTCCAGGTAGGAGACATATCAGTTTTGGAACTTCTTGGATGACATAAAGGTTCCATAGGGGTATTCGTCAAATATCAGAAACCTCATGTCAATGAGAGACTTGAAGTTAAAAGGTATGAAGTCACATGACTGCCATGTTTTGATACAAGATCTCATTCCTATTGCTTTACGTTGCATTTTTCCCAAGAATGTTTTCCATACATTAATAAAATTGTGTTTCTTCTTCAAAGATATATGCAGCAAAGTTATAGACCTGGCGAAATTGCCAACTATGGAAAGAGAAATTTCCGTCATATTATGTTAATTACAAATGTTCTTTCTGCCTTTATTTTTTGATATGATGGTTAATTTGATGGTCCAATTGGTGAAGGATATTTAACTATGTGGTCCTGTACATTACAGAAGGATTTACCCCATTGAACGATATATGAAGATTTTGAAAGGGTATGTCAAAAATTGAATTTGGCTAGAGGGTTGTATTGTAGAGTGATATATTGTTAAAGAAGACATTGAATTCTGTACTAAATACCTATCTGGTGTGGAAAGAATTGGCCTACCGAAATCTCGTCACACTGGGCGGCTTGAGGGTGAAGGAATTTTTTGAAGACAGGTTGTCACAATCAATATTATAGATCAGGAGCAGGCCCACCTTTATTCTTTTCATAACAGTTTCGACATTGACCCATATGTTGAAACCCACAAAAAAATTCTTAGGAATTTGAATCCATCTAGGGATGAAAAATGGATTTCAGATAAACATAATAGACAGTTTATAGGATGGTTTTGGGACCATATTTTTAAGAAGTCAGATGAAAATCCAAAGTCAATTTCAGAACGAATTCGATGGCTAGCCGGAGGACCAAGGGTGTATGTATTATCTTACAATGCTTATGTAGTTAATGGTTATACATTTTATACTAATGAACATGATGAAGATAGTACCATGCAGAATAGTGGGGTTACACTTGTGGCTGAAGCGATGCATGTTTACGGTGCTAAGGATAGAAATCCAATTTATGTGAATATGTCATACTTTGGCATCATCAAAAAAATATGGGAGTTGTATTGTATGGAATTCCAAGTTCCAATTTTTCAATGAAAGCGAGTTGATAACAGGAGTGTTGTTATAATAGATGAATTGGGATTTGTGAAAGTTGATTTCAGTAAGGAAGGGGAGAAAGATGAACCTTTTATAATGGCATCACAGGTAGTGCAAGTATTTTATGTTCAAGATCCCGAAAACTAAAAATGGTCAATTGTTCTGTTATCGACTAAAACAATTGAAGGGTTAGATTAAAATTCAATGGAGGATAACCCTTTCATTGGGAATTTACAATCATTTCACAGTGGCCCCATTATAGATGACGTTTTTTATGTCAAAGGAGACCACAATGAAGGGATATAGATAGTTGATAAAGGGGTCAAATCCCTTTAGCCTTTAAAAAAAAGAGAGTTCAATAATCAGGTTATTTTTTTATTATAATATAGATTTTGTTACATTATGTTATTATCTATTCGCTGCTGATTTTATGTGATCTAAATTAAATGTTGAACCACTTTTGCAGATAATGACTTCTGCACCTGCTGATGAACCCAATCTCGAGACACAACAGGTTTCTCAACCTGTTGCAGCTGGTCCCACTACTGAGGTACAACATGCCTCTCAATCTGTTGCAGCTGGTCCCAATGCTGAGGTACAACAAGTTTCTCAACCTGTTGCTGTTGGTCCCACTACTGAGGTACAACATGTTTCTCAACCGGTTGTTGTTGTTCCCAGTGCCGATGTTAGCGCTTTGGAGGAACATAATGATGATACAAAAACCGAGGAAATTATAGGCAATGAAACCCTGGTGACATAAAAAAACAGGCACACCGTAGTTTGACAGTTTTAGCCAAAATCCTTAAGGCAAAAGCAAAAGGCATCAAATATGAGGTGGGATGGAATAAGCGAGGCCAGCATGTAAACCCCAACAAATCCATGTTTAGTATCTACATTGGAATTATCACTTAGCAACGCGTGCCGATTGATGTAGAGTCGTGGTACCATGTTGTCAGCGGGCTGAAAAAATTAATGTGGGAAGAGATTATGGTAAAATTACTATATCATTTATTTAATTTATTAAAATAAAATAAAATAAAATACTGAAATATTGACTAACTCTTCATCATCTCTTGCAGAGTGCATTTACAATAGATGTCTCGCACAAATAATATGTATTAAGAATGACAGGAAGGGTTCATAGAGGCTTTCGAACCATTTTAACGAAATTTCATCTGAAAGATGCTGAAGGGAAAATCAAGACGCACCCACCTCCTCTTTATGAACACTTGATATCCCAAGGAGCGTTGGATGCGTTTTGAAACCATCATGCGGAGAAGAATTTTCAGTTACATCGTGTTTGGTAACACGTTGTTTAACGTTTCTTGTATTCATCACTTTGATTGACAGTTTTTTATTTACAAAATAACAATTGAGTGCTGAAAATAAAGAATGGGCAACAAAACCAGCATACCCCTACCATAAAGTAAGGCTGGGGTACGCTTCAATTGAAAAAAAATTGGTACGTATTTTAAAAGTACTGTAATACTTTTATGTGATATAAAACAACACTGTAACCATGTTTTTCTATTTATATGTAGATTGATAAATCAAAATCCCAAGCCACTTCCATTCCATACCATGTGTTATGGAAGGAGGCTTGTGTTAATAAAGAGGGGAAACTGGTAGATGAAAACACACAAAAAGTGTGGAAAACATGTGTAAGTATGAAATAATATAAATTTGTTTTGCTTTAAATCACTATTATATAACAATGATTACTTATTTTCCCATATTTTATATTTGACATAGTTACAGGAATCAACAACACCCGCACCAGATGCAAACATACTTTCATCAGCCTTGAAACAACCAGAACAGTATGGCCGTGTCAGAGGTATGGGTTTTGGGGTGACACCCTGGAAATATTTTCAGAAAAAAACAAGAGGATGAAAAAAATAAAGAAATGAAAATGATGAGAGATAGAATAGCTACCGTTGAATAAAAATTCCAAAGTCAGGGAGAGTTTCTAGCAACTTTGATGGGAGAGAGGCGAAGAGAAGAAACAACTCAAGAAGAACCCACGTGAGAAGTTCCTGCCCCACCCCCACCAGCTTTGTGGTGAGACATTACACTCAAAAACCTGACTTAATCGAGGTAATCAATGTTCTAATATTTGTTCTGTGAAATGTGAATCACATAGACACTGATACCTTTCTTGTAATGATATTCTACAGGGTGAAAATGACTGTGATTTATATCTGTCACTCCCACCCATCGCCTTGTAGCAAGGGATATAATGTTCAATATGCAGAATGACATGCTACACTCCAGACCACTTCTAAACGGTCATGTCAAAGTGTCGATTAACGTAGCTCATGAGCCGATCATCGAGATACCCATGCCAAATGACGACGACGACATTCATACGATGGAAAAAGCTGTTGGAACATTCATTGCATGGCCGTCGAACCTTGTAAAAAACATGTCGACCATGAGGTATTCATTTCCAATTCATTTTTCAAGCAGAACCTTTAACATTTAATTAGAAAAGGGCTGAATCGATGAATGTTATTACATAAGGACAAAAGGAAGGAGCTAAAATGAAAGAGCGGCTCAAAAGGATCAACCAACCGATCAAAACGATCTACTGAGAGCACCTTCACCCCACCCGTTCTATATCTACATTTAATATCATTTCAGGATCATGTGGATACGAAAATTAAAGGCGGTAATAATCACAAAATTGTTTATAAAAAAGATATGTACGGAGAGGAAACATTATATTTCGTTAGTGCTGACGCTGTAGCTAAAATCATCGCATACGACTGGCTAGGTGCCTCAGTTATAAATGTATACATGAGGTATGTTTTCATGATTTGATTTTACAGAAGTTGATATACTATGATAATTATGGATAAATACATTTAATATTTTTCGTAGGCATATATATGAAAAACAATTGAAGGGATTTTCCCATGAACACAAATTTGTAATCGTTAGTCCTCACACCATGTCTACACAACAAAAAGAAATAGATTCTGATTTTTAGGCTGAATTAATGTCAAACCTGCCCAGAACATTTCAATGCAAAATTACAACTGGCAGGCTATTTTTAATACCAATGTTGTAGGGGTAAAACTCTATATTTTAATCATATCAATTATATTTTCATTTATATCATTACTTATTACTTTTTGTGTTTTTAGTCCGCATTGGATGCTCATTGCAGTCAATTTGGATACTCCAAAGATTTATTTTCTGGATTCACTACATGGATATCCAACAAACTGACCACACATGATAGAGATTGTAAATTTTTAATACACCAGATCCAACATTTTAGAACTAAATATCTAGTTATATAATTTATATTATCTTTTAATGAGGATTTTGTTATAATAGGGCGGTGTATGAATATCTTCTAAAGGCTAGAATGAATATAGGGCCTAAGGACGACAAGGCGCACATGATCTACAAATGGAGAAGTATTAGGGTATATATAATTATATTGCACTATCCAAATACATGTCAAAACATATTACTTATTTTTCTTGATGTTTTTGCAGTGTCTGAAACAAAAAAATGGAAAGGACTGCAATTATTATGTTTGTAAATTTATGAAAGAAATCATATTTCATGAACAAACTAGCATCCCTGAAGTGGTATTTTTGAAAATAATTACTAGTTCATTTAAAATAAATATTAATAATTTGTGTATTTATATTTTTTCAGTACTACTATGTCTGTCTCAAAAATGCTTATTTACAAGATGATATAGATGTGTTTAAAAACGAATGGGTAGCATACCTGATGGAAGAATGTAAACAAACAAGACAATGAAGGTGAATTCCTAATACTTATGTTATCTTTATATGATCATTTATATCTCGCTTGTTTACAATTATTGAGCATTTATGATCACCCTTTCTTATGTTTCATATCCTTATATTATGAAGAATGGTTTTAGAAGTGATTTGAGTTTCTAGTAAAGAATAACTTAATGAGAGACTCTTATGAACTACTGACATACGAAATACCGATCAAACAAGTTTATATTGTTTTGATACTTTAGGACAATGATCCATGAGTCATTTATGACATGTAAGAATCAACCACACCTCAATCCGACGCACGGTGTGACCGGTATGTCTAAAAGTGTCTGATATTAGTTTCAAATTGACATTAACTTTAGAAAACACACACAAGTGACATACAGAAAAATGAGAAAACACGTTCAGATTGTTTTTATAATTTATTACAATGATCCATGAGTCATTTGTGATGTGTATGAATCAACCGTACCTCAATATGATGCACGGTGTGATCGGTACGACTAAAAGTGTCTGATATCAGTTTGAAATTGACATTAACTTTAGAAAACAACACAAGTGACATACGAAAAACCAATAAAACATGTTCTGATTGTTTTGATACTTTACTAAAACGATCCATGAGTCATTTTTGACGTGTAAGAATTGACCGCACCGCAATCCGATGCACGGTGTGACCGGTATGGCTAAAAATGTCTTATATCAGTTTGAAATTGACATTAACTTTAGAAAACAACACAAGTGACATACAGAAAACTGAGAAAATGCATTCATATTGTTTTGATACTTCAGGAAAACGATACACGAGTCATTTGTGATGTGTACGAATCAACCAAACCTCAATCCGACACACGGTGTGACCAGTATGGCTAAAAGTATCTGATATAATTGACATTAACTTTAGAAAACAACACAAGTGACATACGGAAAACCGAGAAAACGCATTAGAATTGTTTTGATACTTTAGGAAAACGATCCATGAGTAATTTTTGATATGTACAAATCCACCTCACCTCAATCTGACGCACGGTGTGACCGGTATGGCTAAAAGTGTTTGATATCAGTTTTAAATTAACATAAACTTTAGAAAACAACACTACTGACATAGGAAATATCGAGAAGACGCGTTCGGATTGTTTTGATAATTTAGGACAATTATCCATGAGTCATTTATGACGTGTAAGAATCAACCACACTTCAATCCGACACACAGTGTGACCGACATGACTAAAAGTGTCTGATATCAGTTTGAAATTGACATTAAATTTAGAAAACAACATAAGTGACATATGGAAAACTGAGAAAACACGTTCAGATTGTTTTGATACTTAGGAAAAAGATCCATCTGTCATTGTTTATGTGTACTAATCAACCGCACCTCAATCCAACGCACGGTGTGACCGGTATGGCTAAAAGTGTCTGATATCAGTTTGAAATTGACATTAACTTTAGAAAACAACACAAGTGACATACAGAAAACTGAGAAAACTCATTTTTATTGTTTTGATACTTTAGTAAAATGATCAAAAAGTAATTTTTGACGTGTACGAATTGACCGCACCTCAATCCGACACACGGTGTGACCGGTATGGATAAAAGTGTCTGATATCAGTTTGAAATTGATATTAACTTTAGAAAATAACACAAGTGACATATAGAAAACTGAGAAAAAACGTTCTGATTGTTTTGATACTTTAGTAAAATGATCTATGAGTCATTTTTGACATGTAAAAATCAACCTCACCTCAATCCGATGCATGGTGTGACCAGTATGTCTAAAAGTGTTTGATATTAGTTTCAAATTGACATAAACTTTAGAAAAAAACACTACTGACATACAGAATACTAAGAAAATGCATTCGGATTGTTTTGATACTTTAGGAAAATGATACATGAGTCATTTTTAACGTATACGAATCAACCGTACATCAATCCGACGTATGGTGTGACCGGTATGGCTAAAAGTGTATGATATCAGTTTGAAATTGACATTAACTTTAGAAAACAACACAAGTGACATACGAAAAACTGAGAAAAAGAGTTTGGATTGTTTTGATACTTTAGGAAAATGATAAATGAGTCATTTTTTAAGTTTAAGAACTGACCACTCTACAATCCGACACATGGTGTGACCGGTATGGCTAAAAGTGTCTGATATCAGTTTGAAATTGACATTAACTTTAGAAAACAACACAAGTGACATACGGAAAACCAAGAAAATGTGTTCGGATTATTTTTATACTTTAGGAAAATGATCCATGAGTCATTTGTGATGTGTAAAAATCAACTGCATCTTAATCCAACACACGGTGTGACCGGTATGGCTAAAAGTGTCTGATATCAGTTTCAAATTGACATAATCTTTAGAAAACAACACTACTGACATACGAAATACTGATCAAACGCGTTCGGACTGTTTTGATACTTTGGGAAAATGATCCATAGGTCATTTTTGATGTGTAATAATCAATCATACCTCAATCCAATGCACGGTGTGACCGGTATGGATAGAAGTGTCTGATATCAGTTTGAAAATGACATTAAGTTTCGAAAACAACACAAGTGACATACGGAAAACCGAGAAAACATGTTCAGATTGTTTTTACACTTTAGGAAAATGATCCATGAGTCATTTTTGACGTCTAATAATCACCTGCATCTCAATCTGACACACGGTGTGACCAGTATGGCTAAAAGTGTCTGATATCAGTTTGAAATTGATATTAACTTTAGAAAACAACACAAGTGACATATAGAAAACTGAGCATACACATTCAGATTGTTTTGATACTTTAGAAAAACTATCCATGAGTCATTTTTGAGGTGTAAAAATCGATCGAACCTCAATCCGACACACGGTGTGACCGGTATGGGTAAAAGTGTCTGATATCAGTTTGAAATTGACATTAACTTTAGAAAACAACAAAAGTGACATACGGAAAACTGATAAAATGCTTTCGGATTGTTTTGATACTTTAGGAAAATGATCCATGAGTCATTTTAATGTGTATTAATTGACCGCACCTCAATCCGATGCACAATGTGACTGGTATGGCTAAAAGTGTCTGATATCAGTTTCAAATTGATATTAACTTTAGAAAAAAACACAAGTGACATACGAAATACCAATAAAATGCATTAGTATTGTTTTGATACTTTAGGACAATGATCCATGAGTCATTTGTGAAGTGTAAGAATCAACTGCACCTTAATCTGACGCATGGTGTGACTGGTATGGATAAAAGTATCTGATATCAGTTTCAAATTGACATTAACTTTAGAAAACAACACAAGTGACATACGGAATACCGAGAAAACGAGTTCGGATTGTTTTGATACTTTAGGAAAATGATCCATGAGTCATTTGTGATGTGTAAGAATCAACCACACCTCAATTATATGCACGGTGTGATCGGTATGGCTAAAAGTGTCTGATATCAGTTTGAAATTGACATTAACTTTAGAAAACAACACAAGTGACATACGGAATACCGAGAAAACACGTTCGGATTGTTTTGATACTTTAGGAAAATGATCCATGAGTCATTTGTGATGTGTACGAATAAACCGAACCTCAATACGATGCACAATGTGACTGGTAAAGCTTTTCATTAGATAAATAATCAGTATTTATTAAATGAGATAAATCATCCAAAAACATATTGATTTTACATTATTCCCTTTAATTGTTATCAGAATGAAAACATTTGAGTTTATAATTTCCATATTTTAGTTTTACATTTCCATATTAATGTATTCTTTCATATTAATGTTTTAATTTATTTCATTATTGTATTATTAACATAATATTTGTTTTATTATATAGGTGAATTTTTTCCTTGAGTTCAGATGCTTTGTTCGGAAACAAATACCACAGATGAAAATTTTTGGGAGAGGATCACAAATATTAAAGGGTGAAACATTAATTTTTATAATTGTTGTTGGATAATTGTAATTGTAACCATGTAAAACATTGCTTGAAATGTATATAGCAGTGTGTTTTTTTGTATTAATGATGTTAAGTAAATGTATATAGCATTGTTTGTCAAAATATTGTGTGCGCTTTGTTGTCTTTAGGTTCTTGGTTCATGTGCAGGTGCTATTTTGTGCAGGTGTGTAGGTGTGGAGGTGCTAGTTATGCAGGTGCCGGGGAAGGTGCCTTTATCAGCGCTTTTTTGAGCACTGATAAAGGACTCCTTTAACAGCACTAAAAGAGCACTGATAAAGGGCCCTATTATCAGTGCTCAAGATAGCGCTGATAAAGGCACCCCTTTATCAGTGCTAGAAAAGCGCTATTAATGCCGGTGTAGATAAGGGGGGGGGGTTCTCTTTATCAGCGCTTCGAAAAGCACTGATAAAGGCCACCTTTATCAGCACTAAAAAAAGTGCTGATAAAGGTGGCCTTTATGAGCGCTTTTCGGAGCACTGATAAAGGGGACCCCCCTTTTTCTATGCCGACATTAACAGCTCTTTTCTAGCGCTGTTAATGTTAGTTTTTAGTGCTGATAAAAGGCCAAGATGTAGTAGCGATGTGTTGATTTTATAGTTTAAATACAGATTTGAGTGATGTACCTTGTATATTTAGATGATATTGAGGATCTAAATGGGGATGTGGATATATTTCCAAGGTGATTTCAATTATTTTTTCCAGATCTCCTTTTATTTTTTCAGTTTTATTTCTGCATTACTTATAATCAGCCCATTAGGTGATTTTTTTGAGGTATGATTATATGCCTACATGTTTAAATTTTTTATAGTAAGGTTATGTTAGTTATTTATGGTATTATTTACAATATAAATCCATTTTAAATACTCTGAAGTGGTTCTTATTATGGATGTTTCTGTTATTTGTTGTCATTTTTTGTGATAATACTTGAGGTTATAGTCTCCCCACAAGGTGATATTGGATCATATTTCTAGTAGGTGGCCTCTATCATATGGGGAGGTGAACCTGAGCACATGTAGTGACCTAGATGGGGTCATTGGTCGATTAACGAGATGAGGAATTTACAAAGTGATATCAAATATTTTCTTCCTTTTCCATACCATTTAGGATAGGGTAGACTGAGATATGATTTGTTTGAACTTGGGATGGAATATATGCAGGTTCCTGGCTAGAACCTGCATGAGTTAAAGACCAATTTTCTAGGGATTTTGAAATTTCTTTCTTACTTTTAAATATTATAGTTTAGTTGTTTTGATTTTGTCAATTATATTATTCTAGTTTATTGATTTATGGTTTTGTCTTTATTCCTAGGATGCCAAGAGTATTTATTTCATGTATCATTTTTGGAATGTAGGTTCACATTACATGTGTATACTTATGGGTGATTGATATTATGGTTCTCAAAAAAAGGGTTTTGGTTATTTAAAGTGTTAATAGAAACTTATTCAATGTTTTCCTAAATAATTTATCGGTTGTGTTATCCATAACCAAACCTGATAGTTATGATTTTCTAGATATGAATCACCATAGGGAGATGTCATTGAGATGCACATGAATGCCACATTATTCCTCTAAATGGGTATTCTATTATATAGATTCTTGATGATGATTGGAACCCTAGAGTGGGTAAGTGGATTAGGTATGGGGATACCCAACATGTATGAACACCCTAGGATGGGTGTATCAACATGTGAGTTTCTCTGTGGTATCTGATATAGAAGCATTGATGTCTCTTAATGAGTTTTGGAATACATAGTAAATGGTATTTATAATAGATATTAGGGATTATTGTTGATTAAATATGACTCAGATCATGGATGAGTTGATTGTGTTAACTGTATACTTGGGAGTTTTCCTATTATTTCATGTGATGAGATTCATTTTATAAGGATATCTGAAGAGAGAGTGGGGCTATCCTAGGCACTAAGAATCCTTATATATGGAATCATGGTAATATAATTTATTTAATAGAGACTACACATAGGTTATGTATAATAATTTATTCAGTTAGGCATGGGGATACCTTAGGTAATATTGATGTGTGAGAACAACTGGTGATTTTTTTTTATAATCCTGATGTGCATGGAAGGCATGGTCAGTTTTTTATTTGACTTATGAGCCTAGTATTATTAGGAGATTAATCATATAGTTATGATTCAAGCATTATGGTGGGGTAACACTAGGGTGTATTCCTACTTGGTTTCATGTTCTGATTGATAATAGTGGAAGTTGTGTACCATTGTGAGAGAACTTTCCTCTCTTATAATAGAATAAATGTAGTGGGTTTTGATACTATCCTCCTGATAGGTGAGATAGTATTTCTTAAGATTAGCATTAGGAGGGTGATATTATAGGTTGAATGGGAATGATCATCATTGGATGGTATGCGGTATATTCCATGGGTTAGAATTTTGGAAGCTCTCCATGTTATTAAGTGTTCATATCAGACACATGACTTCTGGTTTTATGTTTTGATGACATTGTCATTTCATGATGATTGCATGTGAATCATTTCTAAAAAGTGGGTTTGGTTGATGTGGGAGATGTGGTTAGTCCTTGGATACCTGTATGGGGTATAGGACCTTGAGAGGTTCTTATGTATTTTAATGAGGCCAAGGATTCCTTAGTTTCTCCACCTGCTTGGAGATAGGTCACAGTATTTTAGTGTGACTCAATAGATGTTCACACTTGGGTTGTGATCAGGCATGGGATTACTATTGGAAAGTTGTGAGACACCTATAATTGATTGAAAAATTATGGGTAAGGGATTCAACCATTATACCACTATGATAAGAGTGGTACAATAAAGGGGGTTCTCTAAAATTATTTGAGTGTGGACTATTCAATGAGTACTGGTGGATTGAGGTATGACTGGTGTAGGATATGTGTTATCTATAGTGTTACTATAAAATTATGAAAGGGTCTTGAGGAGTATGGTGGAACAGACATGGTCAAGTTATATGAGTGATGAGTGTTCAACTCTGGATGAAAATGAAGTATGGTGAATTAACCATTTTGGTCGGGATATACCGAGGGTTCGTTTGAATCAACACAATTATTAAGAAAATGAATGGGGCCCTAGATGTGGAGTGGGTAATAAGTAAATTATAGAGCTTTGAGTAGGATGAGTTAGAGTTCTATGTGGGATAGATCATGAGTGTCACATAGTTGTGATTTATTTCATGGACCTTGAGTTTTATCAATACCCATGTGTTGTGGTGTTGTATATTTTATGGAATTGAGTAATATGGTGGTATGGAGAATCATATTTGTATATACTCTAAATAGAAGAACATGGGAAGGGTCTATTGGTATGTAAGGATAAAGTTTCATGAGTATTATTTTTCATTTGATAATGAGTTTTATGTAGGTCTATTCTTGTATATCAGTTATTAGAAAAATTCTATGGTCGGAATCTCATCATGGATGGTCTAAGTGTGAAACTCTATTTTTGAGTGTTTTCAATAAACCTTGGCGGTGGAATGTTCATAGACCCAAATCAGGGGTGGTTTTAGTTTTTCATTGGTACTAGGATGAAAGTGATAAGGTTGTGGTTGGTAATTGGAAATACAAAAAATATGGGTGTTTATTTTTTATGGTTATTTAAGTTCAGTGAATTTGGTAACTAATGGTCATGGGTTGTGGGCTACGGTTTTGTGGGAAGATTGGGTGTAAGTTTGGGAAATATATTGGATGATTGAAAGGTTATTATAGTTTCAATGATCACAAAAATAATGAATATGTGTATAATGAGGTGGGGATTTATGATATAGTTAATTATTGGGTGTGAGGTTATAGGTTTGAGGATCTGATGTGTTGGAGGTACTCAAGTGTATCATTGGGAAGATGATAGACTGTTTTAGACCTATGACATCTATTATTGGTGTATGACATCAGCATATAGGAAATTCATGAATATCATTGTGAGTAGGGACCGTTATGAAGTTAGTGGTTTGAGTTATAATTATAGTGTGCGGGACATCAGTTTTTTTCAGATATTTTTAGTGCAACGACATATATTATAGTGTGTTTTTCATGTGATCGGTCATGATGGTGTAGATAATTATCAACACACATCATTAGATGTATGATTTGTGTGTATGATGGACTAAATAAAGATGCATCTTGGATATTGGGTAGTTATTCTTGTTTGGATATTGTATTGGCATGGTCACGATGAACATAAGATCATAAATTGGAATGTGAATCCAATATTAGTGACCAATGTGGTTCATATGAAATGCAAATGAATAATTCAAAAGGATTATAATTGTTTTTGTGGGGACATTGTAATGACCTACACCGGTATGTTTTGATTGAATCAAAGAAAATATATGTTCTAATGGGTAGAAAAACATGATTATTTTGAATTGTTTCAATTCATTTTGGGAATTGGTATTTATAGATGTATTTTAAATATTTAAATTGAATTTTTGTGGTATATTCTTGGTTTAAAGGGGATCATAATGAGTTTTGGGGGTTTATGAGTTGAAAAGTATAGGTCAGTTTATATAATGAGCCATCGGGTACTTAGTTGGTTAGAAAAGGGTATCTGGTGGGGGTTCTAGGGAGGGTTCCTCCTGGATAGGTCCATCAAGAAGTCAGTGCCCTGCATCGAGTGCCGAGTAGAGTATTGGGTGTCTAGTGTAGGTGCTCGGTGTAGGTGCACTTGGTACCCAATTCCACCCAAAGTGTTTTTTAAAGTGGGTTAAAATGGTTATTCTACCCCTACTCAATTTGAACACTCCACTTGGGGGTTTTCTTCCCAAGATATTTAGGAGAAGGGGGATCCATACCCCTTCCCCTATCTTTACCCTTCCCATTTACCATTGGTGTCAAGTGGATTTTAGGGTGTTTCTTCAAGGATTAAAGGTTGGTTCCTCTCCAAACTTTCTACCCTTATTTATCTTTTCCTTATTATCTAATTCTAGTGGGTTGAAATTAGGTTTTGTGTGTTAATTCCACAAAATCATGGTGGAATTGATTCATTTAGTGAGGTATTTCATTCGTGCAAATTAGATAAGGCTTTGGGAGAAAGAATGTGTAGTTGGGTATCATATTTCTAGAGGTAAGCTACTCCCATAATTATTCTTTGGTTTTCTACTGAATTCTAAATGAAATTGGTCTTGTTTTTGTGTTGGATATTGGGGATTTTTTTAGTAGTGGTCTTAGGGGTTCTATGGGAATTAATCACACATTATTGCATGAGTTTTGGAGAGGATACACTCCTCAGTGATCTTTATAAGATTATTCTTAATGTGGTTAATTATGAATTAATTTTGATAATTAATTATAAGTTTTATATAATTAATTAAAGTGGATTTTTGATGGAGATATGAACTCTTTGAGGTATTAAATTATCTTTATAGGATTGTATGATCTTGGAAATGATTTTAAAGCATTTAATAAGGGAAAAACTCCATGTTTGAGGTAATAAGTCTCTAATATTAATTTTTATATATGGTCATGCATATATTTTGTGGACTATAAACATAGGTAAGTGGGTTTGGGTGAACATAGTTAGATCCATGATAGGTTTTACTATGTGAGGTAGGTCTAGGGAGTTAGCTAAACTCTCAATGATTCCTCTCATATTATGAGTTTAATACTTAGTCACCAATTTCTATGTTGCTTATGTGAGAGGCTTGATTAAAGTGGTATTGAAACCCAAATAAGGTTCTCATATTTGTGATAGGGACCTAACGACCTTGGGGGTTCATGTTTTCTAATTGATTGTCACCTATAGTGATGTATAGGGGTGATCTTATGGAATGTATGTGAGTGGTATTATGGGGTATGAGCGTAAATATGCCTATAAAAATGGTCTAAAATGGAACCAAAATGGGTTTCCTCAATTTTATGAGTGATGGATATGGGTTATCTAGATCATGATATATCCCATAAACCCTATTCATGAAAGATTTGGCCACTGATGGCCATTTATTATTGTAAAGTGGTGGGATAATTAGGGAAGGTGTCTTTGTCTCTGTCTTATGTTGTGAACCTTGTACAGAATTTTGGGTGCTTCTTGGTGATATGAACTTATGTTTGAGTTTGGATAAGTGGTGGATTATCATTTTCAATGAGACTATAGTACGATGAGTTCCCCTTTAGTGTAACTATTATGATTTGGATGATAGTATATGATCTAAATCCTTATCAAGGAAATTTTGGGCTTGGTGTATGAGTAATAGGTGTACAATATCATAGGTATGATAATCCTAAAGAGTATTTGGGTTGATTGGGCTAATTTATAGGGTGATAACTCATTCAACAAGGTTGATTTGAGTGATAAATTGTTTGTGTTTATAGTGATTAGTCATTTAATTATATTTTTATGTATTTTTTTCATGAATCATTCACAATCTCTATTAAGTTAGTGATATATCATTCACTCTTGCTTACATTATGGTGATATTTCATTTACTAAGTGATATAGCATTCACCCTATTATTGTGTGGTGATATGTCATCAAAACATTGATAATTCACCCTAATTAGGAAATCATGTTTGGTGATAGATCATTCACCTTGAAGAATTATGATTTGGGGATGCATTGTTTACCTTGGGGAATTATATATAGTTATATATTATTCAATTAGGGATTTTGATTCAATTGTAGATCATTTTTCTTGAGTATTTTTGTCACGGAAGATCTTCCATCTAGGTATTGTGTTACATAGATATATAATTAAATTTGGGAATATTTTCACGATATATCATTCACCTAGGGGGTGTATGGGCGTGATATATCATTCACCTAATGATAAATCATCCACCTAGGGATTATGTGAGGTGATAGGTCATTCACCATGGATTGTGATTCCATGATGGATCATACACCCCTGTTTCTACCTAGATGTTCATACTTCATTCACTAGGAAATAAATTATTCCTCTTTTTATTGTCGGGATGGTGATACATCATTCAACTAGTGATACCTCACTCTCCTTGGGGATTGTATTTCATTGATTCATTATTCACCTGGGAGGGGTACGTTGGTGATACATCATTCAATTGGAGATGAATCATTTTTCCAATTATTGATTAGATTTCTAATTAATAATTCACCTAGGGTATTATTTTGGTCATATATCATTCACCATGGGGATGGTATCTATAATATATTGTTAAAAATGACTATTGTAATGAGTGGTGATAGATTGTTCCCACTCATGTCATTGAAAAAGTGGGTGCCATAGACCCAACTTGGATAGTTATTTTTTATTATCATATCATGTATAAAGTGAGATATTCATGATGTACACTTACCATAAAAGTGTTTATATTTATATGTCCACTATTTACATGGTAATGTACATAGATTATTTTTTATATCAAAACATTATATAAATTATCAAACTATAATGAGAACATTGAGATATTATGATATTAATCTTAAACATATGTCCTATGGTCTAGATACATATTTCTGATTGGAAAAAGATAATGTTTGACCATCAGGTTCTAGGGACTCATAAGCATTGAGAATTCTTCTCATGAAGTTTGTACTTTTTGATCTCGAGTAGATGAGATCATAAGGAATGAACCACCAATAGGAACACCATACATTTCAGGTTTGATTGGTAGTTACTATCTGTGAACACGTGTAATGGTCTCATAACTAGAGATTATTATCAATGTATACTATTTTATTACATACTTTAATATAATATGAAAACTATGGAATTAATTTCATAGTGAGGTAGCTTGTTCTGGGTACATCATTGGTGGTATGACATTGATTTAATAATCAAGATATAATTTGTTTATTTCGAAAATTAGTGATATCTCATTCCTATTTAATTAGAATTGTAGTACCATCACTAAATATATGGATATGGTAGAAGATGGTAAGTCTATCCAGTAAGGTCAATGAAAAATAAATCAAGAAAGGATTATGACATGAAGTGTGTAACCTTTATGATATATCGAGAGAAAAAGAGATTATATTACATGATGTGTGTTGATAATAAAGGTTATCATCTCTATAAGTTTTCCTTATCTCCATAGGGGCCTTCATGGGTTGCTAGACTCTGCTACTGGTCCATGAATAGTATTCACTACTATTGAGATAATGGCCAAGAGGGTCACCCACTAATCATATTCAAAATTATTGCCTATTATTTTGAGTATGAGTTCACGACATGGTGGGCCCCACCACTGGGGTTTCGGGATGTCTGAAAATATACGATCTCCATGAAATAAATGAATTAATATTATTCTAGTTCAGAATAATTATAATTGAATTTATTTATTAAAATAATTCATACTATATTGAGTGAATACATGGGAAAATAGTATATGAACGAATATTATTTTAATATTAAAGGTTCATTTAATATTTATATGAATGACGAGTCAAGTTAATGGATCAATTTTATCATGGAGTATATTTATTATATTAAAAATAAGTGATAAAAATATAAATAATATTTATGAATTAGTAAATTAGTCATAAGATTTTTTAAAGCTCGTAGTGGGTAATGCATATCCGTGAAAAGGCAAGTTTGGGATATGCCTAACACCAAGAGGGGGGGGGGGTTGAATCAGTGTTGGGGAATTTTTAACTCAACTACAACTTTTTATCCTTGAACCTCCTGACCAGTTAGGATCTTGATTCTCTTGTTCTATTTTCCCTATCACATGCAATAATATGAAAGCACTAAAAATATCACACGATATTTTTACAAGGTTCACTACTCAACAAGAGAAGCTATATCCTTAGCATGGTCAGAAATAATCTTGACCACACAACCAATTGAAAATAATCCTTTTGTGTGGTTACAACAAGTAGTATACACCCTTAAAATCATGAAGCACTTTGTAAACAATTCAATAATTCTAGTGTGATTCCCTACACTTTGGAGGGGGGATGAAACAATTATACTTCCATGAACTAGTGACGACATAGTCCAACTTGCAGCTCCTTATTGGTTCTTTATACTGAATCCCAAGAGAGTATTATCCATGTAGATGAGTTTTTTTTAACACCAATAAAGTCTTCCACCTATTG
The DNA here is from genome assembly GCA_963277665.1 of Viscum album. NCBI lineage: Eukaryota > Viridiplantae > Streptophyta > Magnoliopsida > Santalales > Viscaceae > Viscum > Viscum album. The sequence goes on from OY728128.1 coordinate 1,445,346,867, forward strand.
AGACATGTTAGATGTCATAGTACTGCTTTTTTTCCCTCTCTTTACTTATTATTTTCTTAGAAGCATGCAAGTAAATCTTCTTACTTCTTCCCCAGTAGAAAACCTAAATTCTACAAAATATTATTATCCTTATTCTTTAGTGAAAAAACAACTACACTGAAACCTCCTCTTAATATTCCTGCTAGAATCACAAACAAACTTTTTGATGATCAAATTAATGAAGACCATATCAGCATAGAATCATCACAGTTAAACTGCCTTGAATAATTATCAATCTTTAGTTAGGCACACTCAATTCTTATTCTTCTTCTATTCTTGAATTATCAACCTAATTAGATCATGTACACTTAATGAATTCAATTTAGTTAAATTAAATTATGTTTTGGGTATCTTAAACACATAACCATTTATGTGTGCATGAGTATTTACGTATGTATGATAGCATGCATGCAATGTTTTATTATTCTTTTTCTCTTTTAACAACACTAGTTCAGGTGTGAAATGGTTTTATATGTGTGTATGGAATCATGAACTTATTTTTTTGTAAAACCCACTATCCACTTTTTGTTTCTCAACACACAAACAATCTGCCTCTTCTCCTTCTCTTCTTTCCATGCATAAAAACCCGAATGTCTGAAGTCATGCACATGAGTGCATGCGATTTATGCATATAACACACCACCCACTGACTTCATGTTTTCTTCTTCTACAAAAAATCAAACACTCTTATAAAAAATTTATCCTATTAACATGAAAATAGGATCACCCAACCCATGAGTTTTGTGGGTCTTATTCACTAAGAACACAGAGGGTTTATTTAAATCTGTCGGTGTTTGTGTTCTTCTTCTATGTACATGGTGTGTAGATCTCCTTTAAAAAACTAGGATGGTTCACGATTCTCTCTTCACGAAGCCTTGACTGTTCATGGTTCTTCTCTCTTCATGAATCCAGAATGGTTTGAGATACCCTACTTGTCCTTCTCAAAACAGAAGCATAGAGTTTCTCTTTTTTGGAAACTAAATCCCTCAGGTATGTGGATGGAAAAAACCTTCAATAAGATCAGTTACTATCCTTTTATAGGAAAATATTACAGCCTTTCACTGGGTTTAAATATTTCAAGATACACTCTTCAAATATATTCTTTAAATCATCCAACATCTTCATATTTTAAAATCTTCAAACCCAAATAAAAGATACACTGATAATTTTTGTATGTTTCCTTTTCGAGAAAGATCCTCATTTATAGTGAACACATCACATGCATCCAATGGAGATCACATGAAACTTATCTTCTTGAATTCTCAAGCTTCATCCATGGTGATAACATTTTCGAAGAGACTCCTGCAATTACGTTTTCAGTTCAGCCGAATCATATAAATCATGAAAACGAAGTTTCATGATTTATCCCATCATGATTGATTCATTATTTTGACCTTATAAGAATCATGGTAGCATCAGGTTTATCTAATAATGTCTTAGTCTTCTTCTCTAGCGACACAGTGGAATATTTAACCAATGAAGGGATGAAGACAACAACAGGTTTGTAAGTCGTGCAATAGATTTAGAAGAAAGATGCCATGGGAGAATCAGATGAACCTGATTGAAAGTGCATGGAACATTAAGAGGTGAATGGCTGAGTTTTTATGATATGTGATGGATGGATGAGATTGTTCCATTCATTAAAAAGCTGGTGCCACATCAAAATGAAAATGAATCTGAGCCGCGATATATCTATCAACCCGCTCCATTCAATGCTCAGAATTCTCCTCTCCCCCTTCCTAATACGGCCCACACCAATTGTACAGGCATGTTCTTGTTCCCACCTCTTAATAGGCCCTTGGACCAGACTATGTATAGGGTCCCCCCATGAGATCTTGCTGGCTTACACATGGCCCTTCATGTGGCTGACCAGCTGGCTTGGCGGGCTTCCCTTAGGTGTAGTCGACCTTGAGTCCAGCATACACCCTTGGTTGAGGCTAGCTGGTTGCCTAGGTTGGCTGCCTAATTGTTTAATAAACCACATAAAAATACTTAGTATAAAATGCATGGCCACCTTATAACTGCAAACACATGCATGTACACCTTATTTCTCTAATACCTTCCATAATTTCTCCTTTTCTCTTTATCTTCAACCATCATTCTCCTTCTTCTTCTTCTTTTGAAACATAAATTCTAAAGAACTTCAATCATCTCTCTTCATCCAAAAGTGGATGATTCTTCAAAGACCTTCAATGTTGTAAAAAAATGTATCTCCCGTGACACATGTATTTTGAACTTATAACCAGTTCTACAATCGTCTAATTTAACAACATAAAGAATTGTTCAAGTGTGGCATCTAATTCTATGAATCTATAAAAATTATCCAGGCATCATAACTTTAGATAACCTCCATTAACTTTTGAGATCCTTCTTATATTGATCAACAATTACAACCTTTGAAAATCTTTTAAAAAAATACAACTCATACATAAAAGCGGTCCAAAAAATATTCCCCTTTGTATTTATTGGCAATACTCAAAGTTCTCTCTAAAATGCATGTGTCAATGTCAATGTATGAATATTATCTCTCTCCTTATTCTTTTCACTTTAATTTCCCTTTCTCTCCCCATTATTGAAAATAAATACAAATTTCATGAAAAAATGGTATAAATCCATACGTAAGAAATGTTCCATCCATCATTTCACTCTAAGTCTACTTGAGCTATGCTCGGTGTAGAAAACAAGAGGATTTGATTTAGACAACAAAGTTGTCCATTACCAACTGATCATGATACCTAATGAAATGAGATATCATGTACTTGTATTCAAGGGTTTTCCACTTTCATTCCAGAATGAAGATATTTAGTGTGATATGATGTCATTTTAAGAACAAAATAAACTTGAAACTCATGCACTCACTTCAATAAATAGATCAAAAACATTCAAGGGAAATAGGCAGGATAAGTGACCTTGGGGAACTTCCATTATTCTTATGTCACTGATTAATTTAGTTAGTCCCCCTTTGAAAAATGATCTGTATTTTGAGTAACCAAGGATGAGAGATTAATAAATGACATACCATTTCCAATGACATTATCTTCATGAAATTTATAGAATAATTCAATTTGATATCAAATGAAATAATAATTCTAGAAGCTTCTTCATTTGTCTCCACCTAAAGGGAATCACCTCTAATCACATTCATGTGGTTTATCTAATCAGGAATGAATTTTAAGAAATTATAGTATGAATAATACACCAGAATGAATCTTTTACTTTGCTATCAAGAATTGATACCACTCACTACTTCTTAGGTTCTCCCCCTGAGAACTTGATACACCTTCAATTACCTATATTATAAATAAAAATACAATTCAAAAATATATAAGGGAATAATTTGGATCATATTTTCTTCATCAATGTAAACAGAAAGGTTGAGATGGTTTTCTCAACCAAGATGCTCCATTTTCTATAGTCTTCATTCTTGCACATATGTACCTTTTTTCTAATTTATGTTGGGGAAACATGGATCTCTTTACATCCTCTTATACTTTGTGTGGAGAAATTTTCTTCATAGCATCCTTTATAAATGATACATAATTACTCCTGTTTAGGACTATTTCTTGTTATGATAATAAGGTTAAACAACCTTTTACGATATGACCATATTTCTTACATCTCCCACACAGAAATTATTTAACATAAGAGTTTCCTTTTGATTTCAACCTCTCATTAAATTTTTCTTCATGATGTGGAATATTTTCATTTACTTTTGCACTATCCTTAGATTTTGAATCTTAAGTATCCTCATCCTTTCCAAGTATTCAGACCAAATAACTAACATGACATTAGGAACTGTGGCAACAATTTTGGATGTTGCACATGGGTTCTTCTAAGTGTCATCCTTCTTGATAGTTCTTTTGGATGCACCACCATTCAACTTCTTGGATAAGGTATTCTCACCTTTCCTTCTTGGAATATTCTTGGGAGAATTTTTTTACAACATTATACTGATTACTTCCTAAGGATTCTTCTTCTTTATTAGTTAGGATTTTTGATCTCCTTTTCTTATCAACTTTGGATATATGTTGAGATAAGCATATACCAACCTTGTGACCACTACCATTGCATACATCACAAATGTTATCAAGATTTCAAAATATATTTGTAGTATATAGATACTTCTGGACCTATGAATGTTTCTTTTTCCTCTCTGGATTTATCCCCCTTGAGATAGGCTCCCTTTGTGCTTTTACATTTTGAGGATTATACCAACAATTTAATGCATAATTCCTAAATCTGTTGCAGCACCAACATTGACCAACAAATCCTAATTTCCTGAAATCTTCTGTATTACACTGTTGGGTCTTCTCTATGATTTTTTGTTCTCCTTTTGGGGAACCACCTTCCAAATTCTTTCTCTTATCCATCCTAATCATTGTGGTAGATTTCTTATCAACTTTCTTCATCTATACTTATTTAGAATTTGTCTTCCTACCTACTCTATTTGTGGAAACATATTTAGAAACATTAGTACAAGATGGTTTGGATGGTGCCTAATTCTTCTGAACTTCTTGTGATAGATCATTGAAAGATTTCATGATATTATTATCACATGTTTGAAATATTTCAACCATAGAATCCTCTAATGAACATTGAGTACTAGTAGAAAATGTCTCCTTTTTTTGTGAAGTGTCAATATGTGTCTTCTCTGGATTGGCCAACTGAGCTTCCAATTTTAGACATTTCATATTGAGGATGATCTTCTGATCTTCAATCATAATCATATTCTCTTCACAATCCTTATTCGTTCTTTTAGATTCATCTTCATATAGCTTAAACTTGTTTTGTAATAAATATTCATGTTCATTGATCTTCTTGGATACTTCTTAAAATTGTAAACCCTTGACATTAGTGGTATTTTTCAATTTTTCTTCATGTTCATGGACCTTTTCTTATAGATTATTATTGACTCCCTCATTATATTCAACTTCTTTGAGCCATTTTGAGGAGATTATTTAAAATTACCTCTTTGTTTATTCAATGTTTCCAACTAGTCTAGAGAGATTTAAACATTCAACAATTTTTTCTTGAAATCCATTCTCTAAAACATTAGTTTCTTCTTCTAGTTGGGTAATATATTCTTGCATACATTGAAAGATTCCCCAAACAAGGTATGAAATTTCTTTAGGAATATCATACAAAATAACTCTTAATATATCAATAGGTAATTCTTGAGAAGTTGTATATTGACCATCACCACTTGTTCTAACATTTTCATCTTGAGGATAATTTTCAAATGTACTAACACATACCTCCTGATCACATGAGGTAGGAAGGTTATCCATCTTCTTGGTGGAAACTTGATACACCTTCTCATTACATTCCATATCTGATATGTCTTCTTTTTCAAAAAATTATAGAGAACTAGATACTTTCTCTTCTTTAGATAAGAGGTACTTATTCTTTAACTTTCTCTTCTCTTTATTTTTCATGTTAATTATGGTTTTGGTAGATATATAATTTTTATTAGAGATAACTGAATGTTCACAAAAACCCACTTCATTTTTGACTCAATAAAGAAACTCAAATCATCAAAATAGAATAGCCTCACTGTAGAGAATATGTTAGAGGTGAACCTTAGGATCTAATACCAATTGAAAGGCCCAATTTAGGATATTCCTAACACTAAGGGGGGGGGGAAATCAATGTTGGGGACCTTTTAACTCAATTCCAACTTTTTATCCCTATACCTCATAACCTGTTAGGATATTTATTCTCTTGTTCTCTTTTCCCTATTGTGTGAAATAATATGAAATAAATAGAAACAACACATGATATTTTTACAAGGTTCACTACTCAATAAGATCAAATACATCCTTGGAATGGTCGGAAATAATCCTAACCACACAACCACTAGAAAATAATCCTTTTATGTGGTTACAATGAGTAGTATATACCCTTACACTCGTGAAGTACTTTGTAAACAATTAAATAGTTCCAGTGTGAGTCCCTACACTTTAAAGGGTAAAATGAAACAATTCTACTTCCCCTAATTGGTGATGACCTATTCTAACTTGCAGCTCCTTTATGGTTCTTTATACTGCCTCCCAAGACAATATTCTACCTATTGATGAGGGTTTGTAACAACAAGAAAGTATTCCACCTATTGATACCTATTAGATGTCATAGTACTACTTTGTTCTTCCTCTCTTAACTTGTTACTTTCCTAGAATCATTCAAGTAACTCTTCTTACTTCTTTCCAAATAGTAAACCTAAAGGTTGCACAATCTTATTATCCTTCTTCTATCATGAAAAAACAATGACACTTAAACCTACTCTTCTTCTTTTTTCTATAATCAAAAACTTCCTTTGTGATTATCAAATCAACGAAGACCAGATCAACTTAGCATCATCACAGTTAAACTGCCTTGAATAATTATCAATATTTTGTTGGGAACACTCAATTATTATTCTTCTTCTCTTCTTGAATTATCAACCCAATTAGATCATGTGCACTTCATGAATTAAATGTAGTGAAATTCATTTTTCTTGATATCTTAAACACATAACCATTTATGTGTGCATGAGTATTTACGTATGCATTCAAGCATGCATGAAATGTTTTTTAACCTTTATCTCTTTTCACAACACTAGTTTGGGTGTCTAATGGTTTTATATATATGCATGGAGAATGCACTTACTTATTCATGAAACCCACTGTTCACTTTGTGTTTCTCAACACACACACACAATATACCTCTTCTCCTTCTCTTATTTTCATGCACACAAAACCGAATGTCTCAAGTCATGCACATGAGTGCATGTGATTCATGCATACAGCACACCACCACCTAATTTCATGTGTTCTTCTTCTTCACAAAAGAAAACACTCCTACAAACAGTGTAGCTTCTTAATATGAAAATAAGAGCACCCAAAATGTCAGTTTTACATGTCTTATTCAATAATCACACCAAGGGTTTAGTTAAACCATTTTTTGTTCGTGTTCTTCTTCTACATACAGGGTGTGTGGATCTCTTTCACAGAACCATGATGGTTTGTGATTCTCTTTTCATGAATCCTTTACGGTTCAAAATTATTATCTCTTCACAAATCCGGAATGGTTTGTGGGGCCCTACTTATCCTTCACAAAACAGAAGCATGAAGTGTCTCAATTTTTGAAACAAAATCCCTTGGGTATGTGGACAACAGAAACCTTCAATAGGCTTGGTGCCTCTCATTTTATAAGTGAGGATCACAACATTGCACTGTGTTCAAATATCACAAGATACATTATTCAAATATCTTCTTTGAATCAGCCAAGATTTTTAGCTTTTAAAATCTTCAAACCCAAATAAAAGATACACTGAGAATAATGGCATGTTTACTTTTCAAGAAAGCTCCACATTTATGGTGAACAGACCAAGTTCATGAGTTGAAGATCACATGCAAATTATCTTCTTAAATTCCAGAGCTTCATCCATGGCGATAGGATGTTCAAATTGCCTCCTAAAACTACATTTGAAGTTTGGATGAATCATATAAATCATGAAAACAAAGTTTCATGATTTATCCCATCATAATTGGATAATTATTTTTACCTTATAAGAATCATGAAAGCATCAGGTTTATCTGATGACAACTCTATATTTTTCTATACAGAGATAGTGGTGATATTGAACAGTGTCGGGATGAAGATGCGGTGGGTTTATAAATTTAATTCCAGATTTCAAAGACATATGCCATGGGAGAATCAGACATCCCTGATTGAAAGTGCAGGGCATGAGATGAGATGAACAACTGAGTTTTTGCATGATATGTGATAGGTGGCTGACATCACTCCATTCATTAAAAATCCATCCCCACATCGAAATGAACACGTGGATGAGCCATGATATATCAATTAACCTGCTCCATTAAATGATCAGAATTCTCATCCCCCTCCCCAGTACCGCCCCGTACCATTTATTCAGGTGTACTCTTGAGGCCACCTCTCCACAGGCCCTTGGACCAAACTATTCATGGTCTTTCCCCCATATGTTCTTGTGGGCTTACATATAGCCCTACATGCGGCTGACTAGTTGGCTTAGCTGGCTTCCTTTGGGTGTGGTCGACCTTGAGTCCCATATACATTCTTGGTCGAGGCTAGCTGGTTGGATAGGTTGGATACCTAATTTTTTAGTAACTACATTAAAATACTTAGTATAAAATGCATGTACACCTTAGAACTCTAAATGCATTCATGGAAGCCTTAGTGCTCCAAGACCTTCCACAATTTCTCCTTTTCTCTTTATCTTCAACCATCATTCTTCTTCTTCTTCTTATTTTTGGAATTTGAATTCCAAAGAACTTCAATAAACTCTCTTCATCCAAAAGTGGATGATTCTTCAAACACCTTTAATGTTGTAAATAATGTATCACCTATGACACATGTATTTTTAACTTGAAACCAATCCTATGATCATCTGATTTAACAACATGAATAATTTTTCAAGCATGGAATCCAAATATATGAATCCATAAAAATTCTTCAGACATCATCACTTCATCCAACCTCTATTAACTTTGGAGATCCTTCTTCATATTGATCAACATTGATAACCTTTGAAAATATTTGAAAACAAATACGACTCATACATAAAATTGGTCCCAACAATCCGGGGGCTAGGGAGCCATTTCTAGGTGTTTTACACATCACTATTTAAATGGGAGGAGGCTCTTATATAGGCTACTATTTACTACATGATTTTGAGAGACACACTCTCTCTCTCCCATATCTTACTTCCTAGAGAGATAAGAAGTTGATACAAGTATTTTATCCAAATTATTCTTCTTAGATCAAAGGAATGGAATTGCAGTGATCATCAGGACATCAAAGACAACATTATATATTCATGCTATCACCTATAATTTGAAGATAAACATTCCCACAAACATTTAAAGTGTGTGTGAAAAATATAAAGGGATCCAAATTTGGTTCCTTCAAGAAATGGTCACTAGAACTAAGCAGTTTTTGAACACATATTCAAATCAAACAAGGTAAATTTTTAGTTTAACTTTCATTCTTAAAAATCTTAATGTAGAATCCTAGACTGGCATACCTGGCTCCACATCACCGATGACGATGTAGTTACGTCGATCAATGATTAAATTTTTTAAATCCCCATCCCATCTACTTACACTGCATGCCTTGATTCCTTTAATTGTTATCAAAGGGACTATATGAATTTTTAGTCCTAGAAAAATTAAATTTTCCTTAAATTCATGAAGTGAGCATCATTATGGTCACATTGCCATATACTAAGATTCAATCCGACATCGAATGGCCAAGTTGCGGAAATTAAAATTTTTGAATTTGATTCAAATTGTTGCCTGTAGGTTTAAAAATTGAAGAAAATATATGTATATATTATATATATATGTTAATTTTTACCTATAATCGATCGCTAGTGGCAGTTTCTAGTAAAACTAAACTCCCGCTATAATTTCGGTGGTCGAAATAGTTTTTTTCAACCGAACCTAATTTTAGAAAATTATGGAAAGTTTTTATTTAAAAAAATATCTCAATAGTAAATTAATAGGCTTGAAATTGTTTTTTGATAGATAATAATGATCAAAAGGGGGAGGATGCACTAAAAAAAGAAAACACAAAAATAATATAATAATTTAAAAGGACAATGGGATAGAGGAGTAGTTGGCCATGTAACAAAAAAAATTGATTTGCGGACACTACCATCGGCCCATGGGGAATAACCTCACACCAAACCAACTCCCATGCATTTCCTGCTATCTGTCCTACCATGTTCTTCCCCATTCAGCCAAATTTTTCATAGGGTTTTTTTAATGGGTCGAGTTCCCTAATAATTAGGGAACTGGGTCCCCTAAGCGGCACTTCAAGTGGCGCTTTGTGTGTGTGTGTTTTTTTGGCCAATTGTGTATGTCTTATTTATATATTTACATATAAATATTATAATTATTATAATTATAAATAGTTATATACATATGTATATATAAATATTTGCATATAAATATTATTATTTATTGTAAATATATATTTATATTATAAATTATTATAATTATAAATAGTTATATATATTTACATATAAATAGTAAATGAATTAATATTTATAAATATATATTTTTGATTATATTTATAAATATATAAATATATATTTATAATAATAAAGAACAATATATAATATAAATAAATATAAGTAATTGTGATTACATATTTATAAATATAATTATAAATATATAATTATAAAAAAGATTTTTTTATATAAATATATATTTACAATTATAAATAAATATAATTTGAAATATATATGTGTATAATTATAATTATGTATATGTATAATTAAAAATAAATATTTATAAATATAAATCTATTTATAAATATTTTTACTATTATATAATTATAAATTTAATGTTTTTAAATATTTAAGTTGTCATATAAAATATTTTCTGTTTACTATATGTTTGTTTTTCTTTTCATTTTTCAAGAAATTATTATATGTTTAGTCTGTGTGACAAATTTTATTTAGATTGTACCTGTACTTTATAATTTATATGCTTTTAAAGTCACATACATGAAGCATAATAATGTTACAATTATGAGACTTTGAAAATATATAAATTATTAATAGCTTATTTAAATTAGTTTTTATTTACTATATTTTTGATTTTCTTGTTATTTGTCTTAAAAAATAATTAATTATCATAGTAAATAGGTTTTTTAATATATAAAACATGATATCTAAAAGCATCATCGATGATTCCCCCTGGTATCACAACGCGACGTCTAAATCTCACATCCTCTCCACGTCCGACGTCCATGTCACTTTGGTGCCCTGGCTATGGGTTCCTCCTCTTTCAGTGCTTCTGGTACCTCCCCATAGTGCTGTGTAGAGGACTAACCAAAACCATGTGACGAGGATGACCCAAAATCATATGGGGCGCCATATGGCTCCGAAGCTCTTATAAATGGTAGAAAAGGGGCATTGAAGAAGGCCTCATTGGGAGGAAAGGGGGCCTCCATAAGCTGTGTGACCGCACCCAGAACAAAGTACATAGTAATATACGTAGACAACATCTATGGTATATAAATGTCTCCTTTCTGTGCAATATCATCAGTCGGCTAGGCCGGATCATCTCTATGTGGTGCGGTAGCATCTGCATAAGCCGCTCTTGGATGTCGATGTCGCCGCCTTTTCCCCTCATGATGTGCTCATCTCTGTCATCCAGCTAGAGGCAGCGGTGGTGGTGCATCTTCATCAGTAGTCATAGTAGGGACATCGTCATCCTCAGGAGCTTTAGCTGGAGGATATGGATTGGGATATACCTATGGCTCCTCCTAAAAAAACTGTCACGTATCAACCGGAGATGATCGAGGAGAGCCAACACATCCCGATGAACTACATCCCACCTATTATATGCATCCTCATGAGGCTGTGTGGTATGTGCAATATGACCTGTGGTGTCTTCCTTCAAATGAAATAACATTCAAATTAATACCAAAAATTAGTTAAACAAAAATAATAAATCTTAGTAAACATGCCAACTGCTGAATGTCAATCCACTAGCGTGTAAGGTGTATGATGGTGTGACATCGATACCAGTCTGCATAACCCCCCTGAGTAAACAATTGAGAGCGTGTTGTGGTATATTCAAATGGAATGATACTGAATCGGGCACGCATGTCCCAAAGATCGATATAAGATGCACGAGTCTGCCGCCAGTCTGTCATCTGTATACCTACATGCACAATCTAATGTAACTAGGAAGGATGTCCTGGTTCCATGGGGATATGTTGTATATAACCAAACTGGTGCATGAACCGGTCTGGATGGTTCTACTCAATGATGTGGAAGTGGATGAGTGGCACCACTTTAGCACGATCTCCAACCATAGCTGTGCAGTATAGTGGAAGTGATGTGAAGACATAACCTGTATACGGATTCCATGAAACCTGAAATGTAAACTCAAAAAATAAGTCATATATTAGCATGATAATGTTACCAAGATGATATTGAAATAACTTAAAATAGTAATATAAAAACAAATTTTCCTAAAAAAAAGTATTGTTTAACTCACATCAGCTTGCACTATGGCACCGAATATTTATCAGAAGTTGTGCAAATTGTGTCTTAGAGTATGTGAATACTTCTGAGACTAGCTCTACCTAGTTAAAAAAGAGTAATATACAGTAAGTTTATAAAAAAAATAACAAATGTAATAAATAACTAAAAGTAATGACATAGACATACCATCGTCCCTGAGGATAATCCTGAAATAGCTCTGGTGCAAGTGGTGCGATAACTCGAGGAGCGATGAGTGTAAAACGCTCCCAGGACCACATCTATACCAACACCATGCAACCTGCAATATTATGTGAATCAGTCTGATGCATGGTACAGAGACATCTATATAGATGTGCTAATACAGCAGACCCCCAACTATATGTAGTCGTCCGATCCAAATCCTCATGTAATGGGAGTTACATCATGTGTACCAAAGCGGTGGAGTAGTCGATGCACAACATGCCTATGAGAAGCCGTAAAATGTATGCATGTGTGTGCTGAATAAGTTTCTCCTCATCTGCGTCATCAGGAATGATGTCGAGATGAAGATCAAGACACCTCATGCGCAAGTACAAACCCTAGAGGACACCCCATGCACCGACGACATCAATTCCTAGTAGCCTCTATATGACTATAGCCCAGTCGACACTAATGGAACCAATAATTTCATGTTAATGGATGGGTAACCCCAATATGTAGGCAACATCCACTAAAGTAATAGTCATCTCCCCCTCCGGGAGATGAGATTTTTGTGCCTCTTGCCGCCATCTCTCAACCAATGTAGCAATCAAATGGTGATCAATGGTCTTGAAGTCACACATAGAAACTCCATAAAATCCTGCACATCTAAGGTATGGAAAAATAGCTGCCGGTAGTGCCTCTTGATGGAAATGATGCACTCTCCGAACAACAAGATGACTAACAGGTTGTCGCGCCAACACATTATGCAACACGTGCATCTCATGGGTAGATAACAATGACTACTTCATCTAAATGTACAAATAGTAAAACATTAATTTCATGTAAGATATGACATTTATCATGTAAGGTATGAAATTTATCTTATAATTATTGAAAGAATCATAAAAACATTAGGACATTTGTTGTCTCCCATTTTTGAGTGTTGGGGTGAAGACGTTCAGAGTTTCCTCGTTTTTGTTTTGTGGCCATTGTAAGTTCATCTTTCATTATAAAAGTCTGATGACATTTTCATTTCATAGTTCAAATAGTTTTTTTAAATGTGAACCTTTAAATGGTTATAACTGCATGAGTATCTTTAAACAAACAACACCAACTACAAAACGAATCTACCTATATAAGAAAACATTTATGAATCGTGTGCAGGTTCATTTAAATATTGTATTTTGGTTATTACTGTTGTTGTTTCTACTGATGTAGTTTGTTGGAATAATACATATGTGTATTTGGCTTCATATATAAGTACATTTTCTAAAATTTACCCTATAAAAAATAGGAAAAATATGATTAAAAATGGTGAAAATGATAAAAATTATTACATGTACAAACTTTTACAGTAACTGATAGAGTGCATGATTCATTTTAACCATTAGATGATTGTCCTATGTGTCTAGGGCAATGTGTCTTCGTATGACCTTCCTGGTGGCATATGTTGCACCTTCGTCCAGCTGGCTGTTCACTAGGACAATCCATCTCATTCCTAAAACGAGTCGACTTTAGCCTCCCTTTAGGTTGAAGTATAGTGTTGTTTGGTAAAAGTGTGGGTGCTCAATCAGGCAACCGAAAATTCTGATATTCCCCGATTAGCATCCAAAGAGTATTGTAGTAGGAGTTGATGCTCTCGAGTTGATAAGCTGGATCAACAAACTACTCCCAAGATACATGTATGTAAGCACATTCTACAATCACATGGACGCAAGGATATATCAGTGCATGAAAGTTTCCACATTCACAGTAACACTTCTCTATTAAAACAACCCACACATGACCATTTCTACAAGCCACAACATCACTAGGCTCAATTACCTCAAATTGTTACTCTGAATGATTAAATGTAGTTACAAAGTAAGTTATACCCTCTTGAAGAACTATATATAGCTCGTGTTGTAAATGGTGTCCATAACACATCCCTCTATTCAAGCCCTCTTCAACCTACTTTCCTTGTTCCAGAAAGTACTTTACCCTCTAATAGAAAGTCTCTTCTACCAAACCTATAATTTAGATTTAAGACATTATAATAATATTATATTATAATTGTATCTCTTCTGAGTAACATATAATCAAATTTTTGTTTTTACCTGTGATAGGTAATTTTCAAACTCCCTTGAAAAATCCATTTATAGATTCTACGATGTTGGTCGTCATATGACCATGTCTTCTCCCATCATCATATGTCAAAGACAATTTATGCTTTGGTATTTTCATCATGTAATCATACACTTCCAGATTCATTCTATGAATATCTTGAAGATGCTACTCCGTCCTTTGTTGTTGAGGCTCAGATGCTATCAAACAAGAAATCATCTGAATATATATGAAAATAACTATGATATAAATTTTTAAAATTCAAAAGGATGTTCATACAAATTTTTAAGATTGCCTTCTTCATCAAATCATTCTTGAACTTCTTTCACAAATTTCTAGTAATGTGTCGAATATAGTATCAATGATGGGCATAGGGTGGTTTCTACGAAAGACCCTCATACTATACTACCTACTTGATTGCACAGTGGTGATCTAAAATAAGACAAATCCCTTCCGCATTCATAACAAACTCTCGAAGACATGCCAGAAACCAGCTGCATGATGCGAAGTTCTCTTTCTCCACAATTGCAAATGCCAAAGGTAGAGGGGCTTGATTTCCATCTTGTGTGGCAGAAATCAATAAAGTTCCTTTATATTTTCCATACAGAAATGTTCCATCAATCTGTAAAAACTACTTGTAATGTCTAAAAGCTGCCACACATGGTTAAAATGTCCAAAATAATCTATCAAATACAACCATCGAGCGGTTAACTTTGTTGTGTTGGTTAACATATTCAACAATATGTAACCGATATAACACTTGATTGTTGTGGCATAGAATCTCCAAAAAGTCTTGGTAAAACTTGATAAGAGTCGTCCCAATAACCGTAAAATTTCACAATAGCCTTCTGTCATGCCGCCCATGCCTTCAAGTAAGAGATTTGATACCCAAAAAGTTGTTTGATTCCCTCCATCACTAGAACCACATGAACGTCTTGACATGCTCTAATCATTTCAAAAATAATAGTTGAAACAAACTCAATATCTAATGAAGAGTGTTCTTGTGATAATCTTGGGTTCACATAGGTGTGTGGAGTAAATCTAGTGATGCGCTAGCTGTGAAAAGTGTTATCAATTATAGCTCGTAGACGCATTTGACAGTTCAATTCATATTTGTCACAATAGATAAAATAGTAAGACCTCTTTGACTCTTCTACAATATAAGATTAATGCATTTCAATGTGATATTGTTTTATCACATTTTCATTGCTTCTTTGGTTAAAAACTCTCTGCCAATATATAGAACACCGTCATCTGATACTCGATTTGTGCCACCAATGATTCCTAGAAATTATGAAATGGGAGTAATAACTGACCAATCAAATTCTGGAAAGCGATTCATGCCTTCAGTTGACCATGAATCCAATAGTGGAGGATGGTTCAATGATTGGTTGAACCTCACATGAGTGGGAAAAAACTGATCTTCAACATGTTCTTCTTCTTTTTCTTCAACTTCCTCTTCATATTTTTCTTCAAATTGTCATCATCCTCAAAATCATCAACCAATGCATCTAAAGTATGTGGAGGACTATCCATTGAAACTATGACCAATGGAAATGATGGAACAACTACTGACGATGATGGAACTTCTTGATGTGTAGGAGCATATGACATAGTCTCATGAATTTGAGATGGGAAAACTTCCAATGTCGATGGAACCTCCATTGTAGTTATAGTTACATACAACTCCATCATTTGATTCATAGGTAGATACTTAACCAATGAAAGTATATATTCCCAATCATCATCATCATTTACCAGATAGGCCACATGCTAAAAACCTATCTATATATTGTAGATGTATGAATGTGATGGACTCTATCACATGATTCCTCACCAGTTTTAACTTTCAATGAATTTTTCTTTGCACAGTTTCCAAAGTTTTACATCCTCCAAGCATCAAAACAACTTCTGGATGTATACTATAACTGCATCCTTGTTCTATCTCAATTATTTGACCACTCCAATAAATATAAGCGGCATCCATCTTTTTTATCTAAAATAAACCATTGTTAGTAATTAAATCTGATTAGAGAATCAATTTATGTATGCATGCTTCTAGTAATTCAGGTTGGAATCCTAATCCCTCCACCAAATCAATATGTTCAAACCATATTGATGTGTAACTATTTACACAACCCACAAGTTTGTGTTACTTACCCAAAAATAGAAGTCAAATATATTCATACATATCCACATGCATTATATGCATGAGGTACATAAACACGTCATGTAAAAGCATAGAGTTATACGAAATTGAAAAACTCCACATGAGTAAGCCTGGAGCGACAGATAGCCAACCCCATTCACTTTCCTAGACAAGGAAAGCCTCCAGGAAAGTAGGTGGTCTGACCCAAAGCCCCTCTACCCGAGGATACTTTACTCAAAAGAGCATTCATTTAATGAGAACTCTAACACTTAATATGAAAAAAAATATTCAACTACTAAATTCAAGTTCATAACTCCAATTACAACCTAAGGTCAAGGTAGATGGAAAACTAAACTCATTATCATACCTAGAATGTAATGCAAGGGTATATTCTAGAAGCAATTTATAACTACTTCACTACTTAATATAACTACTTCAATACTTAATATAACTACTTCGCTACTTAATATAACTACTTCCCTAATTAAGATAACTACTTCTCTAATTAAGATAACTATTTTTCTAATTAAGATAACTACTTCAATTCAATACATATTTATCAATTAGTTACATAGTTACCTTGAATTAATTACCTAATTAGAATTACTTAATTACATAATTATAATTACTTAATTATCTAATTATAATTTCTTAATTACCTAACGAGAATTACTGAATTACCTAATGAGAATTACTTAATTACCTAATGAGAATTAATTAATTACCTAATTACCTTTAATTAATTGTCTAATTACCTTTAATTAATTACATAATTACATTTAATTAATTTCGTAATTACCTTTAATTAATTGACTAATTACATTTAATTAATTTCCTAATCGCATTTAATTAATTTCCTAATCACATTTAATTAATTCCCTAATCGCATTTAATTAATTGCCTAATTGAATTTAATTAATTACTTAATCGCATTTAATTAATTTCATAACCAAAATTAATTAATTAATTTCCTAACCATATATAATTAATTGCATAACCATATTTAATTAATTTCATAACCAAAATTAATTAATTGTCTAAATATAATTAATTAATTGCCTAACCATAATTAATTAATTACCTAACCTCATTTAAATAATTGCCTAACCAAATTTAATTAATTTCCTAACCACTTTCATAACCAAATTTAATTAATTTAATAACCAAAATTAATCAATTTCTTAACTAATTAATTGCTTAACCATAATTAATTAATTGCTTAACCACATTTAATTAATTTCATAACCACATTTAATCAATTTCATAACCAAAATTAATTAATTATCTAACCAAAATTAATTAATTTCCTTACCATAATTAATTAATTTCATAACCATACTTAATTAATTTCTTAACCACATTTAATTAATTGCATAACCACATTTAATTAATTGCATAACCAAAATTAATTAATTGTCTAACCATAATTAATTAATTGCCTAACCATAATTAATCAATTGTTTAACCACATTTAATTAAATTGCATAACCACATTTAATTAACTGTATAACCAAAATTAATTTATTTTCTAACCATAATTAATTAATTGCCTAACTATAATTAATTAATTGCCTAACCACATTTAATTAATTCCAGAACCACGTTTAATTAATTTCCTAACCAAATTTAATTAATTGCATAACCAAAATTAATTAATTGCATAACCAAAATTAATTAATTGCCTAACCATAATTAATTAATTGCCTAACCATAATTAATTAATTTCCTAACCATATTTAATTAATTGTATAACCTCATTTAATTAATTGTATGACCAAAATTAATTAATTATCTAACCATAATTAATTAATTTCCTAACCATAATTAATTAATTTCCTAACCAAATTTAATTAATTGCCTAACCAAACTTAATTAATTACCTAACCACATTTAATTAATTGTATAACCAAAATTAATTAATTGCATAACCAAAATTAATTAATTTCCTAACCATAATTAATTAATTTCCTAACCATAATTAATTTATTACCTACTTATAATTAATTAATTGCCTACTTATAATTAATTAATTGCATACTTATAATTAATTAATTGCCTACTTATAATTAATTAATTACCTACTTATAATTAATTAATTACCTAACTACTTAAAAAAAAACTATTAATATTTCTAAATATAATACAATAATTATAAACTAATTCTATGAATTAAAAAAGTAATTAAAAAAATCAGAATATTAAATAAATTTAAAAAAAGTATTACCACAAATTTGCAGAGAGTTGGCTGCACTGGCAGAGCAACCAGAGTATAGAGAACCGAAGTAGAGGGAGTGTCAAAACTAGAGATAAAGAGTAAAGAAGATGGGAAAACTTGAGAGAGAGAGAGAGAGTGAGGAGGATAGGAATTGGGGGGGGGGGGGGGGTTATACGGTTCCCCAAGCCTCAGAGCCACTTGAAGTGGCGCCGGTAGGCTAATCCCAAAGAGATCAGTGCCACTTGAAGTGGCGCTATGCTTCCGAAATTTCTCAAGCGCCGCTTCAAGTGTCACTTTGAGGCATTTTCCCTTAGAGACACTTAAAGTGGCACATAGAAATCCCATATCCCTAATTATATCAACCCTAGACCCATTTTAATAAAAAAACCCATACCGCCAAAAAATCCTCCCCTGTCACATGGCTTCTACCCTTCCGGATTGCTATCCTAGATGACCCACCTTGACCCATTGATCCCTTGATCCTCTCACCACGATGTCCAGCCCTAGTGCCAACCACATCACCTCCAGCCAATGGAATTCTGTATTACATGTCCTTCGTCCCTACCATCCATATCTAATGTTTTCACCCAAACTATCTTCATACCACACCGTTGCTCCACCGTCTATGACACCCCCATCTTATCACATTGTTGGCTTAAATCGATGCCCCTGTCACCCATCGATCATATTTTCCATCCCATTGTCTCCCTCTCTATTGGTCTCCCACACAACGTTCCACCATCAGGCTGCCCACATTCGGCATCCACCTGCAGGCTCCCCACTATGTACCAACGACCAACCAACCTACGGACTAGCCGATTTTCCCCAATCTAAGCTAGCCAGGTCGATCCATGCTTGACCTGCCCAACCCATTTCAAGTTCACAATAGCACTAAAATCCCTTTTAGAGTTTTTCTGAGCCACTCTGTTGTAGGAAATATTTAAAATTTAAAAGAAAATTTAGTTGTTTTTTAAAAAATATAATTACTTTAAATTTTGGGACCGAGCAACATAAATTTATTTGAATTATAATTAAAATAAAAATGAATTATTTTAATTAATTTAATTTCCCATGACATATATTTATTATAAATTTAATTTTTATTTCACATTTAATTTTGATGCTAGCAGATCTTAAGCATTGACTGACCAATGTATGTTTTGAATTTAATTAATTAATTAATTATTGAAAATGAATGTGGTATATAATAATTAATTTATTTCAGATGATCTTCACTTCATTTGTCTTCCCCATTATATGTATAAGGTCCTGCATGTCCACAAGAGCTGTATTTTATTTGTATTACACATTCCTAAGACCCCCTCACATGCATGTGAGTATTTATGTATTATGAAAAAGATGAAGTAAGATGTGGAACACACCTAGAAAGAGCGGTACTCCAAATGAGATGGTGATACATTAAACTGGGGTGAAAGATACAATATGAGTCAGACACAACTCAGGTATTATACCCCTAGGGTCAGAGTTGGCCCATTCAGAATAAATGGACCAACCAATAAAAAATGATCAAGACCAGCCATGCTGTTTATTTAATTCATGCATCGTTTAATATTTTTTTTAAGTATGAAAGTTTACGAAACCACAAAAATAATAAACCAATAATGCATAAATTAAATCAAATTAAGGCCAAATGAATTTTTATTTATTTATTTTATGGTCAATTTGTGTGTGAAATCACATAGTACATTCATATCTAATAGAAAATGGTTTCATTCATTGAGAAATAATAAAAACCCTAAAATAAATATTAAGTTTTAATTCCTTATATAATTTGAATTTGAACAAAAACATTTGTATGAGGTGGTCATAAACCCTAGTTGAGGGTTCCTCCTACCATTGGGGAGTTATTATTAAAGAGATGGGTTGATTTAAGTAAATAGGGTAGAAAAAAATAGTCATAGCTATCTTTTTGCATATTTACTGGAATAGAATTGAGTAAATTAAGTTTATGATTTCTAAAAGTTGGGAATGCACTCAAAATTTCAAGGATCCATGAGGTAATGCAGTTGTATAGCCAAAATCCTACCTTGAAACCCTATGAGTAGTGGTTTATCCATAGCTTGGACTATGAGGAGAGTTTTTAGAGATTATTTCCACTAGAATAATCAAGTGACTGGGTATTCTGAATCTATTAGTGAGGGATATTGGGTTTTGATAAAATATTGGTATATATTTTATGATTTATTCGATAATGTTATACCATATATATACTATGATAACTATTGAAAAAAGAACATGTCCTCACCGATGTGACTTTCCAAGAGTAGTATGTGTGCTTATGAAAAGTACTATGATATAAGAAATTATTTATGTTGGATTCTCCACTACCTATTAAGCTATATCAGGTAGTTAGGGTGTGAAATAAATTTTTAGAAGAATCATGTATTATGAATTTGATGTTTACATCATCATAATGTCCAATGAGATGTAGAAAAAACATCAGGACATAAATGGTTTCACATGTTGTCTCATCTATGAGAAGCCTGCAAAGAGAAAGTGAAGAGATAAATATTTGAGATTATGGTTACATTGAATACATGTAAATTGAAAGATGATTATGGTCTTTAAATATCTCACTTTATTATATCCTTATCACTATATTACTCCATTTTCATTTAAGATTAAAAAAATGAACATATGGAGAAAAACGATTTATTACCTTTTGGGTAATGTTCTCTAAGAATATAAGAATGTAAATAAAGCTAAATATTTAGTTCTTATAGTGAATAAATTAAAAGAAAATGTTAAAAGGCCAATGGAAAGTGTTACAAAAATAGAACCTTCACAACATCTTTCAAAGAATTTATGTAGATCATTATACAGGAGGCTATTTTCTTTACATGTGGAAAGATAAGTCATTAGAAGAGAAATTTCAATGAATTGAAGAAGAAACCATGAGCTTCTAATTTATGTATATTCAAAATTAAATGTAATATTTTATTTATTCTCCTTGGATATTAGATATAATATGTCCTTACATATATTTTTTTCTAAATACAAGAAACAAGGAAGTCAAGAAACCTTACTATAAGTCAAGGTGTTTTATCCAAGCAGATAAGAAAGGGTGATAACTATATCATTGGTAAGAAGCATAAGTTTTTTTTCAAGTGAAAGAGTCTTGTAAAAATATAATTGTGTGTTGAATTATACCAAGAAATTTATGAATTAATTTTGTTTATGGTATTTCATACACAACCAGTTGTTAAGTGATACATGAATCATTGGAAATGACTGATGGATATAAAATATAAAACTCAGTTATTCCCATTTGTTTAAAGAAAATTATTTGTCTAGAAAAACTAATAAGTTTTCAAGGATATAAATATTATGGTTTTTAGAAACTTTATATTTGAAGAACTTCGGTATTATCAATACATTTACTTGTTTAGTTTTGAAAAAAGAAACCATTACAAATTAAGGAAGGCCATAAAGCTTTCAAAATTAATTCATATAGAGAGCATGAACTATTAAAAGGTTAATATAGTGTTAAATATACTTAATAATATTCCTTTAAGAGTTTTAAGGAATGTAAAAGTGAAGTATATAATATTTATGGTCAGAAGATATGAGTTTATTTGGGCCCGTGTGATGAACAATATTTTGGCCAAGCATTCATTGATCATTAAAATGTTGCATGGAGTAATTCAGAAACACACATTTCCTTATACACATCAAAGTTATCATATTGGTGAGAAGGATTGATGATGAGTATTAGATGAAAACATTTACCATTAAAATGTAGCATGGAGTAATTAATAAACTCAAACTTCCTTATACACATCAGAGTCATGATGTAAGTAAAAGGGTGATCAATGTTAAGACTAATATGCATTGCATATACTTCCATTATTTTTCAAGACATGCTTCAAAAATAGTGGCATTATACCATTAAAATATTTCAATTATAATTAAAAATTGATATTATATGTGTTATAGTATGATATAAATCCATTATTTCATAATTAACATGTGTTTAGATGTAAATATTTTGTTAAGAATATAAAAAAACATGCATAAAAAAACACAATGTGAATCTAAAGTAATTACCCTGAAGATTTCTAAAGATATTACATAAATCCATATGATAGAAAAGTTATAGTTAAGTGATAGAATATATTTATATAAAAATTACACATATCTATTTATGGTGTTGGGAGAAAGATTGACTTAGATTTAGTCAATGTTGGATATGCACAAGTGGTTGGCATAGGAGCAAGTTCCACAAGAGTTTGTGAAAAAAGAATGTTCTAGAGACACATACTACAGAAGAAGGAAAAAACCATCGTAATGTTTTTACATTCACCATGTATGGTGATCATTTATTTATTTATAATAATGAATCCTACAAGTAAGAATTAAATGAAAAATCTAATATTGATAAGTTTAATTAAAATTTAATAATGGATTCCATGTATCTATTGTGAGTGGGTACCCTAAACCCAGATCTCTAATATACTTTGATCACCATTACATGTATAAATTTTGATATATACATGTGTTTTTTCTTACCATAATAGTGTTGATACTTCTATATCCACTATTTACATTGTAATTTCCTTACCTTATGTGTCGTATTAATAGGTTATAGAAATTCCCATCTATAATTAGAACCTAGAATTACTATGACCATAATCTTAAATATATGTCATATGTTCTAGATGCATTATACTAATGGGACACATTTTATGTCTATCTATCCGGTGTTTGGGGATCATAAGCATTGATACTTATTCTCATGAAGTTCACACTTGGTGATCTCAAGTAGAAGAGATCACGAGGACTGACCCGCCAATAAGAATGCCACATATTTTAGGTGTCATTATTTTTTCATATATATGAACATGTATATTGATATCCATATTTGAGATCATTATCAATGTGTAACATTTGAACGCATACTTTGATTCAAGGAAAAAACCATGTCATTGAATTCATGGAGAGGTAGCTTGTGATGGGTGTGTCTTAGATGGTATGACATTGGTTGAATGATCAAGATAAAATTTATCACTTTTGAGTTGAAGAAGAGATATCTCTTGGGTGAAGGTTAACCAAGATGTTAGTTCCTTCATTAAATCCATGACCATGGTATAGGAAGGTAAGTCTATCTAGTAAGGTCATGAAATATATAAAGCAACAAAAGAATGATGACACATGTCTACATCCTACTTTATGAGATATCACGAGACAAAGAGATTATATTACATAGAGTGTGTTTGTAGGAGGTAGTCATAACTATGACTTTCTTTATCTCCTTAGGGGGAATGATGGGTTTCTATAATCTTCTCTTGGTATATGGATTGGACTCACCATTATCTATATAAGGACCTAGATAGTTACACACTAAGTGCATCCACAAGTTCCACCTATTCGAATGAAAATGAGTTTAGGAAAAAGTGGGCCCCATGTTTAGGGTCCGGTGAACATTCGAGTGTGATTGATCACATTAAAAAAATAATTCAATTATATTATTAAAGTATAGAATAAAGATAATTGAGTTTATTTATTAAGATATTCACAAGTTGTTTGATTATAAAAGTGAAGATGAGAAAATATAATTTTTGAATGAACATAAGATGTTCAATGTTTGTTAAATTATCAGGGATCTTATAGGATGATTTAATGGATCATATTTTATCATGTAACATTTTAAAGTATTACAAGTATGTGATAATTTTTTTTACATTTATAGCATTTTTTTAAGTTATAAGTGCGCGCAAAGGTCTAAAACAAGGGTTATTAATTTCTAGGGACCAGAGTGCAATTTTGGAAAGTATAACCTAAGTATAAAAACACAGTTTAGCCTCTTGAATTGCGGGATCCATCATTTGGACGAATTTATAGAGATAATATCATCTATCCACTCCTATAAAGATCTTAAAAAGAGATTTTGAATAAATAATAAGGTCAGATTGATATTGTCTTATTGGCTGAGTTCACATTCTTCACACGATCAAAGGGACATCGTAAAGCTCTTCGATTTCATATGATAACACTCAGTAATCATATATCAATGATCTAGTAGCTATGTGGAATGTGTGTAAGGTCTATAGGATTCCTAGTTTGGCACCTTTGAGCCACAACATACCGACAGCGAGTGAATCAAATTGTCAACTTCAAATGACCAAGTTACCATTTACACTTTGGTTTAATTTTATTTTTCCTGCTTAAATTTAATTATACATGATCCTTTAAAAAATTTAGGCATGGTGTTTTTCATATTCAATGTTTTTAACATGTATATGAACTTGAAATTTTAATATGTGCATTTTTTATGATTTCATTTCACCGTAGGTTCCTTCAAATGGTATCAGAGGGAACATGAAATTATTTAAGTTGTAAAATTTAAAATTTCAATAAAATTTTCTATGATTCAGATATAGGGTTTTGATATGGTCCCAAATGCAAGTCGATATGAGTTTTTATCACCAAGATATGGCCGATCAAATATTGAGGGGTTTTACAAAAAAATTATGAGGAAAATTAAATTTTAATTTATTTATTCACTTTAATGGCTATCGATGTGATAGATTTTTGGCCAAAGAATGATGCGAGTACATTACGTGTTATCCAGATATACTGAAATCCAGTTGGGGTAGTCCATTGGAAATACAATCTTTCTTTGCAATCATTATTAATTTTTCAATAATAAAAAAAGGAAAGGGAATACAAAGATTTCATTGGGAGCATATTTAAAAAAAGAAAAATCTTTATTTGGAAGCTTGATTTAAAAAAAGGATAAAGGTTCCCCCATAAGCTTATTTTTTTAAAAAATTAATATATATATATATATAAGGACCCAAACAAATTTTTAATTTTATATTATATATATATATATTATATTTCCTTTAAATGGATGACCAACTAGACTTGGGTTGGACTGGTATAGTCCAAGTCCGACTATCCTGACCCGTTAATAGTTTTAAATTAATTTATAGGGATCTTCTTTAGGTACAAATGGACCTGAAAAATTTTGAAAATTTTTAATAAATTAAACTTAATGGTCTAGAAATTAATAAAGTTATTTTGGGTGTTGTGGGACATATCGATATTTAATTAAAATTATTTTAATTAAAGTTAAAGCACTAAAAATTTCCTCAAGTTTAATTTTAGTAAATTTAATTTTTATTATGAATTATAATTTCATGTTTACTTATCATGTTATGCGACTGACACATGCATGCTTGGTTTATTATTTATTTAATTTAATTTTTTATTGAATTTTTAAAACGCAATAATTTATTTATTTTTGATGATATGTGCATCATCTCTCCATCTTTAATTTTTATTAGGGTCTACGTGTCCACATTTAAGTAATAAAATGTATTTTTTTTCACCCAAATTTCTCCTCACCTGTGTGTGAGTATACATTTTAATGATTAGGGGAGTTCATGGAAAAGCAATTCAAGTCAAGAGTTACCATAAACTAAACAAGTAAAATGAATTGGATTTGTGGGTGCTACAATTCATGTTAGGTATTGACTTAAGGAATTCCCCTAGGGTCTCAATTAATCCATTATTCTCTCAATGGATTAAAAAATAATTAATATCTCATGGTCATGTCATTATTTTTATAATTTATCATATGCATGGCTTATTTTTTTGAATGTGTATTTATTATGCATGATAACATAGTATAAAAAAATAAGCATGAAAAGATAAAATGAACATGTGTGGTGAATGTTTCCTATTTAAAATCATGGTTAAGTTGTGAGTGCAATCACATAGAAAAAGAATTATAAATAGAAAAGGATTTCATTTAGTGAGATTAAATTTAAAAATTCATCAAATAAAATATTAAGTCATTAAATGCCTCCATCACATGAATTTGGGCACAACCAATTTTTTAAGGTTTTTATGAGCCCTAGTTGAGGGCTCCTCTTACTACCAGGGAGTTCTTATGAGGTTAGTGGATCAAATTAACTAAATTTATCAGAAAAGGAGTATCCATAGATATCTTGTTGCAACTTTAGAGGAAAACATTGACTAATGAAAAGTAATTCTTTGCAGGATATGGGACTCCACTCAACAAATCAAGGTGACTCAAGTTAGTGTGGTTGTCCAGTCAAGTAATTTCCATGAAATGCTCCAAGTAGTGAAATATCAAAAGCTTATAGCCTATGAGGAGATGTTTCAAGGATTATTTCCACTAGAATACTCAAGTGATAGAGTATTCATAATTTAGTAGTTGTGGGATACTATGATTTAATAAAATAGTGGAAGATATTTAAAAATAATAATTTGAAAATTTATATTGGTAATAAAGATAAAGTATTATTCTAATAAGATTATTTGTTGTAGATCAAGTAGAAGCCACCACCAATTCAATTTCATTATGATCAATATTTGATAAAGATAATATCCTGACTGACCATAACTTCTAGGAGTAGTACAAGCACTTGTGCATAGTACTGTACCAAGAGAGGAATATTTATATTCTAGAACTCACACTTCATACTAATTTTCTCGGGGAGAAAGAAAGGCTGGTAAAGATAAATAAAATAATCATATGGATGTTGAACTATATGTTTAGTGCTTCATGTTTTCATCTATGTTCAGTGAGTTGTAGAAAATTCATAAGGACAAAGCTGCTTTCCAAATATTATCATATCTCCAAGAGTTATACCATGAGAGATATTGATAGGAAATATATGACTGTATAGATACATGCTAGAATAATGGAATCAATTAGGACCCCATGCTCCCAATAAGATCGAGTACATTGAGTGACTGGAAACACTTGGGTTCAGAATAAACCAAGATTTAGAAATTGATCTCATTTTTTCCTATTTACTGCATATCTTCATGAATTTAATTATTAATTATAATATGAATTACATGAATAAGTCACTCCCAAATCTGTTGGCTTTAGTTCATCAACAGATAAGGATATGAATAATTCTCACTCTTTAGTCCTTATGTTGAACAAGAGGAGGAAAGGAAAGGCTAAAGTGTCAAGGTGTAAGAATAAGTCAAATACACTGATGCACCACCCTTATAAGAAGATAGAAATATAGTGGTAGGGTAATAATAAATAGGTTTCCTTATTTTCATGGTGAAAGAAATTCTAATGAAAATAATAATTGCACAATTGGGAAGAAGAATCAAGTTGATGCTTCTCCTTTAGGTATATTCTCCATTGAATGTAATCTGTCTATTTCTATAATTTGGGTATTGGATACTGCATATGGCTCACACATTTTTATTAAAATGAAGGAAAAAATTATATTTAAGATGATTTCAAAATGTTAAGTATATATCTAAATATAAAATGGTGTGATATTAGAAGCATTAGTGGTGGGAGATTATTATATTACTTTTCTTGGTGGAATGGTCATTGCACTAAATAATTGTTATTATGTACCATCTATTACCAGAAACATAATCTCAGTGTCAATTTTAGACACTATGGTATTTTATTTAAAGTTTGGAAATAAATTTTTTCTTATGTATAAGGATAACATATGTTATGGTATGGTAAATCTTAATAATGGGTTATATATACTTAAACCAAAAAATCTGGTTTTGGAAATCAATAACAATTCCCGTGATAATGAATCATATCCTACCCACATATAGAACTTTAGGCTAGGTTATATAAACAATATGAGTTTAATAAAATTACATCTAGTAGGGTATTTTGACTCCATCGAGTTAAAACCCTTGGATGTATATCATGCTTATTTATAGTGTAAAATGACCAAATCACCTCTCAACGGTAAAAGAGAAAGAGCCAAAGAACCATTGGAATTTTTTATACTGATATATGTGTTCTATTTCTAACATAGAAAAGGGGTGGTTTTTATTAATTCATTTCTTTTACAGATGACTATAGTAGATATGGGTATATCTACTTAATGAGGTATAATTCATATTCCTTTATCATTTTTAAGGAATATCAGAATTAAGTAGAGAATCAAATTGATATGAATATTAGAAAACTTCACTCAGATCATGATGGATAATATCATAACCAAGTTTTCATCGATCATTTAAAGGAGTGTGAGATAATTTCCCAACTCACTCCTCATTATACACCTTAGTGGAATGATGTTAGAGAAAGGAGGAAACAAACCCTTCTTGACATGGTTATATCGACGATGAGTCATGAAACTCTACCATTATCCTTTTGAGGATATGCACTACAGGTTGTGGTATATACACTAAACCAAGTACCAACTAAAGTAGAAGATAAGATTCCATACTAGTTTTAGTATGAAAACATACAGTCTATCAAACATACATGTATAGAGATGTGAGTCTTTTTTCAATACAATACCTAGTGAAAAATTAGAATCTCGAATCATAAAGTGAATCTTTATAGGTTATCCTAAGGAAACTAAAGGATATTACCTATATAACCCTTCAAATAGAAAGGTGATTGTATCAAGGCATGCTAAATTTCTAAAAAGGGAACACTTTTCCAAGGAAATAATAGTATAAAGATTTAATTTAATGAATTTGATGCTCTATATGCACAAGAGTTGGTATGAGAATAATATCCACAAGGGAAAAAGGGAGAAAAAGATGTTTTCAAAACACAAGTACTACGTAGGTATACTAGAGAGGTTATAGAACTAGAGATATGTTACAGATGTGGTTTTATTATCACCGAGATAGGTTAAAAAATACTAGAGAATGATGAACCTCTTACCTATAAAGAATAAGTAGACAGTGAGGATGATGCTAAATGGAAAGAATACATGAATTTTGAGATGGATTCCTTATACCAAAATCATATTTGGATTTTCATAGACACACCAGGTGATCTAAAACCTATTCGGTGTAAATAGGTATTCAATAATTTTTTTTACATGGATGATAAAGTAATCACCAATAAGGCATGACTAGTGGTGAAGGATTTTAGGAAATGTCAAGGAATCAATTATAATGAAACCTTATCACTCATCTCTATACTAAAATCCATCATAAAATTACTTGCAACAACAGACTTCCATGATTATGAAATTTGAAAAATGGATGTCAAAACTAATTTTATAAATGGGAAGTTAGTTAAAGATGTATATATGAAACAAACATAAGGGTTTATAATGTCAAAGAGTTTCAATAAAGTATACAAGCTTCAAATATCCATTTGTTGATTTATGTAGGCATCATGATCATGGAATGTTTGTTTGACGAGGCTATAAGAGAATTTGGTTTAATTAAGAATGAAATAAATTCACGTGTCTATAATAAGGTTAGTAAAAATTCCATCATTTTCCTAGTATTATATGTTAACACCATATTATTAATGGGAATCAAAGTGTAAGTCTTACAGTCAATGAATACTTGGTTAAATGAATGCTTATCCCTGAAAGACTTAGGTGAAGTAGCATATATTCTAGGGGTGAAGATATATCAAGATATATCTCAAAGGATGATTGGGATAATTCAAATTATATATATTGATAAGGTAATCAAAAATCAAAATATGTAACAATCCATTAGTATTTTCAATGTCACATGGAATTAATCTCCCCAAAAATATGTGTCCACAGACACAAGAGGATATTGAAAGAATGAGTAGAATACCTTATGCTTCGGTAGTGAAATCTATTATGTATTCCATTATATGTACTAGGTTTGATGTTTAATTTTATTTAAGCATGGTGGGAAGATATCAAGATAATCCAAGAGTGTTTCATTGGGAAGCTATAAAAACTATCCTTGTCATGACCCGTCCTCAGGGCCCATTCTATGACTACCCCAAGCCCGCCTTCCATAGCCCTAGGGATGGAGACTAGAACCAATGGCATAAAACCCTAAGCTGGGAAGGAATTTCCTTTATAGAAGTAACACACACACAAACAGAGTAAGCTAGAAGCAAAGCACTAAGTGAATACTGTATACAAAAAGTAGTGTTGAAAGTAAAGGGGGCCGTTAATACAATCCCAACAGTAAAGTACAGGTACAACGGAAAGCAAGTACAACTAAAAAAGGGACAACAACTGAAAGGTAAAAGGGAATCTCTTGGAATTTCCTCCGAGTATCCTACCAGAAGGGTAGGTACTGATGTCCACCTCATCACTCCACGTCTATCAGTCCGCTCCATGTACCGGCTTGCTGAGTGGTCCACTTTCGGGTACCATCCGGTCCTGGCTCGCTCTCGGCCTCCGTCAACACTGTTCGTCCTCTGCATCCAACACAACGAGGTACAGACATAGCCCGTGTAGGGGTGAGTATAATGATACTCAGTAGGGAACCTGAGACCCTAAAAGTCTCACAAAATCCACAAACAATAAACCATAGTAGAAAGACACAATCACGAAGTATCAACCAACCAAAATTTGGTATATGCCCATACATATACCTAAGTTACCAGTCACAGTCCAGATTCAACTCTCGAGCCCAACCACATTCCATTCCACAAGTCTATAAATACTCCACAAGGAAAGTACAACATAAGGTGTACCCCATAGGTACAAATCATAGAAGAAAGCCACGTGGGCTTTACCATAACACATCCCCAAAGAAACATCCATCCAAACTTAGGTATATGCCCATAAATATACCTAAGTCATCAAGAGTACACAGCTCATACAAGAGGTAACACAAAGGTAATGACTCAGCTCACACCAGGTATACAGAACTTAAAGAGAGTAAGAGAAGATTAGTTTTAGCCACTGAATCATCTTTCACTATCGAACAACAGATACCCGCAGAAACCTAAAACAACAGTATGTCGTTGCTGTTGAACACACAGAGGGTTCAGTCCAGCCTCATTGCTGTCGAACCCATGGAGGGTTCAGTAGAGTCCCATTGCTGTCGAACCCATGGAGGATTCAGTCCAGTATTGTTGCTATCAAACCCATGGAGGATTCAGTACATTCTCGTTGCTGTCGAACCCACGAAGGATTCAGTCCAGTCTCGTTGCTGTCGAACCCACGAAGGATTCAGTCTAGTCTCGTTTCTCTAGAACCGACGGAGGATTTAGTCCAGTCTCGTTGTTGTCGAACCCACAGAGGATTCATTCTAGTATCATTGTTGTTGAACCCACGGAGGATTCAGTCCAGTCTCGTTTCTTTCTAACCCACAGAGGATTCCAGTACAGTGGTCGTCGCAGCCAGCTCTAGGGTTCCCGCACACAGCACGCTCGATTCCGGGAGGGTCAGATCCTCGAGCCAAGGGTCGATACATAAACTATCACGAAGTCCTGAGTTTATGTATCCCATGGTTCTGTTTCATCTTAAGGAACTCAACGCGACAGACGGTGCGTCAATTGGACACTCGGTCTGAGAGTTGTTGACATTTCCATTCCGGGGGCCCAATTGGTTTTTAAGATAAAAAAACCCAACTGTACTCCAACTGTGTCCAAAACTCAAGTTGAGTATTCCAAAATTAATTTCTCATCAAAATAAATCCAACATAGTTGACGACACGTCAATCGAACATCCGGTTCTTAAGTTATAAGCATTTCCGCTCCGAGGGCCCAGTTGGTTTCAGATTTGAACCAACCCGAACGTACCCAAAATTTTCCAAAACCTTGAGTGTGATATAAATTTATGACCATATCGATCCAAGGAATCCAACACAACTAACGGTTCATAGATTAGAGGTCTATAGCTCAAGTTATGGGTGAAAAACCGAAAGCGGTCC
Organism: Viscum album; assembly: GCA_963277665.1. Lineage (NCBI taxonomy): Eukaryota > Viridiplantae > Streptophyta > Magnoliopsida > Santalales > Viscaceae > Viscum > Viscum album. Next base: position 1,445,379,192 of record OY728128.1, read on the forward strand.
GAAGAGGGGGGTCTTGGTCCGGTCCGACCCGACCCAACCTGCCATGGGTCGAGTCGACCCGGTTTGGGTCCGGCCCGGTTGAGCGTGGACCAGCCCGGTGGTTGTGGACCAGCCCGCACAAGGGAGGCCTGACTCGCGCGGCTGGCGGCCCGACATGGTGGCCGGCCGCGGCTCAGCCATCCTGGCCGAGCGCGTTGCGCACTAGATGCAGAGCGGGGGGTGGGGGGGGGTGTCTAGTAATGGTGGCACCGCCTCTCCTGCCCGGCCGACTGAAGCCGGCCAGTTTTTCCTGCACGAGTGTCCCACAGAGCGGGCCGCTGTCCTCCCACGTGACACCAAGTGGGGCCACAACTTCTTCTGCCCGGCTGGTTCTCCCGTCGGAGCGGCGCGCCCAGCACGGGCCACAATCTTCCCGAAGCATAGCGCCAAGAGGCGTCGTGGTCTCCTACCCAGCCAACTATGGCTGGTCGGTTCAGCTTGGAAAACGGCCCGCGGATGCGGGCTGCACCTCCTCCGCAGCGCGGCGCCAAGGGGGGCCGCGTTTCCTTCAGCCCGATAGGCTTTAGCCGGCTGGTTCTTCTTTGGACAAGCGGCCTGTGCTTGCGGGCTGCAGTTTCCCCCATGCGGCTAGCGCGATGGAGCCGGTCCTCCACCGACACAGCCCGGCCTGTCCGCGGCCTCCTTTTGCCACCGCCTCATGGTTGTGGCCTCTTTCCTCCGGTGCAGTGTGACAACACCACGCCCTTCCAGCTCCGCCTCCATCACCAACATAAACATGGTTCAATGGAGGCACGTCGGGCCGTGCTTTTTCGGCCCGCACCCTCCACGTTAGTTGATAAAAACTTGATCACCATCAACAAAAATCAAACGCCAAGGTGAGGGGGTAATATATAGACGTAAGAATAAATAAATAATCCATATTCCCCCTACCTCAAAACCTATTGTTGAATGTTGTCGAGTCGCGGAAAGAGGGTGGATGTCGATTTCATTGACGTCGGGTAGCGTCCGATGATTAATAATTATTGACATTCCTCATGGGTGGCTCCTACTTCTTAATGTGGAGGAAGGTCATTGAAGAAGTTCTTCGTGTTCTTCGTGGGAAGAACACCTCCTCCCAAAATCCTCCAAAGGCTCCCCAATGATTATTCCAACCCCAAATAAAAGAAATGCTTCACTTATTTAAAGTTGGCATAATGTTTTCAAAATTCAAACACTTAAATTAATTAATAAATTGTGGATTTAAATTAATTAATTAATGGTGTTGGCATATTAATGACAACAAGTGGGAGGTGGAGAGTTTAACATTAAAAGAGGGGGGGTTGGAATCTTAAGAGTTTAAGGGGGGTTTCTTTGGTAGGTGAAGAGTTTGGGTTTGTGTGGGCCCCACCACACAATTATCCTCTCATGGGTGGTTATGTGGGGTGTGGGACCCACCTCTAACTCCTCTTTGGAAAAAGTAACCACCCCTTAAAAATAAAATTGTGTAACACAACAATTTTATTTAATTTATAAAGAATCCCCAAATTATAACTTCCATCCTGCATAAAATGCAAATGCGGTAAAGGTCCCCTTAAGCGAATACCGGCGATGTGAGTTCATCGGTGTCCTCAGATTTCAATTCCGAGCACTGGTTCAAAAGATAGAAAAACACACATGTACATTTACTGAAATTACCCAAACAAAACTTCAGAAATTGATTCCGAGCACACCGGGCCTTGAAATCAGGCGCCGTCAGAATCTGCAGACTCGTAAAATTCCAAATAATTTAAGAAAAAAATTTCCTTGAAATTTCCAGGTCTTTACATTACCCCCACATCAGGGCTTTACGTCCCCATAAAGCTACACCACACACTAGGGAAAACAAAAGGGGTACTAAGCATGCATCTGAGCCTCCCGATCCCATGTGCTCTCCTGGAGGTTTCTGTGCTGCCAGCGAACGCGCACCAGAGGTATCAACCATCCACGCAGGACCCACTCTGGTCGATCCTCAATCTCCACTGGAACCTCCATGAAAGTTGCCCCATCATCGATATCTAGCTCCCCGTGGTCGAGGATTTGGGATGGGTTGTGCACGTATCTCCTCAGCTAAGATACGTGGAAGACGTCATGCACTCGGTGCAACTGAGGTGGAAGGACCTGACAGTAAGCCATCTCACCTACTCTGCTGAGGACCTGGAACGACCTGATAAAAAACAGAGATAACTTTCTTCCTTGGTCAAATCTCTGTAGACCTCATCGAGGTGAGACCCGTAAAGAGACATGGTCACTATTCTCAAATTCTAGAGGTCTTCGTCTCCTGAATGACCTGAACCTCCCTCGTGGTAGCTCGTACCATCTCTGGTCAGTAGGAAGTCGAACGACTTGGTAAGTCAGTCAATGTTCACCCAAACCAAGACGTGGCCCCTGGACGTACATGGAATACCCGCCACGAAGTCCATGGATATCTCATCTCTCCCCCACAAAGGATATCTGCAACGCGACCAGCTGCTCCGTAGCCTCTCCTAGCAGCTGAATGCCAGATCTCCTGCTGAGAGCATTTTCTTCAACATTATCCTTCCCAGGAGTATAGAATATCTCTAAGTCATAGTCCTGGAGGAACTCGAGCCATCGTCTCTATCTCAGGTTCAGGTCCTTCTGCGAGAAGATAAACCTGAGACTCCAGTGGTCAGAGTAGACTGAAAAGTGTTCACCCAAAGAACTATGGGTGAGACTAGCCAATTTAAAAGAACTCGTCTACACCCTTCTTCGCCTATGTCTTACAAGAGCTTCTAAGATTTCTCCTTTTACAAAAAAGAAAAATCCAGTCTCATCCCCTGGATGAACCATGCCCATTTCCTAATACATTTAATCCTGGTCCCCGTTTCCATGCTCCATCACATCCCAACTCAAGTATCTATCATAGGGAAATTTATCTTATCCAAAATTGCATCCATGAAGTCTTCTTGGGTACCAACTAGGGGCCCAAGAAGGGTGTTATCACAACTTAGTAGACAACCACTAATGATGTCTAAAATCATATCCAATTTGATCCAATATAGTGCATTATAATGTATATCATAAATTAGTGGATGAAGAAAATAAAAAAATAAACTAAAAATACCCTCAATCCATGGGATCCACAATGACACATGGGTCAAATATTCCTTACTTGTTTAGTGCGAGATGTCTCTGAGCATGTCTCGATGACCATGCCAACCGTAGTTACGACATAGAATCAAGGCTCTCATCCTATAATTCCCACACCATGTATCATATGGAATCTAGGTACTCACCCTGATATCCCCATATATCAGTTATCATGAGGAATCTATTAAGATCATCCTAACATTCCCAACTCATGTATTTTATAGAATCCAAGTAGCTCATCCCAAAATTACCATTTTTTTAGAATTGTATGTAATATATAATCCAAGGAGATCATCCCAACATTCCCATTCATTTAGCATTGGATGTCATATGTACACTACTAGAAAATGATCCCATACCCATGATTTTGGATAAAACTATGGGTATAGGTCACCCCTATACTCACAGTTTTTCAAAAACCATGGGTATATGGATTAGTTTAGAACCTATACCCACAATTATCAAAAATCATGCATATAGGTCCACCGTATACCCACGATTTTTAAGAACCGTGGTTATATCTTTCCCACATAAGTGTGAAAAAAATTCCAATGGGGACAAAAAAATTCCATGAGAAAATATATACCCACGGGTTTCCACCTATATTCACAGTTTATAAAAATATATATAAATAAATAAATATTTATATAAACATAAATATATGTGGAGAAGTGGTTAGGCATGTTGACTGGGAAGAGGTGGTGCAAGGTTTGAATCTGATGACATGATTTTTTTTAAATTCTATAGCCATGGTTTGAGAACTGTGGGTATAGGGGAATTTACATGGTGGTGGATTTCCCATACACCTATTACCATAGTTTATAACCATGGGTACAACATTTTTCAAACCGTGCATATATATCATAGCTATACCAATGACTTAATCTCCCATAGTTCTGTAAAACGTGGGTATAGCCTTTACCCATGGTTTTGTGGGATATACCTATTATTTGGAATTTTGGGTAAAGGGTAATTTTATAGTAGTGGTAATATAAGGATATTATCCCAAAATTCCTTTTTCATTTAGCATCATACATTGTATGGAATCTAATAAGATCATCCCAATATTCACATTCATTTAAATAATCCAATATATAATCATGTATCCCATTTAATTATCATTAGGACCATGTCCAAAGTTATGTCATTACCATTACTTTCTATCTCAAAGACAACTCATATGATATTCTTGTGAAAGGGATTCAAACATCCCATTTATTTAAGGATTCACAAACCAAATTACTCATTTTAACCATGTATAAGGGGTCTCATGTTTGATAATATCAAGGGGTCCTAAAAACATCCTAATAACCTTCCTTTTATACCCAAGGTCAACTATCAATTCCATGAAACCTCTTAGGTGCTACCTTTTTTCATAAATCAACTAACACATAAGTTATGCTCACCCTAAATAGGTGGACAAGGTTTCAATTTAAAACTCTGAAGGTTTAATTCATGGTCTTCAAAGGGATCTAGATTCATTTTAGGGAACAAACCAATTGGATTTAGGTTCTAGTTTGAATTCATGATAAACTGGCATGGAGACATGAAAATCACATACTATATAATGATGAAAACTTAAAGGATAGCTTGAATACCACCTATATTAAGTAAGTATAGTTACAATTATCGAATAATGGAATTTTATTCAAGTGTAAATGGGAGAAAAATATAAACTAAACAAAAGACCTGAAAATAGGTCATATTAGCCTTAAATGAAAAGAACACACATGAAAACATATTAAAAGGAGAAAGAAGGAAAGTGAAGTTATTTTATTAACTAGAGCTGTCAATCACCTCAAAAAAACTTAAATAAGAGGAGAATCAAAGGAGTTCCACCAATATTTAAAGAGAGGAGGAGAAGAACTCAACATAGGGATCTTGTACAAATGAAGGAGAATAAAATAGAGTGAAGTTTAAGGATGAAGGGGGGGGGACCAAATTTCCCCCTTAAAAAAATCTACCCAGAACCCATCAGTAATATGGTGGGTCTCACTAGAAAACTGGTGGGTTTCCAATGGCTCTTACAACCTTCAAAAAGACCACTAGTTAGCCAGTGGCACTATAACCTTTAGTATGTATACCCAGCCTCCTCCCAAGCCTCCTGAGCACCTCTATGACCCTCCCAAACTCCCTTGGTCACTTCTTAAAAGGAAAATATAATGGGTTTTAGCAAAAATAAATAGGTTCCATACCTTAGTGAAGGGGTGGGTCTTACATAAATGAATCATCCAAGGAATTAAAAAAAAATAGGCCTGATCCTCATCCATAATATTACCATCTACATGGGAAAAATATAACACCATATTTTTAAAAGTATCTAAACGAGTTTTCATAGAAGTCCAAGGGATTATTTTAAAATTTTAAAGATTAATTTTATTTTGAAGTCTCCATAAAAGGGACCTTGTCTTCATAAAAGGGACCTTGCACTGATAAAAGTTTCATGGAATACTTCTCACAGTAATTTTTCATATAGGGTCAATAATAACATGGAATGAGATTTTTTTAAAATATTAGGGTTAATATCCTAAAAAAAATAAAAGTCAGACCAGACATAGATATGGTGTTAATTTTCTTTTTCAAACCTACTAGAGATTTTTTAAGGTTATTTTCACTGAATATTTATATCCATAGTCAATGGTGTTGGCCAAAGATATGGAGTTTTTTTCAAGACTAATCTGGATAAAAGAACGGTGTCTCCTACAGACGTTTGGGGGACTTTCAAAAATTATGCTACATATTTCCCACTCCACGTAGTGACACAAGATCATCAACATCTTCAAAAACTGCGGGGAAATAAAATGCTTCACGTACAAAAGGGTTCCAGCCACAAGTATCTGGAACAAAGCTTCTTCATGCAGTGGAAGAGTCTCCAGAGGAAGAAGATACTGGTCCAATGACCGTGAGTGGTACTATTACTATAGCTTTGTCATAGTGACTACTCTTTTTGATATGAGTGAATCTCACTCATTTATTTCAACCCATACTATTAATTTTCTTAGTCTGCATATGGAGATTTTATCTTGTGCAATTGATATTACTATACCCATCAGTATAAAGAGAGAGTAGGGTCTCTGTAATCCCTCTTGCATCTTCTCTCTATCAGTTGTCAAACATGCTTGGAGTTTTTTTGGTACTCAACATGAAATCTCTTGATGTCATATTCAAAATGTATTGGATCATTACCAATAAAGCCCATATTGATTTTTATCTTCGATGGGTCTACCTTACCACACCCAGTGGTGTGTCTTGTCTTTCAATGAGAATGGGGCCCAAGGTTGAGTAGGGGAAGACCTTCTTATCCGGAGCTGGGGAAAGTGATATCAATGTTTACTTTTGAAATTGAGTGAGATTCTTTGGAAGGCGATCTTCATCCAGTTTTCATCGAGTTTCCCATCATGTTTCCTTATGTTTTTTTTCTAGTTTACCACCAGTAAGATAGGTTGAGTTTTCTATTAACTTGATGTCAGTACTCAACCTATTTCATTTCCCTCTTACAAAATGGGTCTAACTGAACTTAAAGAATTAATGTTCTAGTTGGACGATCTTCTTGAGAAAGCCTTTATTCACCCAAGTGTGTCACCTTGGGTGGCACCAGTTCTATCGTCTATGAAAGCTGATGGTTCTCTAAAATCTTCACTTCTCGAGATGATTCTTCAGAAACATAAGGTTGTTGAAGAATTCTGTAAGAATTAGAGACTCTTTATAGTGGGGAGACTGATACCCAATAATATTTCTCCAAAGAGGGTGTTCTGTGTTATCAAAACCGTTATGTTGCACCATTAACAACAAGGAAGGCTATAAAGGGGGGTGATTGTTATACCCCCAAATGATAAAGGACTAAATGGATAAATAATATGACTCATGTCAACAAGGTGCACCTTCCCTTTTAGGAGCCTATCTGATTAGAACTCCACATTTAAGCATGCTTGGCTTAGAGTAGTGATCAGGATGGGTGACCTTCTGAGAAGTTTTTCAGGGTGTGTGTGAATGAGAACAAAGCACAATAGAAAGGACATGTGTTGGCCTATGGGAACTATCATTAGTTAAATGACCCGTTCATGCACGTGGGTGGGCCCTAGGGTGGGGACCACGTGTCTGTGGGGCAACTAGTGGTACCTGGTGAGCCAGGACCTGATGACCATGTTAAAGAAGGGTGTCTATGCTGCCACCCAACGCGACCATGGGGGATTTTCATAATTTCAAATGGGTTGTGCACCCAGGAATTATTAAGATGTTCTACGACTTGAAGTAGTAGTTTTGGTGACCATGTATCTGTTTCCGATGCTTTCGTCGGGGTGCGCGCATCTGTCTATGGAGGACGTATAGCTGTTACCCTGAATTCCCGCTTTCCTTAGGCGGGTTACATTCACTCCTTGTTCAGAGACGTCTGCTCCTTGATCGAAACCGGGGTGATGGGATGTCGATTCTTCCTTCCGTGGATTCCTCCTCATAACTCGTCACCTAGTCTGGGTCTCCCTCATAGATTTAATACGTTGTTCGTGAAACTCTTTCCCGGTGCCATATCTTCATGGGCACCGGTTAATTACACCACTTCTGTCAGGACATTCCATGGGGTCTTGACATGGTAGCAACCTTCAGTCGGAGTAGATGACAATATCTGTTTCCGATGCTTTCGTCGGGGCGCGCGCATCCATATGTGGAGGACGTGCAGCTGTTACCCTGCATTCCCGCTTTCCTAAGGCGGGCGAAATTCACTCATTGTTCAGAGACGTCTGCTCCTTGATCGAAACCGGGATGATGGGATGTCAATTCTTCTTTCCGTGGATTCCTCCTCAGAACTCGTCACCTAGTCTGGGTCTCCCTCATAGATTTAATACGTTGTTTGTGAAACTCTTTCCCAATGCCATATCTTCATGGGCACCGGTTAATTACACCACTTCCGTTAGGACATTCCATGGGGTCTTGACATGGTAGCAACCTTTGGTTGGAGTAGATGGCAATATCAAGAATGTCGGGGCATCTCTGAGTGCGTGGAAATTGAGGAACATGTATTCTTCCTCATAAGAGGGCATCTCAAGGGTGCAGAACCCGAGGCATCCCACATTTAATGCGGGGAATCATATGCCATAGGCATGTATCTGAGGTTTTCTTTAGCTCCCCGTGTTTAACACAGGGTATGTTGCAAATTAACGTCTAGAAGAGATGGTTACACCAAAGGCGTGTCATCCGAGGTTTTCCTCAGGCATCTCATGCTTATCACGTGGTAGGCCGCGAGTTTAACGTCCTACGGAGACAGAATGATAGTGATCAGAACGTCCTATAGAGACAGATCATATTGGTATATCCCAAGGAGGGGATACTTGGAAGATGGATGGATTAGGACGCCCAATGAGGATGGATCCGAGGTGGTGTTCTCCAAGGAGGGGAGATGTCACACTGTAATGGCTGATATAAACACCACTGAGGGCAGATTAGGGGAAGTGCACCCCAGGATGGGGGATAACATGGTTTACCATTGGCTGGGATTGAACCTCTTGGAGGTTTTCTACGTACCCTGTGTAGAGGACAGGGATCAAAACCCATGCAGTTCGAAGGGTTGATGAATCAGGGTGTACACAGAGGACAACGACCCGGATACATGCTAGGGCTTACGAGTGGAAAATGGCCTAGGTACTACTTGGAGCAGCGAGGAGGTGGATGGCGTGATCCCACCGGGATGTTGCGGCCTGGGCGAGAATAAGTATGGATGATTGATGGATGAATGAATTGGAGGGGGAATGAAATGGGACCATCACAAGGGAGATAGTGAAGTTGGTCTTGATCCTCGAAGATACCTCCTACGTATCCCCGTGGCAGGGAATCAAAGTCCACGTAGTTCGGGATGGTGCTGGTGAACCGATGTGAAGGTGGACCTTGGCCCGATGGGCGTCGTCAGCGAACCGATGTGAATGTGGACCTTGGTCCGATGGGTTTCATCAGCAAAACGATGTGAATGTGGACCTTGGCCCGATGGGTATTGTCAGTGAACCGACGTGAAGGAGTTCAGAATGACTGGGTGATGGTCTTGAACCTCATGGAGGCTTCCTACGTATCATGCCTTGACATGGATCAAAGTCCTCATAGTTCAGGTGAAAATGGTGGGTGTCGGTGAACCGACGAGAAAAAAGAGACCTTGGTCCAGATGGTGTGGGGCTTACACACTAGCCTGCCCAGGTGTTGGTGAACCGACGTGAATGAGGTCGAAGTAACCAACGGGTGATGGGATTGAACCTCATGGAGGCTTCCTACGTACCACGCCTTAGCACGAATCAAAGACCATGTAGTTCAGGTTGGGTTTTGTCGGCAAACTAACGTGAAAGTGAACCCAGGGGGTCCACTGGTGGTGGTCTTGAACCTCGTGGAGGTTTCCTACGTACCACGCTTTAGCATGGATCAAAGTCATCATAGTTCAGGATGGTCAAAACAGCTTACCGCTGGGCCGAAATGCAGTTTAACGTCATACAGGACGAGAGTGAACCCTGACGTGAATAAACGATGGGCGGTGGGCTTGAACCTCATGGAGGCTTACTATGTACCATGCCTTGACATGGATCAAAGTCCTCATAGTTCAAATGGATGTGCAGTTTAACATCATGCTGGACAGGGGCATATAGTTTGATGTTGGATGAGGGTGGAACTCGACGTGAAGAAACGACCGAGTGGTGGGCTTGAACCTCATGGAGGCTTCCTACGTACCATGCCTTGACATGGATCAAAGTCCCCGTAGTTCACTTGAGGTGGGGTTCAGGGTCGGTTCTCACTCTAAGCTCATGTGAATCATGCTCGGTGTGAGAAAAAAGAGGTTTCAGGGACTTGGAAATCACATCACGAAGGATGCGTCCATGGGAAATGAAGAGGAGATTATGCGTTAGGTGGCCCATGCTTCTGGGACTTACTCCAGGATGGAGGCCCAAGGAGAAGGATGAAGATAGTTTCGAGCTTGAGCCTTGAAGAGGCTTCCTACGTATCCCTGTGGCAGGGAATCAAAGTCCACGTAGTTCTCCTAATGACGACTTACCACCAATTGGGGGTTTCAACGGCTTACCGCTAAATGGGGTCGCAATGGCTTACCGCTGGATGAGGATATCAATGGCTTGCCGCTGGATTGGGTCACAATGGCTTACTGCTGTATTGGGTCACAACAGCTTACCGCTGGATAAGGATGTCAACGACTTACCACTGCATAGGATAACAACGACTTACCATTTATTGGGATCACAACAGTGGATGGGGCTTATGTGAGGAAGCTTCCCGTGTGCCGCTATGGAGCGGCAATGGTGAACTGGGATTATGCAAGGAAGTTGCCCGGGTGCCGCTAAGGAGCGACAATGGTGAACAGGGCTTGCACTAGGAAGCTGCCCAGGTGCCGCTAAGGAGCAGCACTGGTGAATGGGTCTTACGCTTGGAAGCTTGTCGGGTGCTTCTATGGAGCGACAATGGTGAATGGGGCTTACGCTAGGAAGATGCCCAGATGTCTCTACAAAGTGGCAATGGTGAATGGGGCTTACACTAGGAAACTTCCCGTAATGTCTTCCTCATGTCTGGCCATGAGGGCATCCCAAATCACTGGTGGATTGAGGCCTTCACCTATGTGCTAGTGCACAAGCGGGATAATGCCAAGGGGCATTAGAATCATGCCACTACGATCATGGCATTAAGTGTCTTATGCTTGGAGTATAAGGAATCTCTTGTTTAGTGAAAGAGGCATCCTATGATTGGCACATAGGGTGTGCTACAGTTTAGAGTCATGTAGAAAGGACTGTTGGAATCTCATGCTAGGAGCATAAGACATCTCTTATTTGGAGCAAGAGGCATCCTACGTTAGGAACATAGGGCATACTACAGTTTAGAGTCTTGTAGGTAGGACTATTAGCATCTCATGCTTGGAGCATAAGGCATCTCTCGTATAGGGAAAGAGGCATCCCATCATTTGTTAGATAGGGAGTAATATAGTTTATAGTCATGTAGATAGAACTATTAGCATCTCATGCTATGAGAATGAGGCATCTCTTGTATTGGGAAAGAGGCATCCTATATTGATCATATAGGGGATACTACAATTTATAGTCTTGTAGATAGGACTCTTGGAATCTTATGCTTGGAGCATAAGACATCTCTTATTTGGAGCAAGAGGCATCCTACGTTAGGAACATATGGCATACTACAGTTTAGAGTCTTGTAGGTAGGACTATTGGCATCTCATGCTTGGAGCATAAGGCATCTCTCGTATAGGGAAAGAGGCATCCCATCATTTGTTATATAGGGAGTACTACAGTTTATAGTCAAGTAGATAGGACTATTGGAATATCATGCTATGAGCATGAGGCATCTCTTATATTGGGTAAGAGGCATCCTATATTGATCATATAGGGGATACTACAGTTTATAGTATTGTAGGTATGACTCTTGGCATCTAATGCATGGAGCATAAGGCATCTCTTATTTGGAGCAAGAGGCATCCTACGTTAGGAACATAGGGCATACTGCAATTTAGAGTCTTATAAGTAGGACTATTGGCATCTCATGCTTGGAGTATAAGGCATATCTCATATAGGGAAAGAGGCATCCCATAATTTTTTAGATAGGGATTACTACAGTTTATAGTCATGTAGATAAGACTATTGGCATCTCATGCTATGAGCACGAGGCATCTCTTGTATTGGGAAAGAGGAATCCTATATTGATCATATAGGGGATACTACCGTTTATAGTCATGTAGGTAAGACTGTTGGCATAAGGCGCCTGGGAATGGATGGTGTTGGGTCTTACGCAAGGGAGGCCCTTTCTGGTTCAACCTGGCATAGGAGCCAAGTGATTGGATTTGGAGGAGTTGCCTGAGAAATGGTTCGTCTCAAGGTACTCGGGGAATTGGTGATGAGAATATCAACTCACGAGATGAGAATGAAACCAATAGGAATATGTCGACTCAAGGCGTTTCATGGTGTGCGGAGGAGTATCTCAAGTCATGGTGTTCTATAGGTGGAAGGTGGGTGCGCATAAGGGCACAATGGAAAATCCCGACACCCCGGCCCGAGAAGTTCGTGGTGCGACTCTCCATTTTTCATGGGGGTCTGTGACAGTCGTGAAGGGACCAGACTGAAGGCCTGGGACCACAGCCCAAACACTGACCCCGAGCGGGCGTGGGGGGGCGCAGCCCCCACGGTATAGACCGGTGGGCGCGAAGGTAGGGTCCTTGCAAATGATAGGTCTTCGCGAAGTAGCTTCGCGGAGCAAAGGTCTCGCAGAGAAAAGGGATCTTGCGGAGCATGGGCCTCTTGTGGAGCAAGGGCAGATCATGGGGTACTCGCAGAGCAACATCACGAAGCTTAGCTCATAGAGCATGGACTCGCAAAGCATCGGCTCGCGGAGCAGCAACGCAAAGGAAGCTTCTCGCGGAGCATGGCCTCGTGGAGCCGCAAAGCAGAGCTCCGCGGACTGGGAGATCGGCTGCCCAAGGGGCGAAAAAATGGCCGTCCGGAGAAGGGGGGGGGGGGGGGCGATCTGGATATTTATAGGCAAGGGCGCCACGAAGCAGAGCTCACACGGTGAAAAGGGGACTTCCTTGCTTCGTGGCGGGTCGCGAACGTCAACCGGATTCGCGGAGAGTTACTGCCTCCTCTGCTTCGCGGGGGGTTCACGAATGTCAAGGTGTTCGCGGAGATTTCCCGCCTCCTCTGCTTTGTGGTGGGTCTTCGCAGCACGTCGCGAATGTCAGATGGGTTCACGGATCCTCTCATTTCATTACTTCATGGCGGCACTCCGCGATCACGGAGGGGGCTTCGTGAATGGGCTTCACGAACCAGTTTTCCAACCCAATTTGAAATGTCCATATCTCCTAATCCGTAACTCCGTTCGGGCCCTGTGACCTATCAAATCGGAGACTGCGAAAATGTCTACGATCTTGGATTGTGTATGGAAGCATCTGGAAAATTTTAAAGATGCATTTTTTGGGGTCTACGATATTCTTTAAGGTTTCACTATGATTGGGTCATTGACGGCTAGGGAGGCAAGGGAAGCTTGATCCTCATTTTGTGGGATCTTTTGAGGTTTTTGATCCTCATTTTGTGGGGAAACTGGTGGTACCTGGCAAGCCAGGACCCGACCACCATGTTAAGGCATGGTGTCTATGCTGTCACCCGATGCGGCCATGTGGGATTTCCATAATTTCCAATGGGTTGTGGACCCAGGAAGTATTAAGATGTTCTACGACTTGAAGTAGTAGTTTTGGTGACCATGTATTCTTGAAGGTTTCACCCCGATTGGGTCATTTAAATCCTGGGAGGCAAGGGAAGCTTGATCCTCATTTTGTGGGATCTTTTGAGGTTTTTGATTAGGCAGGGAAAGTTGTTTACCATTTAGCACCACCAACACAACTAACATTGATACATAATGTGTTTCATGTATCTCATCTTCAGAAGTATTTATCTGACCCATATCATGTTCTGAGTGGGCGTGATTTCTATAATTTCCAATAGGATGTGAACCCAGGATGTATTAAGATTTTATATGACTTAAAGCAGTAGTTTTGGTGACCATGTATTCTTGAAGGTTTCACCCTGATTGGGCCACGTTGGCCTGGGAAGAAAGGAATGCTTGCTCCTCATTTTGTGGGATCTTTTGAGGTTTTTGATTAGGTAGGGAAAGTTGTTTACAAATTTAGTAAAACCCCCACAACTAACATTGATACATAATGTGTTTCATGTATCTCAGCTTCAAAAGTATTTATCTGACCCATCTCATGTTTTGAGTTGGCGTGATCTTGAAGTGGAACCTGTTTTATCTGTGATTGAATGACCAGTCATGGTTATTGATTATGAGACCAACAATACCACAAAACGGGGCAAGGCCAGCACCACACTTTTATTAGCGCTCACGAAAAAGCGATGATAGGGGGGGGGTACCTTTATTAGCGCTAAAAAGAGCTGATAAAAGTACCCCTTTATCAGCGCTTTTTTCGGCGCTTATAAAGGTACCCCCTTTAACAATGCTTTTTTTAGCGATGTTAAAGGTACCCCCCTTTATCAGTGCTTTTTCGTTAGCACTGATAAAGGGGGGTCTTTATCAACACTTTTTTTAAAGCGCTGATAAAGGGTCTACTTCCAAAAAAATTCATTAAAAATATATATTAATATTTAAATATATAGATATAGTTATATTGATATAAATATAATATATATTTTTTAAATATAATTTTAAGTATATTTTAGATAAGTATAAATATATAGTTACACTTAATATATAAGATATTTATTGAAAATGGTTTATAAAAAATTAAAAAATATTTTTAATTAATAATTTTCTAATTATTATGGAGTAATAGTCATTTAATAACAATTTGAAGACTAAAAAAAATAAAAAAAATAAAAAAAGATCCAAAATATGTTGAAAACGCAACTCGAACTTCAAACGGCCATAACTTTTGATCCGGGTGTCCTTTTGAGCTCTACCACATATCAAATCAAAGCCTGTAATGATCTTTACGTCGTTATGATAGGGGAAATCCCGGTCAAGGTTTTTCCGAGGCCAAAAAAGGCCCAGAAGGCCTCCTAAACTGAGTTTTTAGTCGGGGTATCCCGATTTTTTTTAACATTTTGTGGATTTTCAGCCTCATTTAAAGGGGTATTATTGGATTTTTTGTGGGGACTGAATTTATTCCAAGGTATTAAATTCATATTGATATTATGTATTTTAAATTTTATCATGTTTTATAATGCACTGCTATTTATAATCAAATATATTACAATATATACATATTTTTTTATATATTCACACAAAAATTTAATTATAAATATAAATAATAAAATATATTTACATATAAAATATATTAGCTTTATCTAAATAATAACTAATATCCATTTTATTTAAAATAAAAATATATGAATATTTATATACATATATATTAATCTAACTATATATATATTAATCTAACTATATATATATATATATATTAATAAAACTACATATATATATTAATATTACTATAAATATATATATTAATATCACTATAAATATATATATTAATATCACTATAAATATATATATTAATATAACTATATATATATTAATATAACTATATATATATTAATATAACTATATAAATATATATTAATATAAATATATATATATAGTTATATTAATATAAATATATCTCTATTTATATATATATAAATATAACTATATATATATATATATTAATATAAATATATATTACTACACAAATAAATATAACTATATATATATATATATATCATGAAATTGAAAACAAATCAAAATAGAGGAGTGATAAGGGATTAGGAGCGCAGGGGGGAGGTCTCGAGTTCAAAACCTGGTGGAGGCAGGGGCGCACGTGCATGGGGGAATATGAGAGCTAGCACTGATAAAGGGTGGAGGAGGTGCATTGGGGCACTGGAGGGGGGGCAGAAAAGTGCTGTAAAAGGGGGGGGGGGCTCAAGGGCTATAAAAGCCCCCCCGATTGGCAAGATTTTTTTTTAATTTTTTTTAATTTTTAATTTTTTTTAATTTTTTAATTTTTTTAACTTTTATCAGTGCTTTTAAAAAAACGCTGATAAAATAGGTCCTTTATGTAACAGCCCAAGATTTTATAAAAAATATTCTTTTTAATTTTATTAATGTCTTGTGTTGTATGCTACACCAAAAGGAGCTTGCACAACACGCATCCTTGTCTTGCCTTGCATTACACGCAATCGCGACCTTCCTCGATAGCGTGTGTAATACGCAATACCGAGTTTCACTAAACAACGATGTGCTATTAAAATATTATTAAAACTAGCCGTTATGAATAGTAATAACCACTTTTTAAAATTCTGTAAATCTTATTTTTCAAAATGAACTTCATTCTTGGATTCGGAGTATCGAATTTAGCCTAAGGTGAAATTTTGGTACTTTTCGGATAACTTTCATATTCTGATGAATAGTGAAAATTACTAAATTATAATTAAAAACAACTTTTTTAATCGAAATAATTAATAGTGATAAATTATTAATTTGAGTGGTTTTAAAGTATATTTAGAATATATTTTTACAATTTAATACAATGTTGGTCATTGGTTGTAATTTCACATTTAAACCAGACATAATCAAGTGTCAATCTTTTGATATATATTGTTTCCTAAAAACACGCTATTTATTTTAACAGCAGGATTTAATTATAAAATTAATTAATGCAACTTCTATGTTATGAATTTCGTAAAATAGATTTCATTTTTGAATTCGGAATATGAAATATAGCTTAGGATGAAATTTTGGCAATGTTCTGAAAAACATCAATTTTTGATGAATAGTGAAACTACTAAGTGGTAGTTAAAAAAACTGAATTTTTCATAAAACTTAATTTTGCCGCTTCTGTAAATGGAATTTCGAAAATCCGAGAGACACGGTTAATATCAAGGACTAAAATGTGGTTCAATGAGATGAAAATAATTTTTTGGTGAATAGTAACTTTTTATTTTTTTTACCGCGGTTAATAGTAAATAGGGTAACTAAGGGTAAATATGATATTACTATTACCCTAACACATGTCCTAATTCTATTGGACAAGTGTAATTCGACCAAAAACAAACTTAGGAATAAAATATGACCATTTAGGCCCACTTGGATTAGATTAGGACATTTATTATTAATTTATTTAAAGAAAGGTTAAAATAGTTAAAATCAAAGTTTAATAAGTAAATCATTTTTAATATGGGGTTATACATAAGATAAATTCGATTGTAAATATTAATTATAAAGCTAAAAAGATTTCCTACATGATGGTATTTTATTTGTAATTTTTAGACATCAAATAATTTAATTTATTTATGACACAACGATGATGCAGTAATTATCTTATTAATGAAATATTGACATAATTGATGTTATAAACACCAAAATAAATGTAATTTGAGATTTTTTATGAATTACACTACTTTTATAGGTTACTATGATATATTAATGTTGATTTAATAAACTTGGTTCGAACATTTAATTCTGTTATGACTTTCACAAAAATCATATATCAAATAGTGTCAAAATTGACACAAAATAGTTTTTAAATCAAATATTATATTATTAATTGTTATTGTATTCCTAAAAATCTAAGGTTCGACCAAATGACTTAGATAAGGATATATATATTAATAATAAACAATTTGGGGTTCGTTTGTCATGTTATAGTAAGTGTATTAACCATATAGTGAAAGAAAACAAAAAGACATGGTAAAAGTTAAATTATTTAACTTAGAGTTAAATCTAATTGATAAGGTTAAAATAATATCCTAAACTTGTCTAAATTCTATTGGTTGATAGGATTTCGACCCATCCCCACTTTAGCTTCAAAATAAGACCCTTTGGAACCATTATAAACCGATTTTGACTTTAATATAAAATAATATTTTGAGATATTCCTAAGGTGCCCCTCTCCTCTCCTATAAAAGGACACCTCCTCCCCCTCCTCCTCACACCAATTTGAGCACTCAAGCTCGGACAAACCCTGCCAAAATCTCTTCTCCACTTCCCTAGAAACATCCTAGAGGTTCTGGTCTTCCTCAAAGACCAATTCTAGTGCCCTAAGAGAAGGTCTCAAAGAGGCACTTCAAAGAAGAGGTAATTACCGTTACCAATTCTTTCATCTTTATTTCTTCTTCCACTTCTTCTTCTTAGGTTGTTTTATTATGAAGTAATAAAATCAGTATCACTCATATACTGATATGTTATTATAAGTATGAAACAACCCTATTTCACCATCTATCCATCCTACGGAAAAAGAAATCACCGCGCGTGCGTACGTACGGAATACCGTCTCCACGCCGTGGTGTAATCTATTTTCCACCACCACCTTACATGGATGGGTATAATGGTGTAAAGAATAACTATACATAGTTATTACAACATCATATTGATTCTGATATATTGTATAATCCACTCCAATTCAATTCAATATTTATAGAAATGATATCATCGCTCGTGCGTACGTACGGACTACCGTCTCCACGACGCGATGAGATTCATTCTCCATGTTAACCATTTAAGAATGATTATAATGTATATATAAGAAATAATAATGAAATATATGACATTATAAAGCTACTGGATTTATGTATATATATATACATATGTATGTCATCTACTTACTTCCATTTCAAGACAATAAGGAAAGAAAAACAGCGTTCATGCGTACGTACGGACTACCGTCTCCATGAACGGTGTTTTTCATTTTATTTATCTATCTATTATATATATATATATACTGAATATATATGATATATAAATCATATTTTATATTCTGGAAGTAAGTAAATCATGATATAAGTAATAATGATGTCAAGAACAACAAGTCAAAACACCTACGATAAATGAAACGATTTTACCCAAAACGCTTCTTTAACATGGAATTTACAAAAGAACGGGTAATATAATGTCATAAGTGAACCATATATGATATCATAACAATGAATATGATTCTTTAATAAGTCAATGACATTATTTAAATCATTATACAGGAGTTTCGGACACATACGAAGAAAATTGGACCTAAGGTAAGGGAAATATCACAATCTCATTTTATCCGAGATTGTTTATTCATAAGTATTTACTGGGGTGTATTTTATCATCCACATCCATGTTTCATAAATATGTAATATTATTTCCATCCAACTAAAATTTTTTAAATCCAATTTTACCCTTCGGTGAGTTTTTAGTAAAGGAAATGAAAGGAATCTTTTGTCGTTTTCCGTACGAGGTATTTTTTTAACTTTTCCGACAAAAGTACGAAGAATGTTTTTTTTTAACTTATACGGCATGAATGGATTTTTAAAACATTATTTCCAAGAAGCTTCCTTTAAAAGTTTTCAAGTTTATTTTTAATCAACTTCTTTTATTTTAAAGTTTTATGACATGTTATGAAAGGAAAAATGTTTTTGAAGTAGAAAGGATATTTTCCTCAAGAATGAAGTTCAAGTGTTTTATTAAAATTATTTTCCATCTAAGATAATAAAAGGGTTCTGTTTTTATCCCTATTATTACATGGATTTGATTATGTTTTGATGGAAAAATTTTTATGAATTCCTTTATCTTATATGAATTGTTTTATGATGTCATGTTGTTTAAGAATCCCATTTTTTATTACATGGGTTATGCGATGATGTATGATTTATGATTATGTGGCACACATAAGAAAGGATTCATTATAAGATGGGTGGGACCTATATCTCCCTCCAATGCATTGGGTAAAGATTTTATATCTCATGAGATAGACATGGCTGGAATGGTAGGTTATACCGGTTCAGTGAAACCGGACTGAAACGAGGGTTACTCGATTCAGAAAGGGACTTTGTCCACTAAGATAGTCTTGGCAATGAGTCATGACTAACAAGAAATGATTTTCCATGATTATGTGTGCATGCCACAAAGTTTCAAGTTTCATGTTATGATTATGGTGATCTTATTTTCACTTCTATGATTTGTTCCATGTTAAGATATTATGATCTCTTTTGCAGGTTATGATTTTCAAAAAGATATGATATGATTTTTATTTCTTTTGTATACCCTTACTGAGCATTTGAGCTCACCCTTTTATGTTTTATTTTCCCCAGGATATAATGAAAGGTTTTAGGTAAAAAAAAGGGATGACCTTTATGGGAGATATTGAAGAACTTTAGAAGATTACGTTCTGAGTTTCCAAAGACACTAAACTATTATGATCCTTGTGTGTGTGTGTTTTTGTTATGTACTAAGTATTCCGCAAAAGTAATGTAATGTTCATGTACGACAAGTTTCGGGTCTCTACAGTTGGTATCAGAGGAAAGGTTTAGTCAACCTTTGGAAACTAGGATGCGAAAACGTTAGTGAGATCCCTAGAGATATTTCTAAGGTATGTCTAGGGATGTCCCTAAGGATACGTATACGTATAGGATAGTCCTAGAACTATGGTAACGATCTTAGAATTAAACCTAAGATGTTAGATATTGAAGGTACTCCCCCTTTATTATGTTGTTTTCCCTAGCATGATTTTTGCCTCTCACACTATTCTTTTTGGGTTTTAGATGATGGCTGGAACCTGAAGGAACCGTGTTGATCAATGCAATGGACAATGCAATGATTGCCCTCCTGAACAAACAAATGTTATGGGAGATGGAGTGAAAAATCTTATTTCTATACTTACACAAGCTATGAATCATTCTGGACTTCCAAATGAGCAGAGAAGGGAACAATATTCTATTGAGTCCTTCATGAGGCAACGTCCACCTTCTTTCAGTGGGACTTCCGATCCACTTGTTGCTGAACAATGGATCAGTACCACTGAAAAGATATTTTCAGTTCTTCAATGTTCTGAACATGATAAAGTCATCTTAGCAGTATATCGTTTGGAAGGTGAAGCTGATCAATGGTGGAATCTTATCAAGAATACGAGGCCAAGGGATGAAATTGAGTCCATGGAATGGGACGAGTTCAAGAACTTGTTTTTCAGTAAGTACTTCCCTCGTATTTTTCGAAAAAAGATGGAAAAGGAGTTTATTGAGCTGAAGCAGAAGGATGATGAATCTGTTGGTATATACGAAGCGAATTTTACAAGACTTGCAAGGTATGCATCTGGCATTATCATCCACCCTGAAAGTAAAGTTGATCGATTTTTCAGTGGCTTAAAACCAAGTCTTCGAAGGGCATTAGCTATAAGAGACTTCAGTAGCTATGAAGAAATTGTGCGTTGTGCTATCAAGGTAGAAATGGAAGTTGGTGTTACATATCCATCTCATGGTTTTGACAAGAAACGAAAGATGGAGTTCAAGGAGAAATCTCATAATAATGGTGAAAAGAAGATGAATGTTTCCTTATGCACAAAGTGTGGAAAGAAGCATGGTGGAGATTGTCTTAAAGGAACTAGAAAATGTTTTAAGTGTGGAAAAGAAGGTCATCGAGCAGCTGAGTGTCAAAGTAATGGAAAAAGGGTTTCTAATGATGTGAATAAAGCAAACACTGCAGAGAACGCACCACCAACACTTCAATGCTTCAAGTGCAAGGAAATGGGGCATTATGCTAATAATTTCCCTAATCCAAGGGTTAGTGATGATCAACATGAGCAACCACTGAAGGCAAAGGACAAAGGGAAGTCACATGCGATCACTATTGGCGATGTTGAATATGATAACGATGTGGTGGAATGATTAAGCGTTTATGTAATGGGATTCCAAAATAATGTTGTATCATTGAGTATTGCAATATTTATTGATGTGGTATTCAAAGTGATTGAGATATTTTTTTTGGAAATAAGATGATATGCGCATAATGAAGACGAGAAAATGAAATGTTTAATAGTATTCATGAGCTCATGATTGATATAAGGACTAAGTGATATCATGGATTGAGTATATAGAATTTTGAGGATTTTGGTATGTGGAAAGTGTTAACTTTTAACTGCATTCATGTTTTCACTAAGGTATTCAAGAGAATACATGATTAAGGACTTTGAATGTTTAGAATGTGACCAACAAAACATATCTTATGATATATGGGGATCAACGATGGTATTAAATCTCTGGTAATTGTTTTCACTATGTTATGAGAGTGGACTGCAGTATTATGGATAAGCCTAATGATTGAAATAGATTATGTTGAACATAAGTGATTATTGTTTAAGGATAGAAGTTTTTTTTTCGATATTATTGATGGGATGTTATAGTAATGTAGTTTTAGAAAAAGGACAACCTGCAGGACGGGCGACAGCCCATCGCTTCGGACAAGGCTGTAGGAATCGAACCCACAACCGAAGTGCGACTGGCCTTTATCGCCTACCACTGACCTACAGGAAGTCCCTGTTTAGTAGAAACTAGTTTTATTATATTAAGCAGTATGATATATGAAGTATAAGTCCATTTTAGGAACCATATATGATTAATCTCACTATAGATCGATTTATGCATATAATTTTTGCTAACCTTTTGTTTGAGACAGATGGAATGACCCGTCATTCTATCACATGATCTGCTAACACTTCACGAATAAAAAATTCAACTTCATTTATTTAAGAGATGAAGTGGAAATTGTTCAAGGCACGAAAAACAGTGAGATTGTACCAAAATAAAGTAAGTATTTATTCTAATTCAAATTTTCAACTTTAGGGGAAATGATCTTGAAAACCAAAAATGTTGTCCTAGTGATCTTATACCTGATGAATCAGATGGTACCTTATATCATCACAAATCTATGGATTTGTGATTACTGGCTTTTCCATAGCCATGTTCTCTACCACTCTCTATCAGAACATGATGGTTAGATTTCTCTTCCATATCCATATTTTCACCTATGTGGAAACCCAATGATTGGTTTATTTGGGTAACCGTTACGTTTCATACTTTTGTTTTTAAAGATTGGTTTTGATATTTCTTTTTACGATGTGGGTTTCTATTAAAGAAACTTTCGAATAGTAAACCATTTATAACCCCGACGAATTTCGAGGGCGAAATTCATTTTAAGGGGGGTAGAATGTAACAGCCCAAGATTTTATAAAAAATATTCTTTTTAATTTTATTAATGTCTTGTGTTGTACGCTACACCAAAAGGAGCTTGCACAACACGCATCCTTGTCTTGCCTTGCATTACATGCAATCGCGAACTTCCTCGATAGCGTGTGTAATACGCAATACCGAGTTTCACTAAACAACGATGTGCTATTAAAATATTATTAAAACTAGCCGTTATGAATAGTAATAACCACTTTTTAAAATTATGTAAATCTTATTTTTCAAAATGAACTTCATTCTTGGATTCGGAGTATCGAATTTAGCCTAAGGTGAAATTTTGGTACTTTTCGGATAACTTTCATATTCTGATGAATAGTGAAAATTACTAAATTATAATTAAAAACAACTTTTTTAATCAAAATAATTAATAGTGATAAATTATTAATTTGAGTGGTTTTAAAGTATATTTAGAATATATTTTTACAATTTAATACAATGTTGGTCATTGGTTGTAATTTCACATTTAAACCAGACATAATCAAGTGTCAATCTTTTGATATATATTGTTTCCTAAAAACACGCTATTTATTTTAACAGCAGGATTTAATTATAAAATTAATTAATGCAACTTCTATGTTATGAATTTGGTAAAATAGATTTCATTTTTGAATTCGGAATATGAAATATAGCTTAGGATGAAATTTTGGCAATGTTCTGAAAAACATCAATTTTTGATGAATAGTGAAACTACTAAGTGGTAGTTAAAAAAACTGAATTTTTCATAAAACTTAATTTTGCCGCTTCTGTAAATGGAATTTCGAAAATCCGAGAGACACGGTTAATATCAAGGACTAAAATGTGGTTCAATGAGATGAAAATAATTTTTTGGTGAATAGTAACTTTTTATTTTTTTTACCGCGGTTAATAGTAAATAGGGTAACTAAGGGTAAATATGATATTACTATTACCCTAACACATGTCCTAATTCTATTGGAAAAGTTTAATTCGACCAAAAACAAACTTAGGAATAAAATATTACCATTTAGGCCCACTTGGATTAGATTAGGACATTTATTATTAATTTATTTAAAGAAAGGTTAAAATAGTTAAAATCAAAGTTTAATAAGTAAATCATTTTTAATATGGGGTTATACATAAGATAAATTCGATTGTAAATATTCATTAGAAAGCTAAAAAGATTTCCTACATGATGGTATTTTATTTGTAATTTTTAGACATCAAATAATTTAATTTATTTATGACACAACGATGATGCAGTAATTATCTTATTAATGAAATATTGACATAATTGATGTTATAAACACCAAAATAAATGTAATTTGAGATTTTTTATGAATTAAACTAATTTTATAGGTTACTATGATATATTAATGTTGATTTAATCAACTTGGTTCGAACATTTAATTCTGTTATGACTTTCACAAAAATCATATATCAAATAGTGTCAAAATTGACACAAAATAGTTTTTAAATCAAATATTATATTATTAATTGTTATTGTATTCCTAAAAATCTAAGGTTCGGCCAAATGACTTAGATAAGGATATATATATTAATAATAAACAGTTTGGGGTTAGTTTGGCATGTTATAGTAAGTGTATTAACCATATAGTGAAAGAAAACAAAAAGACATGGTAAAAGTTAAATTATTTAACTTAGAGTTAAATCTAATTGATAAGGTTAAAATAATATCCTAAACTTGTCTAAATTCTATTGGTTGATAGGATTTCGACCCATCCCCACTTTAGCTTCGAAATAAGACCCTTTGGAACCATTATAAACCGATTTTGACTTTAATATAAAATAATATTTTGAGATATTCCTAAGGTGCCCCTCTCCTCCCCTATAAAAGGACACCTCCTCCCCCTCCTCCTCACACCAATTTGAGCACTCAAGCTCGGCCAACCCCTGCCAAAATCTCTTCTCCACTTCCCTAGCAACATCCTAGAGGTTCTGGTCTTCCTCAAAGACCAATTCTAGTGCCCTAAGAGGAGGTCTCAAAGAGGCACTTCAAAGAAGAGGTAATTACCGTTACCAATTCTTTCATCTTTATTTCTTCTTCCACTTCTTCTTCTTAGGTTGTTTCATTATGAAGTAATAACATCAGTATCACTCATATACTGATATGTTATTATAAGTATGAAACAACCCTATTTCACCATCTATCCATCCTACGGAAAAAGAAATCACCGCGCGTGCGTACGTACGGAATACCGTCTCCACGCCGTGGTGTAATCTATTTTCCACCACCACCTTACATGGATGGGTATAATGGTGTAAAGAATAACTATACATAGTTATTACAACATCATATTGATTCTGATATATTGTATAATCAACTCCAATTCAATTCAATATTTATAGAAATGATATCATCGCTCGTGCGTACGTACGGACTACCGTCTCCACGACGCGATGAGATTCATTCTCCATGTTAACCATTTAAGAATGATTATAATGTATATATAAGAAATAATAATGAAATATATGACATTATAAAGCTACTGGATTTATGTATATATATACATATGTATGTCATCTACTTACTTCCATTTCAAGACAATAAGGAAAGAAAAACAACGTTCATGCGTACGTACGGACTACCGTCTCCATGAACAGTGTTTTTCATTTTATTTATCTATCTATTATATATATATATATATACTGAATATATATGATATATAAATCATATTTTATATTCTGGAAGTAAGTAAATCATGATATAAGTAATAATTATGTCAAGAACAACAAGTCAAAACACCTACGATAAATGAAACGATTTTACCCAAAACGCTTCTTTAACATGGAATTTACAAAAGAACGGGTAATATAATGTCATAAGTGAACCATATATGATATCATAACAATGAATATGATTCTGTAATAAGTCAATGACATTATTTAAATCATTATACAGGAGGTTCAGACACATACGAAGAAAATTGGACCTAAGGTAAGGGAAATATCACAATCTCATTTTATCCGAGATTGTTTATTCGTAAGTATTTACTGGGGTGTATTTTATCATCCACATCCATGTTTCATAAATATGTAATATTATTTCCATCCAACTACAATTGTTTAAATCCAATTTTACCCTTCGGTGAGTTTTTAGTAAAGGAAATGAAAGGAATCTTTTGTCGTTTTCCGTACGAGGTATTTTTTTAACTTTTCCGACAAAAGTACGAAGAATGTTTTTTTTAACTTATACGGCATGAATGGATTTTTAAAACATTATTTCCAAGAAGCTTCCTTTACAAGTTTTCAAGTTTATTTTTAATCAACTTCTTTTATTTTAAAGTTTTATGACATGTTATGAAAGGAAAAATGTTTTTGAAGTAGAAAGGATATTTTCCTCAAGAATGAAGTTCAAGTGTTTTATTAAAATTATTTTCCATCTAAGATAATAAAAGTGTTCTGTTTTTATCCCTATTATTACATGGATTTGATTATGTTTTGATGGAAACATTTTTATGAATTCCTTTATCTTATATGAATTGTTTTATGATGTCATGTTGTTTAAGAATCCCATTTTTTATTACATGGGTTATGCGATGATGTATGATTTATGATTATGTGGGACACATAAGAAAGGATTCATTATAAGATGGGTGGGACCTATATCTCCCTCCAATGAATTGGGTAAAGATTTTATATCTCATGAGATAGACATGGCTGGAATGGTAGGTTATACCGGTTCAGTGAAACAGGACTGAAACGAGGGTTACTCGATTCAGAAAGGGACTTTGTCCACTAAGATAGTCTTGGCAATGAGTCATGACTAACAAGAAATGATTTTCCATGATTATGTGTGCATGACACAAAGTTTCAAGTTTCATGTTATGATTATGGTGATCTTATTTTCACTTCTATGATTTGTTCCATGTTAAGATATTATGATCTCTTTTGCAGGTTATGATTTTCAAAAAGATATGATATGATTTTTATTTCTTTTGTATACCCTTACTGAGCATTTGAGCTCACCCTTTTATGTTTTCTTTTCCCCAGGATATAATGAAAGGTTTTAGGTAAAAAAAAGGGATGACCTTTATGGGAGATATTGAAGAACTTTAGAAGATTACGTTCCGAGTTTCCAAAGACACTAAACTATTACGATCCTTGTGTGTGTGTGTTTTTGTTATGTACTAAGTATTCCACAAAAGTAATGTAATGTCCATGTACGACAAGTTTCGGGTCTCTACACTTTATCGGTGTTAAAAAGAAAGAACTGATAAAGGAAGAACTGATAAAGGACCCTTTAATCAGTGCTAAAACAAAACACTGATAAAGGACCCTTTTATCAGTGCTGATAAAAGACTCCTTTTATCGATGCTTTTTTTTAGAACTGATAAAAGGTGTCTTTATTAGTGCTTTTTGGAGCGCTGATAAAGGGGAATCCCCCTTTATATTTTCCGACTTTAACAGTGCTTTTCTAGCACTGATAAAAGGGATTTTTTAGCGCTGATAAAATGGGTATTTATAGTAGTGCAAGGTACTTCATGGGAGGGAAATACCTTGTGTCTGTATGATATGGAAGCATAGTTGTAATTCTCAAGAGACGTGATAGAGGGAGACACTGATGAGAGAAAAATGACCTTATCTTTATGACGTGGTTCTTCGTAGACTTTTTGGGGACAAAAATTTCCTATTATGGGGAGGTTGTAACATCCCGTTACTGTTTTAGGTATTTGTAAACCCTCTTCTATTAAATTATAATGTTAAATGGGAAAAAATGGTTTATCGGTAAAAAGTTGTGTTTTTGTTAAACACAATGCAGAATGGTAAAACACCCAATTAATACTTCGGAATATTCAATTAAATATTTTCTAAGTTAAACATTGAGTAAGTATGAGTTTCCGAGGTCTGCAAAGACTCAGCGAAGATGAAATAAAATAACTAAATAGAATATTTTAAGCACAAAATTTTTATTCAAAATATTTGAATAACTCCAAAATGGTGCATCGTTTGAGAAATTTGATATCACATTTATGTCCAAAACATGGTTTTTACCCTAGGAGGTGTATAACATTCTAAGACATCAGACTTTTTGATGTCTCTCTCATGAGATAAATTTTTTAAATAATATTTAATATATTATTTATCAAAAATTAAGTATCTCCCAAATGGTGTGACGTATAGGAAATCTGAGACCACCGATGGGTCTGGAATGAGGGGTTTACCCTAGACAAGGTAAAATATTTGTTCACATCGGGTGTTTGGATGCCTCGCTGCTAAGAATACCATTTTTATATTAATTAATTAATTATTCCGAGTTTTCATTAATAAATCATTAATATCTCTTAAACCGCTCATTTTTTGAGAAATCAGATACCACCGTTGGGTCCGGAATGGGGTGTTTACCCTAGAAGGGGTATTGCTTTCATTCATAACGGTCAATTAATGTTATTTAATTTTTATATTAAATAATTAATTTAATTTAATAATTAAATCCAAATTTAATTCTGGTTTTTCATTTTCTATTATTTTGATCATCTTCTTTAATGGGTTTCCACAACTTTCAACTAGAGAGGAATCCAAAAGCTTCTGTTTATTAACCATTTCAGTCCGTTTATGTTGTAATGCAATAGTAAGGACAAATTAATGACTCCATCATTAGTTTTTAGTTGAATCACAGACTAAATGGGGTGTTTCAATTAATGGTTAATTTTACAGCGATTTTTGGGGTTTCATGTAGCCGAATGGTTATGCCTTTTTATTTGGCCTATTCCTTTGAGTCCAGGTGCCCCCAAATATTTCCCTTCAACCGATTGGTAGACCTTCGACAAGCAGTTTTGGTGGCATGACCCATATCCCATTCTTCCCTTTTGGGCACTACAAACAAGTGTGACAAGGTTATAATTTTCTTCTTTTGTTAATTATTTTATTATTTTTGTTAATTAAATGAAATTATGGAAAAATAAATCAAATAAATCTGTAGAACCTAAGTTATTTAGGGGTAATTTATGAAATTATCGGAGGGTAATTTCATGGAATTATCAGAAGATAATTATTCATAATTATTAGAAGATAATTTATATTTTTATTAAAATGAAAATTGTGTGAATTATTAAAAGGATAATTGCATGAAATTATCAAAGATAATTATAAGAAATATTTGAGTGACAATTTATTTATTTTTTTCCAAACATTAATTTCTTAAAATTTCTAATGAACAATTACGCGATTGAGATTATCCGTTTATACACACACACACACACACACATATATATATATATATACATATTTGTATATATATATATATACATATACATATATACATACATATATATATATATAAGATAATTCAGTGGATGATTATTCTTTTTTTCAAAGAAAATGTAAGAATATTATTATACAAATTATAAAAGGATAATTATAAGGTAATTATCACATGACTAGATTATCAAAATTATCATAGGATAATTACGTGTTTTATCAAAGGATAATTAATATAATTATCGAATGGTAATTTCAAGATTATCAAAGGTTAATTATATATATTATTAAAATGATAATTGTGAGTTTATAAAAGATAACTATTTTGATGAATTATAGCGAGTGCATGCATTGTCCTAACTTTAAATTAAAAATTTTCCATGAAAGATAAATATTATCACTTGTGATAATATATATGTAATTTGAAACTTATCCTGGTGAGATAGATTATCATCGCATGTGATAATTTATATGATAATCCAGATATTATTTAGGAGAGAGAAACTATCATTGCATGTGATATTTCATTTCCTTTTGAACTAAAATAACTATATTTGTTCTAGAAACCCTTGACAAACATCAATCATAGGTGCATTGACTCTTAGAATAATAAGGTTGTGAGGAGGTGTATTGAACCACACATGGTGGTTTTATCCTTGCCACTGGCATCAATGACCTTGAGGTAGGTGGTTCCGTCCCGACTTGCCAAATTGATTATCCTTGTATTGCTTGATTTATTTCAATTATTGATTTAAATTCAATTTCTCAAATATGATTTCAAATAAATTGATAAAAATTTGACTCTAGTGAATCGAGATATTTGAAATGGTTTTGGCATGGAAACTTGGAAAACCCCAATTCCATTGAATTGGGTGTGTTAATGGAAATTGGCTAATTTAAATTGTGGATTTGATGGAAATGTTTTCAATTAAATTTTTGAATTTAATTGTGGAAATAAATTGTGTAATGATTGAATTGGTTTTGAATGGATTTCAAACTGGTGAAAATGCCTTAAAATTATTTTATAGAAACCAAGTGGTTTTATCTTGTGAAAAGGCATGTTTTTGAATAAAACCTATTTTGGTTTTAAATGGAAAGAGATTGGAACTTTTAAAATTGAAGAATGAGATTGATCGTATTTTAAGCAGTCTTAAAATAGTTCACCCATTATGTAAGAGTGCATGAAATCCTTAGGTTGTTAGTGAGTTATTTGGATACACTCTACGTTATGACAATGTTCTAAAACATACTTGCGGCAGGTCACATCCTCGATGGGATGGTAAAGAGTCTCCTTTGGACAGTGTCATAGAGAAGTGTGTATACACATTTTGATGAGTTCACATAGAGATTGTGGAATCCTATAACTAGTTAATACTATCATACCTTTTGGAAGATTACCATGTTGCTCGCTTGTTTATTTATATTTGAGATATAATTTATGCCAATGATTTTGAACTGCTTTACATGCCTACTGAATTTATATAAACTGTTTTATATAAACGTTTCATTTAAAAAATTGTTTTAGAAATATTCCATCATTGTAAAGCCTTTGCTTAATGTATTTGTCTAATATTTTGAAAATGTCTAACATTTTTTGTTTAAATATGCTTTTGAATTTCCAAACCTGTTTACTTTAAAATTGAAAGCTTTTCTTTGGATAATCTATATTTGGAATCTGTTATGGAGTCTTCGGTGGTATCTTACTGGGATTAGGCTCACACCCTACTTTTTCCTTCTGGTGTTTTTATACTTTCTTCTTCCAGGTTCGAGCAAAGGGAAGAGATCCCTTGGATGTGGATTCAGCTTTTGAGCTTTGGTCTTGGTGGTCTGTGTCCTTAGGGACCTTGGAGTTGTTTTTCCCTTTTTAGTACTTGGGTTGTAGTACTTTGGGCTTTTAATGCCATGTTGTATTCTAGTACATCACTCATAGTGGAGTTTATTTTGTTATGTATACCGCCTTGTTTTATTTTGATTCCGCATTTTTGTTGAAAAATCATTCCCACTTGTATGTTATACGATGCCAGGTGCTAGTCACCGACCCGTGGGGATCGGGAATGCCCTTCGAGCTATGTCAGGGAAAACCTGGTTATCAGGTTACTAGGGTACCTGGGCTGGTTCGTGACATCCTCCACCTCCAAGAGTGTTCTTTATTTTGGAAGAAGCATTGAGAAGTTTAACTGAAAATGAAACTAAGAAGATATTCATAGATTCTGAGCTAGATGGTGAAACCACACTTCTATTTAAGTTTGATCAGAATTTGATTATCCCCAGAAATGGTGATTTTTCTATAATCAAGTATCAGGATGTATTTTTGATACATCTCATGAAAAATGGACATAAGATCAACCTATGAAAGTATGTTATACACCATATGTGTGAGTTGATCAAAAAAACCTCCAAGTCAACCTCCCTGTTATATTCAAGGCTTATCTCAGCTATGATTCATGAAAAAGTATTAGTTGGACTAGATGAAGAATCCATTAAGGACTATGAGTCCTATCTTTCAAAAGTTACAGTAAATAGAATGAAAATTAGTTGAAATCCATGGATAAAAGCATGAGTGGAAGATAATGACAGGGTTTATGAAAAGTTTAATCTGGTGGAACAACCTTCAAGACCTAAGGATATTTTTTATCCTGGTTTGGAACCAAATGAACTTGTTAAGTATTCTGATGAGGAAGAAGAAGAATATGCTATTATAACTATGAGAGAAACTATTCTTGTTGAGGAAGACAATGAATCTTATCCTCAAGTCTTATTTGAGAAGGAAATGCATGTTCCTGAAGAAGTTGTTGATCTGGAAGAATAACTTGCTTCCAAAGAAGAATCTGTTTCCAAGGTATGTGAACAGGATGTTGTAGAATAGAATATAGAAGAAGATCTTTCTATTTATAAAGAAACTGGTCTTGAGGAACACCCATAGGAACAAGCTATTCCAGAAGTTATTCCATCTTCTAAAGAGATAATGGAGCAAGCCTTTTATTTGGATAGAAAGGAAATGGGTGAGGAAATTAGAGATGAAATTGGGTAAATAGATCAAGGATATAAATCTCTCAGTCCTGAGAAAGATTCACCTGTTGAGGAGGAGAATCCCCCAATCTATAATCTGTTGAAGTCCCTAATCTGATTGACCCAAGATCAATGGATACATGGTATAAATTCCCCAGTTATTTTGATGTGACTGATTCCCAAGAAGTCTCAGTTAAAGGAATTGGTCTATCTACTATTTTTCATTTGAAACTGGCATATTCTCCTGAATATATCTTTGCCAAAGAACCTGAGCCTGTCTCAGAGTCAATTTCTGAATCTTCCCAAGAACCTCCAAACCTGGTGAATAAGGATGATCTGAAATCTTATAGATCTACCTTATTATCTAGAGTTTTAAAACTCATGAATACCAAACCGACTCCTGTAAACAATTTAAGTGAAAGAAATGATTCCTTGTTATTGGAAAAGATCATATGGAAGATTCATCCCAAGATGATTCATGAAATTCAAGAAGTCAGAATTTAGAATCAACGACTCAATGATGAAGTAAAAATTCTCAGAGGTATGGTTGAAGAAATTCAGAGAGTGATGAACTCTAGACCAGAACCTATTTCTTATCCTATTGAGGATGTTGTTAGTGATATTCCACAGGAAGTCAGCTCACTGATTCAACCTAATCTAACTTCCTTAGTTTAGAAGGTTGCTGAAAGAAATAAGAATATTTTTCAAGAGATGCATGAACTTGTTATTGGTATTAACAAGTTTATTGATGAGAATAAGGGCTTTCTCCAGAATGTTCTAAATAAACTGAAATCCCTTACCTTGGATGTCACTGCTTCTTGTACTTCTAGAAAACCATCTCAACCCTCTTTAGATAGTTATCTACTCTGAATAGTTGTCAAAGAAGAACTTCAATCTGTGATCAGTGGATTTGAGAAGAAATCTCTATCTGAAGTTTTCAATAACAGTGAAAGAGTTCTTGATTTGGTGATAATTCATTCCAAGATTTCCAATGATGCTTATTAAGAAATTTCTAAGAAGTTGAACTTCTACTTCAATCAGATCTTATCTAAGAATGACATGACCAACCACTTCAAGTACCTTGTGGAGAATCTGAGGATTCCTCCTGCCACTCAAGCTTTCAAAACTCAAGTCCAAAAGCTCAAGGATTTCACTCCTCTGTTGGATAAGTTTATATAGAACAAGGATGACTTTGAGAAAGCCATGCAGTATGGTGGTGAGATCATTGCTGACTTCATCATGATTTTGAGGCCTTATCTTCATGTCCAGAGTACTGCAATTATCGCTCCTACAACTGCACCCCTGAGATCTAGATTGCCTACATTCTCATCCTCTGTCCTTGCCTCTACATATTTTTCTATCTCTAAGGTTCTGAGTCAGATCAGGCCTGTTATCCTTGATCAACAGATGTCTCGGTCTTCCACTAAACCTACCTTGGCCCCTTTTGTTTTTGAAGGACTCCCTTTACCTTTTTTGTCCATTGGTTCACTTTCTTCCTCCACTTCTACCTTTTCTCCTATGGATTCTTCTTCTGATGCTGCTACCAAGGGTAAAGAGAAGATAAGCCAGTGCTAAAGCACAATGACTACTATCTTTTGATGAGGATGTTTTCTGTATTCTTGTGACTTACTATTTTTAATGACACTTTTTATCCATCTAATGTATTGAGTACTTTTCTTGTCTATTTTTTTACTCTTTTTGATAATCCAAAAAGGGGGAGAAATATGTATTCTGTATACAATAAATGAACATTAAAGAAGAGACACATTACCTAAGAATAAATATCTCACTCACATGATTTTTGATCATAAAAAATGGGGATATTGTTTCACTCCTCATGTGTTAATCATGTTTTAATGATCACAAATCCTATACATTATGTAAAGATTATTAATCCTATTGAATCTATCTAAAATCATGTGTATAGATGATTAGTTTTTTGGGACTTAAATAATTATTGTAAACTATTTTGTTTATAATGGAAATATCTTATGAATAATTATGTTTAATTCATTATATGAATATCACTGTTTATGTATATGAAAACATTTTTGTCTAAGTCTGAGAAACCGTGAGTCTGACACTAGTTGTGTTTTTATGGAAAAAGACCCAGACACTATAACCATCCAGACACCATGACCATCCAGACACCGTGACCATCCAGACACTGTGACCATCCAAACATCGTGACCATACAGACACCATCACCATCTAGACACAGTGACCATCCAGACACCGTCACCATCCAGACACTGTCACCATCCAGACACTGTCACCATCCAGACACTGTGACCATTTAGACACCGTGACCATCCAGACACCGTGATCCTAACACCGCATCTGTGCTACCTGTTCCTAATCTCTATACAACTATGACTTCATAGCTGTCTCACCGCTCAAAGACAAAGAAAGAGACACCATTTCAAGGAGACACCATTTCACGAAGACACTGTTTACAGACATACTGTGACACCGTTTCTTAATCTGTTTTGTCGTTTTTAAATTTAATTTATAATGGTCATATTTGAAGTTTTTAAATGCATTGACATAATTAATGTTTCTTTGTAGACATGAAACATGACAATACGAGGTATGATGTGCAAAATACATGCATCTTATTGGCTCCAACACATGCATTCTAAGAATAAAAAATAAAAAAGTGGTGATTGTAAAGACAGTTATGCTAACATAGAAACAAGTGTGTGCACGATAACAAAGTAGTACGAGCATTCATGCAACCCGGTACTACTGAAGAACACACGAAGAAAACTCGAATCCTAGAGTCAAGAACATTTCTGCACTTTTGACACCATGAAGAACACAATCCATATCTAGCTGACTTATGATACTCTGTTTTCCATGAGAGGACTTTATTCTAGCATCTTCTTCATTCTATAAGTCCAGAGCTTTATAGACTAACACTCATAGCACTTATAACCTTATCTCATTATTTATGCCCTGTTGTGTATTATTATTTTTATCTTTCGAGCAGTGTGTGTGTGTCTGTATAAAAACACACACTATATTCTGCATCAAACTAAAGGATACATGATATCCTTTCTCTTACATATTTTTACACTTGTGTATTCCCACAGATAATTATGGAAGAGGTCCCTGTGTGACCTGTTAGTTAATACCCACGAAGAATTGTGGAAGAGGTCATGTGACCTGGACAGTCTTATGTACTGTTGTTAACCCCGATCTAGGGTGTGGATCAAGTTTATTTATATAAACTACTTGGTGTTAGGTGATCACCAAGTGGAGTGGATTAGCTATTGGATTGAGACTGAACCACTTGTTTTATATCCGATGTTATTCTTATTTTAGTTTTCTATGTTTTACTATTTAATTCAGAAATCACTAAATCTACTTTGATAGTTAATCATGGAAATAAGTTATAATTGTTTTGCCTTATTATAATATCTTCAAAAGTAATTTTAATAACTGATATTAAGATTACTGAGAATTAAACAATTTTCTAAGAAGTTTTTTAAACAGTCAAACTTTCATAACCATATAACTTCGATTAACTGGGCTATATTTAAATTTACTGGGGAACCTTTTTAAAGAATACATTTTAAACATAAATTTTGAATAGATACTCAATTCACCCCCTCTTGAGTACTATACTCCAACCAACATAGAGGATCGACACTTGTGTAGTGCTGGTCATGAAAATACCAAGAAATCCACCTAGGGAATGAAGATGAATAGATGATCTCACTCTAGGCCTCATAAAAGGATTATAACAACTCTATCTAGGAAGTCCTACTGAAGGGATCACTATACTAGGAGCAGAAGTTGATTCCATTCTTATACATAGAGACTAGATATGGGGAACACAACCTAATGGAACTTGTCCAAGATACATAGTAAAATGGCACCAAAACATGTATTAAGGAGTACACGACATGTAGTAGGGTTACATGTAGTGCCCCTCGACCCCGGGTCCTACCCTTGTAAACAACCCATTTCCTCTGTCCATGTACAAGTAACATTACAATACATGTCGGTTGTCCATGTACTCTTCCCATGTACTATTATACATGTATTTCTATGTACATTAGGCTAAGCCATGTCTATGTGGGAGTACACAACATCTTGGCAGCCCGTGTAAACCAGCTCATGTCCATGTACCCTCCATGGTACACACCAATCCACCAAGGAGATATCACATGCCATGTGATAAGGGTCTCATTACGTATGATAATTAACTTTCTATGAAACCCTAGCTACCTCTAGGAGGGACGCACATGGCTTGTGGATTTGAGTTACATGTTTTGTAGTGCAGAATTTTTTAGATTTCCAGATTTGGATTCTGCACTGTCATCCATTCATCCGATCTTAGATTAATTAACCTACTTAATAGAAAGTCATGATCCAAGTACCAATGAGTATCTCCATCACCTATCAACACATTCCATCCCTTCAATCTATTCAAAAAATTCATTCGAATGATGTTATTCATTACATGATGAATAACACAGAAACTGAGTATCTACATTGTTCGATCTACTGCAGCCCCCATGTTCACACCACCATCATGTTGTACTAATCCCAAATCTATGACTTTGAATCATTATTCAAAGAATCTGGTGTGAAATTTTTGAATTTTTATTATATGCCAAACCATGACCCAACGAAGAACACTCACGATGAATGAAGAAATTGGGGGAGAAAATAATAAGAACAATCAAGAGGAACATAACTTTGTCAATATTTATGTTGACCTAGATTCATTAATATTAGAATGAAAAGCGAAGAATCAATAATCATGAAGAAAATTCTCCCAATTCCCTATTAATCTAACTCATCCTGCAATACACACGATCTGTAGACCAATTTATTGGTTGATTGATTTGTGTTCATTGTAGGAACCAAAATAGGGAAAGAAAACCAAATCAAGTAATGTCCTACCTAGATTTGGATCATTAAATGATAAATAAAGGAGTTGCACCATGATCATTGGCAAGATCCTTTGATTTCCTCTCGCACCGGTTGTTGATCTCCTACCTGATTGTCATCCGCCAATGGAATCTCCTATAATGGATCCAATGGATCTTGTCAATTTTCAAGGTTATGTGGCTAACCCTACAAATTTTCCATAAGCATGTATTTAAATAAGGGAAATAGGCAACTACATCAACAAAAAAATAAAATAAAATAATTAATTATTTTATTCATTTTATGCCCTTGATGTATTTTTTATAAACGCCCCATGCCGACCAAGGTTATATCATGCCTAGGGAAAAACCCACATTCCTAACTCAACAATGCCCCCAAATATCTGATCTAAGCCCCCATTTAGAAGCTATTCCTATTTTTTAGGAAAATTGTTCATGATTTCAATTTAATATATTTAATATATTTAATATATTTCAAACATTTATTTCGGGCATACCAGGCCTCAGAATCCCACACTACCTCAGTGCCTGGTCTTGAAATTAATCCATACAATATCCAAAAATAATACATAGAGAATCTGATTAATTACATAAAATAATAGATTTAATGAATATATATGATGTATATGATATAATAGTTATTCTAAAAAGGTGAATTATTATTTACCTTTCTTTCTCTCCATCCTTTAAAAAGTGAAAACAACGTTCATGCATGTATACAACCTAACATCTTCATGAATGGTGTAATTTATTTTTCTTTATGCATCCTTTATGAATGAATATATATATATATATAATGAACATATATAAAATATATATCATTATTAACATTATGTTTATTATGGAATCATGATCAAAGTAAAAATACTAAAACTACAAAACTGAAATTCTCATGAATAATAAAACAATTAACACCCAGAAACGATGATATTAATAAGGAATTATTAATAAATGGGTCTTGAGGTGTTATAAGTGAATCATATATGACATTATAAGTATTAAAATGATTCTATTATATAATTATAATAATTTTAAATTTATTATAAATTATTTTAGAGTGCTTTTGAAGTAAGTGGAACTTGATGTAAGGGTTTTATGTTACAATCACATTGTTTATCGGGATTGTTTATGATTTAGTTTTTGATGAGGAAATTTCATGATCTACCTATCAAGAATCTCATGAAATTTATTCTCCTATGGAAATTTCTTGATATCACATTTTTTCCTTTCATTTTCCTCCTTTTATGTACTCAAGAGACAAGAAAAGTATTTTTATGGAAATCTGACCTTATTTATCTATTCAGTCGAAAATAATTTTTCTTCCCTATCTATGTTTTCTAAAAATAATTTCTAGAATGTTTTTAACATTATATTAGGATTTTTATATTCATTTTTAACCATTATTTTATTTTTACAAAATGGTTTAAAAGTAATCTTCTTGTCATTTTTTGAATGATGTGTTTTTGACTTTTAACTAAAAATGTGAAAGAAATCATTATTTTAATGTACACGATATGAATAGATTTTTTATGCCATCATGACCACTAAATGATTTGAATATTATTTTAAAAGTTTCCAATTTTCTTTTCAAATAAAATTTTTCTTTAATATTTGGGAAATTTTTAGATTTTAAATAAGCGATTTCAAAGTGAAAAGGGTATTTTCCTCAAGAAATGTTCTAATGATCTTTTAAAGGCATTTTTCATCTATGATAACATCCTTTGTTGTTACTTATGATTTACCAAGGATATGATACAATGAAACCATAAACTTTTTTATTTGGATAGATTATGATGATGATTATTTACGGATGATTCTATGAAAACCATTTCTTTCTCATGGGTTAATTAAGTTATTATTAAATGTTTATGAAACTTGTTTCTTTTTTACGAGTTATGCTATGATAAAGTGATGAAATGTTTATGAAACTCATTTCATTTTAATGGTTTATTATATGATGAATGTTTTATGATCTTGTAGTACAGATATGAATGATTTTCATTATATGAAGGGTGATACTGAAGTTATATAGCTCTCTAA
Source organism: Viscum album (assembly GCA_963277665.1). Classification (NCBI taxonomy): domain Eukaryota; kingdom Viridiplantae; phylum Streptophyta; class Magnoliopsida; order Santalales; family Viscaceae; genus Viscum; species Viscum album. The sequence continues at coordinate 1,445,417,965 of OY728128.1, forward strand.
TGAATTGGGTAAAATGGATATCTCATGAGATAATAAGAACAGTAATGGGGAGTGAACTCAGTTTAGTAAGGGACTCTATCCACTATGATAGTATTGGGAGTGAACCTTAAATAATGATATGATTGTTTGGGGAGTGAACCCAATCCACCATGATAGTCTTAGTTTCAATCCTTGACTACTAAGGAAATTATTTTCTATGCTTATCTATATACCAAAAAATTATCTCTTATGCCAATGTTATGCTCTCATGGCTCATGTTATTTGATTATTTTATGATTCATGTCTTATGAACTACCATGATTTATGACATGAGTCAAAATTATTATATGTGATAAGAAGGGTATGGTTAAAAAATGTTAAGATCATGTTTTCATACCCTTATGTTCATGTTATGTTTAATAGAATACTGATATTTCCCTTGTTTACCCTTAATAAGCATCTAATCATACCCTTTATTATGTTTCCCTTCCCATGGATATGATGAAATATTTTAAGTATGATATATATAATAAGGGTAATAATTGTGAATTAATAAGTGGGAAATTATGTATATCTATTACGAATAAGTTGTTTATGTATCCAAGTTTTTGAAAGACACTAGGCCTATATGATTCTAGCTTGGATTGTAATGTTATGTATTGAATATTTATCTATTAATATGTAATATTTATATATAAAAAGTGTGGGTTTCTGTATGTAGACACCCAAATATACATCCCTACTTGGTCCAAGTCCTCAAGTAATGGTAAACACATCAAGTGGAAAAATTTATTGGAATCATCGACGATGATCATGCAGCTAATAAGTCTCATAATCTATACACATGAAAATCTCTTCATGGTGATCTCATCAATATCATTGGCTAGATGGGTGAAGTTCTTATTTATACATGGTGTGTATAATCAACTCCCGTTGATGGACCTTCCATCATACCAAACCTCAATTACCAGTATTCCATGAACTAAATCAAAATAATTCGCACTAACTTGACCCATCACAGCCACACCCTCGATGGGGAGGCCCAATATAATTGGCACATCCTCAAGAGTAATAGTCACCTCTCTCTATGGAAAATGAAATTTTTGTTTCTAGGGACTCTATCTATCTACTAGGTATGCAATGATATAATGATAGATGAAGTTAAATTCAATCATTTTTACATCATAGAACCCAACATAGCAAAGAAGATGGACAATGGTAGGAGGTGGTGCGACATGATGGAAATGATGTGACCTCCAATACACTCAGAGTAGGAACCTAATATACCTCTATGACTAAACAAAAAACATATTTGTATTGGAATGTGAGAAATAGAAGGACCTCTATCTCAACATTTGATATCATTATTATATTTTACAATTAAATTATTACAATTTTAATTTTTTTAAATATATTATTCCTAAATAGGATCAAAACCATTAGGGGGAATCAGTGGTTCTATTTTCTTTTTATAAGAAAGTTTCTTAACTACTTTAGAAACCTTTCTCAAAATTTATAACATTTTAGAGTTAATTTCCACTCATATATAACTCTTAACCTCACATTTCTTATACAAAAATTATAAGGGTGAAGCAAAACACAATATTTACAAGGTTCTGTACAAAGAAACACTCCTTTACATGTTGTATAGTTCCACTAACATGGATTACTTTACTAAATTCTTTACAAAATTCAAAGGAATAAATAGAAAATAGTTCTACAACCCAATAGACAACATTTTTTTTTACTATAGATGGTTATACCGCCAACTATCCTTTTCATATCCACTTTCCCGACAGCTGATTATACACCCCCAACAACTAATCCTTTATAGTAACTTGTAAGAATACAAAACTATACGAATATTTATTATTCTTTTATGATCTAATTTATAAAGTTATTCACTTCCTCCATAAGTAAGCTGGATTAACTTAACCTGTGTACAACTTTAAAGAACTTAAACAATTCTATTGAGAAATTTTTGGTCTTGAAAATTTATTCATAACATCAATTAATATAAATATGCTCAATTTTAATCTTTCCAGAGATTATTTCTGAAAAAAATTACTTAAAAAAAGTCAGTCTGATTCAGGCTTCATTTGGTAACCTCTATCCGATGGTGTCCATCAAATTTTTCTCTGTCTGATTCTACTTATATTCTTTCTACTTCAACTGAGTAGTAACTATATTGAAAAATCAAAATTTCTAATTCTAATAGAAGTTGGTCTGATGGAATTATCTTTGATTGATTTGGCTCCAATGGAACTTGCTGCAATGGACTCACTCTGATGGAACTTGATTTGAGGGAATCAATCTGATAGAACTTGCTCCGATGTAACTTTCCCATATAGAACTTGATCTTATGTAACTTCACGCTCTAATGAATCATCCTCATCTCCAACCTGTTTAATTGGAACAATATCAACTTATCACAAAAATTTTAGATCATCAGATTTTCGTGTATATTAATAGTTGTAGAGTACAAATATATTTTTCTCTCTACTTATAGGAATACCAGAATAGAAAAGGAGGGAAAACTAATTCTTCTTCCCACTCAATAAAATTAATAAATATATGAATTTTATTTCCATTTGAGCTTTATGAATGAATCTTTCAAATCTTATCAATATTTTTTGAGCCTTACCAAATATTCTTGAATCTTATCAAAACTTTAGACTTCTTTAAATTTACAAAAAATCTCCAGTCCAATAATTTTAGTTCAATCATTATTTATTTTTGACTTAGATTGATCTTTCTGCCTCTGTTTAAGTCCAATGAACTTTCTTACAGAAACAAAATTTGATGGAATTTGTTATAGAAAACCTTATTCGGTAGATTATAACTTCACCACCTTGAATTCTGTATCCTTTTATCTTATTCATCAATAACTTCAAAACATCATTTATTCCTCTACTAAAAAACAATCAACTAATTGTATGCATCGATGCTCTGAGTCAATTGAAAATGGTTGTCTACTTTGTTAGAACTTCTTTAGACTTCAGTTTCCTACAACCAATTTAGTAGAAACTCAATACTTCTAATATTTATAATCACTTAATCATTATGATAGCACTCTTCATACATTTTCCCAGACTGACCGAGTGATTTCGATTATAACGGAAACTACCCCTCTGTCTTTGATCTGATAAAATGAATCGGTGTCAATACCCGTTTAATGTACCAGTGGCCATATTACTCTGATAGATCAATGGAATACCATGTATGATAGATCATTTTCAGCTTATTTATTTCATATTCTCAGTAATTGGCAATTGACCAGATTTATCAGTTTGCCTGATGAATTAAACAGTCTGATGGATCATTCAATCATCACTTTTGCAGAAACTCTGAATTTAGCAAGATCAGAATCCTAGCCTTTTGACAATTTCTACATCTAGTGATTTTTACACTGATGATCTGTGACCAGAATACTCTGAATTCTTATTCTCTTTTCTCCCACAAACTCAAGCTTGTATTATGATTTCTTCATGATTTGTAGAACTTTGAGAGATTAGAAAAGAATTGTTGGATTTTAGGTTGGAAATTTCTTTCTATGGCTTCCCACTTTCCATAAAAATCTCAATCCAATGGACCAAATTCAATATATCATCTTGATTTATTACTTCTATAGATGGATTGGATATGATGGATCAGATGGTCTGATAATCTAAATATCAATTTGAAAACACATTTAGTTTTTAAAAACATCTCAAGAAAAAAAATTATTTACTTAAATTCAACATATTTATCCATTGACAACAAATGAAATCAAAACATAACTTGGCCTAACAATATCCTCCTTTGTGTATTTTTGTGAATACCCATTTAAAATATCAAAAAATTTCATCATCAATATGTATAATCATAAATTTCTTTCTCCCCATACTTCTCTTATCCCCTTATATTTCTTCTCCCTTTATTGAAAATCAAATTCAAAGGGGACACTCATGATTATTGAAAAAATTATTCTAAAGAATAAAAGTATCACATGATTTCTTTGTAAAATACCCTTTAGGTAAACATCACTAAATATGCTTGGGTGAAATGAGTGTAGAAAACAAGAGTGTATAGTAAAGTTTATCTATATTGTCCATAACACTACTTTTTGCGTAATAACTTTTATTCTTCTCCTTTCATCATTATTATATCTTGGGTAATTTGAGAAACATTATTTAAGATAAAAACCACTAACAACCATCTCACCAAACATATCATAAATTTAAGGTGTATAAACACAACTTTCAAAAACTCATATTTTGTAACCTCATTACTTTCTTTTATAAGAAAATTAAGAGACTCATATCTCAGCTTCCATACCTCAGCTCCTTCAATTCCCTACAAGTTAGTACAAATATAAAAATATTTTGGGAATTAGGAGTAACCTTAATAGTTTCTAAAAAGAAATATTTTAACTGAGATTCCTCTCTCAGTATTTAAATTTTCTTCTTCTTCTTCCTGGATTTTTCATTGGATGTATTTTCTTCCTTCTATTCATACTTATCATATTTTTAACAAGTTTCCTCTCATTTATTGAATCTTTAGATTTACATTTCAAGTTATCTTCAAATTTTGTAACCATTTTTTTAATGATTTTGTAACAACTTCTTCATGGATTCCTCTTGTACTGACATGATAATCATACAACTCTTACAAACATGCCCATCTTTCTCACACCTCTTGAATCTTTTCTAAATCTTCAAATCACAATATGTTGACATCTTTTTATCCAAATTGATATAATATTCAGAAACCATTTTCTTCCCATTTTATTTAGCTAATTTTTATTTTTCTTCTAACTTTATATCCATGGAAACTTTTTTCTATCCATATTAAAAAGCACTCTTTCTTTTTGGACTGTGCATGTTTACTTTTCTCAAATTTCTTAAAGTACTCAACATTATTCACCTTTTGAGTTCCCTTTTTCAGTTCCAAAAATTTCTTAGAAATGTTTGGTCTTCTTTTCTCACCATATCTCCCCTATATTCATACCTATTTCATAGCAGATTCATGTTTTACCAACAAGAAAAATCTCAGTGTTTGAAAATTCCACAACACTAATAGTGATATATGAATCTTGATCTTTCAGAACAAGTGTAAAATTTCTCATAAATTTGTTGTTGTTATTTTTTTTAATAAATCATGGACCAATTTCCTTAGAGAGATACTTTATTGAAGAATCCCACTATTTCTTGGTGAAATATTTTTTCTCACAAACCTTCTTTCATAGATCCTTCTTTTCACCATATTTAGAAGTTTCACATTTAATATCAACTACCTTGGTGAAATTTTCTCTCATATTTCTTATCTCACTTTTTGTTGTAAGAATATTTCATTGTGCTTATAATAAATCCTATTCTTTATCAGCCAAACTAATTTTCAAAAAATCCATTATCTTTTTGGATTTAGTTATCTTGAAGTTGATCTGATTACTTTCTTCAACATGTGTAGATTCATTCTTGTTGAGTTTGTCTTTTCAAGCTGATTTATCTTCATAAATTTCTATTTTTCTTTCAATCTCACAAATATTAATTTTCATATATCTAATAAAATTCAGGTTAGTTTCCTCTATCTTGATCCGATCACTATTCTAAAAAGTTATACATTCAACATCTTTCTTCAAATTCCATTATTTTTTCTTGAGTTGATCATTCTGCTTAATTTATTTTTCCAAATTTGTTTTCATAATCTACTCAAATTCTGAAATTTCATCACCAACATCATCACTTCTTAATGAAGTATTTCCATTTCTAACTTTAACAATGAATTTTAATTTATGATCAGATTCATCCCTAGATGTGGAATCATCCTTCTTTCTTCTACTCAGATAAATTTTCTTCTTCTTATCATAAAGAATATTTTACTTATGCTTCTTCCAATTTTGTTTTTGAGACTTATGATCCTCTTATTCATACTCATACAATTCAATTTTCTTCCTAGGATAATGTTTTTTGAAAAATTTCCTTTCCCTTTACAATTCCAACATTTGAGATAGTTTTTACCTTTTCCCTTCCAACTGCCCTAATTATATTTTCTAGAAATGAGGGAAATAATTTTATTGAAATATTTAAATGCTTTCACTACCTATAAATCACTTGATTATTTTTTTACTTCTTTATCATTGTTTTTTCCTTTTAACAAATATTTAAAATAAATCTATATATTAACATTTTTCTTGAAAATATCATCTTTTCTCATTTTATATGCCACAAGAGTATTCTAAAGTTCATCCAAAGATAAATCTTTATGATCATTTAAAGCCAAAAATTTGACACCAAATCTATTTATAAAGTTTCCCATCAATTTCTTAAAAATTTTAGAATCTTCCAGCTTCTTACTAAAACCTCTAATGTTTCTCCAAATCTCATTAAGTATTATAAAGTAATTATCAATAATTTCTTCATCCACCATTTTGAAAAATTAAAATCTACTTCTCCATATTTTTAAATTGGATTATTTAACTTTCTTATTTCCTTTATAAATACTTCTCAACTTATCTCACATTTTATTAGCTATTTCTAATCTCATATTCATTTTATAAACATTATTGGTAAGATCCATAAATAAAGAATTCCAATATTTTCCATATGCTTCTAAATTCCTCTTATCGATAGTTTTCATAACAACTTCATTGATGGGAGTATATCTCACTATTTCTACATCTCTAACTTTAAGTTTGAGATATATAAGATATAGTAACATCCTATTCTTCTAACTATGATAGTTTTTTGATATAAAAAATAGGAACACCCATATTGTTCACTGAATTGAAATTCTCCATTCCAACAGATGGTTCTTTTAGAGGAACCTTCCCTATGATACCAATTATTGTTCCCAAATATGACCAAGACCACTATGAGGGGGAGGGGGTGAATTTTTGGTTCCCTTTTATTTTTATAAGAAAGTATATTAACTACTTTAGAAACCCTTTTCAACCTTAGAAATTTTTTAGAGTTATGATACACTCAAATATAACTGTTAAACTCAACTTTCATATGAAAAAAATATAAAGATGGAGAAATAAACGATATTTACAAAGTTCAGTATAATGACCTACTTCTTTACATATTGAATAGTCCCACCAACATGGATTAATTTAATAACTTATTTCTGAAATACAAAGGAATAAGAAGAATACAGTTTTATAACCCAATAAATAAATTTTATGCTATAGTTGGTTATACCCCCAACTATAATTTTCATATCCACTTTCCTTATAGCTGTTTATAAACCACAAAAACCTATATTTGTTTTGCAACTAGTAAGAATACATAACTAAAAGCTTCTTTTTTTCTTCTTTTTTGATCCACTTTAGAAAGTTCTTCACTTCCTCCATAAGTAAGTTGGATCAAATTCACCTATGAACAACCTTCAAGAACTTAAAAAATTCTCTTAAGAACATGTTGATATTGAAACTTCCTTTATATCTTAAAAAAATCTGAATATGCTCAATTTTAATATTTCTAGAGATTCTTTCTGGAAAAATTTACTTATAAATAGTCAGTTCGAGTTGGGATTCGTCTGGTAACCTCTATCTGATGGTCTCCATCTAATTATACTCTATCAGGTTCTGCTTATTATCTTCCCACTTTAAATAAGTATAAAATCAATTATAAACTTGCTACTTATTTATCCAATAGAACTTTGTTTGATGGAATTCACTCCGACGGAACTTGCTCCGATGGACTCACTCGGATGGACTCGCTCCAATGGAACTTGCTCTAATGGATTCACTCTGATAGAACTCACTCTGATGGACTAACTCTGATGGACTCGCTCTGATGGAAGTTTCTCCAATGGAACTTTTCACTCTAATGAATCTTCCTCGGGTCCAACCTATTTAGTTGTAAGAATCTCATCCTATCAAAAAAATTTCAGAGCATCAGCTTTCCATGCATGTGAACAGTGGTAGAGTATGAATGTACTATTATCTCTATTTATAGGTATACCAGGATAAAAAATCTAGGAAAACCAATTATTATTCCCATATAATGATATTCATAATTCTATGAATTTCATTTTTATTTGAGCTTCATGTCAGACTCTTTCAACTCTTCTCAATATTTATAGAGCCTTCTTGAATCTTCTAAAAACTTCATACTTCTTAGAATTTAAAAAAAAAATATCCAGTCTAATAATTTGAGTTTGATCATTCTTTATTTGTGACTTAAATTGATCTTTCTAACTTAATTTCAGTCCAATGAACTTTCTTTCAGATTCTACATCTGATGGAATTTCTTACAAAAAATATTTTACGATAGATCATAATTTTACCACCTCAAATTCTAAAACATTTTCTCTTATTTTTCAACAACCTCAAAACATATGCTCTTAATCCACTAAAAATAATCAAATGATTACATACTTTGATTCTCTAATTCAATTGAAAATGGTTGACTATATTGTTACAAATTATTTCGATTTCAGCCGAATGCAACCAATTTAGTAGGAAACTAAATACTTGTCACATTTTCAATCACCTCCTCATTGAAATAGAACTATTCATACATTTTCTTGTACTAATCGAGTGATTATGATTACAAAGGTAAACTCTCCCTCTTTATTTTATGAGGTAAAATGAATCGGTTTCAATACCTATCTGATGTACTGGTGGCCATCTCAATCTGATGGATCGATGGAATACCATGTCCTATGGAACATTTTTGTCTTGTTAATTTAAGATTATATGAAATTAATAATTGATCTAATTGATTGGTTCATATGATGAATTAGATCATCTGATGGATCTGATGATCAATACTTTTGAAAAACCTCAAACTTTAGCAAGATCAAACTCCCATCATTCTAAGAATTTTTGTGTTGGATAATTCTTACACTAATGATATATGATCGTAAGACTCAAACATTGAATTATATTTTCTTCCACAAACTCTATCTTATATCATTACTTCTTCATGATTTGTGAAAATTTAAGAGATCAGTAAAACATCGTCAGATTTTAGGTTAGAAAGTTCTTTCTCTAACTTCCCACTTTCCATCACAATCTCAATCTGATGGAATTAATTCGATATATCATCCCAATTTCTTACTCCAATGTATGGACTCGATCTTATGGATTGGACAATCTGATCATCTTATTGCCAATTTCATAACACATTTAGTTTTTAACAACTTCTCAAGAAAACCAGTTGTTTAATTAACTTCCACATATTTATCCATTGAAAAAAATCACAATAAAAACATTACTTGGATCTAACAATCTCCCCTTTGTGTTTTTTTCAATACCCATTTAAAACATTAAACAATTTCATCATCAATATGTATACTCACCAATTTCTTACTCCCCCACTTCTCTTATACCCTTATATTTATTTCTCAGCTTTATTGAAAATCAGATTCAAAGGGTCCACTCATGATTATTGAAAACTTTATTATAAAGAATAAAAGTATCACATGAGTTTCTTAACAAATACCCTTTAATTAAACAACTTTAAGAAATGTGGGTAAACCCAGTGTAGAAAAAAATATTTTGTACTCATAGTTATCAATTTTGTTCCTATAAAACTACTTTTAATGCAATAACTTTTATATTACTCCTTTCATCATTCTCATACCTGGTGCAATTTTAGAAACTTTTTTTAAGATAAAAAACACCTACACCATCTCACCAAACTTATTATAAAGTTTAGGGTTATAAACACTACTTTCAAAAACTCATATTTTGTAACCTCATTACTTTCTTTTACAAGAAAAATATGAGACTAAGATCTCAGATTCCTTACCTTAACTACTTTAATTCTCTAAAAGTTATTACAAATATACAAATATTTTGGAAATAAGTAGGAACATTAATAGTTTCTCAGAAGTAATATTCGGACTAATATTCCTCTCTCACTATTTAATTTTTCTTCTTCTTCTTGGATTTCGCAGTGGACGTGTTTTCCTCCTTCTATTCATCATTCTTAGAATTTGTATCAAGTTTCTTCTAATATATAGAATTTTTAGATGTAGTTGTCAATTTCTCTTCAACTTTAGTATCCCTTTTTTTATAATTAGTTTTAAAAACTTATTCATACCTTCCTCTTATTCTAGAAAGATAGTCATACAACACTTAGAAACATGCTCATCTTGATCACATCTCTTGAATCTTTTAAGAATCTTAAAATCACAATATGTTGACATCTTTTTATCTAATCTACTATTATCTTCAAAAATATTTTTCTTTCCCTTTACTTTATCCAATTTTTGTACTTATCATAACTTTATATCCATGGAAACTTGTTCTGGTAAAATTACTAAGAACTCTTCTTTTTCAAACTCAGCATGATTAATTTTCTCAAATTTCTTAAATTACTCAACATTATTCACTTTCTAAGTTCCCTTTGTCAGTTCCAATAATTTCTTAAAAAAGTTTGTTATTATTTTCTCAATATATTTCCCCCTAGATTCACACATGTTTCTTGGTAGATACATGTTGTACCAAAATGAAAAATCTCTATGTCTAAAAACTATACAACACTAACCGTGACCTCAAAATATTGATCTTTTGGACTAAGAGTAAAATTTCTCAGAACATTGTTGTTGTTGTTTCCTTATAAATCATGGACCACTTTATTCAGGGAATTAATTTACTAAATAATCGCCCTCTTTCTTTGGGAATAATGTTTTCGGACAAACCTGCTTTTATAGACCCATATTTTCACCATCTTTAGAAGTTTCACATTTAATATCAACTATCTTGGTGAAGTTGTTTCTCATATTTCTTATATTACTTTGTGTTGTAAAAATAATTGATTTTGTTTCTAAAAACATCTCTTCTTTCTCATCCAAACCAATTTTTAGAACATATATCATATTTTCAGATTGAACTATCTTCAACATGTTTTACTTAATTTCTTTAACATGTGTAGATTATTTCACATTGATTTTATCATTACCAGCTGATTTATATTTATAACATTTCAGTTTTCTTTCAAGCTCACTAATATTCATTTTTAGAGCTATAATAAAATTGATTTTAGTTTCCTCTTTCTTAATCTAATCCCCATTTTCAAAATTTATACTTTCAATATTGTTATTCAACTTTCTTCTTTATTTCTTGAGTTGAGTATTCTGATCAATTTATTTTTCGAAATTCATTTTAATAATCCACTCAAATTCTATAATTTATTCACCATAATTATCATTTCTTGATGAAGTGTTTCCATTTATAACTTTATCAATGAAGTTTACTTGATGATCATCTTTATCACTGGATGAAGAATCATCCTTCCTTCATTTTCTAAATCAACTTTTCTTCTTCTTCTCATAAGAAAGTGTTTCCTTATGCTTCTTCCAATTTTGATTATGTGACTTCTTATCCACTTCTTTGAACTCATACTCTTCATTTTTTTCCTAGGAAAATTTTGGGTAGAATGTCCTTTCCCTTCACAATTCCAAAATTTGAGAGAGTTTTTACCTTTTTCCTTCCAACTACCCTGATTGTATATTCTATAAAGGAGGGAAATGATTTTTTTGAAATATTTAGCTTCTTTATCTTCCTCTAAATCGCTTATTCTTATTAAACTTATTTATCTTTGTTTTTCCCTTTTAAAAAATCTTTGAAGGCAATTTATTTATCAAACTTTTTCTTAAAATCTAGAGCTTTTCTCAATTCATATAACATAAGAGTATTATGAAGTTAATATAAAGATAAATATTCATGGTCTTCTAAAGCTGAAACATTGGCATCAAATCTATCTGGAATGTTTCTCATTAGTTTATTAAAAATTGTATAATATTTCAACTTCTCACCAAAACCTCTGATATTACACACAATCTCATTAACTCTTATAAACTAATCATCAACACATTCACCATCATCCATTTTTACATCTTCAAATATAATTCTCCATATTTTCAACTTGGATTGTTTAACTTTATAATTTCCTCTATAGATACTTCTCAACTTATCCCATTTTTCATAGTTGTTGGAAATTCCATAATATTTATATAAACATTATCAGAAATATCCATCAACAAATCTTTCTGATCTTTTCCATCAACTTCTAAATTCCTCTTATCAGTAGCTGTCAAAACAACTTCATTGATGAGGGTAAATCTTACTATTGTTGTGTCTATAACTTTAAGGCTGAGAGATAGAAGAATGGGTAACATCCGATTCTTCCCACTGTGATAGACTTTCCCTCAAAAAAAGAAACACCCCTATTATTCACTAAATTAAAATTCTCCATTCTCAAAGAAGGTTATTTTAGAGAAACCTTCCCTATGATACCTATTTTTATTCACAAATATGATCAATACCACTGAGATGTAGTGGAGTGAATTAGTGGATCCCTTTTCTTTTTATATGAAAGTTCCTTAATTACTTTAGAAACCATTCTCTGCCTATGAAACTTATTAGAGTTATGATCCACTCAAATATAAATCTCAACCTCACCTTTCATATGAAACAAATATAAATATGAAGAAACACAAGCTATTTACAAGGTTTGGAACAAAGTCCCACCCCTTGACATATGGAATAGTCCCACAAAAATGGACTCCTTTACTAACTTCTTTTTGGAATACAAATGCATAAGCACCAGACAATTCTATAACACAATAAACAATTTTTCTACTATAGTTAGTTATACCCCCAACTATCCCTTCTGTATCCACTTTCCCCATAGCTGGTTATACAACCCATAAACCAAGCCTTTATAGTAACTAATAAGATTATACAACTACAATATTATTTATTCTTCTTTTATGATCCACTTTAAAAAGTTCTGCACTTCCTCCATAAGTAATCTAGATCTACTTCACATTTTTACAACCTTAAAGAACTTAAAAAAATTTCTTGATAACTTTTTTTTCTTGAAACATCCTTCAAACCTCCAACAAATCTAAATATTCTTATTTTTAATCTTTTCAGAGATTCTATTCAGAAAAAATTACTTTGTAAAAGTTTTTCCAATTCGGGCTTTGTCCCCTAACCTATATCCAATGATCTCCATCCAATTTTGATCTTTATAGTTCTACTTTTGTTCTTCCTACTTAAAATGAGTAGAAACTCAATTGGAAACGTTCCACTTCTTTATCTGATAAAACTCAGTCCAATGGAATTCACTATAAAGGATCTAGCTCTGATGGTACTTACTCTGATGGACTCAATCCGATGGAATCACTATGATGGACTCTCTTTGATGGAAATTCTCACTTTAATGAATCTTCCTCACCTCTAAACTATTTAGTTGTAACAATCTCATTTTTTCATAAAAAATGTTAGAGAATTAGTTTTTTTTTTCCACACATGGATAGTTACAGAGTATGAATGTATTATGATCTCTATTTATAGGCATCCCATAATATAAAAGGTGAATTTTTTTATAACTTCTCAGTGAAATTCAAAAATATCTGAATTTCATTTTAATTTGGCCTTCATTTCCGACTCTTTCAACTCTTCTTAATATTTCTAGAGTCTTATTGAATATTATTGAATCTTCTCAAAACTTCATACTTATTCAAATTTATAAAAAATTCTCTAGTCCGATAATTTGAGTATGATCATTTGTTATTTATGACTCTGATTAATCTTTCTACATCAGTTTTAGTCTGATGAAAATTCTTATAGAAACTGTATCTGATGAAATTTCTTAAAGAAAATATCATCAGATAGATCATAACTTGACCACCTAAAATTCCACATCCTTTTCTCTTATTCATCAACAAATTCAAAATATATTCTCTGGATCCACTAAAAAAAATCAAGTGATTGCATGCTTTGATTCTCTAAGTCAATTGAAAATGGTTGACTACATTATTATAACTTCTTTAGACTTCATTAACCTACAACCAATTTAGTAGACACTCAACACTTATCAAATTTTTAATCATTTCCTCATTACATTAACACTCTTAATACATTTTATCATACCGATTGAGTGATTCCAAATTATAAAGGTAAACCCACCCACTCTGTCTTTGCTATGGTAAAATGAATCTATGTTAATACACATCCAATGTACCAGTGGCCATCTCACTCTGATGGATCAATGAAATACCATGTCTGATGGACCATTGTCAGATTCTTAATTTTAGATTCTCTAAAATTGATAATTGATCCAATTGATTATTTTTTTCTGATGAATCATACCATCCGATGGATTAATCAACACTTGTTGAAAACCTTTGACTTTAGCAAGATCAAACTCAATGCCTTTCAAAAGTTTCTACATCTGGTGACACTTACATCGATGATCTATGAACAAAATACTATAACTTCATATTCTCTTTTCTTCCACAAACTCCATCTTATATCACGACTAATTTATTATTTTTAAAACATTGAGAGATCATAAAACTATCATCATATTTTAGGTTGGAAGGTTATTTCTTTGACTTCCCACTTTCCATCACAATATTTATCCGTTAAAATGAATTTGATATATCATCCTAATTGCTTAATTTGATGGATGGACTAGATTAGATGGATTAGGTGGTTTGATATTCTGATTGAAAATTTCAGAACACTTTTAGTTTTCAACAACTTCTCAAGAAAATAAGTTATTTACTTTACTTCCACATATTGATCCATTGGCATGAAATACAATCAAAACATAACTTGGGACTAATAATAGAATGAAATTGATATACCTATTTTACTAGACACAAAACATATTTATCCAGTATTTTGATCAACAAAATTCCCACCATATCAATATTTGATATTATCATTACATTTTATAGTTGAATTAATAAAATTTTTAAATTATTTTTGAAAAAACTACTATAATAAAAATGATCTAGACAATTAGCATTCATAATTAAGAATTACGATGAACAAAATTAGTTAAAAAAATAGATAAGATAGATTTTGTTGGATTATTCAAACAATTTCTTATTTTAAGGATCTCCAATCAAGTTTAATTTATTTCTAAATAATTCTGTTTATATATGGAAGTAAATTATTTTTTTAGTGAATTATGAAAATTTTTCTAAGTCTTGAAGCAACTGTATGATTGATATATCGACCGTGATAAAAATATCACATGGAAGAAGTGAATGAATGATATATGAAATTGATCATGTTAGAATGGAAGTGGATATTATATGTGATAACACTTTATTTCAAAGAATCAACGATACTCTGTTCTCTCACACAAATCACAATCTTCTAGAAAAGCATCGTGAGGACACTTCATATTATTTCAAGTACAAATTTAAAGATAATTACTTTCAAGGAAATTTTTAAAGACAATTTTTTTACAATAAAAAAATGAAAAAATCTAGAAATGAAAGAATCTATAAGTAAAAAATGCTGAATATGGAGGGAAAAAATTGCATAGTAATTATAAAATACAAAAATCTTGATCAAAGATGTTGTGAAGTTGAGCCAATCATGCCACTTTAAGATGTTTTTATGAGTATAACATTCTATATGAAGAATGCTATATCTTATAACCAATACCCATTCTTGAGTCTATTCCATCTCATTTCTAATACGAGTAGACTTTGTACATCCTTGAGGGTGAAACTTGGTAATATCAGGGACCACAATAAGCTAATCAGTAGGAAAGGTTAAAGTATGAAAATCACCAAAAAGCATCCTAGGTTCACTATAATAGTCAAAAAAATGATCACATGATACACTAGGTTAACATAGGGTTCCCATGATAAGTTCACCGATGTATAAGCTGCAATGACATGTGCATAGGTATATCTCAATGTTTGGAAAGAACCCTAATCACACTACCTTCTTTACAGTAACACCACTAGAACTTGACCACTATTACATAAGAATGGGTCATGACACTATGTTACCTTAAAGAGGCTCCCTAGGTTAAAACACAAAATAATTATTCATCATGCAGTATCTTATCAATGTATCTTTGGAAATTATGACCAAATTGCCTTCTATGTTGCATCCTAAGATAGACCTGTTGGGACTGGTCAACAAAGTACTTCAAAAATCTATAAAATGTATCATATAATAACCCTATGATTGGTATTTTATAAATACCCTTTCAGACCCCATTTATGCACTCTATAATATTAGTTGTCATATTGTCATATCTCCTACCACCATCATATGCGAATGACCATTTCTCCTTTGAAATCCACATCATATAATCATATACATCTTGATCATCCCTTAAAATTTATTCAAGTTACTGATCGAACATTCCTTGTTTGGGATCATATGCTGAAACCAGAAGACAAAAATGTATTTAAAAGGATATTAATTTTTCCCCAAAAAATATATGTTTAAGAAAACATACGCAATTTTACAATCACCTTTTTTATTAACTCATATCTGAAATGATTATGTAGATTAATGGAAATATGTCTAATGAAATATCGATGATTAGAATTCAATTCTCACCCTAAAACTCCATCACTTTTAACAACCTCTATAATCACTCAACGATGATCAGATACTAGAAATACTCCTTGGATTTGTGTAACATGAATGCATATACTGGTCAAAAAACAACTCCACGATTCGAAATTATCATTTTTAACAATGAAAAATGAAAGTGGGAGAGGATCAAGATTACTATACTGTATGATTTAAATAAGCAGAACACCTACATACTTGTCATAAAGAAAAGTTCCATCTACTAGAATGAATTGTTTGCAATAAGAAAAAGAATCAATACATGGCCCGAATTCCCAAAACAGCCTATAGAACTTCACCTTAGTTTGATCAACTCGATGATCTGGGGAGACATTCTCAACGGTTTCTAGATAATAAATAACCTGATTGTTGAGACATGGAAATCCTATTAGCTGTGGAAAAAATTTATATGATTCATCCTAACCACTATAGAATTTCATAATTCCCCTTTTCCTTGCATTCCAATCTTTTTTGTATGATATCTTATATTTAAAAAAATATTTTATTCATTCCTAGACAAGGGGCATAAGAAGATCCTAACATACTCATATAAACACCACAATAAAAATCGATAAAACTCTGCATCAAGTGAAGAGTGATACTACGATAAGCTTGGATTTACACAAGTATGTGGGCCTTTAAACTTTGTTATCTTACAACATGAAAAAATTATCGCATATTTTCGATATTTAAAATTTACATTTTGTCTTGGATTTTTCACACCGAATGAGGTATTTTTTTTATTCTTGGAATAATCAACAAAAAATAAAAATTATTACACTATGTGGTATTGATTTATCCCATTTTTCAATGCACTTTTAGTTTCAAAATCTTGTCCAAAATATATAGTATTATTAGTTAATGAATTTGTGTTACCTATAATTTTAGGGAATTTAATAGTTGGTTTAATGAAATCCCAATAAAAATGTTATGCACTTGACATCACCTCAACTAAGGATGTCAATAATATCAGATGATTACCAATAACTGGTTCTTTCTTATCTATGAAAGGAACCTCATAAGGTTCATTCCCCAAATCATCTACACCTACACCATATTCTAGTAAATCATTAGATACTTCTTCATTAGATTGAGTCTCATTTATTAAATCAAGAGTATCGATGGGAATGTCCCTTAAAATTATTTCCATATTCAAATAATCTTCTTCATAATTCATTTCTATTACTAGATTCATATAAGAAGAAAATTAATGTAAAATTTTCAAAGTAATGAATTCAATAGATGTACCATAACATGGTTCTGTGGTTGTAGGATGCACCTTGTAAATAGTCGAAATAGCTACATATAATTCCATTAAACCAGTACTTCACTGTTTCCTGAACAATGATGATGCCTCCACCCAATCCACATCTTCAAGTATAGGATACTAAATGTTCCATAAATGATTATCATATTGAATATGTCGATATGTAATTGTATTAATTACTTAACCATCCCTCATCTTTAAGTGTCTAGGAATCTTCCTACAAACTTCATCCAATGTCACACATTCACTAAGATTTTCAATTCTTATAGGTGGAAAACTATCACTAAAACCTTGATTGGTATAAATTGCCTCACCATTGAATTATATTGACACAATCATGATTAATTAGAAAAACATTATAATAAAATGTTATATATATTTATACTACTTCATCAAATGTTAAACATGTTTCAATTACTTATGATTAAATAATTGTTACTTGATCTTGAGACTTTTTCTATGAATTGTTTTATCATTACTTTATGAACCAACCAAAACCTAAGGGGGAACTAATAGAGCCTCTACTATCTCATATTTTAGAAACCACTGGTCTCCTATCAGTCACGATGTAAAAATCCAGAATCGAACAACAACAACTCTTGTTGAACACCCTTTCTATTATAATGTTACTCACATTCAGGTGAGGGGGTCTAGGGGTTGGGATACAAAACATTTTTACACAAACACATAGGTTCTTACATACTTAGATAGAGGGATGACATACAAGTCATCAATGAGAAAAATAAAATTCAATTATAACAAATTATATAATTTCATAAAAAATATGATATGTAATTGAAATCATACATTGATCGTTTATATCAAGATCAATCATCACACAATACTCTTATCACATTTTTTGGGATACTTATTATGTTCTAAAAATTGTAACTTTACATGTAACTATATATAATAAATAATAAATGTCTACACACACATATATTTCTATTACATGTTTTTAAATTTCAATATATATATATATAAAAGTGCATTTTTGTATTTAATGATGTCTTTTAGACACACATAATATTATTTTTCAAATACTATATTCAAATAATATAACATATATTATCTCAGTAACAATATGTATTTTATCATTTAATTTACGATATACTTTTTTGTAAGTAATGATTATTACTAATAATTTTAAAAAAATTTCCTAGAATAATTTTATTTAACTATGAATCCAATAATATATTATACATTTATTTAATTTTAAATATACTGACATATATATACATTTAAATATATTCAACTATATTTATTAATATTTTAAAATATAATTATATATAAATTTATTAGAAACTATAGTTTCTTAAATAAAAATATTATTATTTTATACATAATTACTCAAAATATTATAAATAGTAAATTTTATTAAATTTAATCAACAAAGCTAATATAATTTATACTTAAATAACCAATAAAATATTGTAAAAGTATTTTACTTTCAATATAATAAAATTAGGTAAGTATATATACATTATTTGAAGTAATTAAACTTTAAAAAATTTAAATAATTATATTTTCTGCATAATTACTCATGATAATAATTCTTTATAATTAATATAATTTAAAAAATATTATTAATAATAATATTTTATAGTTTTATTAAAAAAATAATATTATATATATATATCAAATAATATATTGTATATTTAAATAAATTTATATATGTTAAATAATATAACACACACAAACATATATACAAATAATGATATTAAAATAAATTTAACAATATTTTTTATAAATAATTATTAATAATATAATTTTTATAAAATATTTAGGTAGCTTCACTTTATTTATCTATATATTGAATATTTTATTTTAAATTTATCTTACTTAAAATGTACTATATAATATAATATATACATATAAATATATTCAAATCTAATTATATACAATTTAAATTACAAATATATACATTTTTTAAACAATAATATTTCCCCAAATAATTTATATTATTTTATACATAAGATTTAAATTATGCAAGCACCATATTTAAATTTTCTAAATCATTCAATGTATATTAGATAATTAGAAGAATAATAATTCATACATAAAATAAATTATATAAATAACATTAATTCATGCATTCATACAACCATACAATTTAAATAAATAAATAATAGAAATAATAGAAATAAAGTAATTAAACAACTAAATTTTTTAAATAGAACTTTTAACTTGTCAAAAGCCGAAAATTAATATATTTAGAAATATATTTGGTAGAGATTCACTATAAAATAAGTTGTAATAAAGGAAATGAATGGGGTTTACATTTCCTACCACCCTATCATGGAGGCGTGAACTCAGTTCACGCTTCTTGGAAAATGAGGGAAGCGTGAACAGAGTTCATGCCACCTTTGAACCATTTATAAAAATATATGAAACGTTATCACATTTTTTAAATCTATTATAAAAAAATATCTGCCTTATTTTTTTAAACACTATCCCATTTATCCTACTCTAATCACGGGAGTGTGTTTTTAGGGTGCCACTCACATGGGACCAAAAAGTTGGGCCACAGATGGTGATGGTGTAGACTCCAGCTATGTAGTTGTTATGATGACCTCAGGTAGTGTTCTTTTTCAAGATTTTGAGAGGCCACCCATGTGTAGTTGTTGGGCACAATAGAAAGAGTCTTTGGGGGGCGGAGTCGTGTGGTGTACGGACATATTAGGTGTGAATAAGGACAACGAATGAGGATTGCTCTTTGCAAGGTCAGCGATAGGAGCTCCACCTCAATAGTGGAATTTGGTTATAGGTGGGGTCCACGTGTTTACATGGCCAATGACTAATGCCTCACCATGATGGTGAGGTTTGAAACAGGGGCTCTATCGAATGGAAGAATTGATGAAGATTATGATGTCACATGAGTAGGGGATCCACTGAACGGTAGGGGCAGTTTTCTAGTGGCCCCAATTGATGCCTGATGGTGATGATGATGTTGTGTGTACAACTTGTGAAGAAGCCCACACGATGGTGGGGCGTGATGGGAACCCCTGCATGACGGTGGGGGGGGGGGGGGGGTGGGGGGTGAAAACAGAGGGGACCCCCCCTCAATGGAGGGGGAATGTGGTTGGCCGAGATTAACTTGGTAGTGCATGAAGGGAGGTTGATGCAGCAGGCAAGCATTGTGCAAGGTCAAGTGCTAGTGCTCGATGGTATAATTGGTGCGTAGGGGTAGCATACATGGTGGGCAATGGTAGTGGGCCAGTTCAGATCAGGGCCCTATAAGCTAGATCAACGAGGCCTTTTGGGTTGGTTAAAATAAGGGCCCATGAGCCATTTCCAAAGGGTCCAATATGCCAATAATTGGGACCTTTGAGCCATGTTATTGGGTACCCTACAAGCTATCATATATATATATATATCGAGTAATAAACTCAACCTATCCCTTAAGGGGGCTATGGGTTGGGTTATACCTTTGGGTGTCTATGTGTGTGTGTTTTCATTAGTAATTATACCCCTAATTTCTAATATATATTAATAATTAATAATTATCAATTAATCACTAATTAAATAATATTTTTTACTAGTTAATAATATTAATGAATAATTAATAATATCATTATTTAATTAAAAATTATTCATAATTTTTATTAAATAATCAATAATAAATATTTAAAATTATTATATAGATACTAATTAATAATAACAATAATTATTTAATTATTAATTATTAATTAATTATTTTTAAATTATTATTAATTAATTAACTAATTCTTTCTAATTATAAAATAATTACTAATTATGAATTAATTTTTTGTTAATTAAAAAATAATTAATTTCTAATTATTATTGAATTATTACTACTATTTATTTATCATTATTAATTAATTAAATTTCATTAGTATTTAATAATAATAATTAATAGTTATTAATTAATTACTAATATGTATTTTTTATTATTAATTATTTATAATTTGTTAATAATTATTATTAATAATTATTAATAATAATTAATAGTGCTAATGAGCCTCTATCCAAGTGGTACAGGATCTTGCTTGATATCTAAATGACCAAAGTCCAAAATCAGAATTGAGTGGATTTTTAAGTTATTGTAGCACGTACTCTAGCGATTACTGTAGCAGTAGAAATATTCCCTAGATTTGGGCCTATGGGCCACATATTTGTGCGTTCAGGCCATGGGGTCTTTGTGTCACCATATGCCTTTGGGTCACAAGACTTTTTGGCCACCATAGTGTAGCAAGTGATGCAGAGTGACCATCTGATTCGTGTAGTGCATCATGTAGGCAGTGCATCTTGGCTCCACACAACATTATTGAGTGCGTAGCTTGAAAGAATGACAGGTGCATCAGCACCTATCAACTGGGTCTCTAACCGCAAGGTCAATAGGGGTGCCCTTACACGACGTTGCAAAGGGAAACACAACATGATGATTCTTGGAATAGGGGGTGACACATTGTGTGAATGGTGACAAAAAAATAGGTGAAGCGATGTATCTTTGCAGATAATGTGGCATGGAGACATGCAGGCGTTTCTAGTTCGGTAGCTCAAAAGAGTGATGGGTGCATTGCCACCTATCATCTAGCCCTCTACCAAACATGGGTTTGAGAGGGGTTCCCTACCACAACTTCAGAGTAGGGTAGTGAAATGAAATAGTTGCTGGGGGGGTTCCATAACGAGAAGACTAAGATCTTGATGCGAAGTTTAGCGGGTCAGCTTGGGCCTACGAGTCATCTCTTTGGCTTTCAGGACATAGAGCCTATAGACCATCAAATTTTAATGGGCCTTTGATCCACTGGGCATAAGAGTCATTTAAGGGTTACCTCTCAACTCCATTGAAAAGGGGGATTTATTTACTTAATAAAAAGGGGTCGTCGACCTTAACTTGTTTAAAAAAATTAATAAAAAATAACAGCTTTTTTCTACTAAGTTTATTAATAACTAATATTTATTAATTAATTTGAAACTAAATAATATTTAATTACTAATTACTAATTAATTAGTAACTACATAATATTTAATTACTAGTTAACAATTATTTAATAATATTACTAAATAGCTTATTAATTGCTAAATAATAAATAAATAATAATAATAATTATAAAATAATTTCAAATATTTATTTATTTATTATCAATTAATTACAAATTAAATAATTTATAATTATTAATCTTAATTATTAAATAATTTCTAATATTTATTTATTATTATTAATTAATTATAATTTAATAATAATAATTATTATTAATTAATATTTTTTTATTAATTTGATTAATAATTAATGGTTACTAATTAATTTATAATTAAATAATAATTATTCTTAATAATTAGAAACTAAATAATAATTTTAAATATTTATTACTAATTATTTATGTAACGCCCCGACCCCAGTTACCCAGAGTCGGTGCATTACTTCGTAACATTGGCATGATCACAAGAAAGATCAAATCTCGAAAGACCGATTGGTTTAGTAGCCTTGGAAACACTAGATATATTCATAAGTTTTACATTACATCATAAAATGAAAAACTACTACAATAACATAATGTCTCCATAATCCACACTCATATCCCCACATAATATCCCTGCAGGTCATTCATAACCTACTTCTTCACTTCCTGGGAAAAATAAAACATTGAAAAGGGGTGAGCTCAAATGCCCAGTAAGGATAACAATATAGCGGAAACTTTCATAAATAAGAATAAACATTTAAGGCAGTGTATAACTAAAACAAAAGCCTTTTAAATATGAACTTTCAACATGGTATGGCATAAATAAAATGAAATAATGTCATTTACTTATTCACATGGATATTCTACTAATCGAATAATCACATGCAAAAATTAATAACCACTTTCATAATGTTGGAATGCATAATGTCAAACGTTAATTTCATTGTCTAGGCCTCATCCCAAGACCTAGGGGTTACTTCTAACCGGAACCCAACCCGGAGTGCCTCTAATAACCGGAAACCAACCCGGAGTGCCTCTAATAACCGGACACCAACCCGGAGTGCCTCTAATAACCGGACACCAACCCGGAGTGCCTCTAATAACCGGACACCAACCCGGAGGGCATAATTTTACCAGTCCCTAACCTGGAGGGCTTACTTTAACCAGTCCCCAACCTGGAGGGCTTACTTTTACCGGTCCCCAACCTGGAGGGCTTACTTTTACCGGTCCCCAACCCGGAACATACTTGTTTAGCACATTCATCTGAAGAAAAGTTTGAAATATAACATAAACATTCGGGTTAAAACTAGCATACGAAATGTCAATAGTTTCACCATAAACTATGAATGGTATAAAATAGCACATCCACATTCAAACATATCACAAAACCTTCAATACAATATAGAAGTTTTGTATTATAATAAATCAACTTCAAATAATCTTAAAATCCATCAAAGGATGTTGACATAGATGAAATCAAAATTCTTTTTAAAGAAGTATCTCCTTTTATTTTGAAATCATTTAAGATCCATATAAAATAAAACATTTTCTTTGAAAATATTCTTATAAGCTTGTATGGAAAGCTTCGACGATTTTATAACGGCGGAAAATAACCGCACCCGCCGTATAAGTTAAAAAAAACATTCTTACCTCAATTCTGTCGAAAAGGTTAAAAAGAACATTGTTTTGAAAACGACGGAAAGATTCCTTTATAAAACTCTTATAAAAAGTCAAACAAGGGTATAAATGACTTTAACCCATATTCTTGTAAATAGTAAAAATGTTTTGAAATACATTTCGAAGAAACATGGATGTGGATGATAACGAGATCCCAGTAGATTATTACGTATAAACAACCTCGGATAAAGAAGAGATTGTGAAATAACCCTTACCTTGTACTTTTCCTTGGTTGGGGTAGGTTAACCTCCTTTAATTTAGGAAACTCACTTTGGTTGGAACCAAAGGACTTGTTGAAATGTTTTCTGCCTAAGGGGAAGCTTCAAGGAGGAGGAGAGGGATGTGGGGAGCTTAGTTGGGCAGAGTTTGGACGAGCCAAGTGGCTTGAGAGGTGTGAAGAAATGAGAAGGAGGAGTGCCCTTTTATAAGAGGGGTGAGGGGCACCTTTGGAAAAGCTAGAAATATTAATTTATAATAAATTCATATTCGGTTTCCAATGGCTCCAAAGTTGATTATTCAAATGATAAGGTGGGGATAGGTCTAAAACCACTCAACCAATAGAATTTAGACAGGTTTGGGTACTTATATTAACCTTATCTTTAAGTATTAACTCTAAGTTGATTAGTTTCACTTTTACAATGTCTCTTTGTATTTTTATATAATATGGTTAATAAACTTACTATATACATCCAAGCGACCCACAAGTGGTCCATTAATGATGAAACTATCCTGATATAAGTCTCTTGGCCGAACCTTAGATTTTTTTGTAATTTAATATCAATTAATAATATAATATTGGTTTTAAAAACTCTTTTATGTCAATTTTGACACTATTCAATAGTTGATTTTTGTGAAACTCATAACAGATTGATTACTTCGAACAAAGTCAATTAAATCAATCCTAATATATCATATTATCCTAGAAAATTAGTTTAATTCATTAAAAGTTTCATATTATATTTTTTTGGGTATTTATAATATCAATTATTTTAATTTTTCACTATTATAGTAATTACTGCATCATCATTGTGTCATAAATAAAATAAATTATTTAATGTCTAAAAATTATAAATAAAATATAATTATGTAGGAAATATTTTTATCTTTCTAATGAATATTTATAATCTAAAATCCAACTTATATAACCCTATGTAACAATTGTGTTTCTAAAATATATATGCTTGTGTCATTTTTGTATTCATTTTGACTTAATTAAAATAAAGTGTCATTATCACTTACAAGTGGATCCATGGGGTCCCAAAATTGACACAAAGATGCCCATGGTCGACAATGTATCAACCAATAGGGTTAAGACACGTTTTAGGGTAATTTAGTATTATTATAATATTATTTTTTAACCCTTATTTACCGGATTTACCCTTAACCAGGGTAAATAAAATATTTACCGCAGTAATTATTCAAAATGTCTAAAAATAAAAGTTACCTATTTACACAATTTGAACATCCTGATTCCAAATATGGAATCCATTTTCCTAAATTCTAAACACAGAAGTGGCAGAAATTAATTTAAAATTAATTCCCGCTGTCAAAACAAAAAGCGTGTTTTTAAGAGATAATAACTATCAAAAGATTGACACTTGTTTATGTTCGGTTTAATTGTAAAATTATGTCCAATGACCAACATTATATTAAATGGTAAAAATATATTCTAAACATACTTTAAAACCAATCAAATTCACAATTTATCACTATTAATTATTTTGATTAAAAAAGTTGTTTTTAATTAAAATTTAGTAATTTTCACTATTCATCAAAATATGAAAGTTATCCGAAAAGTACCAAAATTTCACCTTAGGCTAAATTCGATATTCCGAATCCAAAAATGAAGTCCATTTTGAAATATAAAATATATATAATTTCAAAAATTAGGTATTACTATTCATAACGGCTAGTTTGATCGGTTGTGGTGTGTGTTAAAACTCGAAGTTGCGTACAACACACGCTACTGTTTTATTCAAAGGAAAGCATACCGTGTAAGCTTGGGATGTTTCATTTTAAATTTTTTTGATGTCCCCATTTAGTCAAAAAGTATAAAATATTGTATTTAAAAAGGTTTCACTATTAAAAGTTGATAAAAGTGTAATACTGAAAATGAATCTGTTCTTGCATTATGACTAAGAAACTCATAATATGGATTATAAAATTATAAGGATTATATAAAGTTTAAAATTTAGTTAATAATATTCATAACCTCTTTTGAATGGATTTTCCTCTGGTAATTCATGGTGTGATTGAACTCGGTGTTACGTGTAGTGCAAGTTATTGAATTATTTTGAAGAAATAACACACTATGAAATCTTGGGGTGTTACATTCTCCCCTCCTTCAATAAATTGCGTCCTCGCAATTTGAAATTGTTCTTAGAAAATAAAAGGTTGAAAATAGAAAATATATTTGTGGGAAAACCCACATCGGAAATTGGGTTACTAAAATTTAGTCTTAATATGAGGAAAAGAGAAATCAAAGGGTCACCACCAAATTATGATCTTGATTAGGAGAACATTGGTGGCAATTAGAGACATATAATTGGAGGAAAAACGTAAATATTTATAGGTAGTGATTGAGGTCATCAAACACAAAAAAGTATAAAATTGAGGTCCTTAAACTCATCAATCTATGATGATTTGAAGTACCATCAGTTCAACAAAATATAGGGTATTGGGATAACACATTTTTGACGTTTCAAAATATCTTAGTTGAAATCCCACATCGAAAAATGAATTAATGAGGCCTCTATTTAAAATAAAGAGTGGAAAGTATGAAGATTACCGAAAATAACACATACTAGGGTTCCATGTAGGAAAATATGGATATGGAAGAGAAATCTAACCATCAATTATCTGATGGAGAGTGGTAGAGAACATGGCTATGAAAAGGCCAACAATCCCAAAGCCATAAATTAGTGATGATTTAAGGTACCATCTAGGGAAACATTTTTGTTCTAAGTTGCTTTTCTTAATATTGAGGAATTTATTTATGAGATTGGCTAAGATCATAAGGAGATATACTTACATTATAATTAGAGTTTTATCCATTAATAAATTTCAACCTCAAACTCATCTTTCACTCTAAAAGATAATAGAATGTAAAAAAAATTCTATTTACACTATTCGTATAGGGTTCCAAAATAAACGAATTTATAATTCATCTACAAGATCTTTTAATAAAAACTACATTATTTAATCCAGGACATCTCGTGGGCCAGTGGTAGGTGATACACCCTTGTCGCCCTTCGGTTGCGGGTTCAAGTCTCGTAGCCTTTTTTCTGTACGCGACGGGTTGCCGCCCGACCTCCGGGTTGTCCTTTTATGGCAATCCAAAATAATCCAAACTAGAACTATCCAAAATACTTCTGTCCAAACTCACAGTCCAACATTTATAAGGAAGGTAAACATAATATAGATCCTTTTTACCCCATAATAGCATATGAATACCTTCATCATGTATTACCATATTCCTTATTGATTACATTCATGCTCCCTTATTCCATATAGAATGATGGATATACTTCATTAATCCAAAAATGTTTTACACCCCAACAATGATGGAATATACAAATCATTAATCAGTTCCAAGGTAGTCAAGAATATCCAATATAATTTATCCAAAACAATCACATATTATCCCAAAATCACTACCTCGGTATCAGAACTATATTATGGTTTATCATTCTCTCAACCAAATATTTTCCAAAAATCTATCTTGCTAATGAGTCACTTTTCTTTGTTCCACACAATCTCAAGTCCTTAATGAAATAGTACTTCAGTACAATCCTTATATACTCCATAATTATTATAACAAGTACATTGTTGATACAACACTCAATTGACATAATCAACATAAGAACTCAAATCATTCCTCTTCATCTGTGGTAGTATCATAACTTGATTATTATCCAATAGCAACATTTGCGGCATAGTCTGATGACTGGGACATAGGTTCGCGTAGTGTCCAAACTCCTTGCAAATGAAGCATTGTACATTTAAAACCATTTTCTTACCCTTGCAGTCACGTACCTTGTGCCCTTTTCCTCCACACTTATAACAAACTCCCATTCCTTTCAGGCAAGTTCCAGGGTGTTTCTTTCCACAGTTACCACATATGGGAAAATTCTTCTTTTCCCTCTTCCCTTTATCCATCTTTCTCTCTTCCATCCTTTTCTTCTCTTGCTTCCCTTCAAATCCATAGGACTCAGTAAAATCTTTACTTATCTTATCAACACATGATATTATTTCTTCATATAATGATAATACATGGGAGACTATTTCTCTTATAAATTCTGGCTTAAGACCACGAAAGATATGATCCTTCTTTCTCTTTGGATCATGTGCATTGCTGGAGTTCTCATTCCTTCTACTGGGCGCCATTTCTAAACAATGGAATACACTAGATCAGTTTATGAATCAAAATACATAATCCCATACTTATAAAACACTTAACATAAATTGAACTATTTATGGATATAATCCATAATCATAAGAATGTTTCCTTTGAGGACGTATATACTCATAAACCCTTCATAATGATTTGTAAATAAAATGAGAGTTATCCTAAGCATATCCCCCGGGAGTGTCGTAACCAAGAGTGCAGCAAGGCCCGTTGTCGTGCACCAGTTCCCGTTCGAGTCTAGCTCAAAGCGGTGTTTTCGGGTTTTACCCCTAGGTACATCTGTGCCAGAGCCACCTCTACCTGCTCGTATCCAGACAGGGATGTATTGCTCTGAAAACTCACAAAATCTCTACAATACCAAAATTCTAGGAAGTTCTTCTACACTAATCCTCAAAGCTCATCTTAGGTCTACGTGCTCTAATCAGAGTTTATCTAAATCTAGCTTCCAAGGTTTGTACTAAACTTCCTCTGATACCAACTGTAACGCCCCGACCCCAGTTACCCAGAGTCGGTGCATTACTTCGTAACATTGGCATGATCACAAGAAAGATCAAATCTCGAAAGACCGATTGGTTTAGTAGCCTTGGAAACACTAGATATATTCATAAGTTTTACATTACATCATAAAATGAAAAACTACTACAATAACATAATGTCTCCATAATCCACACTCATATCCCCACATAATATCCCTGCAGGTCATTCATAACCTACTTCTTCACTTCCTGGGAAAAATAAAACATTGAAAAGAGGTGAGCTCAAATGCCCAGTAAGGATAACAATATAGCGGAAACTTTCATAAATAAGAATAAACATTTAAGGCAGTGTATAACTAAAACAAAAGCCTTTTAAATATGAACTTTCAACATGGTATGGCATAAATAAAATGAAATAATGTCATTTACTTATTCACATGGATATTCTACTAATCGAATAATCACATGCAAAAATTAATAACCACTTTCATAATGTTGGAATGCATAATGTCAAACGTTAATTTCATTGTCTAGGCCTCATCCCAAGACCTAGGGGTTACTTCTAACCGGAACCCAACCCGGAGTGCCTCTAATAACCGGACACCAACCCGGAGTGCCTCTAATAACCGGACACCAACCCGGAGTGCCTCTAATAACCGGACACCAACCCGGAGTGCCTCTAATAACCGGACACCAACCCGGAGGGCATAATTTTACCAGTCCCTAACCTGGAGGGCTTACTTTAACCAGTCCCCAACCTGGAGGGCTTACATTTACCGGTCCCCAACCTGGAGGGCTTACTTTTACCGGTCCCCAACCCGGAACATACTTGTTTAGCACATTCATCTGAAGAAAAGTTTGAAATATAACATAAACATTCGGGTTAAAACTAGCATACGAAATGTCAATAGTTTCACCATAAACTATGAATGGTATAAAATAGCACATCCACATTCAAACATATCACAAAACCTTCAATACAATATAGAAGTTTTGTATTATAATAAATCAACTTCAAATAATCTTAAAATCCATCAAAGGATGTTGACATAGATGAAATCAAAATTCTTTTTAAAGAAGTATCTCCTTTTATTTTGAAATCATTTAAGATCCATATAAAATAAAACATTTTCTTTGAAAATATTCTTATAAGCTTATATGGAAAGCTTCGACGATTTTATAACGACGGAAAATAACCGCACCCGCCGTATAAGTTAAAAAAAACATTCTTACCTCAATTCTGTCGAAAAGGTTAAAAAGAACATTGTTTTGAAAACGACGGAAAGATTCCTTTATAAAACTCTTATAAAAAGTCAAACAAGGGTATAAATGACTTTAACCCATATTCTTGTAAATAGTAAAAATGTTTTGAAATACATTTCGAAGAAACATGGATGTGGATGATAACGAGATCCCAGTAGATTATTACGTATAAACAACCTCGGATAAAGAAGAGATTGTGAAATAACCCTTACCTTGTACTTTTCCTTGGTTGGGGTAGGTTAACCTCCTTTAATTTAGGAAACTCACTTTGGTTGGAACCAAAGGACTTGTTTAAATGTTTTCTGCCTAAGGGGAAGCTTCAAGGAGGAGGAGAGGGATGTGGGGAGCTTAGTTGGGCAGAGTTTGGATGAGCCAAGTGGCTTGAGAGGTGTGAAGAAATGAGAAGGAGGAGTGCCCTTTTATAAGAGGGGTGAGGGGCACCTTTGGAAAAGCTAGAAATATTAATTTATAATAAATTCATATTCGGTTTCCAATGGCTCCAAAGTTGATTATTCAAATGATAAGGTGGGGATAGGTCTAAAACCACTCAACCAATAGAATTTAGACAGGTTTGGGTACTTATATTAACCTTATCTTTAAGTATTAACTCTAAGTTGATTAGTTTCACTTTTACAATGTCTCTTTGTATTTTTATATAATATGGTTAATAAACTTACTATATACATCCAAGCGACCCACAAGTGGTCCATTAATGATGAAACTATCCTAATATAAGTCTCTTGGCCGAACCTTAGATTTTTTTGGAATTTAATATCAATTAATAATATAATATTGGTTTTAAAAACTCTTTTATGTCAATTTTGACACTATTCAATAGTTGATTTTTGTGAAACTCATAACAGATTGATTACTTCGAACAAAGTCAATTAAATCAATCCTAATATATCATATTATCCTATAAAATTAGTTTAATTCATTAAAAGTTTCATATTATATTTTTTTGGGTATTTATAATATCAATTATTTTAATTTTTCACTATTATAGTAATTACTGCATCATCATTGTGTCATAAATAAAATAAATTATTTAATGTCTAAAAATTATAAATAAAATATAATTATGTAGGAAATCTTTTTATCTTTCTAATGAATATTTATAATCTAAAATCCAACTTATATAACCCTATGTAACAATTGTGTTTCTAAAATATATATGCTTGTGTCATTTTTGTATTCATTTTGACTTAATTAAAATAAAGTGTCATTATCACTTACAAGTGGATCCATGGGGTCCCAAAATTGACACAAAGATGCCCATGGTCGACAATGTATCAACCAATAGGGTTAAGACACGTTTTAGGGTAATTTAGTATTATTATAATATTATTTTTTAACCCTTATTTACCGGATTTACCCTTAACCAGGGTAAATAAAATATTTACCGCAGTAATTATTCAAAATGTCTAAAAATAAAAGTTACCTATTTACACAATTTGAACATCCTGATTCCAAATATGGAATCCATTTTCCTAAATTCTAAACACAGAAGTGGCAGAAATTAATTTAAAATTAATTCCCGCTGTCAAAATAAAAAGCGTGTTTTTAAGAGATAATAACTATCAAAAGATTGACACTTGTTTATGTTCGGTTTAATTGTAAAATTATGTCCAATGACCAACATTATATTAAATGGTAAAAATATATTCTAAACATACTTTAAAACCACTCAAATTCACAATTTATCACTATTAATTATTTTGATTAAAAAAGTTGTTTTTAATTAAAATTTAGTAATTTTCACTATTCATCAAAATATGAAAGTTATCCGAAAAGTACCAAAATTTCACCTTAGGCTAAATTCGATATTCCGAATCCAAAAATGAAGTCCATTTTGAAATATAAAATATATATAATTTCAAAAATTAGGTATTACTATTCATAACGGCTAGTTTGATCGGTTGTGGTGTGTGTTAAAACTCGAAGTTGCGTACAACACACGCTACTGTTTTATTCAAAGGAAAGCATACCGTGTAAGCTTGGGATGTTTCATTTTAAATTTTTTTGATGTCCCCATTTAGTCAAAAAGTATAAAATATTGTATTTAAAAAGGTTTCACTATTAAAAGTTGATAAAAGTGTAATACTGAAAATGAATCTGTTCTTGCATTATGACTAAGAAACTCATAATATGGATTCTAAAATTATAAGGATTATATAAAGTTTAAAATTTAGTTAATAATATTCATAACCTCTTTTGAATGGATTTTCCTCTGGTAATTCATGGTGTGATTGAACTCGGTGTTACGTGTAGTGCAAGTTATTGAATTATTTTGAAGAAATAACACACTATGAAATCTTGGGGTGTTACAATTTATTAATATTTATTACCATTAATTAATTAATTAGTAACTAAATAATTAATTATAATAATAATTAACTAAATAATAATTGTAAATATCTATTAGTTATTGAGGTTAATCAATAACTAATATTTATTAATAATTAATATTATTAATTCATAATTAACACAAATTATATACTAATTAATTGTTAATTAATAATTATTAAAATTTAATAGTAATTATTTATAATTAATTATTATTTAGTTATTATTAATGTTAGTTATCTGTAATTAATTTGTAATTGATATTTATTATTAATTAATTATTAATTATTATTAATGTATTGATAATAATAATATATTATTATTCCAATGAAAGAAAGGGGGGAGCTGAATCCCACATTAAAAATCCATAAAGATTTTTAGGGCACCCTCCCTTATAAAAGGGATCCCTCAAGGATGGTTTTAGTTATATTTTCAGATTACTTTAATCGAAGTAATGCTAGATATAATAATAGTTAAATTTTTCTAATTTTTTTGTTATACATATATATACAAAACTAAATTTAAAAATTTAAAACTACAAAAAATAATATTTTTTTTGTGAAAGCAAAGGCGTTAGAGTCTCCAATGCCTTTATCCCTTAACCCGGGCCAATGACATTGAGCTAATCAATGACTTTCAAACTCAGATTTAAATTTTTTATACCTAAACATAATCCCATTTTTTTCTCTCTAAAACCCATATAAAAAAACTTTCTTTCATTCTCTAAACTCAAACTCTAAGAAAATGTTGTTGAATATTAATGTAAAATACCACCACCTACTTGGTGGGTGACCACTAGTGATGACTATCTGCCTGAGAAAATATGAAAGAGTTCATGTCACCTAGAGATAACCATTGCAGGGGTTAGTGCTGCCAGATGAAAATCTTATGGTGACTATTTGATTCTTCTTATTTCCCCATTCTATAAATATAGGTTATTATTTGTGAGAAAAATATGTAACTTTGTATCCCTTCTTGATAATAAGAAAGATAGGTGTCTTCCCTGTGTTCTGGGACCGAAAATGAATGGTCCACTTATGCAGTGATAATAGCCAGATAAAATAAAGTGAAAAATGTTGAAATAAATGGACTATAGATGTAACGTGTAACCCCCCAAATGAACGGGGGAAAACCATTGTAAAATAGAAGAATCACTATGGGTAAAATGCGACTATAGACACTCTCTCACTATTATAAGGGAAATACCCTCAAGTATATCTCTTAAACAATAGATAAATACACCTCACAAATACTAAACAAAAAATGATATTAATTATTGATTGAGGAGATGATTTCTGATGAGAAAGCCAAGGTAAGCCATTTCCTTTTATAATAAAGCCTCACCCCATGATGCCTTCCTCCCCTGGATGGTTTGTGGGGTTAGCCACCCATTATATATTCCATTGCGTTACCCCTTTGACAAATAAAGGGGGTGGCCACTACCTAGATAAAAACTACCAACACTTCTCCAACCTAGAGATTTATTGAGAACCAATCATATTTCCATACATCCTTTTTATCTACGAAACATGCTTCTCATGTCTCTGCAAGATCACTCAAGGATATGCACCAACTAAACTTTTTAGAGACAATCTCTTTTATCCGTAAATATTCTATATTTTCCTTAGTATTAATTTTATACATATTCACACTTCCTTCTCTTACCACATCTCAAACAAAGTGATATTCAACCCTAGTATGCTTCATCTTGGAATGAAATGAGTGATTCATTACAATGTTCAAGGCACTGTAACTGTTGCAAAATAATGGAATCCATTCATGTCTATACCTGAGATCCTCCAATAAACTTCTCATGAAAATCAGCTTTTACAAGGATATGTAGCTACCATGTAATCTACCTCTATCATGGATAAAGAACAAACTAAATATAAATTTTAAATCCAATTCACAGATCCTCCTGAAAGAGTAAACACATAACGAGTAGTGGATTTCTTCCAGTCAAAATCACCCACAAAATCAAAATTAACATAGCCTCTGATAGTAAACTCTGATCCTCCATAATATAAAGTAGTATATGGGGTATCCTTGACTTGTCTCATGATCCCCTTTATTGTGTTCCAATTCTCCCATACTAAATTTACCTACATGTGAGATTTCTGGTCTAAATCTAACTATAAAAAACATCAGAATCCCCACTAATGATGCATATGGTACTTGAGAGATCTCCAACCCCTCTGATTCACTATTAGGACTGATCATAGAGGGTAACTTGAAATTAATAGGAAGTGGGGTAAATATTGGACTACATTCTTTTATGTTGAAGCATTTCAATAATTCCCACAAGAACTTCTTCTGTGATAGAAAAATATGTCTTGATAAATCTGCTTCCCAATAATCTTGTATTCTGGTCCCAAGTCCTCCATGTCAAACTTTCTAGCTAACTATGCCTTCATCTCTTATATCTGACCATTTTTTGGGCCTATAACCAACTTGGCATCCACATATAATAGAATAATGATGAAATCATTACCATTTGAACCCCTAAAATATGAACAAGGATCTGAATGATATCTTCTATATCCGAGGATCATGATATAGGAATAAAATCTCTTATACCAACACCTTGGTTCCTTGTTTAGACCGCATAGTTATTTTTTCAACCTACAAACCATGTTATCTTTTTCTTATTCTTCAAAGCCTCCTGGTTGGATCATATAGATTTCTTTATCAAGATCACCATGCTTAAAAGTTGTCTTCATATCTATATACTCTATATGTAAATTGTATGCAGCACATATCGAAAGAACTATCCAAACATTCATAAGTCTAATAAAAAGTGAAAATATTTCATTGAAATATGTACCTTCCTTATGAGCATATATTTTGAACATTAGTCTCACATAATATCTTTCCACTCAATATTTTATATCCTTCTTGATATTAAAGACCAATTTGTTACTGATATCATTCCTTTCATGAGGTAATGAAACAAGATCCCAAACCTTATTCTTATGCAGAGATTCAAGTTCCTCCTGCATCTTTTCTATCCATGAGGATACATCTAGAATCTAGGTCAACTCTATAAAATAAGATAGATCGCCATCCTTTGTCAATAAGATTTATAAAATATTTCTCTCAGTGAAATAATCTGAGTGCTATACTGGTGATCTTTTCTCCTGAGTTGACCATCGTGGTCTAGACTCAACCGATACTTGATCATCATGCTCTAGTAACACTTTACAGGAAACTGGTTCTTCCTTGTATTTGTTCTCTACTTCTATTATTTTTGTTTATATATTTTATTTATCTATGCATCCATCAATTTTTATTTTCACCTTGTCTTTGGTAGAAATGACATATCTTCTGATGAATTTTTTTTTGGGTAGTGGGATCCTATAAATGATACCCCTTCACACCATCAACATATCATAGGAATATCTATTTCTTGGATCTTCAATAAAACTTTGATCTTTCCTGTCCATTAAACAGTGAATATACATGACTTCCAAAAGTATGAAACAAAGAATAGTCAGTGGATTTATCAGTCCACGTCTCCATCAGTGTCTTTAGATTAATCACTATTGAATGAGATCAATTGATCACATAACATGATGTATTCCCTGATTCTACACAAAATGTTTTGGAAATTCATATAGTCTTTAAAATTTCCCTTATTCTATCCAACATGTTTTTTCATCAACTCAGAACTTCATTCAATTGAGGAGTGTACAACACCATGAGCTATCCCATCATGGATTACCATATATAAAAAGTATCAAACTCTTCACTTGTATATTATCCACCACTATTAGTCCTCAAACACTTGATCTTCTTTCTAGATTCAAGTTCATTCTTTGCTTTGAATGTTTTGAAGACTTCAAAAATTCCTCTTTTCTCTTAATTGGATACACCTAATATCTCATGGAATAATCATCAATAAATGATACATAGTACCTTGATCCTACTAGGGTTATGGCCTGATGATGTTCACTTTTTTGGGTATTAATAATTCTCATAAATTTGAAGGGGGTTTTGATCCTATAGCTTGTGGGTTATGGGAGCACTGGTGCAATGATAATATCAAGATAAAATAAAGTAAAAAATGTGGAAATAAATGGACAGTAGATGTAATGTTTAAAAACCCCCAAAATGAAAGGGGTAAAAAACCACTAGTAGTTCAAAGAATCACTATGGGTAAAATTTGGGTATAGACACTCTCTATCACTATTAAAAGGATAATAGCCTCAAATATCTCTCTTGAGAAATGAGGGAATATGCCTCACTAAATTCCCCACAAAAACTGATAAAAATTGTTGATTGAGGAGCGTATTGCTAATTAGAAAACTAGGAAAGCCATTTCCGTTTATAGGAAATCCTCACCCCCTACTGCCTTCCTCCTCTAGACGGTTGGTATAGTGACCTTGGAATTTCATACATAAATATTGCATCTTTTTAGATAAATATTCAATACATTTCAAAAATACATGCCCGAGGACTATAAAGGTTTAATTTCTTTAGAGACTATATACACAATATTCTTATTTCATGAAAGATCTTCAACATATCCCATAAATATCTTCCCACATAGTACATTTCATAGACATACCCTACTTAAATCCATTCTTCATAACCTAAAGAAATGAAACATAAGAAATGATGAGTTGAGAAGCTCAGTAAGGGTTAACATGGGAGATATCAATATAACATGAGCATAAGTGTATGATAACATGAGGATAACATTTGAAAACCACACCCTACTTATCATAGATTATAAAATTGAGTCATGACATAAATCTCTGCAGTTTATAAGACATGATTAATAAAGGAATCAAATAGCATGATCCATGAGAATATAAAATTAGTATAAGACATAGATTTGTGGAATACACATAATCTTATTGTAGGATCGAAATAATGAATGTAGATGATTAATATACAAGAGGAGGGAGGGTAAATTTTACACTTTAAAAATTCATTAGGAACCTTTAAATTTGGTTATAAAACTTTTTTTTTCAACCTTAGGGAAAAACTTTGTTTAACAAAGTTAAACAAGGTAAATTCACAAAACCTCTTAGTTCTACAAACTTCCTAGATTCTAAAAATATGGTTCTAGAAATGAAACATAAGAAAAGTTTACATGGGCAAATATTATACCTTAAAGTGTATATAATCTTACTAATCAGAGTACAAGTACAAGAAAGTATAATATAGTTATAATTTACTTATTAATCAAAATAAAATGGAAAATAAAATTGAAACAACAAAAGTAACAAGTATAGAATCTTTTAACCCAAAGAGTAGGGTATCCAAAAACCTTGGATAAAGGTCCCTTGATTTATACTTTCAAGAAATTCTATCTTACCAACACCAGGGTAAGCCCTTGATAGGAATATCAGAGTCTGTCTTACTATCCCCACAATCCATCAAACTTGAAGGTAGTCAACACCTCTATCGTCTTATCCCCAAAATCCCTCGATTGTACACATCAACAATCAGAGTCACATGAAGCAATCTGAACAAAATTTTCAGTATGAACAAATCATTAGAGTCTCTCTCTTTAGAAATCACTTCAACAGCATGTAATCTCTAGATTGATCAACATATTTATTCTCTTGAGCTCGTTCAAATGAGATCCTATTTATAGGCACATATCCAATGGTTGGATCCCTCCTCCAACAATCATATTTTCCTTGAATTTCGGAGGGACCTGTGAACATGTCATTAAAACAACGGTTAGTTAGAAACAG
The DNA here is from genome assembly GCA_963277665.1 of Viscum album. Taxonomy (NCBI): domain Eukaryota; kingdom Viridiplantae; phylum Streptophyta; class Magnoliopsida; order Santalales; family Viscaceae; genus Viscum; species Viscum album. The sequence goes on from OY728128.1 coordinate 1,445,456,353, forward strand.
AGTGCACGACATTGTTTTATAACTAAAACAAGGGTAAGTAAAATATGGTTGCTCAACCAAATCTATTTTTTGGAGTCTAAGGAAAAATAAAGTTTAGAGTCTAAGAGGAAAACATTTGGAGTCTATATTACATGGATATTTGGATTCTATTTTTCAAGGAATTCAGAATCAGAATTCTATAGACTTAGGATTCTGAATTCTAAGAAATTCAAAACCTGAATTATAAGGGATTAAGAACATGAATTCTTAAGGAATTCGTAGTTTGAATTCTAAGGAATTTTGGAGTCTGAATTCCGAGGAATTGGGAGTCTGAATTCTGAGGAATTCAGAACAATAATTTTGAGGAATTCAGAGTCTGAATTCTGAGGAATTAGGAATCTAAATTTCAGAGAATTCAGAATCTGAATTTTAGAGAATTGGGAATCTGAATTTCAGAGAATTAGGAGTCTGAATTTCAAAAAATTCAGAGTCTGAATTTCAGAGAATTCAGAGTCTAAATTCAGAACCTAAAAACAAAATACTCTATATCTAATTATTTTTAGGATTCCAAGGTTTTAGATATTAAAACAATTTTTACACTTTAGAAATAAAAATAGTTAGAAACAAAATAATGAACAATGAAAACAAAGTTAAGGAGAAAATTTACTTGGGGAATGAAAAATTTTCTTATTAAGAAAAAATATTCAGGGAAATAAAATTTTCCTTGAGATAGAGTGTTTGTGATTTTCAAAACATAAAGTAATGGAAAAGTCATAAGGAAACCTTATTGACTCAACAATCTCCCTCTTTTTGGAAAGCACAAACATCCTTACTAAAAAGAATCTACGGACTTAGAATTTTTATGGACTTGCAACTAAAAACCTATCTACCTTTACTTATAGATCATAGTGAATACGACTAACCCCCCCTTAGGATTTGGAATCACTAAGGATCATATTCTTGATTTCCTGAATGAGACTTTTCATTTTCTTGCATTCGAAAATAATCATTTATAAGAACATTCCACTAGATTAACTCCCCATTACTTAGATAATTATCTTCTTTACTTTGAATTATTTTTAGAATTCCTTTCTCCCCCTTTGTGATTTTCAAAAAGTAATATAGGAAATGGGAAAATTGGTACCTAAAACATTAGTACTAAACAACCAAAAATATGGAGAACAACACAAATTTCATTAAGATTGGAAGTATTTGTACAAATAGTAAAATACAAGAAAATATCAGATTTAAATGAAACTATCCCTCTTTCTCCTTCGATATCAGCTTCTTCACAATAGTTTTTAGCTTATTGATCTCTTTGTGATCCTCTTCTGCTCACTTAAGAAACTGATCCTGGTCTTCACTTTTCTTCTACAAGGCTTGAATTTTGTCTTCCTGATCCTTAATAATGTCATCATGATCTTTCAAGAGTTCTTTTTGTTTAACAATATTCTCTTCAATCTCCATTCTAAGATCTCTTTCCCTTTTCCAATTCATGGCTATAGAATCTTGCTTTCTATTCAAATCCTTAACTTCTTGATTCCGAGTACTCTCTTCAAAACTTAACTTTCCCTCAAAACTATTTGAAAGATCTTTAATCTTCCCATATTCAGTATCAAAAGCATCCTTGACATTATAAAAGAATTCATAAAAAATTATCATTTCTTCAATAACCTTCTTTGACCAGTTTTTCATCTTATTGCATGATCTTTTATGTGCCTCATAACTAGTGAGGAAGGTCTTGAAATCTTACTCTAGTGCAACACATTTATCCATCTACATGGAAACTGATTCTGAATTCTGGTTCATTGAATGAAAAAGAATTTGGCATCTTGAATATGTGCTTGGAAATAAAGGAATAATACCAACCCACTTCTTCAAATATTGAATAATAAAATCGTGTCCAAGAGATGATGATTCTGAATCTGAATTTTTGATTGGTGAGGATTCTTTTTCTATATCCTCAACTTTCCTTTTTGATGAAGTACCAACATCTTTCTGCTTCACCATAGATTTAGTCAGTGTATCTACAACCACATACTTTCCCTTATCTGGTCTCAGAATGGTATCTTGTTCTTTAGGTGATTCATGCTCACTATCAGATAGTAGAACAATATTTTCTTCCTCAACATTGTCTTTCTCTGCATCAGCCACTGGTTCTTCCAAATGAATAAAATCATGATTACTACTTTCATCATCTGTTGGCTTATTCACTTCTTGTTCTCCCTTCTCATCTTTTCCTGGTGTAACAATTTTTTATTATTCATCTTGGGATGTATGGATTGAAAGTTTTACAAATGGAATTTCCTTCTCATGGTACTCTTTGACTTGCTTTATGATGTCTTATAAATCACTACTACCATATTCTTCTTCTTATTCTTCCAATTCTTCCACTTCTTCTTAAACTATTTATTGTTCATGATGTGATTTTGGAATCACCACTTTATTTCCCAGAGTCTCTGGTAATGATTCTAATAAAAAAGATTCTGGTACTGGAATTTGCTCAGAGGCTTTTTCAGCAGCCTTAAGGAGAGATTGGACGATTTTTTTCCTGACAATTTCTTCCTATGATTCTTTTATTTCTCTTCCTTTTCAAGATTCTTAGAAGCCTTTTCCTTCAATGATTTTGCCTTAACAAGGTCCAAGCCAAACTTAGGCTCCCCTTCCTTCTAGTTCTTCTTATCTTCTCTCAACTTAGCCACCACTTCATCAGGATAAGCTTTTTGCTTCTTTGGATTTGGAGGTGCTGACTGAGTTTTCCTGGCCATAAGATTTTTTGTTTTCTCTTCTGGATCCTTAGCCTTTCTCTTCCTTCTTCTTTTCTTAGAGGTTTCAGCCACTTCAAGTTTCTTTGACCAAGCTTGTAATTTATCTTTAGAAAGATCATAGAATTTTCCAGATTCACTGAAAAACCCGATTTTCATTCTCATTAAGGTGTCATCACTTAGCAACACAACTTTTTAATTTCGTGGCTTGGAACAACATGGGATTTTGAATGATTTAAGGCAAAGAACAATAATATTTGAAAGAATGGCTGGATACATAATGATCCGAGACTTCAGATTTCAAATCTTGATATTCTTAATCGTTACCAAGACATACTTAACCAAGTTTATCTTCCAAAGACTCACTAAGAAATATAAAACAACGATGTCACTCTTCTTTAAAGTATCCTTATCCCCTTTCCTTTTAATTATACAAACTTGAACTGACAATTCAAGAATCCAAAAATTTGTAGAAAGATGAATGATCTTCGGAGTCTTCACTCCTTTCAAGACAAGACATTCTATTGCCTTATCCTTGTGAAAAGATCCCGATTCATCAGGAAATTTGTGAGCACAAAACTCTGATTTCCCTTCATAAGTAATACCGATCAGATTCGCTGCCTTGCTGTATGAAAGAGAATAGGTTTTTCCATAACACTTGAAAGAAAATTTATCTTTCCCTAATTCATTAAAAAAGATAACTGATTCATAAAACTCCACCATCAATTCCGAATACACTAGATCCTATGCCTTTTACTTAGAAATACAAAGGATCTCCCAGCCATTCAGCATAATATTTTTGGAAACAATAGAATCATACTTGTCGAAGATTTTTTGATCAACTAGTCTCTCTCAGTATATCTTCCATTCAGAGATTTTCTTAACAGTTGACATTTATTTCAGATGAGAGGCTTCAGAAGATATCTAGAACTAAAGAAACTTTTGAAGATTCAGAACAACCTTAAAATATAGAGGCAGAGCTTCAGAATGAAAAATCTTGAAACACCGATGTGGGAGAACTATCATGGGGGCTTTATATAGGCGATTTAGGTGACAGTTCTGCTTCTACGGTTGATCCAAAGGTTAAAAAAGCTTCTGATAAAATCTGACGATTGAGATGATAACCGTAGAAGTATTTTGATAGATTCTGATCTTTTGAGGTTTTTAAGAAAAACATTCAGATTTAAGGAAAAAAGATGAATTCAAAAAATTTAAAGCAAAAAGAAAATACCAAATAGTAAAAGATGATTATGAAAGCATATAAATGAAATTATACCTCCCAGATTGTGAGGAAAAATATTCGTAATGAGGAAAGTCTTTTCTTGAATAACTTTAGATTCTGTAAATTTTGATTACAAAAAATTTAGACTACAGAAAAAAATTTAGACTACAGAAAAAATGACTATGAAAAAATTTAATTACGAAAGATTTTGACTATGGAAAAATTTGATTACAAAAAAGTTTGACTATTGAAAAATTTGATTACGAAAAATTAATTTTGACTAATAAGAAAATATACCCCCCTATGAAAAGGAGTTTCTTACTGTAAGGAGATAGATTTTAATAAGAAGTTAATATAGAAGATTACCTTATGGTTATCATTCCTAACTTCTATTTAATGTATTCAAATCTATTATAGGGTAAATATTTTGTGAAAATATCAAAAAGTTGATCTTGTTTTATGATAATTTGAAGAATGATATCTCCTTTTTGGGTGTGATCTCTAAGAAAGTGATGGCTAATATCTATGTGTTTTGCACGAGAGTGATGTGCAGGGTTTTTACTTTAGGCAATGACACTAGTATTATCACACAATATTTGTGTTTTGGTAAAAATCATTCCATAGTCTATGAGTGTGTGTTGCATCCACAATACTTGAGCACAAAAACTTTTAGCTACTACATATTTAGCTTCAGCAGTGGAAAGTTCTATTGAGTGTTGCTTTATGCATGACTAGGAAACCAACAAATCTCTTAATAAATGAAAAGTTCTGGATGTTCTCTTTATATCCATTATATATCCACCAAAGTTACCATCTGAAAAATCTTTTAAAACAACATTTCTAGAAGTATAAAAGAGTCCTAGATCCATGTTTCCCTTTAAGTAGCGATAAATTGTTTTCACTGCCTTTAAATGAGATTCCTTAGGATTTTATTGAAATCTTTCACATAAGCATATTGAAAACATTAAGTCTGGGCGACTAGATATTAAGGAATTTAGACTTCCTATCATGCCTCTAAATGATGTTTGATCAATTAGTTTCCCAGCTTCATCAAGATCAAGTGAATTTGAGGTACAAATGGGAGTACTTATACTCTTATTTTTGTCAATATACATACTTTTTAAGAAGATATTTAATATACTTATATTGATATATATAGATTCCTTTTGGTTTTTGAGAAATTTTAAAACCAAGGAAAAAAGTTAAATCACCCATCATACTCATTTAAAACTCAGATTTCATTAGATCTGCAATGGAATTAGTTAAAGATCTCTGAGTTGAACCAAATATAACTTCATCAACATAAATTTGAACAATCAAAACATTTTTCTTATCTTTATTTGTAAAATGGGTTGGATTATCATTTCCATTAATGTAATTTTTTTGTAACAAAAACCATGTAAGCCTATCATACCAAGCTCTAGGGGATTTTTGAAGTCCATAGAATGCTTTGGTAAGTTTAAAGACATGTTCAGGATGTTTTGTATCTTCAAAACCAGGAGATTGTTAAAAAAAACTTCCTTTTTAACAAAACCATTAAGGAAAGCACATTTAACATCCATTTGAACAAGTTAAAAATTGAAAAATGATACAAAGGCAAGTAGAATACAAATAGATTCAAGTCTAGCTACTAGAGCATAGGTTTCTTCATAGTCTATTCCTTCTTGTTGATAATAGCCTTTAGCAACCAATATAGCTATATTTCATACTATGATTCCATTTTCATCACACTGATTTCTAAAGACCCATTTTACTCCAATAATAGAAGTTTCCTTAGGTCTTTCAACCAAGGTCTATACTTTATTTTTTTCGAATTCATTTAGCTCATCTTGCATATATTTTATCCAATCATCATCACCTAAAGCATCATCAGTGATTTTTGGTTATAATTGGGAAATGAATGCTAGATGTTCTACTTCATTTCTTAAGGAACTTCTAGTCCTTACAGGTTGATTTAAATCGCCAATGATACTATCATTGGGATGATTATTAAGAAACAACTGATTTGGATTTTGTAAAACCTATTCATCAACATATGGTAGGAAATATCCTGGGAAAAATGTTTCATAAATACCTTCTTGAACATTTTTCTTATCAGAAGGATATTCTATCAAGGGTTGATAATTAGTTTTTTAAAACACATCTGAAGATGTAGGTTGAGGATGTTTAAAAACAAAGGGATTGGTTTCATAAAATTTAACATGTACTATTTATTCAACTGTACAAGTTTTTTTTATTGAAAACTCTATAATCCTTAAAGGTTGTGGAGTAGCCTAAGAAAATTACTTCATCAAATTTTGGTGAAAATTTGTTTAGATTATCTTTGGTATTCATAATGAATACTTTGAAACCAAAAAAATTGAAGTAGGAAAGTCTAGGTTTTCTACCATTCCACAACTCATAGGGAGTTTTATTAAGAAAGGGTCTAATCAAAAAACAATTTATAGTTTAACAAGCAGTACTTACAGCTTCAGCCCAAATTTTTTGGCTATCGAATATTCACTCAACATGGTTCTTGTTATCTCTTGAATAATTATATTTCTTCTTTCAACAACACCATTTTGTTGAGGAGTTCTTGGTGCTGAGAAGTTATGAGTAATGACTTTTCTACTAAAAAAAGTTTCAAAATCAGAATTTTGAAATTCTCCTCCATGATCACTATGAATAGTTATCAAAGAAAGATTTTTATCATTTTTAACTTGGGATCTAAATTTTTTGAAATATGAAAAAGCTTCATATTTCTTTTCTAGAAAATAGACCCATGAAAATATAGTGTAATCATCAACTAAGACAAATACATAATATTTTCCTCTAATGCTTCCAGTTTGTGTTGGACCAAAAAGATCCATATGCACTAATTATAATGCATCAGTGGTTGAGAATTCACCAATTGATTTAAAACTTGATTTATATTTCTTAATATATTTACAAGGATCAAAAACTTTTGAAGAACAAAATCTAAGATTTGGTAAATCTTTAACTAGTATTTTTCTTAGAGAGTTTTCATAGGTTTATAAGGTTACAGTGTCCTAACCTTCTATGCCATAACCAAGAATGGTCTTCCATTGCACTAATACAATATAGATCTTGGGTCCTAAGGTCTTATAAGTTTAGTGTGTAAATATTCTCTTTCCTATGGGCAGAATGAATAAACTCTTCCTTGGAATTGTGTACTGAACACTTGTCATTCCTAAAATTCACAAGGTAACATTAATCAAATAATTAACTTATGCTAATAAGGTTGTGTTTAAGACCCTTAACAAATAAAACATTTGAAATCAAAGTTTTTTCAAGAAGAACAATATTACCTATACCAATAATTTCTCCCAAAGCATTATCTCTGAAAGTTACTTGTCCTCCTTTCATCTTAATAATATTTTCCAAGAATTTTTTGTTACCAGTCATATGACAATAACATCCAATATCCATGTACCATGTATTGATATTGGTAATATCTTTACTTTCCTGAAAATAAGAATGTTAGACTTTCAAAACCCAAATTTTCTTGGATCCGGAAACTTCAGAAAGCAATATCTTAGGAATCCACATTTTCTTTTAAAAATAAGATTTATGAAAACCTAAATACTGAGTTTTGGTTAAGGAAAAATTTGTTTCCCAATTCCCATCACACTGACACTTAGTGCAAAATGGAGAACCTTGAGGAAAAAAATAATTATAACTGAAAATTGGTTTCTAATGAGTATAACCAAATCCAGAATTATTCCTTAGAGGTAAAATTTGAGAATACAGCTTGTCAATGTTTTCCTTACCAAAGGAAAAGTTTTGAAAAACACTTCCTCAAGGAAAATAGTTCTGACATCAATCTAATAACTAAGTTTTTATCCTAAAAAACATTAGTTTTTTCACTAGAGTTAGTCTCTAAAACATTTTTCTTATAAATTACTTTTTCTAGATCCTTAGAAAGTTTATCCTTCTCAGAATTAACTTCCTAAAGGGTTTTTGAAATACTTTCAAAATCATAAATTTTATTTTCATGATCTTTGGAAAGATATGATACTTCTTTAGTAAGAATAGAAATTCTAGAATTTTCCTTATCAATCATTTTCTTGACTTTAGAATTTTCATTCTCAAGGAGCTTATCAAACATAGAAACTTCTTCATAAGTTGGTAAAATATTATCTTTATTAGAATAAGATTCTTCATCCAAAGATTCATAATTTTTACTATAACTATAATTAGAATTCAAGGATACATTGGTTATAGATTCAACATTGTGTAACTTTTCCATTAAACAATAATTTTCAATATGTACCTTGGAAAGTAAACCAAGATTCTTCTCACTAGAAGATTCATACTCTGAGGATTCATCATAAGAGTCTCCACCATTGGCACTCTAGGTTTCATTAGATTTCAAAGCATTCATAGATTTAGATTTGTAGTACTTATTTTTATTTCTCTCATAATACTTTTCCTTTCTATCCTTTCTCTTAAGCATAGGAAAATCTGGCCTTATATGTCCCGCTCTTTTTCATTCATAACAAGTGACTTCATAGTCTTTATTTCACTTTCTTTATTTCATCATATATCTACACTGAATGTCTTTCTTCCCAACTATCTTGTTCATACTTCAAGAAATATTAGCTAGTTCATTTTCAGAATGTTCACTTTCACTTGATTCAGATAAAATAGTGACCTTCTTAGTTTTAGATCTTGTAACCCTCTTAGGAGTCTTGAGAGGGTTGTAGATGTAAAGGCTACACTTCCATTTCCATTCTTATTTTTGTTCAAATCATCATCTTTTTCATTCTTGTCTCATTCTGAAGAAGAGTTCCAAAAATCTCATCAAGAGTAATATGAGATACTTTCCTATTCTCATCAATAACTATTCTCTTAGATTCCAACTCATTAGGCATGATGTCCACAATCTTTTCTACAAGTTCCTCATCATCTAAACCTTTATCACCCATAGATTGTAAGCTGTTGACAATAGTCATAAACCTCTGGTGTACCTTACACTCGAGTTATCTATAAGGAAATGGAAATCCATGATATTCTTCTCTAAGCATAGCTCTTCTAGTTTCGATATATTTGGAAGTTACAAAGTGAATTACTTCAATCTTCTTCCAAATATAATTTGCAGCTTCGCAAGAAGAAATCTGGCTATATATATTCCTGGTAATGGAACACAACAAAGTATTTCCTACCTTGTACTTTAGTTGATATTCTATCTTTTCTTGATTAGTAAAAGTTCTGACTTCCTTATCAGGAATCTTGTAATCTCTAGTAAGCATAAAAAAAGATGTTAACTCCAGTATTGATAAAAAAAATCTTCATATGATCTCTTCAATATTCATAATAATTCCCATCAAATATAGGTGGTCTAGTAGGATTAAAATTTTCAATCGAACCAACATTCATTATTATAATCTTAAATAAAATACCTTTCCACAAAAGCTTGTTAATAATAAAAATTTGTAAACAAGGGAAAAAATACTAAGTAAGGAAAATATAGAACAATAAAAACTTGAGCAAGAAAACTTATATGTGAATATAAGTATTTTAGAGACCGCCTATAATACCAATCGTAGGATCAAAATAATGAATGTAGATGCTCAATATATGGGGGGGGGGTGGATTGTAAACTTTAAAAATTCCTTGGGAACCTTTAAAGTTGGTTATAAAACATTATTTTACAACATTAGGGAAAATCTATGTTTAAAAAAGTTAAAAAAGGTAAATTCACAAAACCTCTTAGTTTTAAAAACTTTCTAGATTCTAGAAATATGGTTCCAGAAATGAAACTTAAGAAAAGTTCACAAGGGCAAAGATTCTACCTTAAAGCGTATAGAATCTTACTAATCATATTACAAGTACAAGAAAGTATAAGATAGTTATACTTTCCTTATTAATCAAAATTCAATGAAAAATAAACTTGAAACAACATAAGTAACTAGTATAGAATCTTTTAACTCAAAGATTAGGGAATCCAACAACCTTGGATAAAGGTCCCTTGATTTATACTTTCAAGAAATTCTGCCTTACAAACCATAGGGTAAGCGCTCGATAAGAATATCAGAGTCTTTCTTGCAATCCCCACAAGACCTCGAACTTCAAGGTAGTTGGAACCTCTGTCTTCCTATCTTCGGAAGACCTCAATTTTATATAGCAACAATCGAAGGCGCACGAAGAAATCCAAACAAGATGTTCAGTATGCACAATGCATTAGAGTCTCTCTCTAGAAATCACTTTAGCAGCATGTAATCACTAGATTGATCAACATATGTATTCTCTTGAGCTCATTCAAATGAGCTTCTATTTATAGGCACATCTCCAACGGTCAGCTCCCTCCTCCAACGAACATATTTTTCCTTGAATTTCAGAGGGACCTATACATGTGTCATACTCAAACAACGGTTAGATAGAAAAATAACGCACAACATTGTTTTATAACTATAACAAGGGTAAGTAAAATATGGTTGCTCAACCAAATATATTCTTTTGAGTATAAGGAAAAATAAAGTTCAGAGTCTAAGAGGAAAACATTTGGATTCTATATTACATGGATATTCAGATTATATTTTTCAAGGAATTCAGAATCAGAATTCTATAGACTTCAGAGTCTGAATTCTACAGAATTCAAAACCTGAATTCTAAAGAATTCAGAACCTGAATTCTAAGGGATTCAGAACCTAAATTCTTAAGGAATTCGGATGATGAATTCTAAGGAATTTAGAGTCTGAATTCTGAGGAATTCAGAGTTTTAATTCGAAGGAATTAGGAGTCCAAATTTTGAGGAATTCAGTGTCTGAATTCTAAGGACTTTGGAACTAGAATTCTGAGGAATTCCGATCTTGAATTCTAAGGAATTCGGAACCGGAATTCTGAGGAATTCAGAGTCTAAATTTTGGGGAATTCAGAATCTGAATTCTAAGGAATTCGGTGTCTGATTTCTAAATAATTCTGAATTGGAATTTCAGATAATTCGGAATCTGAATTTTAGAGAATTCAGAATCTGAATTTCAGAGAGTTCAAAGTCTTAATTTCAAAGAATTCAGAGTCTAAATTTCAGAGAATTCAGAGTCTGAATTTAGAACCTAAAAATAGAATACTCTATATCTAAGTATTTTTAGGATTCCTAGATTCTGGATATGAAACCGATTTTTACACTTTAGAAATAAAAAGAGTTAGAAACTAAATCATGAACAATGAAAACAAAGGTATGTCGGAAATTTCCTTGGGGAAGGAAAAATTTCCTTATCAAGCAAAAATCTTCAAGGAAATAAAATTTTCCTTGAGATAGAGTGTTTGTGATTTTAAAAACATAAAGGAATGGAAAAGTCATAAAGAAACCTTATTGACTCAACACTTATAACATTTCAAAAATATTTAAATAGAAACAAGTTCACTTATTAAATCAAGGACATTAAATCATGCCCTTGTATAAACTTATGGAGATGTAACTAGGTCCTTGCATAACCTTATGGAAGTGAAAGTAGGTCCACACATAACCAAATAGACATAAAATAATTTCCATGAATAACCTTATGGACATGAAACTAGGTTCAAACATAACCTTATGGACATGAAAACAGGTTTGCACATAACATTGTGAACATGAAATCAGGTTCATGGATAACATAATTAACTCATGATTCATCTATCTTTACCTGATGCATTGGATGGAGATATATGTCCCACCTATCATTTAATAAAAATCATACATGGGTGTGACAAAAGATCATAAAAAATCCATCATATTAGAACCCCTTAAATAAATGTGTTTAATCAACATTTCATCATAGAAAAACCCATGAAAAAGGAATGAGTTTAATAAACATTTCATTTTTTCATCATAGCAGAACTCATGGAAATGAAATAGGTTTCATAAACATATTTTCATAATAAACATAAAACATAATGAGAAATAATAAGGATGATATCATTGGATAATATCCCAATTAAATATTGATTTACATCAAAGGATGTTATCTTAGATGGAAAATTATTTTGAAAGATCACTGGGAATATATTTTGAGGGAAATAACCTTTACACATTGGAAATCACATTTTTAAAACTATAAATTCAAAAAATATTATTGAAATATTTTTATTTGAAAATGTACTTATAAAATTATAATGTAATATTTAAAATATTAAATGGTCATGGATGTGGAAAATTCCATTCATGCCATACAAGTTAAGAAAATATTCCTTTCACATTTTGGTAAAAATTCAAAAAGTAATTCATTCGGAAAATGACAGAAATATTACCTTTAAATAATTTTGTAGAAAATTCAATCATGGGTAAAAATTTATTTAAAACTTCATATAATAATATTAAAAACATTATTTATTTTTTTTAAAAAAATCGTGGACATGGAAGAAAAATGGTTTTTGATCGAAGATAGAAATAACGTCAATTTTCCTTAAATATATTATTTTGATATCTTGAGCATATAAAGAGAGTAAAATGAGAGGAAAACATTTAATTTCTAGAAATAACTATAGGATAATAAATTTCATGAGTTTCTTGAGAGATATATCAAAATATTTCATCATCAAAATCATAATAAAAAATAATCTGGATAAACAATGATATTGTATCATAAATCCCATACCACTTTGGTAACATTGAATTGTAGGCCCCATGATAGAATGAAACGTAGGTGTACATGTAAATCCCCATAAAATTCATAATAAAAATCATAAAATAAAATCATGGTAATTATATAAACCACATAAAATAAATAAGTGGTGAATATGGAATGTGTCCCATGTAAATAAAAGTGATATGAAAATCCAATACCTTAGTTCTCGAATTCCTTCATACACATTAGAAAATCATGTATAATAAATGAAGTTTTATTATACATATATTCCAAAACCATAATTATATAAATAAGTCCATATATTATTTACTTATGACATTTTATTACCAGTTTATTAATAATTTCTTATTAAAATCACATTTTGGGTAATAACAGCTTCATTTTTCATATATATTTTGGTTTGATATTCTTAGTAATTTTACTTTGATAAAGGTTAAATAACCTAAATAATGTTAAAAATTATATAAATATCATATATATTCATTATATATGTATTTAGAGTAATCCCTAAAAGTTAAATATCGAAAATTAATTACACTGTTCATGGAGACGGTAGGTCGTACGTGCCCACAAACACCGTTTCCTTTTTCTCAACGGATGAAACGAAAGGAAGGAAAATAATATATCTCCAAAAAATAGTCATTTTTATTTCATATATATCATATATATTTATTAAATCTTCCCTTATTACCATCCATTTAAAAATAAAATGAAAAGTGTATCACATCGCTTCATGGAGCCGGTTGTCCAATCGTACGCACGAGTGATGTTATCATTATTCAAAGAATTGTAAGGTAAGAATTTATATGTGATATTATAATCCCAAGAGTATAATAATGTCATAAATATCATATATAAATATTAAATCCATTATTACATCCATCCATGAGAGGCGGTGATAAAAAACAAATTACATCTGTTTTTGAGGCGGTAGTTCGCCTTACACACGACCAGCGATTTTGTTTCCCATTTGATATTAAGAGAAGATGGATGTATATTATGAGAATAAAATAATAACACACACACACACACATATATATATGGTATATAATTATGTTATATATCATCATAGTTTAAGAATATTTAAAGGAGGTGGAAGAAGAAACAAAATAAAAACACTCGGTTAGAAACAATACCTCTTCTTCAAACAAACTTATTAGGCTAGCAAAAAAACCATTATTATAAGGGTTTATTAATAAAAATAATTCCTCTAGGATGTGTATAAGAAATTCAGTAATGTATTTGTTCAGGGATTGACTAAACCAAAAGCCTTTTAAAATGTGAAGAGGAGAGGAGAGGGGGTTCCCTTTTATAAGTGGGGGAGAGGAAACACTTGGAATTTATGAAAACAAAAAGGTATACCCACATTTTAAAAATGAAACAAGTCTTGAAAAATGGATTATTATAGAACCTTATATCTAAAACTATTTTAACATTAATAATGGTAATTAATTTTCACTATTTTTACTATTCATTGTGACCAAAAATTAATTTGACCTTATTATAAAATATTAATTATGATTATTAAATAATATATATTCCATTTTTAAAAATTAAATTAAAAAAGTGGCAGAATTTAAATTAAAACCCAAAAAACACAATGAAAAAATGGTTTTCGAGAGATTTTGTTTCAAAAGGATAAAAAGTTTTTATATAAAAATTAAACACGAAATTTATTTCAATGACATAAATTGGATTAATAATAATATAATTTAACTAATTTTACTTTTAAACCATTTTAAAAAAAAGTTGTATGTTTTTAAACAATTTAAACAAAAAAGGTAATTATTAATAAAAAACAGTATTTTTCACTATTCATCAAAAAATTAATATTTTCAAAAAATTCTATGAAATTCACTCTAAAATAATATTTACATGTTTATTTCAAAAATAAAGCTCATTTTTTCAAATTTATTTTCCAAAAGTGTAAAGATTAATTTTTCTATAAATGTGTGACATAACCACTTTTTGGAAAAATATAATTTTTAAGTATAAAACTACATTTATTATTATCCCATATTTAGAAAAAATATTATATGAATGATAACACATCTTATTGAATATATAATATATATATTTAATTAAAATCATTCACTATTAGTTGATAATTTAATTTATTAATATAAAAACACTTTGTGCGCCTAATTTTTTTCTAGAAAAAAACATTTCTTTTACTTTCAAATGATTTTTATATTAACTTATCATAAATCAATAGACAATGAATTTATTTTATACATGTGTATTCTATATAATTTTCATAATTAATTTAGTATTATTTATACCCTCTAATTTAATATCTTGGTTAAAACTGTCATCTTTAAATATTTTAATTATATATCATAGTTTATTTGAACTCGATGTTTCATATAACATAAGATATAAAAAAAATTAAATATATTAAAAAAATAATTTCATAAAATCTCAGAGTATTACATCCTACCCCTTAGATGAATTACATACTCACAATTTTAACTTTATCTCAATAATCAGGGGTTTTATATTTGAAAATCCCTTTGCGGAAAACCCATATAGTAAAAGAGTTGATAAAAATTCCTCTTAAAAATAGGGAAAGGGAAATACAAAGGTCATATTGGATAAAAAATAACTAGGTTTTCAAATAGGATAACATTAATAGGGAGTAAAATATGGACATAAAGGAGAAAAATAATGCCCAAAGACTAATAGGGAGTGATAGAGAACATGGTCTGGAGAAAGTTAACAGCCAAAAAGACACAAATCTATGATGGGAGAAAAGACCACTGATTATTCATAAATAAAGGTAAAAGTATAACATTTTATTTCTAGACCCTTTTACCAAATTCAAGGTATTAGTTTTCAATCAATATATTGAACATGAAAAATTTACTTAATTTATTTATTTCCATATCATAAGAACAATTTCACCATTTGGTTATACTTAATTCAATTTCCACTTCATTTCTTACTTCAAGAAATAAATATCCAAGATGAGTTTTTTCCTGAAGCACTAAAACTATCTCTTAATAGATCATAAGATCTATAAAATAATGACAAGTATTTCCTTTTGTTTATAAATATTTACCAAAACCAAAATGGTTATAATAAGTTATATAATTCATTAAGTTCTAATACTCCAACAATAACACCGAAGGTTCAACTTAACCCATTCTATAAATAGTTAATCTTAAGGATAATTTAAAATATGTTTGACCAAAATTGAATCCCAAAGTTTGGAATGGTTTGATCTCACATCATACCATGATCAAATTAACCATTATATTGAAATAATTTTAATCAATCATAATGTCTCATACCAAGATGTATATACCCTAATAATTTCCAAATCAAATTCAAAATAAAACCATATATGCTTACAAAATATAGTTCACCCTTTATTCCTTAAATAATCTAAAAAAATATTTCCATTAGAAGTTTGAGTTCATCCTTGCACCGATAGATGATCATAGGTTGATTCAAAATATCAAAAGTGATTTCATTATTCTAGAATCTATGTAGAGAGAGATAATCAATGCTCATAATCCAAAAAAGATTTCACTAAAGGATGGACATTAATATCTTTATAGATTTGCTTCATATAAACTCTATAATTAAATTCCCAATTGTAATGGCTCATCTTCTCATGAAGGTATATATCATTTTTTTCACTTATAATTATTATTTTTCTCTTAGTAAATTTGACCTATGGCCTAATGAAGGTTTTGGGAGAAACTATGTATGGTTAAAAGCCTATAGTACCTAAAAATGGAGAAACCGAATGGGACACATGGTTAGCGCACAATTTTTGCTAACTGTGTGACTCAACCATGTGTGGTTCTCAGTGCACAGAGGAGGATGCATTGTTTGTCTGTAACCATATGATCTAGGATGCATGCCCGTGTGGTGTTGCATAATTTTTTTGATAGATTCTTTTATCATGGCTTGTGCATGATTAGCCTAATCGTGAACCTAGCCTATGTGAGTGGGTGTTCATGGGAAGTTAAGGGAGTACTGTTGGTGCATGGTTTGTCCAATCACAAAGCCAAAATATGTGACCCATTTTTAAAGGGTAATTTAAGATTTTACCCTAATTTTTTTAATCCCTCCTACCCATTTACAGCTCCTCTAGTGGACATGAGGCACCCCTATCCACTTTATGAGCTCTCCCTTATCATGATAACTCCTATATTTGAACTCTGATTAGACCACCATCATAAGCATTGTATTCCTCTCAGTGAGATCCATAATCTTCTTGATTCCTATTGTAGTTCATCTTCACATATCTTGAACTATTTTGGTGTGAGATCATATACCCTATTTTCTAAGTGTTGGGAAATTCTTTAGTTTTATTCATTTTCTATATGAATCAATGGTTGGTACCTGATGAGTGTTCATATACGGACCTAAGGTAGGTGGTCTAAAAAAGTTCTCTAAGATTTTAGGCATTTTCATAGATTCTTCATCATGTCGCATGATGTAAATTTTCATGTGACGACTTGTACTGTATCTTTCTTTCTTAAATTAATTAAACCATGATTTGATATAATAATAGACCCATATTAAATTGTTATATGTTACTTATCTCTTGGAAACCACCTGTTTTGGTGTGTTAAAGGAATTTAACTTCTTTATATAGATGCTGAATTGACCAAAACACCTTTTTAGTGTTTATCTTGACATGAAATTGCAATTCCCTAGATTAATTAATTAAATTGATTAGTTTAATTTAATGGAAATTGGTGGAAAGTCCATGCCACATGTTCTATAATTATAAACATTAATTACATGAATTTTTCATCCTTTCTTAGATTGGGTAAAATATTATAAATTCTTTAGAGGTAATCCCTCACGATTCTTATTATTAGACCATAGATAATGGTCAGTGAATAATGGTTTAGGGTTATATTAAGAATGACGTTTCATGCTTCCTTATGTTGGGTGTTGGGCATGAGATGTCACACCATTTAATTTTACCTGGATGATGGGCATGACACTCCACATTAATCCGTATCGAGTATTGGGAATGAAGAATCATCCCACCATCTCAAGTGATGGGCATGGTGTCTCACATTCATATGATATTCAGGGCTTGTACCCTTTCTCGAGGCATTGGCTCATTAGACTTGTTATGGATGCCCTAGTTATGCCCCAGTTCTAGCTATCACATATTATCCATGTATATGCCTCTAGATATCCGCACATATAGACTGTATATACATGTATACATATTATCTATCTCTCTTTCTCTCTCTATATATTATTAATATATATATATATATATATATATATATATATGGTTACTGAGATCAAACATACATTGGCCTATGCCGAAGTAGGTAGATCCTTCCATGTGTCCTATTGGAACCTGAGCCGACTGGTATTTATTTTTCTGTATTTTTTATTATTCATTATACCTATACACTACTAAGTTATATACACTAGATTGATTATTTCTAGACACTGTTTGTGGTGGACTGCTGAGTTTATCTAACACCCTACTCGGGCCAACTTTGGTACCCGAGTATACTTCATGACTACATGTCCAGATATGGGAAAGTTCCCTATAATAGATACTTAATATGATTTATTTACATATTATATAATGAGATCAAAGGACCGAGTGTATGATTGTGATGCTAGTGGAGATATTTTTGGTCATTTTGTGATTTTGTATAGCATGTTGTATATGCATGTTGTCCTTTATTCCCATCTCTCCTTTTTATATACCAGCATGACATGACATCATTGTATATGTCATAGCCTATGGATTTTGGTATTTATTCCTATTTATTAGTTGTTTAGGATTCTATAGTTTATTATTACACTTATTTCTACTATTCCGACTATTATATTATGCTTCCACTATTGTCTGTTTATTTATTATTACCATTTTGACAATCTAATATGAGGGTATAGTTTCCCCAACATAACACCTTAGACCCTAGATACTAGTTGGTAGCCTCTAACATATGAGGAGGCACACTTAAGGACATTTGATCTACCAGCTTGGGACACTATTTTAGTAAATACCGATTCGGGATGTTAAAAAATGGTATTAAAGGATCCTTTCATTTTGTCTTATTATTTGGGTCTTATATAGAAGATTAGAATGTAATGTTATTTGGTAATGAGCCTATGCCTAGGAGTAGCTAACCCATGTATAAGGGAAACCCATATAACCTTTGTTGGGTTATTGCTATTTTTATTTGTGCCTATTAAAGATGCAATGATTTTTCCATTGGGTGATGAACATGTTTTTTGATGTTATTAATATTGATATTATTACTCTTATGGACTTCATTTTTCCTTGGCCTATCAAGGAAATGACTTAACATCACATGCATCATTAGAGTCACATTAAGACTGATATGCCATGAATTTTTGTATTCCACGTCTACCTTATGTGTGCATTTTCCTTCTGTATATAGTTTAGTACCTTGATTCTTATATACTGAAATGTACTAACATTTCTTGCAGGGATAATATAATTGGATTAATTAAAGTTTCTACATCAATATAAATGGTGTTTTTCTGTATAGATTGGTGATGACACGTTAATTTCCCAATTATACCATATTATTAATTTTAGACCTATGAGTTCTATGGACTAAACAATATTATTTGATTTGGTTACATGAATTCCCAAGGTGATTTATGGTCAAGTGATTTTATAAATCCTGAATGGTGGTTCGTATAATCAAATTATTTCTTATGACTTGTTACATCCATAAACTAGATGTAAAGTCTAGGTCCTAGTTATATGATATGCCAATTACAATTTATAAGAAGTATGCATTTTATAAATCGGGAATTGCAGAAGAATTTAACTGGACCATGATGTATATTTATATATATATAATGAATATGAACTTCAATGAATAAAAACTTATAAATGAAACGGTTACCATTAAATGGGGATGAGAATTCAAAATAAAGAGTGTTTTCCTATATAACTTGTAATTGAAACCCCATATATTGGAACCTCTATGGTTTTATATGAGACCTAGACCTGAACCTAGCCTTATTTTTGGGTAGATGGGGTGTCTTTAATGGTTCTTATGACATTATATGGATTTCCTATATCACCTAGACACAGATTTTAGAGAAGAAGGAGAGGTGTGATGTTTTATATAGGAAGGAAATATACATATCTTGTTATGTATATGAAATATTTCAAATGATAAATTGTCTTTTGAGGAATGAAATTGTAATTATAGAACAATGCCACCATGACATACTCAATTCTTATACCTTGAAGGTGGTGATGACCATACACCATAGGTGGTGGTCCCTAAGCAACTAGTGATACCTCATATCATACCACTTATGGAACCACATATTATTCTTGATATGGGAACAAATGCCTAGTTTGAAGAGGAATTTACACACATGAAGTAGTCTATTAAAGGAGTTTCTTGACATACCCCAACTATGGAAGAGTTGAATCGAGAGTTCTAGTAGCAGCATCCACCCACCTTTTTAGGGGATGACGGACCACATGCTGGTGAGTCATGGATGGAGGTTATGCTTTCTATCTTTGATCATCTGGAGATTCCTATAGAGTGATGGGTCAAGATCACTGCTTATATGCTATGTGGTTCTACCGAGAGATGATGGGATGTCATTACCCAGGTAGACCGACATAAATATAGGATCTGGAGGGATTTCTAGGAAATCTTCTATGATTATTTATTTCCATATACATTGATGAATGACCAAGCTAGATATTTCATAAACTTACAGTAGGAAACCATTTATGTGATGGAATATTCTATCCATTTTACTGAGCTATAACAACTCTGAGACTTTGGAGGGTGATAAGATAATGAATAACAGAAAATTAAAGGATGAAACAATATACACCATATGATCATAGGTCAATGTATTCCAGTTGACCACTATTTTTGATATCATCAACCATGACCTCATTAATCAGAACAACTTGAGGGAAGTCGACGGTGTGAGATTGGGAGGTTCAACACTCAGACCTGGAAGTGGTTCTTCTAGTGGATAGAAGCATCACTTAGAGAGTTCTCCTAGGGGTAGTAGAAATCAGATAGCTCATACTGATAACTTCTTTATATGTCATTAGTGTGGGAAACCAGGACACACAAAACCCTTGTGTATGCGATACCCAGTTGAATGTAGATGCTATGACATGAGGGATCATATCCAGAATTTATGATAGAAATTTCCCCCAGTACCTAACATGAGAGGATCTACACCTACTCTATGTTCTAGAGTAGGGAAAGTAGTATCTCATCAGGAAAGTAGCTGGAATACCATTGACTGCTCAGGCCGAGGTGGCGGTTGAGGTAGAGGGAATCAGAATTAAGACTCACAATGCCAGTATAGTGGGCCTACTTAGGGAAGTTCAGTTATGAATCAAGGTCATGATATAGTATAGTTACATGTAGTGAAACCTATTTTGGAGGAGCATAGCAGTAGACATTTTGTTGTTCAAGTTACTATTATAGTAGAATATACTCTAGTTTCTGACTTATTTAACATATGTGAATCACACAATTCTATATATTCAGAAACTCTATAGAGTCTGGGCCTCAGGATCAAGTAATTCTGTGACATGATGAAACTTGATACCCTGTTGGGTATCTAATTAGAGAGTGTTCGCTGATGAAAGGTTTTCCCCTTGAGATTGGTGGATATCTGTTTGTGTGGAATATTTTCATCCTTAACATGACAGGGTTTGATGTAATTATCAGGATGGATTGGTTATTTCCCTATTGATCCCACATTATTTTTTATCTCTGAAGCATGATGTTTACATCACCATAGGGAAATCGACATATCAATAGGGAGAAGGATTTGTCCATGCATCTCAAGAAATACTTGAGCATCAAGGGATGGGAAGACTGACATCTAAAATTTCAATTCTCTTATAGGATAATCTCAGGATACGAATTTATATTTTCCCTATGGTGGTGGATTGTTTCAGGTATATATTACCTAATGAATTTCCTAGACTACCTCCAGTAAGAAAGCTAGAATTCACCATTGAGATAGTGTCAAGAGTGGCAGTAATTTCCATTTCTCCTTATAGAATGGAACCTACAGAGATTTTGGATCTAAAGAAGCAGTTAAAGGACCTAAAGGTTAAAGTTTTTATCTGACATAATACCTCTCCATGGGGTCTAATAATCCTTTTTTCCAAGAAGGAGGCTGATACCCTCAGGCTTTTTGTGGATTAACGATGGATGAACCAACTCATGGTTATGAATCAATATCCATTTCCTAGAATAAATGAACTATTTGATCAGATATGAGGAGAGAGGGTGTTCTCAAAGATTGAGTTGAGGTCAAGATATCATCAGGTGTATATATGATCTTTAGACATAACTTGTAAAGATTTCCAAAGTAGGTATGGAATTTATGAGAACCTGGTATTTCCATTCAGTCTCACAAATTCACCAGATATCTTCAGGTATTTGATGAATCAGGTTTTCCACCCATATTTGGATTCATTCATGGTAGTCTTTGTGAATAACATCTTAGTGTATTTACACACTCAACATAACCATGCCAAACATCTTTATGGCATACTAAATACACTAATATAGAACCATATTTATACAAATCTCACCAAATTCCACTTTTAGACTGAAAATTTCAACTTCTTGGGTCATATCATCTCAGATAAAGGAGTATCCATAGACCAGGAGAAAGTGAGAGCTATAGTTTCTTAGGAGCATCCCAATAATTCCTTTGATATACAAACTTTATTAGCGATGGATGGGTATTAAATATACTTCATCCAAGATTTCTTATGCTTATAAGTGCCTCTTAAGATCTTGACTAAGAAGGGTGTGGAATTTGTATGGTCCAAAACATGTGAAAGAGCCTTTCAAGAGTTGAAGGCTCATCTAACTTCAGTGCCGATCCTAATTATGATGGATCCAAGAAGGAGCTATACAATTTATTTGGATGCATTAAGTATTGAGATGGGGGATATTCTGATATAATATGATTGAGTCATAACATATGGGTCTCATTTGTTGAGGCCTCACAAATGTAATTACTCGAATCATGGCCTTAATCTAGATACTGTTGTTCACGATTTACGCTGCTAGAGACATTATTTTCTAGGAGATAATTTTGTGGTGTTCATAGACTATAAAATATTCAATTATATCTTAATGTAGTATGATCTAAATATTAGGTAGTTTAGGTTGGTTGAATATCTATAGTCCTTTTATTTTGAGATGGAAAATATTTCTGGAAAGGTAAATGTAGTAGCTAATGATCTGATCCAGAAAACTCAAACATAGGTTGTTTAAGAGGCCAATGGTGAGTGGTATCTCAAAACCTTGTTTTTAGAGATGTAGATTGAGGTTTGGGAGGATCATGGGAAGAATATCATCTTAGCTTTAGAAATGACCACTAACCTTCTAGAATAGGTGAGAATTAGGAAAATATCTAATCCTAATGAAATATTCCCAAATGAGAGTATCACAGATGATGATTCATTTTCTGGTTGGACAGTGGATGAGGATGCTACCTTATTCTTTCATGGGTGTGTTTGGGTCCCATTAGATATATGAGAGGATTTGATGCGGTAATCCCACAATTCATTTTGGGTAGTACATATGGATGTCACCAATATGTATTGAGATTTAATTACGCAGTATTGGTGGCCTTCTATGAAATAATAGATAGAAAGCTTCATCACTTGGTGTTCCACCTGTCAGTGAGTGAATGTAGAAAATCAGTGACTTAAATGTATTCTACAACCATTGTCCATTCCTATGTGGAAATGGGATGATGTATCTATGGACTTCACGAAAGGTTTTATCAAATCACCTCAAGGAAATGATACAATTTGGGTAGTCATTGATCCATTGATGAAGGTCACATATTTCTTACCTATTCAAGAGAACTTCTCAGTAGAAGAGATAAGGAGGATATATGTCTGGGAGATTATATGAATTCATGGATATCCTTTTTATATCATATCTAACAGGGACACTCACTTCACATCTCAGTTCTAGAAAGGTTAATAGAAAGAATTGGGTACACAGGTTCTTCTGAGCATGACCAATCCCCCTCAGATCAACAGACAGACAGAGCACACAATTCAGGTGTTAGAGGACATGATCCGTGCATGTGTCCTTGACTTCATGGGTTCTTTGGAGAAAAATATATCCCTATAGAAGTTTGCTTATAACAACTATTTTTAGGATACCATCCATATGGATCATTATGAGGCCTTAAATGGTAAGCCATGATGAATACCTCTATGCTGGTTAGAGGTAGGGGAGGTAGCTATTCTTGGACCATGTATCATCTAGGAGACTTTAGAGAAGGTTTAATTAATTAGAAAGAACATATTGATAGCTCAATATAGAGAAAATTCATATGCCAACTTTTGTTTATGACCTCTATATTTTGAGGTCATAGATTGAGTTTTCTTGTGAGTTTCATCTAGGTTGGACATTCATGAATTCATAAACATGGTAAGCTCTCGCCTAGGTTCGTTGGAACCTTTGAGGTTTTGGAGTGAATTGGGCTAGTATCTTACCAGATAACACTACCTTATAAATTCTAGTATATGGAAATTTTATTTCACGTGTCTTTGATCCTCCAGTATTATCTAGAGCCATCGCATGTTTTACAGCCTGGTGATGTTGAGTTAGATTTGGATGCTTCCATTGAGGATTATGTTGTGTGTATTATGTATTAGAGAATAAAGAAACTCTGAGGTAGGTCAGTTCCATTAGTAGAGGTGATATGATAGAAAAAATGATCACAAGATGAGATTTTGGAGTATAAATACAATATACAATCCCAATGGTCCATACTTTTCTCTAACGATCCATCTTTAACCTTATAATTCCAACTTGGGGAAGAGTTTCTTTAAGGAGGGGAGGTTGTAATGACTAGGATTCTCAAGAAGGTATCAATCATTTATTTTTTTTTGTTTTAATTCTCTATTTTATCTTGATAAATATGACCTACAACCTAAGGAAGGTTTTAGGAGCATCTGGGGAATGTTTGGATCCTGGAGTTCCAAAAAATGGAGAAATAGAATGGGCTACACAATTAGCTCATGGTTAATGATAATTGTGTGAGTCAATCAGGCATGGTACCTAGTCAATAGAGGAGGATGCACATTTTGTATGTAATTGTGAGAGCTAGTCTGAACACCTGTGTATTATTTCATACATTTCTAAAGAAACCTTTTTGCATGACTTTCACATGTTTAGCCAAACCACGTGCCTAGCCCATGGGAGTATGGTTCATGGGAAATGGAGGTAGCATGGTTATTGTGTGGGTTATCATACCATGCAACTAAACCATGAAACCTAGTTTTTAAAGGTGAATTTATTATTTTACCTTGAAATATTTTTAATACCTCCTACCCTTTTCCTCGTCCTCCAATGAACATGCAACACCCCTCTCCTCTTAGAGAGCTCTCCCTTCTCTTTACGTAGGTATCTTGATAAATCCTACAACCAGACTTTGATCAGGCTGCCATCAAAAGCATTGGATCCCTATAAGTAATCTTCCTAATCATATTTCTTCATATCATAGTTTTTCTTCTTATATCTGGTGATATTTTTCCATGATCTCATATTCTCTATCTTAAGGGAATTGGACCATTATTCCATTTACTTCTGTTCCTATTCAAATCAAAGGATGATACTTTATGAGTGGTCAACTGCAGACCTAAGGTAGGTGGTCAAAAAATTTTACATAAAATTTTAGGTTGTTTCATAACTTCACCATTATTCCACATGCCTAAAATTTCTTCACGATGCCTTACAATGTATCATTCTTTATTAAATTAATTAAACCATGATGTGATATACTTGAAAACCCATATTAAATGTTTATAGGTTACCTATCTCTTGGATACCACCCATTTGGTCATGTTAAAGGAATTACCATCTTTTATGTAAATGTTAAATTGACCAAAAAACCTTCTAAGTGTTCAACTTGACATGAAATTGGAATTTATTTCTTAATTAATTAAATGGATTGATTTAATTTAATTGAAATGAGTGGAAAGGCCACACCACATGATCTATAATTATAAACATGAATTACATGAAATTTTTACCCTTGGTTAGATTGGGTAAAATTTTATAAATTATTTAGAGGTAATCCCTAATGATTATTATTATTAGACCATGGATAATGGTCAGTGAACAATGGTTAAGGGTTCTGCTGATCACGATGTTTCATGGTCGATTATGTTGGATATTTGGCATGTCGTCTCACACTGTTTAGTTTTACCTGGATGATGGGCATGGCGCTCCATGTTCCTCCATACCGAGTGTTAGGAATGATGAATCACCCCACCATCTTGAGTAATGATCATGATGTCTAGCATTCATATAAAATTTAGGGCTTCTACCCTTGTTGGAACAATTGGCTTATTAGATTTGTTATGGATGTCCGAGTTACACCATGGTTCCATCTCTCTCCAAGTATCTATGTAGATGCCTCCTTATGTCCATACATATAGAGTGTATATAGAGTGTATATAAATGTATAAATACTATATATCTATATATATGATTACAATATATAAATATGGTTACAAGGATTAGACATACATTAGCTTATGATGAAGCAGGTAGTTCCTGTAAGGTGTCCTATATAAACATGATACAACTGGTATTTATTTTTCATAATTGTTTATTATTCATAATAAATTCACACTAATAAGCTATGTACACTGGATGGATTATTTATATACACTTTTAGTGGCGGCCTACTAAGTTTATCTCACACCCTTCTTGAGCCACCTTTAGTAACTGAGTAGACTTCATGACTGTAGGAGTAGACAAGGGAAAATGACCTATCACAAATGCTAAATCTTATTTATTTATAGCTTGGATCATTGGAGTAGAGAACAGAGTGTATGATCACAATTACAGTGGATCTATCTTTCAGTCATTTTGTGATTTTGTATAACATGTTGCATATGCATGCTATCCTATATTACCATCTCCCCTTTTTGTATATCAGTATGACATGACATCATTTTTTATGACTAAGGCTATGGATTTTGGTATTTATTCCTATTTATTGGTTGTTTATGATTCTGTAGTTAATTATTATAATTTTTTATACTATGCTATATGTTATATTTTGCTTATGCTATTGTTTGTTTATTTATTATTACCACTGTGCCACTCTCATATGAGGGTATAATCTTCCCACCATCCGACCTTGGACCCTCGATTCTAGTTGGTAGCCTTTGGCGTACGGGGATGCATGCTTGAGGCCATGTGACCCACTGGTTCAGGGAACCATTTTAGTGGACTCTAGGTTATGATGTTACACCAACATTATGTTAGAGGATAAGTGTGGCCTAATTATTATGATTCACTTTAGTTGTTTTGATTATATAAAATCTCCATTTTTTCCTTTATCTTTGCTGAAACTCCTTTTTTTAATAAAGGAAGGAAAAAAGATTATGAAAGATAACATTGGATATCTTAAAGTGTTAAGTGGATTTTAAATGGTGAAAAGAAATATGGTTCAAAGGACCTACACAACATACCTACGCATCAAGTGGACAACATAAGTCTTGCCCATGTAGCCCAATGCATAACCCCCTACACTGAGGACCTACACTGAAGGAACTACATGGATGTATATGTTCTACACCTTTATATGGGAGATCTATGCCCAATACCTATGTCAAAAAAAATCTATTAGACTAGGTCCCCTCCTTGCCTATAAATAAGACTCTTGGGATCCCCATTTTCACAACCGAAAAGTTGGAGGAATTCCCAAAGCTCCCATTGTGTAGCTCCTTCACCCAGGTATCCCAAATTTTCTCAGGTAGATATCTAAAACAAGAGAGAAGAGAGAATTAAAAGGTATAAATGAGATCAAAGTCCTTTCATGATCTAAAATAAAAGATACCTATTTGAATACCTTCCTTCCATAAGAAGAAGCCACCAATGCAAGATCATTTCCTTAAACAAAGACCTACACAGGACTCTTCCAAGGACATCAAGGGACACAAAGGGTGCTTAGATTAAAAACTCAAGAAAGTGTTTTTGTCCCGGTAGTCTTTTTCCTAAGGCATATCAATATTGAACAGGCTAAAAATACCTATTTCAGGTACTTTTAGTTCTCCTAGTACCTACACAACACACATACACTGGGTACCTATACCCAGGACCTATATGAGATACCCTTAAATCCCTCTTCAAATCCACCTATGGTAGGGTGTCTCGTTCCTTGGATCCCTTTTCTGAAAGGGACCAAGTTGAAACCTCCACGAAGGCCTCCTGATCTACAAAAACTTAGGGAAAGGCACACCAACATGTCTCCCATTTGGATTTTTATTTCTACGATTTGAGGTTCCCCACACTTTTCCTGTTATGGGGTTAGAGTTATCATGATTCATGTGGATTTTTATTTCCATGGTCATGATGAATATTATCCTAGGAATAGTGTCAAGGATTTCCTAGTATCATATTTTGGGTATAGGACTCTGTCCTCCCCTTCTTGTCTCTATGACTTGGAGCCTCTGGTCCCTGGTAGGGAAGGTACGGTTCACACATGCTTTTCCTTTTGAACAAATAATAAGTCTCCCGCCTAATACATGACCCATTTTAGGGAATCCCTCTTAGATTAATCCCCTATCCTTTCAGGCTGGACCTAATGACCTTCACCTACATTTCACATTGAAAGGTTCATTTCTTTGTTCCCTCATCCACCATCTCCACGACCTCTTCCGTTGTAGGCCTCATTCTCTTCCATCAGCTGATGAAGAAAGTGTGAAGTTGTTAAATCTTTCATATCCAATTGTTTCTCACAATGAGCATGAATCATTTGTTCTTAGAGGTTTATGATGATCACAAAATCTGTATAATCCACCCTACTTGAACTACAAAAATTCTGATTCCATCTCTAACCAGAATACGTAGGATGCCTACCTAAGGACCAAGCTTAAAGGTCACCCTCATTAGGGGTTAGTTCTGAGAAAAACCCTAAAACTACTATGATTAAGTACATAAATCATGGTAACATTCATGGGGTATCCTCCTTAGGATTAAAACCCAATCATAATTCCTTTAATTTGAGTATCCTTATTTGGAGTAATCCCTAAGTTAAGCCCCCTAAATATCCATGAGTTAATACATCCCTCATGAACCCTAATATGAAGGATTCCTCTTCATAAGTAAGCTAAAAATCATTTCTCTTAAAGAACCATACTCTTATGTGGGAATTACTGAACTACATGGGCTTAGATTCTTATATAAATAGGATACATAGGAAACCTCTATGAGGTTCAAACCCAACACCTCAAATAAACCATGTCCTTTCATGGAATTATTACCAGTAGGGTCTAATTCAACATAGAATTTCACATCCCTTCCATGTATCCTGAGATGATCTAACATAAGTACCATGCCAAAACTAAGTGGTTTATCATTCCTTTCACAAGGATACATAGGTATCCCATCCATGGATTCAATCCCAACATCAAAAAACTTATGTCCCCTCTAGATAATGATAAACTTTAGAGTAAAACTATATCTTCCTAAATTAAATTAAACTCCAAAGTAACCTTCTTGTCTACCTGGATGAAAATAAATTCTATAGTGCCTCACTACATGGATTTAAAACCATAATAATAATATTAATGACCAAATAATCTCTAAGTAATTTATAATGGGATACCATTGATGGATAACCTTAGATACATATAGATGTATCCATTGATGAAGAACCTCAGATACGTACAAATGATTCTCAAATTTCATATATGATAATAATTTATTTCTATGTTTTAAAGGGAAAACCATTACATACATGGTAAATTAATAAGTATTCATGAAATTATCTTAAATATATGTGAGAGATCCGGAGTAGGAAACAATTCCCCTAAAAAAGGTGTGGTGATCCTGACCTCCCATAATATCGACCAATGTGAGGTCATAAGTGTCATGGGACAAAATCCCCAATTATTTCCTACCTTTGGAAAGTAGGTCTCTTTATATACAGAACCATTGGGTGTTTCCGGTCCCATAAATAAATCCGATGGAAACTGTCTAGGAATCATGACTCCCATCGAAGTCCCATTTTCAGGGGGAAAAAATTGGTGAACCAAATGTGAATCCTTAACCAAGTTAATGGGTTATCTTGAAATAAAAAACATCTATAAAGATATATGGTTTGTTATTCTCCATTGGATCATTTTGTTTTCACCCATATGAAAATAAAAAAATGGCAAACCCAACGTGAATCCTTAACCAAGTTAATGATGTTTACCCATCTGCCAGGCCCCTATCAATTGATAAGAGGTCCGACAAGGAAATAAATCACACATATGATAATATAAAAAGATGCTACTTTACTAGGTTTTTATTGATTATGTCTATTATATATATATCCTCAGGAACTATTTGTTCCAAGATATCCAACCAATCCAAATAGATTCCTTAAGGTTTTCACCTGTAAATGCCCTGGATGCTGCTCAAGTCGGATCCTCATCTGCTCGAAGGATGTCATCACCAAATCAGTGTCTTCAAATAAGGGTCTCAAATTCAATGGTCTGAGATTACCATTAACATGTTACTATTACAACCTTGGAGGCTACTTGAAAGGCCCTCCAAATCAACAACAACCCTCGATCGTCTGGTCAGCGATGACTGACGGTCAATAAGCAGACGGTGTCGACCACCATCTTCAACTGTCTCGAGAGTTTATATCTGAAATTTAATAACCAATCCATACCATATTTTAGGGAATTGGATCAGGAGGTCACTCATGGCCTCATTCCAAAGACACAAGGGTCCTTCCTGATGGATTCTTCCAACACCATGTTATAGTAATCCCTCAACATAATGAGGGTATTGTCTTTGGCTGTATGTTCCAGGTTCCTCAGACCTGGACATAGAAGATTCCCCATTAGGGAAGACAATCAGTCAACAGGGAGTAGGTTCCTACACCCTTTGGAGAATCCCACCAACCCATTTTGGTGGAAAATAGTGACCAGACACATATACCCATCTACCTTAATCCCACCAACCCGTAGACTCATCTGGAAGTACCCAACCAATCCCACAGTTCAAATCCAGTGGAGTAGTGTGAGAAGGCACATACACCTTCTTAAATTCATCATGTTATCTAGAAATATCATCTGTAAGAACTTAAATAAGTCCACCAACCATGCTTGGCAGAAAATAGCTAACAGACATATACACCTGCCAATTCTTAACAAGCTTGCCAACAATCTCGTTTGGAAGTACTCGAAGAAGTTGTCAGAAATCTTCGACAACAAGCATGATACATACTCAACTCTCTTCCCCCACACATTAGTTATGTCAACTTCCAATGATAGGAAAGGGAGGATATGAGTAGGTACATACACCCAATCTAGATGCATAATGGATGTATATTCCCATTCTGGCCGCTAAAGTCACCAAGTACATATTGGAAATGGTGAAAGGATAGACCCAAATTATTTCCCATATTATTGATACCTACCTGAATATCATAATGGAAGCTTCAGTAGTACTAGAGAGACAAATATAGAACCCTATCCCCATACTTGGGATAACTCATCAGTAATCCATCCTGGAGTAGATACATACCTTTTCTTCTATCTAGGAGGCATATGAGGCACACTCTCCCAAATCATAAAGACAATTGGCTCATGCACACACACTTTTTCTAGCTATAGATAATCAACCTATTATGATAGAAACTCCAAGGTAGGCACATAAACCTTCCCATGTTAACCACTTCTCCTAGAAAGTGGCTTCAATTATTTATAAATAGACAGCCAAGAAGAAGTATTACCAAAACATTTTGGAGAATCAGGAGTTGATCTACAATCTGGATCCTCTAAATACCGGAGTTTGTGAAGCCCTAAAACATCTATCTATTGTAGCTCAAGATCTTACTCCCCCATTACCAAATTATGGGAGTAGTAGTAGAAACTCCGAAGGTCCTCATTGGATGATTCTTCATGAAGGATTTCTACATGAAAATTTAGTCAATATCAAGAACCCGTCTCCAGTTGAGAGCTATAGTAACCCTATTTGTGGACAGAAGGCCAAAGAGCAAGTGAATCCATCCATTGCTAGAATCCACCATGATGGTCCTCTTCATGATGGCACTGACTATGAAAATCCTCTTTATATTAGTATTTCACATTGTCAAGTGAATTCGGTATCTGACAATGTAGTGATGAGAAACCCCTCTTATCTTGAGGAACTTGAAAATATAAGGCCAGTCATGTATGATTCCTTGTCATTGGCAGGAAAAACAATTTCTCATCCAGAAGATAGCCCAAGGTGATGGTCATTCTCTGAACCTCCTTTAGACCACTTCCCTTTCAATACAATAGAGGAGATCCCAACTAGTCCCAATGTTTTCAATGAAACAACTGAGAAGTGTCCACTTTGGTTGGACCAAGTTGATGAAACTCTAGAAAAAGGTTAAGAGGATATACTAAATATGAGGGAAAAACTGGAAAAAAAATGAAGTACCATTCATGTTCTGGCCTTTGGCCACCTCTCAATATACCATTCTAGAGATGTTGGCTGATAATTGTATTCATGATATCCGCCTCCACATATGGAAGACTGTTTATCATATCAAAACAAAGATATTACCATATGATGAATATTCAAGTAATGTAATGATAATTGAATGGTTGCAACATCAAATCGATTTTGAATCTCTCTACGTTTCCCAACATCCCAAGATCAAGAAGTAGC
The DNA here is from genome assembly GCA_963277665.1 of Viscum album. Lineage (NCBI taxonomy): Eukaryota > Viridiplantae > Streptophyta > Magnoliopsida > Santalales > Viscaceae > Viscum > Viscum album. The sequence continues at coordinate 1,445,488,580 of OY728128.1, forward strand.
AGGAAGCCCTTCAGCGTGCATGGATCAATTCATTAAAGAGTTTGCACTAATTTATTACTGATACACCATCTGGTGTTCATACCAGAGTATGGGGTGTACATAGAGAATTTCATTTCACTACCCACCATAGCTAGAAAATACCACCAAAAGTGGTCTCATGCAATGTTATTTCCCATGGCCGGCTACAATAGAATAATTTTGTTCAAAATAGAAGAAATTCTCAACATGAATAGGATTTAATCAGCTCTCATTAGATTTAGGAATAAAGAGAGGAGGCTGTTGAAAGGCTTTTTCATCAAGCATATGAAAATATTGAGATGAAATCACGTTTAGTGTATGTCCACCATCATATTGTGTAAATGTCTGAAATAATCAAATGGTCATCCAAAACTGGTGATTTGAGTGGATGTAAGATAATGCACTCAACCAATGTTCAGAACAACATCTACAATATTAGAAGAGTTGATGCGGAAATTTCATCCATAGAAGTTCAAGAACCACCCCAGCCCATTGGGTTGGGGGATTTTTTAACTCAACCCTTAGAACCAACAAACAGAGCCCGAAGGGTTGAGCAGGAAGAAGAGTAGCAGCCCTAGCCTACCGGGAAATGGTTTTTTCACATTCATAGTCCACTCCTCATTAGAAGTAATTTTTCTCCAAATTAGGGAATAAGCTGCTAAATGAGTGAAAATATAAATTATCAGAGGATTCCATGCATGTTACTATTCACCAAGTAAATCCTAGTGAATCAACAAATAGAAGGATCAAGTCTCATGGAGGACGCAAAAGAAGACGATCCCACAGAGATATTGACAGAACACACTCAATGCATTTCCATCGGTGAATGTTATCAATGTGGTCACTATCGATCCTCCAGAACAGAAGTCCAATTTAGGAGAATTAGAAGAATAATTTCTTGTTCTTGATACGGTCCACACTAAAGAAAATGAAGGAGGTGTGCATACTAGAAACCTAAGGATCTCCTAGAATCAAGGTGTTCTATAAAATAACCCACTTCCACATTTTTCAAATGGTTCCTAATTTGGAAAAAGGTAAAAGTGGGACTACATCTCACCTTACCCCTAGATAAGGTCCATCCCTTTCATTGGAAGGAAGATTTGTGCAACAGGAGGAAGTAATGAAGGATTTGAGAAGAATCAATGCAGAGTTACTCCAAGATAGTCTCCCCACAAGATACAGTCCATAAGAAAATCCCTAATTTGTATTTCTTATTAGAGCACTTTAGCATGTAGGGTTTGTCATGAAAAATGATGTAGATCAGAAATTCCCTCTATTACAGAGGCCTGTCCTTATGGGATATTCATGAAAGATTCCAGTAGTACCACCACTAGGGGTCCTACCAGTTGTAGCACCCATTCAGGCTCCAACCATCGTACCTATTCAGATCTCGGCTCATCCAGATGTCCCTCAGATGCTAATTACCACCCTTGATTCATTAATAGATCCATTGGAAGTTATAGAGGGATAGTGTGCACCGGTATAGCTAGAAAAGAAGGCCTACCCTGAATGGGTAGATCTGAATCCTCCCTAATAAACTTTGGGAATCCCACATTTCCAATCTTCAATGGCTCAGGAGATCTGGAGTATCACTTGATGAATTTCATCTCTCGATGTGATCCAATGATGGGAACCCCTGAAAAACAAGAAGTAGTGAAGCTCGTATGATTTTCTCAATCACTACAGGGGCCAACCTTCATCTAGTATACACGTTTGTAGTATTTATCAATTACTATATGGGATGATCTCCATTAAAAATTCATCTTCCAATTCATCTCAATGTTGCAGAAAACCACAGTATTCAATCTTACGAATTGAAAACAAAGGGAGAATGAAATATTTTCAGATTTCATTGCTTAGTGGAAAGGATTGACATATTCCTTCAATATACCTCTCCATTAAGAATACTTTATGACTATTTTTGTAAACAATATATGTGATGAGTTACACACAAAATTAATCGCTATGAAATACATAGGAGGGTTTCATGACCTTGATTCAATTTCTCAACAACTAGATAATTCCATCACAGATACCAAGGATAAATCCTGAGTAATCCCATCAGCTTTGAGAAGAAGAGAAGGAAAATCATATGTTTCTATAGTTACACTCAAACAAGCGCCTATACCTTCTCCTACTTCAAAGACCTCATCATACCATAGGGATCCACCTCCCAAGAATTATAAAAAAATCCCACCTCTTCAAGATGATCAAAAATATTAGAGGTAAAAATAGTTTGAGGAGTTAAAGAACAAAGTTTATTCTTTTCAAAATGCATAGGTTCCCAGATTCTTTATCTTAGCTTTGGAGAACAACTTAGTCCAATTTCCAAGGCCTAAGAAGTCAAACAAAGAAAGAGATGAGGACCACCCAAAATATTTCCCATTTTATCAAATGATAGGTCACCCCATCCATGAGTGTTTTATTTTCAAATACCTTCTTCAAAAGATGGTGGACTTCGGGTAGGTAAAATTGAAAGGTTCATCAGCCTAGGTATCATGTGTTTCTACTACTAATACAGAGGGTGAAGGTGAATGGTAGGAAGTAAAAATAAATAATGCACACAAATTTAATAACTGTATGGTTAGAAAGATGTGAAATCTAACTAATTCCATTCTATAAAAACATTTGAGACAACCAACTGTGACTCCTCCTACTCCCGCTACCTCAAAGCCATCTTTATAGAAATCCAAGTCCTCCAAAGGCCAATCCTCAAAGAAGTAACATGACCAGAATGATAAATAACAATCAGAGGAATATGAGCTAATGTCAAGGACAAAGTTTTCCTTGAATTTGGAAAACTTCATGCCAAATATTTCAAAAACATGAGCACTACCCCGCAAAATGGTACAACAATATTCAATATTTCAAGAAGAATCTTCATCAGAAGAAGAATTAATTTTTGGTTCCATTAATGTCATTCACTTAACAGACCCCTTCTTGAATAATTATTATGATGATGAATCTGATTTCCCTATACCTGATTGGGGAACTAATGGGCAGGGTCATCGAGGTCAAGGATACAGGGGATGAAGTAGTCAATATAGAGGTCATTACCTCAACAACACCCATGCTCGAACCATTTATGCAGCAGAAACTTGTGGGAGATCCCTCCAGTAGGCTAAGTAGGAAAAAGGGAACTCCCCCATACAAGACAGGGTCTGCCCTAATGTAATTACCTTAGAAGACTAATTAGGGGCTATGGAACCACCACATCTGTGGGTGGGTAGGCCTAACTGACCTAATCCACCAAGAGCAGAAGTACTTCCAACTCATACTTCAAAGTATGGTCCATTCACATCAGTGACATAATTTTCCAAGGTACCTACAAAAGAGCATCTTTATGCTAGGAAACATATACCTCTACACCAGAAGTATAACGTTTTAAAACAACTGGCCTAATTTATGGACAAGTTTTCAATCCTGGATGCACTGAATCTATAAAAGGATCTTCAAGAAGTACTCATTATGGCTCTGTCAGGCCCTCAATAGTTTGAAACCGAGGTTTCTACTTTTGATTTCAATCATATAGAGAATAATCTAGAAAAATGAAATGAAATCGTATCTTTCATAGATCAGGATGAAAATAATGTCATTCAGGGACACATCAGACCCCTGCACCTATATGGAAAGATTAATGAAATTGATATCTGATAAACCTTCATTGATAATGACTTTGGGGTCAATCTCATTCCAATCAAGAAACTTTTCCAATTAGGCCTTAGTAAATCACACTTTTCTCCTTCCACTATGATGTTTCGGGGTTATAATAAGAAGGAACAAGAACCTCTTAGAGAGATTTCACTCAGAACCCAATTTGGGGATCTCATATCTAATTCATAGTTTATGGTTTTTTGACAGGACATAGAATTCGACATTAATTTGGGAGGACCCTGGTTATATCAACATGCGACCATTCCTTCATCATACGAAAAATGTATTAATTATTTCTTTAATGAAAAAATCAGTAAATTTCATGGTGATAAATCCCCATTCAATACCTGTGAATATTAGTACATTGAGGCATAGTTTTATCATCACACAAGGAGAAATCAGTCCATGACAAATGATGTAACAAGTATAAATTCTCCAAATGGTCTAGAAAAGATCCCAGATAACCCATTTAAGCATCTTAGTGAATATTATGTACTACCCATTAATCAAATTGAAAGGGTAGTTCCAAATCTAGAAACTCGATCAGTGGAATCCATCATGTCAATTGTGGTGATTGAATCCAAAGTCATAAGAGAAGTCATCAACTCTCCAAGAAAGGATGAAAACTTGGATGAAATTCCATCTCCTGAGATTTAGAAAATTTATACTTCATTATCTAGTCTAGAGGAAGTTTTCCCACTCATTAAGAAATACAAGGACTCTAATTATCATCCCATCATATTCCATTTAGATCTCTCGGAGGACCCTCCATTATCAGTTGGTTCATAAATAGTTGGATCTTCTTCAGGATGCCGAAATACCAACTCCTCCCCTAACTATAAAAATCTTGCTTCATAACCTATCCTCTGAGATATAATCCAAGTAGAGGTAGAATAATTAACACACAAGGAATAATAAGAGGAGGGGGACCTCAAGGAAACCCCTCCAACATTTGAGTAAGTCATCTCCACCATTGTGGATGAACTTAGATAAATAAATCTACGTACAGAAGTAGATCCACAGTCCACTATAATTAGTGAGGCCATGAATATTTAAGAGAAATAAATGTATACTTCCTTTGTAAAGAAAAATCAGGATGTGTTGTCTTGGAATTATATAGATTTTTTAGTCCTTGACCCTGAAGTGGTCACCCATCATTTGGGATTTCCAGAAGAACATCAGGGATACAAAAAGGCATCAAGAAGAACACACCAGACTCATGCCTCCAAAATTGAGGATGCAGTCAACAAGGTTATCAAAGATGACTTCATTAGAGAGGTGAAATATCCCAAATGGCCAGATAATATTGTATTAGTGAAAAATAATAAAGTATAAATCAGAGTTTTCATTGATTTCAGAGATCTCAACCATCATTTTCCTAAAGACGACTTCCTAGTTCCAACCATAAAACTCTTTATTGATTCAATAGTAGGCTATGAGGCTATCTCTTTCATGGATTGCTACTCTAGATACAATATAATCTTGATGTCCCCAGAAGATGAAGAATCCATAGCCTTCATATCCCCTCAAGGTGTATTTTTTGATTGGCTAATTCCCTTTGGATTGAAGAATGTTGGTGCAATATATCAACATGTAATGCATCAAATCTTCAAACCCATCTTGGGAAAATTTGTCAAGTGCTATTTGGATGATCTAGTGGTAAAATCCAGACAATATTTCGATCACTTGGTTGATTTGGAGATCATATTTAGCAAGCTTCGGCAACATAATTTGTATATGAACCACTTGAAATGTGATTTCAGGTTAACCTCAATAAAATTTCATGGATTTTTTGTACATCACCATGGAATAAAATTTGTTCTTGAGAATAATAAACCTATCCTTTGAATGTCACCTTCTTGAAACTTGAAGTAGTTGAGAGAAATTTAGGGACACTGGGCCTATATCTGGCGCTTCATCGCCAACCTTGCAGGCAAGTGTTTTCCCTTCACCAAATTGATAAGAAGGGGGTCACATATCAATGGAATAATGACTTACAAGAGGCATTTGATACTATCAAGAAATACATCTTGAGGCCACTAGTATTGATGCCACCTATTGAAGGAAATCCAATTATTCTTTATGTGACAACCTTAAAGAAATCATCGGATGCCTTCCTTGCACAAAAGAATGATATCCGGAATTAAAACGCTCTTTATTATCTCAACCGAACCATAATCAATGCTGATACTAGATATTTAAATATTAAGAAGAGCTTCCTAGAATTAATCATTATAGTTCAGAGGCTGAGGCACTATCTTTAGTATAATGATGTCCACTTGGTTTCTCGTAATAACCTTCTCAAGTTTATCCTTAGTTTTTATACTAACAAGACGTCTATCACAGTGACAAGTTATTCTACATTAGTTAGATATATAGTCTATGCGTTAGAAACAAGTGAAAGTCCAAGATTTTGAATACTTACTTTCTGAACATCCATATGTAGAAGAAATGTCGCTAAATACAGAACTACCTTATAAAGAAATCTTCTCTATTCTGGATAGCCCTCAAACATGGGAAATGTATTTTGATGGTGATTCCAAAAGTCTAATGGGGAAGAGAATAGAAGTACCTAAACTCAACAAAGTGGGGTTAGGAATTGTGTTTATCTCCATAGAGAAGTCATTTCTACCATATTCTTTCCTATTATTATAATTCGGTACCAACAATGAGACAAAATATCAATCTATCAATGAAGGACTTGAATTGGAACTAAATGTATCAATGGATCACTTATAAGTGAAAGGTAATTCAGAATTAGAAATAAAATAGATCAATGGGGATTACACCATTAAAAAAATAAGTGTTGATCCCCCTGTGTGATTATGTATGAGGGTTAATGGAAAAATTTCCCTTAGATCCCACATTATCTTATATCTCGCGATTACAAAATGCCCAATATGATGCATTGGGTAATGAAGAGAAAACCTTGGGAGATCTAAAATAGGACGAGACAATAATAAGCATTGCCCATCATCATGTGGTTTCACCTTTTGTTCAAATCAAAATAGTGGAAATAGATGAAATAATCCCCATTTCTGATCCATATGGTCATACCATAGGATGGATGGAACACATCATGGAATATCTCCAAACTGGATTAATTACACCAGATAGAGCTGGAAAAGAGAAATTCAAGCGATGAGTGGTCAATTTCAGTCTTTATAATAGCCCAAATGAGCATAAGATTTTCAACAAGAAAGGTTTTAATGAAATTCTATTCATATGTATTGATGGAGAAGAGACTTCGACTATCATGAAAAAAGTACATGCATGAGCCTATGGTGCCCACTAATCTGGGCATAATATTTCTGACCAAATATAAAGGCTTGGATACTTCTATCATTCGATGATGTAGGATTGCACATATTTCACTAAAAAGTTCCATTCCTACCAAATGAATGTCAACTTCATTCATCGACTCTCGGAGTTGCTACATAAAACAAAATACTCCTAGACATTTTCTAGATGGGGAATAGATATAGTGGGACCTTATCCTTCAGCTATGGATTAGAAGTTTAAGTACATACTTACTGCTACCTATTTCTTCTCCAAATGGGATAAGGCAATACCTCTTAAAGAATTCCTGGCCAAACGCATTGTTAGATTTTTCAAAGCTAATATCATTACCATATTTTCTGTCCATCATACCCTATTGATGGAAAACAACAAAGATTTCTATTATGTTCTGGTAAAGAAGATTTATCAAGAGCACAATATCAAGTCTAACCATTCATCCCACTATCACGCAACAGCTAATGGATATATAGAGTCTTTATACAAGACACATTCAAACACAGTCTATAAGATGGTGGATAAATATAAAAAGTCTTGGCCAGATAAACTCTTACATACCTTATGGTCTTATAGGACTACTACCCATACTGTAACACGATCAACTCTATCCTCATTAGTATACAGAATAGAATCATTCATACCTATTTAAGTTCAGTTTCCTTCACTTGAAGTTTCTGTTTGTGACCAATTATATATAGATGAGTAGTCTCAAAATACACTACATGAGTTGGAGCAATTGGATGAAATGATATTGCATACCTTGCATAACTTGAAAGTCTATCAGAATATGATAGAACAAGCCTTCAATAAGAAAGTTTACCTCTATTCATTTATTCAAGGAGAATTGGTATTGGTCCTCAGAACATCAATGATCCCAATAAAGAAGCCCCTAATGCTTGAGCCCAAGTGGTAGGGACCTTACTCTATATATAAGGATACTTTAATGGAGCTTATTACGTAATCTCAATGCATGGAGAATTCATTACAACTCCAACCAATGAAAGGTTCCTAAACAAATACTTTGTGTAATCACATAGGTTATATCCTAGTTTCATTACATTAAACTACATAAACAACCATAATCCTAGCCATAGGATGTTAAACTTCAGAGCACCATATATGTCCATGCTGTATGATATTAAACTACGCGTGGTTTGATTCTCACCCTTGTGAGATACGCAGTGACACTTGGATTTTATTCCCTGGTTTATCTGAAATATCCCATTCACATCAGGTGATCTACATTCTAGCTGTAAGATGTTAAAACTACATGGTTCATTCAAAACAATGTATTAATTGATTCTCATTCCAATGAGATATGCAGAGACACCCAAATCCCCAATCTTGGGCCCAACCATGGCCATAAAAAAATAGTTTCCCCTTTTCCTGCATATGATCCAATTCTATATAGAGCACTATTCCAAAAATTATAGTTTGGTTCTCATACCATATTGTGTCTTGAGTTCAACCATTATTCTAGAATATATTAAAATCTCCTTTACCATATTAAAAACTCAGTTGGTATGGGAAAACATTTCAAGAACTATGTATGGATTGATTCTCATTCTATTAAAATACATAAAGATGCCCAGATCTCCAATTGTGGGCCCAAACACGAAAAAAATAAAAATCCCCTTCATTCCTTGTGCGTATGGAGCAAACCTACACAGGGAGTGTTTGAATAACTACGTGTGACTTGTTTTTTGCTTTGATAATATACATAGTGACACCTCGGTTCCATCCCATGGTCCAGCTGCATCATGTCCATTTTTTCATTTTTGTTCATCTTCGTCCTCACCACATAACATTAAACTGCATGGAAATGAGAGAACTATGTATGTCTTATTTCTCATCCATATGTGATATGTAGGGATGATTAAATCTACTATCTTTGGACCAGAAATAAATAATAATAAAAAGTCCTCATTTATTTTTTATGTGTATGGATCAAACCTGTATACGGAACCTTTTAAGAACTACATGTGGCATGATTATCATTATAATGAGATACACAGTGATGCTCGGATCACTAATCCTAGGTCCAACCACAACTTTTAAAAAGATCCCTTCCCCATGTAAAATCCTGGTTGATATGGGGAATAATTTTAAGAACTATGCATGGCTTGATTCTTACCCTAGTAAGATACGTAGTGATGCTGAGGTCCTATACCCTAACTCAGCCACTATATAATCATCATACCCCTATCTTTAACTTTTGTTAACTTTGTGTTATGGAAGAATCTTTTACCACTCCTTGTTTCTCACACCGAGCATAACTCACGTGGGCTTAGGAATTAGGTAAAGAGATTCTCTACATAAAACAAGGTATCTCAAGTACTATTTGGGGTTGTTAATGGTACTGGATGTAATACCTTAAAATGCACAACATATTTCCTCATTTTATAACCATAAATTACACAACTTTCATTCAAGAACTATGTTTGAAAAACTGTAATGTTTTCATCACTTCACATCAGTTCACTTATGTCCTTTCCACATGAAGTTAAACTGCATGGAATTTTAAGAACTTTGTGTGGATTAATTCTCATCAATATGAGATATGTAGCGACATCCTAATTTTAAATCTTGGGACCAACCACAATATATTACAAGTAATGCCTCTTTTATCCGATATATGATTCAGATCTATGTGAGGAGATTTAGTACAGGTTAAAACCCCCATTATCGCCCATTAATGAATTCAATAAGGGAGAGGGATCTTCCTATTAGAACTACACGTGGATTGATTCTTGCTTTAATAAGATATATAGTGAAACTTGGGTTTTATTACTTGTTCCAACCACAATATTCCTTTTTCACATTGGAATCAACCACATCCTCAACACATGACGATAAACTGCTTGGTCCTTCAAGAACTACATGTGGCTCGATTCCCACCCATGTGAGATACAAAATGATGCCTGGATATCCAATCTTGTACCCAACTACATCACAAAATGAAAAATCCTCTATTCTCTCATGTATGAGTTAGATCTACACAAGGAAATCCAATACAAGTTCTCACTTTACACACAAACCTGTATCTATTAGAACAACATGTGGCTTGATTCTTACTCCAAGAATATACATAGTGACACTTCGACCCCATGCCTTGGTTCAGCCGCATTTTCTTATGAAATTTCATGTCAAGAAACCTATGTCCTAACAACAAGACATTAAATTTCATGGTTAATGTCCTTACCGCATGACTTGAAATTGCACAGATTCACCCTTCCCCTTCACATTGGGTAATTCATCATCCTCACTACAAATACATTAAACTAAACAGTACTCAGAGAACTATGTATTGCTTGATTCTCAACCTTGTGAGATAGGTAGTGAAAACTAGGCCTCAGACCCTAGTCACAACTGTGGGATAAATACAATTCCCCCTCTCCTACATATGATCAAAATCTATATAGGATCTTTTATTTTGGGCTCTCTCCTCAGAGAACCCATTAAAGAAATAAGAAATATCCCCTTTAATACATAGGAATCAGATATATGAAAGGAACTCCAAAATTATGGTCGATATTGGTCTAAATACTTTTTTTATGCATTTTAAATTCACCCCTTTTTCATTTCATACTCCTTATCTTGAATAATTTTAGATTTTCCTAACCTTTTCCTTAGCTTATGGTGACATAATATATGATACCCAAGATCTCCTATTCCTGAATATATAGTACATTCCCCAGTTGTCCTTGCATATAATTATCCCCAATAATAGGTTTATTTTCTAAAGGATACCTTTGTTTGGATATGCAGCACATGCCCTAGCCGACCCTATATAATCAACCCCCATAATGTGTTTGTCAAAACAATGGTAACTTTGTTCTTGGGAGAAGCCTCTTTTTTCCCATTAAGCTTCAATGATGATATATAGGAACCATTAATTTAAGGTGGTTATCATTTTCATATTTTTTTCATATCTTTTCTAATAACCTAAAAGTCTCCAAGACTATGGATTACATTTTCCCCCTTCATATGTTCAAATCCTATTGGAATAACCTTGGGCCATTTGACCACATATATCATCCAATGTTTCCATAAAATTATGGTCCTAGTTATATGACCTAAAAATACTGACACTGTACTTCCTACATTTGGGTCATACCTTCATGGAAATCCCTTTTACTCCAATTATTTAGAAATCATGACTAGCAATACCTTTTCTATATTCATGCACTTTTTCTACACAAACCAAAATTTGTGTTTAGAGGATCCTAAATCTCCATAAAATTTCATTGGATTTTAGTAATAGAATGCCATAATTCTTGAGAAATCCTTTTCCTAACTATGTAGTACATGCCCCAGTTGGCCTTGCATAAAATTCGCCTACTAACGAGCCTTTCAGCCTAAGGATGTCGTTGTTTGGCTATGTAGCACATGTGCTAGCTAGCCTTGCATAATATAGCCCTCATAATGGGTTTTTTAAATAGTGGTAACTTTTTTCTTAGAAGATACATACCCTAATTTCTTTAGCCCTTTTCCCATATCATTCTTCAGATTAAAAAATCCCCAAATCATAGCTTACAATTTTTCCTTTCCATACTTGAATATGGAAGCAAATTTCTTGACAAATTACCCAGAATTGGAGAACCATCAAATATTTTTTCAGAGATAAAGACTTTAAATTAATTACCACCCAATGTACTTACTACAAGAATTTAAACAACAAAACCCCCTAATGTCCTTGCTGCATGACTTTAAACTACAGAACATATTATTAAAAATCCCCTAATTTCTTACTACATGAATTTAAAATGCACAACATAATGTCCTTACTGCATGAATTTAAACTGGACAACATAATATCAGAAAGCCCCTTTCTAACCAATTTTACCCTCATTAACATACTAATTTTTTATAGGAGTGGTTTTCCATTCCTGGTCGATGTCGGCACAAATGACCCCCTAATTCTCAGAAACCTTTCCTTGGTAAAGCCACCCACTGTGGTCTTGAGATATCCAATCTTAAAACCCATTTGTATATTAGTAATATAATTTCATAATTCTTGATAGATCCTTTAACTATTTATGCAGTATATGCCCCAATTGGGCTTGTTTAAGTCACCAACATAATGGGCCTGTCAGCCCAAGGATACCACTACTTGACTATGTTGTATGTTTTTTTAAAGGCAATGTCTTGGTCAAAGACCAAGACACAAATTATTATTAAAAAGAAAAGAATGATTACATGAGTCTGAAGGAGGAAATTTTATTACAATCTTTCTAATAATAGGGAATGAGCTCAACCAGTAAGTCATCACTCCACGTAATGTTTTGGTTGATACCTTTGTTGGCAAGACCATCAGCCACCATGTTTGCTTCCCTATAGGTATGTGTGGTAATGTATCTACTCTCTTGGAGTGAGCTAAGATAGTTCTTCCAACATGCTGTAAGATACCAAGCAAGGTGAACTAATCCATTCCAAATATCTTGAATAATGGTGGTGGAGTCACTTTCAATCCAAATATTATTCCATCATTTTAGCTTAATGAAGTTGACCGCATGAATCACCGCCAACATCTCAGCCTCCAAGGTAGAGGCAGATCCACAACCACCAAAAACGAAGCCATGTAAATGCCCAAGAGAATCCCTAAAGATGGCCCCACAACCCACAAGACCTGGATTTCCTTTAGAAGCTCTATCAATGTTGATTTTTATCCATCCAGGAATTAGATCTTGCCAGAACACTTCATGGAAGCGCTTCGGTTGATTGTAGATCCCATTGATTATAACATGCATGACTTAAAACTACCAAAAAAAAGAGACATAGTAATCACCAGAGTGAAATCCAACTAAAGGGAATTTTTGACAAAATTCAAGTCTCAGCTCACTAGACTAATATTCTGTATAGTCTAAGAAATATCAATGAATAAAATTAACAGAATTTTTTTAGGTTGAAAACATGAAAAGGTAAACTTGAAAAAATCCAAATCATGCCCACTAAGTCTCCTCTACAATGATATTAGGTAAACAAATTAGGGAAATGACACAAAATATAAAAATTATGTAGGGTTATCTATATAACCCTAGTAAAAATCAAACTGTGGTCACTAGGCCCATTAGATTAAGTAAAAAAAGAGGAGAACATTCCATCCTTATAATTGTAAATATTATTATACAGTACAAAGATTTAATGATATAAAGATCAAATTTGACATTATGATTACAAGAAATAGTAAGGATGAAGACATATATATGATTGGAGACAAAATCCTTTTCATTTATATAGAAAAATCATAGGAACATCCAAAAAATGGAGTATCTATATCATGTATTACAAGAATATTTTAGCATGAATTTTCATTTGTTGAACATCCTCTTAAGCCCTATCAGCCTCTTGTTGAAGGTCAGTATGTTGAGAAGCTTCATCCTCCTCGAATTGACTAAGTGTGTCTTTGATAGTTGAAATGCCAGTCACCCATTCCAATTTGAATTCTCCCAATGTTTGGTTTAATTTATAGAGATTATTTTTAACATAATCCATTTTTTGATGAAGATGAATCACATCATTAATTATCACTTTGAGTTTTTGATTGAGTTCCATCAAATTTTTTCTATGGTTGGATTCTGCCTCAGATACTACAGTTTCAAAACCCTCAACATTAACGAGTAGTTTGGCCCTTAAAAAGTATTGATATATTTTTTGTTCTTGCTCCCACATATGAATAGTCTCTTTCACCACATTACAAATTGGGATATAATAAAATACACCAAATCCCATTACGTAAAACAATGCTAGAATTTGGATAAAATGTGAGGGAAGTTCATCCAATGGCTTTTCAGAAATCACTTTCTAAATAAGCTTACTTGTCTAGCTATGCACCATACCAAGAGAAACTTTCATCTCTAATTTTGAATCAGATTCACTTCTATGAGGTAGAACTTACTCTAGAATCAAATCATATAAATAAGATCCTTTCTCTGTTCCCTCCGAAGCAGCAAATGCCTCACCTTCCGTTGCTGGTCAAGCCAACATAGAGGATCCACCCTCGAACCTAGATACAGAAGTTGATAATTATAGATAATGAATCAAAACCATAATTAACCTAAAAGAATAATAATAATATAGCATGATCAAGATAGTCAGGGACACTTACCTAGTAGTAAATTAGTATCTTGAGTGGATTCTTCCCTAATATTCTCAATTTTAGAAGCCCGAACGAGTACTTCTTGGGAAGGTGTATTCTTTTGAGCCTACATAGTCATCATGATCAATGGATCTAGTGCGTCTCCCAACATTGGATTCTTAGTCAATACTTCTACAATGTCAGCAGAATTAGTATAGATTTGAATGCTCTATTCTTGAAGAGACTTTGCAAAATTCTCTACAGACAAGACTGCATAAGTTGAACTTTGATATAAACTATCAAATAAAAGAAGAAAAAATATGTATGGAAAATTCAAGAATGAGAACTTAAGTCTTTTCATCTCCTCATTTAACTTTTCAAACTCCTTGATCGAACCGAGACTATCAATGCCTAGATTAAGAGTGACCATTATTTCAGTGTATATGGATTTGTATTTCATAGCACCCTCACCATTTAAGGTATCCAACAAATGTTGATCGATACCCAAATTTTCTCCACTGAAATTCTCTTCCACAGGCTCTTTAACCGGTGCAATGTTTCTAGGACTTGCTGAATAAGGATCAACACCAACACCTACCTCAGACTACCCAAGATCCTCACTTCTTCCTTTGGGAGAAACAGGAATATCAACATTTACTGTCGCAGGATCCTATGATACATGAAATAGATATGAGATTATATGAAGAGAATAATGTTAGAAACTACATGTGATACCCATAAGAAATGCATATGACATTACCATGACCATCCTCTCTCTCCATAGAAATTGAAAAAAATGTAGCCACATCCCTTAACACTTCATCTATTAAAGTAACAGATTCATTAGCATGAATTTGTACTTCTCATGAAGTTTCCTTCTTAGTCATTGAAGGATTAGTATCTAATCCCTTAAAAGAATAAAGTGATATAGATCCTACAAATGGATAGATTAGGTCAGAAATTATTTCAAGAAAATTGTAATACCATATGATTGCACAAATACTCACTTTGTCAAAATTTCTAGACCAACTTCAATGATTTCTCAAGATTCATTTTATAATCCATTAGAGAGATTGTAATACTCTTCTTGATAGGGGAGACCTGATGCAATGACTGAGGATTTTTTTTTCGCCATTACCTTCATCATGATTCTCCCTCCTAGAGAAAGTCCTAGAGATTTGGTGGTTTCATCTAACGTGTCAATGGGAGTGCTCATAGGTCCATACTTCGGTGACCTAAGAACCTTTCATGACATTACTTCTCTAATTTCGAGCTAAAAATGAAATCTCATCAAAATTAGTGATAATGGATGAAAGAGAAGAATAGAGAAAGAAGAACATTAATAATACATTTTCAGTATTAACATAAATGTACCATTCCTCCTCAGGGTAAACAATTACCCCTTCACTTATTCCCCAATCCATCATGTTGGATACTTGTTTTGAGGATTGAATTTGGTCATTAGTTTTATATATGAAAATATCCATCTCCCTAATATACTCTTTTACCTCATCCAAATTTCTATCTGGATGACAATCATTGGGTGCTCTAATATCACCCAAATCTGGTATTCTAAGGCCAGATTGGAAAAATTACCATGCATCCCTGAGATCATGAGTTAGGTTTTCCCTGTACTAAACCACTAAAGGTTGCACATAGTTCATATTTGATGTGGTTGGCTGTGGAGAAATATCAATTCCCTCAGAATAGAAGGCCTCTTCAAGTCTCCCATCTACTTCAGAAGAGCCAATAGATGAAATGGAAACCTCTTTTTGATGACGACGACTAGATTAACCCAGTGATAGAAGGTTTTTTATCTAGCCTTGGTCTTCTTGGTAGATTTAATGCGAGGATGTTATGAAGTTTTTGAGACTTATGAAGCTTCTGCCTCCTCTTTGGTTTTAGTTTTTTTACGATTGGCATGAGAAACAATTATTGCGTCCTTTACCCGATGTGTGCCTTTTCCACTGAGGGTATGAAGAAACCTAATATTTTGCATATAAAGCCTTTAATCCAATTGATGCATCTAATGGAGGTAGCATAATCAACATTTGGATGCCTTCAAAGCCTTTATATTTCATAATTATCGGGATACCAGTGGGTGTTTCTCATGCATTACATATGTGGGAGGAAAATTATTTAATTGTTGAAGACATTTGAACTGGAAAGAAAACCTATAAGAGACATAAGCCTCACAAATGATGTCACTGTCAATTCTGGTTGATAATAAACTATCCTAGAATTCTATCATGTGTAACCTCAAATCATAATTTATTTCCTTAACATCATCAACAAATTTCCAGTTGGTGGGTTACCAAAAGGAAAGAAGTTGAATTATCCTGATGCACTCAGTGTCCTTAGAAGCTCATCAGGCCTCATGTTCAGAGGATGAATCCCATAAACTTTCTTCACAAATGGGTTAAATCGACCATTGGGTACCCTAACAGAATTTATCACCAAATATGAAAAAATGTTCTAAAATATATCCCCCAACACCTGGAATGGTCTCGCAAGTCTAAATGGACCCTTCCCATTGTATAAATGGAACCTGGAGTGACATATTCTTGCTAATACGAGGGTATCCAACATAATTTATTTACCTTTTACCAACTTGGATTCAATAATAAAAGTCCTCGGCCTTACACTAACACCAGATTCATGGAATGGAAGAAAATAAATTCTTAGCCACATGGAAATGAATCCATCTAAGCATGCATTTTCATCAATCTTAGGGTTAACCTAGTAACCTCAATTCTTATAATGAACCCTCTCCAATATGGGCCAGTACATGCCTGAAGCACCCCAATTATCTGCAATTGAGAAAATAGTAGGACTTCTTTAAGTAAGACCCTTCTCTTTCACTGATTCTAGGAAAGCTCCCATCCATGCATTTGCATAAATATTATCCATGGGATGAGAATTTTTCTTTTGTTTCTATAGATTCTTTTCTATTTTGAATAGCTCATAAGACAATGGTGGAATCTTCTCAGCATCACCCAATGTTTTTTTTGTGTGGAATTAATTCATCAAAAATCTCCCTAAGAATGGGAGCCCCTAATATTTGATAGACATCCCACAAGATGATGCCAACCTCACCATGCATCAAATGGAAAAAATTTGTTTGTATAATCCATTGGCTCAATAATTTAGGAATGATGTCATTTTTTTAAACATAAGTATGGTCCATCCAAAAAGATTTATAAATATAGACACCCAATAGATCTTTCCTGAACTTAGCATAAGTCTAGTATACCCAAAACACCCACCTCTATTTAGGTATGACCCCTCCTCTAGAGTGAAGATCCCAGTCTTCTTTCCATCCATTAGATTGATCTATTTTTGATGCATGAAATATTGAATCATAAAAATGAAGCCATGGATCTAAAACCTGGTCCCTCATGTGAAAATTATATTCACTGTGATGTAGGATGCATCCAATAGGGAACATTCCCTCATGAATAGGGACACCCTTCGCAGTAATATTCATACAATGACAGTTGAGGTGTTCAACAAACCAAGTCTTTGGAAAATATTTCTTATATGATGGAATGTGGGTATCATAAACGAACCCATTACCATAAACAAGAAGATAATTTATTTTTAGATATTAATGTTGATATGGAATCAAGCCTTTCAGTAATTCTGGAAGGGTACTTTCAACAACATTGTAATTGTCTTGTCCAACAACTTTAATCATTTCAGTTTGATGAATTTTAGCTTCCTCAGTTGCAGTCATTAAGAAATCCATTTCCAAAAATATAATCGTCAAGTTTTCCTCATTGAGTTGGAATACTAAATTAAGAAAGTTCAGATTTTTGACTTAGTTGAATTTCAAAATTTGTCAAAGGAAAATCCCCACATAGATCCTTTGATGAGGTCACCCATGTAGGTCCTTCGACAAGGTACCCAGCACAATTCCTTCGACAAAGTCCTCCTACACAGTTCCTTCTATAAAATAACTCTGCATAGCTCTATAGATTAAATAATTATACTTTGAGAAATTCTAAAAGGACCTTTGTGAAAGAATAATGCAATAAATCTGGATGAACGAGCTACACAATGAGAGAAAAATCAAAAAAAGTCAAAAATACGAGTGGAGAAAATGGAAAAGGAATGGTGGTATTTATAGGAACCATCGGCCTATGCTTTCTACCTATGCCAAAACCTATGAGGGAGATATATATAGAATCTCCATGAAATTGAGAATGAATTCTCCATAAATCGTTTTCCCCATAATCTTAACTCAGGACTAAACCCTCTTTTTTCAGTCAGATCCAATTTTGAGGGGGGGGGGCTTTTGTTGACAATCATTTTTTAATAAATTAAGGAAAAAATATTATGAAAAGAACATTGAATATCTTAAAGTGTTAAGGTGATTTTAAAAAAAAGAAAAAAATTTGGTTCAAAGGACCTTCACAGCATACCTACGCATCAAGAGGCCAGCATAGGCCCTGCCCAAGCAAACCAATACACTGCCCCCTATGCTGAGGACCTATGTAGAGGACCTATACTGCATGAACTATGTAGATGTATATGTTATACACCTCGAAACAAGAGAACTATGTTGTATATCTACACACAAGACCTATGCCGACAAAATCCTTTAGACCAGATCCCCTCCTTGCTTATAAATAGGACCCTTGGGCTCCCCATTTTTACAACTGAAAATTTGGAAGATTCCTGAATCTCTCATTGAATAGCTCTATTTCCCAGGTCATGCAAATTTTCTTAGGTAGATCTCTAAAACACAATAGAAGTGATACTTAAAAGGGATAAGTGATATCAAAGTCCCTTTAGGATCTAAAATACAAGATACCTATTTGGGGACCCTCCTTCCATAATAAGAAGTCACCTACGCAAGGTCCTTTCCTTAAACAAAGACCTGTGCATAAATCTTACAAGGAAATCAAGGGACACCTAGTGTTACTATATTAAAACCTCACCCAAGTGTTTTTTCCATAAAATTCCCTTGCCTAAGGCATATCACACTTACACAGGCTAAAAATACCTATGTCAAGAACTTTTATTCACTCCTAGGTCCTACACAACACACCTATGCTGGGTACCTATGCCTAGGACCAACATGAGCTACCCTTTAAGCCCTCTTCAAAGCCACCTATAACATGGCCTCTCCTTCCTGTGATCCCTTGTCCGAAAAGGACTAAGTCGAAACCTCCCTCAAGTCCTATTAATCTATAAATCCTTAGGGAAATGTACACATTTGTGTCTCCCATTTGGAATTTTATTTATAAGATTAGAGGTCCCCCACACTTTTCCTATTGGGTGGGTTAGAGTTCTCGCGATGTTTGTGGATTTGTATTTCCACAGTCACAGGGACTCTTCTCCCAAGAACAGTTTAGAGAAGTTCCCAGTCTCAAATGTCAGGGATATGACTCTATCCTCCCCTTCTTGTCTCTAAGACCCGAATCCTCCAGTCCCGGGTAGGTAAGGTACAGTTCACACCTACTTTTCCTTTTGACCAAAGGAGAAGTCTCCCTCTTACTACAACATCAATTTTAAATCATCACTCCTAGAGTAAGCCCACAGTCTTTCGGGATGAACCTAATGACCTTCACCTTCATTTCAAATTGAAAGGTTCATTTCTCCATGACCTTATCCACTATCTCCATGAACTCTTCTGTTATAGGCCCCATAATCTCCCATTTTTGGATTAAGAAAGTGCGTACCTTTGTTGAATCTTTCACATCATCTTGTTTCTCACAATGATCATGACTCATGTGGGATTCGAGGTTTGTGATGATTAAAACATTAGTAAAATCCACCTTGCTTTAACTATGAGAACTATGATTCTTACTCTTACTAGGATATGTAGGATTCCAACCTAAGGCCCAAGCTCAAAGGGAACCCTCTTTAGGGGTTAGTACTGATCAAAACCCAAAAACTACTATGAGTCAATATATCACTCATGGTGCCATTCAAGGGGTATATTCCTTAATATTAAACCCTAATCATAATTCATTTAATCCGGGCGTCCTCTGTAGGAGTAATCGATTAGTTAATTCACCTAAATATTCACGAGTTAATACATCCCTCATGGGACTTACTACAAAGGAATCCTCTTCAAGAGTAATCCCAAAGTCATTTTTCTCAAAAGACCATACTCATCTTTGAGAATTACCAAACTAAATGGTATTTGATTCTCATCCAAATGTGACACAAAGGAAACCTCTCTGAGGTTCAAACCCAACACCTCAAATCAACTCTGCCCTTTCTAGGACTTATTCCCTAGAGGGTATAATTCAACTTGGAAGTTCACATCCCCTCCAGGTAACCCAGGCTGATCTAGCATAAGTCACGAACCCAAACTACATGGGTTCTAATTCTTTTCACAAGGATATATAGGTAGCCCATCCAAGGTTTCGATCCCAACATAAAAAATTTATGTCCCCCCTGGATGATGATATACTCCAGAGTAAAAATCCATATTCCTGAATGACTTTAAATCCCAGAGTAAAATTATTTTCTACTTGGATGATAATAAATTCTAGAGTGCCTCACTACATGTATTTAAAACAAATATAGTTATAATAATGACTAAAGAATCTACAAGTAATGTATAATGGGATACTATTGATAGAGGACCTTAAATAAATACAGATGTCTCCATTGATGAAGAACCTCAGATACATATAGATGTTTCTAAAATTTCATACATGATAATCAATTATTTCTACGATTTAAATGGAAAACCATTCCATACTTGGTAAATTAATAAGGATTCATGAAAATATCTTAAATCTATGAGATATTCTAGAGTAGGAAACAATTCCCCTAAATAAGGTGTGTTGATCCCGACCTCCCATCCTCTTGACCAATGCGAGTTCTTAAGCATCGTGGGTCAAAATACCTAATGATCACCTACCTTTGGAAAGTAGGTATATTTAGATATAGATCCATTGGTTGTTTATGATTCCAAAAATAAATCCAATGGAAACTTTTTGGGAATCATGACTCATATCAAAGTCCCATTTATAAGGGAAACAATATTTAGAGGTTTTAGGGGATTATTATCCTTATTAGTCTTTAGATTAGGTAATAGATTTTCAGAACTATCAAACTCATTGAATCTATAGAACTAAAGTATGTATGGTGAATTATACTGAACCCTCTCTTCATTCCTTTCATTGACTGGATTATTGACATTACTTCAACAATCTTTTTCTCGATGGTCCAGTTTACTACACTTGAAACATCTTCATGTTCCTTTCAAGTATTCACCTGAGTGTTGCTTCGCACATTTTTGAGAAGTAGGAGGTTAAAATATTTTCTTACCTCTATGTGATATTCCATTGGAACTTCCATGAAACTCCATATTCCTTTTCTTATCACAAGAACCATGAGGGTTTCTAGCTTCTATTTCCACATTGAGTGCATATTTAATGATTTATTCCTAGATTACCTTATAGATAATTAATTTTTAAGACTTTGTTTCAAACAAATAAATAATATTTCAATTTTTATTTCAAGGATAAAGATTAAACCATAATAATACCTTACAAGTCTTGTAAAATGTGGATCCTAGGTACCAATGTGTTCATCATCTTTCTGCTTAAGCTCAATGAATTCCTTCTCCATTTTTTATGTAAAAATAAAATGGAAGTAATTACTTAAAAAAATCCTATTAAACTCATCCAACTCCATGGAGTCAATTTTATCATCTTTCCTCATATTCTTAATAAGATTCTTTAATCGATCTACTTCACCTTCCAAAATTATAAATTACTAGGATACATTTTTCTTGGTTTGAGCACTAAAGAACAAAAAATATATTTTCAATCAAATTAATCAATTTATCAAAAACTAGTGTATTGGAAGTACCATATATGGGGGGGGGGTGGGAATTGTAATATAAAATATTCAATGTCATGTTTTTCCCTCCTTGGTAAATTCAGAAGTTGAACATGACCCGTGTTACCACTTATAGCTTGAGATAGTTGAGTGAACATAGTCATAAGATATTTTATCCCAAATTCTAATCCATTTGTTTTCTCATGAAGATATTCATTATATTAGACATTAAATTCATTATTAACATGTTTATTTAATGTTACAATCATTGACTAAAACCAAAAATCAAAGTGTGAGAAACAATAATCATAATGGAAAACCACATTACCATAAAAAATCATCCATAGGATGTCTAAATCATGAAACCTTCTTTTCAATCTATGAAACCTTAGGTTGAACCAATTTTATCTAATATCATCATATATTAAAATCTTTCATGATGGGTTTTAAAGAGTTTGTGAATTTCTAAAGAATATCTCTTGGGAGTGTCAAACTAGGTGTTCAGCAAGGTTTGTTCACTAGGGGATGATCGAGTTAAAGACCAATAGACCCTTTTTAGAGTTATTTCCCCTATGTAAAACTATTATAGATACATATCCACTTATATTATATGGACATGGATTTTATTTTTTGGAAACCACTTGCTCTATCCTTTACTAAATTTCAAGTATATTTCTCTATACATAGACTTATCCTTTGAGTTATCACTAGCATTTTCTTACCCCAATATCTAAATATTGACTAAAATTTTCAATTGATACCAACTATAGTGACTTAGTATTTTCATACATAATATTATATTTTTTTATATGAATATTAAATACATTTTACAAATACATTCTTGAGAACCATAATGGTTTAATGTCTTTGGAAACTAGTTACACAATCTTTTTATTTCATGAAATATATTCAACATCACCCATAAAGATCTTCCCACATAGTACACTTCATAGGCATACCCTACTAAAAACCTTTCTTCATAACCCAGGGAAATGAAACATAATAAATGGTGAGATTATATGATAAATAATGGTAAAAATGGGAGATATAAATATAATATGAGCATAAGGATTTGAGAACATGAGGATAACATTTGAAAACTACCCCTACCTATAATAGATCATAAACATGAGTGATGAATAAAATATTGGCAGTTCATAAGACCTGAATCATTAAGGAATAAAAGAACATGATCCATGATTATATAACATTGGAATAAGACATATTTTTGTGGCGTACACATAATATTACAACATTATGAACATGTTTAAATATAAACAGTTTCACTCATTAAGTTAAGGACAAGAAATTAGGTCCTCACATAATCTTATATACATGAAACCAGACCCTCATATAACCTTATGGACATGAAATTAGGTTCACACATAACCTTATGGAAATAAAAGAAAGTCCCTACATAACCTTATGGACATGAAAACAGGTCAACACATGACATTATGGACATAAAACCAGGTCCACATATAAACTTGTGATCATCAAATGAGGTTCATGCACAACATAATTAACCCATGAGTTATCTATATTTAACTAATTCATTGGATGGAGATATAGGTCAAACCCATAATATAATGATAATGATACATATGTGTTCCATAAGATAATAAAAAATTCATCATATTAGAACCCATGAAAAGAAATGGGTTTCATAAACATTTTATTATAGCATAACCTATGAAAAAGAAACATGTTTGATAAACATTCCATCATTTCATCATAGCATAAACCATGGAAAATTAATGAGTTTCTTAAACAGAATTTCATAATAAACATAAAACATCCATAGAGAGAATAAGGATGATATTATTTTATCATATCCCAATTAAGTCCTAAGTAACATAAAAGTAATATATTTTATATGAAAAATGTTTTTGAAAGATCACTTGGAACATTTCTTGGAGAAAATAACCTTTCCACTTTAGAAATAACCTTTTTAAAACTAGAAATCCAAAAAATATTGTGGAAATTATTTTATTCAAAAATATCTTTGGAAACTTATAAAGGAATATTTTAAACATTGATTTGTCATGATAGTGGAAAATTATATTCATGTTTTACATGTTAAAAGAAAACATTCCTTTTTTATTTTAGAAAAAAAATTCAAAATGTAATTTCTTCAGAAAACGACATGGAGATTCCCTTTAAAACATTTTTTAGAAAAGTGAATCATGGGAAAATGTTTCTTTAAACCTATATATAATAATATTAAAAACCTTACTGATTTTTTTATAAAATATTAATAGTGAAGAAAAATGGTTTACGACGGAAGAGAGAAATAAAGTCAGTTCTCCTTAAAAAATTATTTTAATATATTAAGTACATAAAGAGTGGAGAATGAAATTAAAAAATTTAATTTTAAAAAAACCATAGTAGAATAAATTTCATGATTTTATTGATAGATATATCATAAGATTTTATCATCATAATCATAATCATAAACAATCCCGATAAATAATGAGATTGTATTAATAAACCCTTACCACTTTGGTACCTTTGAATCATAATACCCGTGAAAGAATTAAATTTAATTGGACATGTAAATACATATAAAATCCATAATAATAATTATAAAATACATTCATGTGTAGTATAAAAACCACATAAAATATATAATTGGTGAATATGGAATTTGTCCCACTAAAATAAAAGTGAGATGAAAATCCATTACCTTATGTATCGAATTTCTTAGTACACATACAAAACTCATATATAATAAATATAGTTTTGTTTATAAATATATTAAAGAGCCACAATTTTTTATATAACATAATATATTATTTAATTATGATCTTTTATTACCCATTTATTAATAATTCATTGTTAAAATTACATTTTGGGCAATAACTGCTTCGTTTTTCATGTGTGTTTTGGTTTAGTATTCTTGGTCCTTTTACTTTGATCATTGTTCCTTAATATATATAATTTTAACCATGATATAAATATCATATATATTCATTATATATTTATTTATATTAATCCATAAATGTTATAGATAGAAAATGAATTACACCATTCATGAAGACGGTAGGTCGTACGCACGCATGACCTTTGTTTCCATTTTCTCGATTGATAGAAGGAAAGGAAGGTAAATAATATATCACATTTAAAGAGTAATTTTAAGTCATATATATCATATATATTCATTAAATATACCTAAATTACCATATATTTCAAAATAAAATGAAAAATTTATCACACCACTTCATGGAGGTGGTAGTCCACAGGTATGCACGAGTGATGTTTTCATTATTTAATGGATTGGAAGGTAAGAAGTTTGATCTGATATTATAATTATAAGTGTATAATTATTTCATAAATATAATATAAAAATATTAAATCCATTATTATCTGCATCCGTGAGAGGCAGTGATGGAAAATGAATTATATTGGTTTGTGAGGTGGTAGTTCGCCGTACACACAGTCGACAGTTTCGATTCCCATTTGATGGAAGAGGAGATGTATGTTGGTTATTAAAATTACATAATAACATACCAAAATATATATATATATATAATGATTTTATTATAGCATCTTATTTTAATAATATTTTAAGGAGGTCTAAAAAGAAATAATATAAAAAACAATTGGTTAAGAATGAAACCTCTTTTTTAGAAAACCTCCTAATTTTAGCACATAAACCCTTATTAGGAGGGTTTAATAATAAAACTATGGAATATAAGATGTAGATATAAAATTAATTAAGTTATATGGGCATTAATTTTTTTTAAAAAATATTTTTAAGTTCAATTAGGAGAGGAGATGAGGTGCACATTTATAAGTGGGGAAGATGACACACTTGAAATTTTTGAAAAGAAAAAGGTATACCCATGTTTTAAACATAGAAAAAGGATAAAAAATGGATCTTTATAGAAAATTTTATGATATAAGGTATAAATATTTCCCTAAAATAGGAATTGGACATGTTTTTAGGTCATTTTAACTCTTATATCTTTAGTTTATCCCCCAATAAGCCCATTTTAACCTTAACCAAGGTAATTAATTTTTATTGTTTTTACTATTCATTATGAAAAAAATTAAGTTGAAATTATTATATAATTTTATTTTTTATGATACAAAATTGGAATAAAATTTTCTAAATTCAATTCATAGAAGTGAAATAATTTAATTTAAATTTAAACCCACAGATGCGATGAAAAAACGGTTTTCCAAAGATTTTTTTTCAAAAGTATAAAAAATTTATATATAAAAAATCTACATGAAATTTATTACAATGAAATAAATTGGATTAATAATAATATAATTGAACTAATTTACCTTTAAACCCATTTTAAAATAATATTTAACTTTATAAATACTTTAAACAAAAGGATGTTTTTAATAAAAAATAGATTTTTTCACTATTCATCAAAAAATTAATCTTTTTAGAAAATTTTAAAAAATAAATCTAAGATAATTTTGACATGATGATTTAAAAAATTAAGTTCATTTTTTCAAATATATTTTCTAAAATTGGAAAAAATTAATTGTATTGTAATTTCATGACAGAACTAATTTTTAGAAAAATATAGTTTTAAGCATAAAACTATATTTATTCTTATCTGATGATTAGAAAAATATTTGATGAATGATAAAACATTTTATTGAATATATAATATATAAATTTCATTAAAATAATTTACCTATAGTGTATAATTTAATTTATTAATATAAAAATACTTAGTGTGCCTAATTTTTTTAAAAAATTATTTTACTTTTAAATGTTTTTTATTTTCATTTCTAATCAATTGATAGACAAAAAAAATCTTTTAAAAATGTGTAAAACATATAATTTTTATAATTTTTTTATTCTTATTCATACCCACCAATTTAATGACTAGTCTAAAATGGCCAGGTTTAAATATTTTAACAGTATATCACAGTTCGTTTGAACCCAGTGTTGTGTGTAATGCAAGATATTGAAGAATTTAAATTTATTTGAAAAATAAATTTCATAAAATACTTGGGTATTACATTTGGTGGGGTTTTCCACCCAAACTATCTTCTACTACCTTCACCTTTTGATAAATCATGGGGGCGACCACTATCCACAGAAAAAAACTTCTGACACTGTGGAAGAAGGTATTCTGACTGAATCTCATAAAATTTTTCTATTTTTGTTTTATTTTATTCTTTCCTTGATCATGTGAGTGAAAAGGAGATAGGAATCCACACAAAATACTAGTTTTACAATTTTATTTTGATTTCCTAGAGAAGAAATCATAGAAGCTTTATTGTCCACATGCCCAAGCTATTTGAATTTGGTGTCCAAAAACCAACCCCTTCAAACCCTCAGGCGCTATTATGCACACCCATAAAACCCCTATACGTAGATGTAAACCCCTATAAATCCCCTATATTCATATGTATATGCCCATAAATCCCATTTTTTAATTCTTTATTTTCCAGTTTCATGACCTAGGATCTACAATTTTTGAGTGAGTGAAGGAATGAGGACATGAAATATGGAAGGATATCATGAGGTAATAAAAATGTTTTCTTTCTTGTTTTTATGTTTGAAAAAAAGATAAGGGTATGGTGACCTTATTGATGATGTAATAAGAATAGAAAAAACAAAAAATAGAGACGTGGTGGTTCAAGATTGGACAAGGAAAACTAACTAAAGAAAGTGAGGAGGTATCTTTTTTTTCTTTGCATCCTTGTGCATATGAAGAAAAAAAGGAAAATGATGAGAAAAAAATTATTAAAATGGGGTATGGTAATGTTGTGGGATAAAAATAGGATAAATAATTTTATGAAAAATAAAAACGAAGAGTGGTTACTTTGGTATATTTGAAAAAATTAGGATTTTTTACACTCTATTTCTGAAAAATGGTCAATTTATCATTTTTTAATATTCAAAATTCGTCATCATTATTTGTTTTTTAAAATTATGAGTTTTTTATTTAATAGATAATCCCCAAACCAAAATTTATACAATTCCATCTATTCTAATCATAGAGTCTATTATAGTAGAAAATAATGGGATGGAAAGGACTTCTAGGCATAGAAGTATGGTCCAATACCGAATATGAGGTTGGGAAAATCAATAGGATGAATAACTTTATAAAGTGGAAATAAAAAGTTCGAGATGTACTAACATAATAGGAGTTAGATATTACCATGGAATAAAAACCCTTCAACATCTCTAGTGGGGATTAGAGTATACTCAACCACCAGGATTTTGGTGTGACTTGGCTTTGTTTGGATAAAGATTATAAATAAAATGTTGGGTGATAGACCTCTATAAAGAGTTTGTGGAATATTTTGGAGAACAAGTACATGGTGAAAAGCATCTATGACCATCTCTACCTAGAAAAATTATTTTAATTTTAGTATAAGAAAGGTATTCCCACAATTGATTACCTAGATTGTTTTAATAAAATTATAACACATTTGAAAAGTTCAGAAGTGATGATCACTTATGAAGATATGATCCTATTATTTCTAAACTCTTTACCATATATTTATGATCATTTATCCACTATAAAATTATATAGTAAGGATTCTGTAATTTTTTTTGATATATTAAATTCCTTGAATAATAATGAGTGTATGAGGAATGAAAAGTATAAACATAGATATTCCACATTAGTGGAATTGATAATAACTAGAGGAAGATCAAATAATAAAGAGATTAGAGGATTTAGAAAAGGTAAATCAAGATTTAATTCAATATGTGAGTCCACCTATAGGAGGCCAACAAAAGATGAGTGCACTTATTATCATTATAAAAGACATTAGACGAAGGATTTTCCTAATATTTGGAAACTAAAGGAAAATGTTTTATAAATAATATAGGATTTTAAAGATGCATATTTAATTATTTAATTTATGGTCAACCATTTGGAAAATTGGATTCATGATTCAGGTTGTTGATTCCACATGTTCAGGAATCAAGACTAGTTTTCAAGACTTGAGGAGCATGATGGAGGAGTGGTACAAATAAAAATATTCATCCATGTCATAAAAATGGTATTGAAACATTACATTTGAGGATGAATGATGGAATAATTTAATTCCTTACTGGTGTGAGATATATACTAAAAATGGATAAGAACCTCATATATTTAGGAGTCTTGGATA
The DNA here is from genome assembly GCA_963277665.1 of Viscum album. Classification (NCBI taxonomy): domain Eukaryota; kingdom Viridiplantae; phylum Streptophyta; class Magnoliopsida; order Santalales; family Viscaceae; genus Viscum; species Viscum album. The sequence continues at coordinate 1,445,517,537 of OY728128.1, forward strand.
TACATAGTTGTAGGGGAACCATTGACGATACATTCATGATAATAATCTGTGGTGAATTCCATGTGATGAAAGGTAATCAAAATGTCTTTTTTAATACTTGAATGCTATGACTGTTATAGGTAGAGAAATGATATTAGAGGGGAGTTCTCCAGACACTTCTAGATTATATAATATAAGAGTAGAACATACTAGAGAGATTTCCTTGTAGATATTAGTGAAGAAAAAAGTTTTTATTGGTGGAAAGATAGAAAAGATAAACTTCTATGAGAATTGTGTGATGGATAAGAAAACTAGAGTCAGTTTAAGCACTGAAACCCAACACACTAAGGGAGAAATTTACTATATCTATATCGATGTCTAGGGATAATCAAGGAATGATTCATTGGGAGGTAGTCATTATTTTGTGACATTTATTATTGATTAATCAAGACATTTTTGGGTGTATTCCATGAATTATAAGGATGAGGTGTTTTATATCTTCCTTAAGTGAAAGAAGACGATTCAAAATTAGATAGGAAGAAAAATCAAGATACACAGATCATATAACAGTGGAGAAAACACATCAAATATATTCAAGAAGGTTTGTAAAGATACACGCATTATGAGACACATTAAAATTCTTGAAATAAAACAATAAAATGATGCATCATAATGAATAAACCATACATTCATTGAAAATTTATGGTGTATGTTATCCTAGTTGGGTATGAATAGATCATTTTAGGGATAAGAATTGATGTTTTTAGAAATCATTATGAACTTATTATCTACTTCCACAATTGATGGTTAAATTATGATAGAGGTTTGGTCTACTGAGAATGTTTTTAATTATTTTAGGCTGCATATATTTGGTTATACTTATTATTTTTATGCTATAGACTCAAAGTTAGATCTCAAAGAAAATAAATATGTTTTATATGGATTTAGTGATGGTGTAAATGATTTCCAACTATGAGACCCATAAGAAAATAAAATTATTTAGAGTTGTGATGTCACATTTAATGAATCTATAATAGTGAAGTCAAATGATTATAAGAAAGATATGGATAACATAAATAAAGTAGAAATTAAAGTACAAAAAATTATACATCTTAATAAACATGAGACACAAGTGCCAAAGTGAAAAGATTATATATATCCTATTTGAATAAGAAGTTTCATTACAATAGGATAATCAATATCATGAGAGTATCACCACTAGTAGATCAAATCGAACCATACAAATACCTTCTAGGTATGATGATATGGTTTTTTATGATCTTTTGATAATAGAAGATGAGGTTCTAAAGAACTGTTGTGATGTTTTGTATAACAAAGAGATTGATCAGTGGAAGTAATCTATGTAAAAAGAAATGGGTTCACTGCATTAGAATCAAACATGGGATATTTTCCATCCTCCAAAGAACAAAAATGAAATTTTGTGAAAATGGGTGTTTGAAAAAAAGGAACATGAAATTTACAAGACTAACATTAGGTATATGACCAAAATTTTTTATAAGGTATTTTCATAGAAATAAGTGATATACTATAACAAGGTATTTTATCCTGTAATTAAGCAGGAATTTATTAGATTTTTTTTGGAATGAGTTGCAAAATTTTATATTCATTTTGCTTAATTGATGTAAAAAAATTCCTCATGGATTATTAGAGGAAGATATATATATATATATATATATATATATATATATATAGCACAAGTTGTCCAGTTTCATATACCAAGATGTGAGAATTGGGTTTGATGATTGAAGAAATAATTTTATGGCTTGAAGTAGTTATTGAGATAGTGGTACCAAATGTTTGACTGACTGAAAATTATATTTTTATTATTTTGAGCCATAACAATCTCCTATCTCAAGGTGGCCCTAAATAGTGAAATCTGAGGGTGGCTACCATAACCAAAAACATATAATCATCTAGAACACCCTACATCATCATAAATAATACAATTCTCAATAGGAATTCCTTTGCTATATAACACATCAACCACGTAGTTACCTTCTCTCCAAATATACATAACCTAGTTTATATGGTTCATGAACATTCCACAACTTCTAACAATATAATTCAACAACCAAGGATGTTTGTTTGTCCCCTAAAGAAATCCCACAAGAAAAGAAAATTCTGATTAAACTTCAGTGATCTGGATATTGTGCCCCCTATAAAGAAACATACCGAGATGTAGGGTCCTATCCTCTACTTCAATTGAGTTCCCTACTAAAAAAAAACACTAAACCCCATAGGTACTAAGTCTCTATTATCTCTTACCATTCCTCCACCTCACATCTTCCTAGACATGTAGGAGCCATCCACCTTTGGTTTTGTCCATAAAATGGGAATTTTCCATTGTAAATATTTCCCTTGATTTCCATTCATGTCATCCCTCAAATAAAATATTCTTTGCATAATCATTCTAAAAACGATAGATGGATATACACCTATAATAAGAACCCTAAGTTATGCCACCATAATTTTCACATGAACCTAGAAAAATAATTTAAAAACTCTAATTCCCTCCATCGCCTTGTTTCATCCTTCCCAAAGGTTCCATCATATAGTGAAGAAAATAATCACATGAGCCTTCCTTTCCACTCCCTGCATGTGGGAAGTGTGAATTCAGTCAAAGAACCCCTCCATTAGTGAGTCACCATTCAAATTAATATAATGATTTATACTAAATAATCTTCAGATCACCTTCACCTAATTTCCCATAAAGAGTATGTGATGTGATGACTCATTTTTTTGGAGAATTATAGAAATGAAATCTATACACCCGTGAGATACCCTTACTCGGTATATTTTCATCTATAGGAAGACCCTTGTTCCTCTACCTCCAAACCAAGAAATTTATCTTACTTGGTATTTACTTACACCACAGTTGTGAACCATAATAGTCCATCACCTTTATGTGATGTAATAGCTGATTTTGTGAACATGTAGCAGTCCGGTTCATCAGAGAGGAAAATACCATCATAAACATTTTTTTGTATTTATCAAGGATGGAATTAATGAAATATGGATGCATGGTGGCTTCTTTGAAGGAATTTTTTGGGATGGGGAATCCCGTAAAAAATAACACTGTACCCATCAAGTTTGATTTATAGAAGTTGATCCCCCCATATCCAATGACCCATCTTGATTTGATGTTCATGGTTTCCAAGTGCGTAACTATACAACATGCAAGGATGTTCTGTTTATTAGAATTATCATCCCAAGTCTCCCAACATTATCCACATATTCCCCTCATAATTTTTTCCCACAGCAAGTCCCCAATGATAATATCCCATGTAATTTTGGCCTGCATGGAATTCATGGCTTCTTCAATGCTACATAGGTCTATACTACCTTTGTAAATTGGTCTTGATAAACATTTCCAAGAGGCCCAATGACACTTACTGACGTGAAAATCATCCCATAAGAAGCTATTCATTATTTTCTCCATTCTTGTTATAGACCCATTTAGTGGATTAATAATACAGAGGATATGAATTGTCATTGAGGTGAGGGTGTTGTTGATAAGGGTTATTCTCCCTCCAAATGAGAGAAATTTGTTCTTCCAATTACATGTATTCTTTGAAATCTTATTGATGATACCCTAAAAGAGTATTTTTTGATCCTTCTGTTTGACATCAAGGACCTGAGATACTCTATTGGTGGTTCCCACCTTTTCATTCCATTTTCATCATAAATAGCTATGTTGCACCTCCATGATCATTTATTAGAGATGAATACACTTCTCTTCCTTTGATTAATGGAATTAACACATAAACATCCATAATATGCCATAATTTTCTGAAACCATTCACTGAACTTTACCTTCCATTGATGAAGAATAATATATCATAAGCATATATAAAATGAGATATCATACTAATTCCAAAACTATTAATGAAAGGTTTAAACCTACCTTCCACAAGACCCCATTTGATGTTTTCTAAAAGAACCTCTTGAGCTAAAATAAAATGGTTAGGAGATAACGGGTCTCCTTGTCTCACACCTCAAACTGATTTGAAAATACCAAATCCCTTGACCATCAAATAGATTGTGATCCATGGAGATTCATAACATTGAAAGTATAAATCAAAGAATTTGTTGTTGAACCCAAAACTCCTCACCATCCTTAAAATAAAATACCATTTCAATCTGTCTTATGATTTTTCCAAGTAAACCTTAATCATATTATTCAAACCAATGGATCTTCTATTTAGATCCTCCACCATCTCTTTTTCAATGCCAATAAAACACTGTATGTTTCTTACTTTCTTGAATCCAGTTTTTTCCTCTGATATAAGACTTGGAATAAAACTACTAATCCACTTACTGATGATATTAGAATAAATTTTGTAACTAAAATTACATAAGAAGATAAGACTATATTGATTCAAAGATATGTGATCCTTTATTTTAGTCATTAAAACTACCCTTGAAGCACAAATGTATCTTGTAATATCCCCTACCTTAAAAAAATACAAGATTTATTCGTTCACCTAATTCTTGAAAAAATCCCATGCGAACACATAAAAGGCATTGAGAAGTCCATCCAGTTCTGGTGCACTATCTTTTTTCATGATAAACACCTCATTTTTATTCTCGTATTCTTCTGAAGGAGAGACTATCACCCCATTATTATGATTAGTCAACAATCTAGGGAAACAACTCATGAAATAATTCTCCTCATTAGGCCTTACATTACCACCCCTTTTACTAGAAATTCTAATAGCCAGGAGGTTGTCAAAATGATCTAATTCTAATTTTACCCCCACCTCCACATTAGATAAGAATGACCCATATTCCATCTATATGTTTATTTTCATGGTTAATTTTATTTCTTTAATACATGCCTAAAAAATCCAGTGTTTTGATCTCCCTCTTTGAGCCACATTTCATGATATTTTTTCCTACATATTCTCTAAATTTCCAGTATATTTTCTGAAAGTAATTTTTTATTAGATAAGATAATGAGAAGTTCCTCATCCAAACTAACCTGAAGCCTCTCCTATAACCTTTTTATATCCTCCCTAAGATTCTCCATATTAAAAACCCCATCACTTATATTTTTGGAACAATCCTATATTTCAAGTTTCAATCGTTACAATCAATTAATGAGTCTGAACCAAGTGTGGATCCTTTCTGGTTGATCCCAGGATCTCCTAGACATCTACATAAAATCAAACAAGCAGTTCCATTTACTAGAGTAATGAATGATTTTATATCTCATGTTCTCTATTTTCAAGTTAACCAATAGCGGTGCATGATTTGAAATGGATATAGATAGGTGAGTCACTAAAGCCAACAAAATTGAGTCCAGCCCTTAGAGGTTCATGATACACCTTTCCAGAAGGCTCCACACCCTCCCCTTAAATTTCCTACTATTACACCATGTGTATCTGCTCCCCAAGAAACCCATGTCAATAATAACCTTAGAGGAAATGAAATCAATAAAATATTTCCTTGATTGGTTAGAGTAGGAACAACTACCTTGCTTTTTTGATACATCAGAGATGATATTGAAATCCCCCTATAAACAATGTGGAACCACCTGGTTGATACAAATAAAGTGCTTTCCAAAGATCCATTATATCTGTTACATTGAAACTCATGTACACAAAATAAAATAAGATTGTATCATCACCCATATTCATGAATTTTTGTATTGATATAATGAGAAGAATAATTTATGAGCTCCATTGATATATCTTTCTTCCAAAAAATAAAAATATGACTATTGTGAGGACCTGCATGAAGAAAATCCAGAAACCTCAACCTCCTAGTGAACTACTCCATTCGATTATAATTTTTTTTGGGTTCTAACAACACGATAAAGGAAACATGATGTTGTCTCGACTCATCAAAAATGAAATCCAACTTCACCCATGTTCCCACTCCATTTGAATTCTAGATGATGATAGATACCATTAAATTATGGGTACCAAAGGTTTGAAAATTTTATTCTAAATTAGAAACATATTTTTAGTCAGTTTTATAATTGTGTTTACATTAGGAAACTTCATGATGGTACATTTATGCACCTATTTTATATTTTGATGATATGTTGATTACATGAAAAAGTGAGGTGGATATTGACAGGTTGAAAGATAAAATCAACTCATAGTTTGAGATGAAGGATCTTGGAGTGGCCAAGAAGAATCTTAGGATGGAGATTAGATGAAAAAAATCTAAGTCCATTTTTACCTTCATCCATATGGAATATTTGAATAAATTTATCAAGAATTTTAGAATCAATGATAAGTCTAAACCATTAATCACCCCATTAGTTCCTCATTCTGAAATTTGTGCATCATTATCTTCAAATATAGAAGAAGAGAGGAAACAGATGGATCTTGTTCCATATTCAAGTGTAGTAGTATACTTAATGTATTTGATGGTGTGTATGAGACTTGATATTTATCACACAATTATAATGGTAAGATAGTAAATGAATGACCATGGTAAAGGTCATTGTAAGATAGTTAAATGAATTCTATGGTATATTAAAATCATCATAGATGTTGGTTTGATGTTTATGAGAGATATAAATTTTGGGAGATTTATTATTGGACATGTTGATTTAGATTTTATAAAAGACTTCGACAAGGGAGAATCCACTAATGGATATGTATTAACTATGGTAGGAGGACCAATAAGATAGATATTTACTCTATATTCATCAATGTATTTGTTTATTATAGAGGTAGGGTATATTCTAGTGAAAAAATATTTTAAGGAAGATATCTAGTTAAATATAACGATTAGAGACATAGGGATTATCCAAGAGAATGTTTATGTTTTTGTGATAGAAAAAGTGTTATTTGTGTTTTGAAGAATTAGGTTCATCACAGTCAAACCAAGAATATTTATGTTTAGTTCTATTTCATATGGTATATTATCAATGAGAGGTGTATCTCACTTCAAAAGATCATGACGTCTGATAATTCTGCTGATATGCTGATGAAATTAGTTACAAGGATGAAATTGCAACATTGTTTATAATTGATCAATATCTATTTAACTTGATATGCCTAACAGAATCATGAAGGTAGAATGAAAAATTGTTTGAGTAGAATTAATTTTCATTATTTATCATCATGGTAAATATTTTTTTAATATTGATTCAAAATAACACTTCCTATGTGGTGGGTGATCACCATAGATGACCAATCGACATGGGTAAAATATATAAGAGTTGTTTAATACTGGAAAAATATATTATAGGGGTTGGTTCCACTCAATAGAAAATGAACAATGGCTATTTGATTATTTATTTTCCCTATTCTACAAACATGGGTGAATCTTTGGTAAAAAATATGAAACTTTATATCACCCATTTGAATAAGATATTGTTTCCTTCCCCCTGAATGCAGGTCTCCGAAAAAAACCATGTATTTTTTTTGTATTATTTTCCCCATGTTTTTATTCTTCTTATGTGGGTGAGTTTGATAAAGAGTGATATTTTACATAATAAAGTCATTGTGTAAAAATTCATCGTCCTACCTTCTTGAAGGTATGGATATAAAACACTGAGAAAATGATGACCTGGTTTATTGCTCAAAAACTTAATCACACAAAATATGGTTAATCTAGACTAGCTAAGTGTGAAGGTGATTTGAATTAGGTGATATATAGACTCTCCCTTTATTATTAATAGGTTTTTAGCTTGGAATATAAGATTCATAAAAACTCCTTCTACTGCTAAATACCTTAATTTTTAATTATCTACCCATCATATTTTAGTTATCACACTGCTTGGACCAAAATAAAGACTAAAATAACTTATAAACTTTACAAGGAGAATTTTATTTCCTTATTTACAAAAATCAGAATCTTCTAATAACCAAAATTGGATTTTGTGGTGTAGATATGTTGAAATTGAATCCATTGATTCTTAACCACATCATATCACTACTAAGTTCACCCACCATAACTTCATCCTCTACCTTATCATATATCATGATAGGTGTGATTAGTAAAAAAAATGTGAACTTTGGTTTGAATTATATAATTTTATTTGAGGTATATTAAATGGATAGTATGAAGTTATTTCACCACCAAGGTGTATCCCACTTATAATAAATAAGATAAATCTTTCTTTAAAAAATCATTTAATATTTCAAGGAATTTATATAAAAGAACTAGTTTATTAACCTAATTTTTTTTAGAAAAGTTTAACTAGTGTAATTATTATTTTTCATTCTATATTCATATTCAAAAATGAAAATAATTAATTATTAGTTTTTATTTTTATTTTTATTCTTTTATGAATGATTATTTCAACACTTTTTAATTTCCTATTTTTCATATGCTCAATCCTTTGGTTAATCTCACATGGATAGTAGTTTTTATATTATGCAAGGTCATTTTTTATCATGTAATAAGATTTTATTAATCTTATTTAGTTTTTCCAATTTGGTTTTACTCTTATGTTAGGTTATGTTTAATAATATGTGAGGATCTGTCTACTTTGAAATGGTGTTTCCATTACTCCCACATGGGCCATTTTTTTCTTCCATATTAGTGGTTTTATTCTTATATAGACCACTAAATTATTATTCTTACATAGTGGGGAATATATTATTATGTAGTTATTCTTGATGTTTGATTATTATTTCATGGGTTTGATTTAATCCCTTATGGATTTATCCATGCCTACTTTTTCTTATTTCATATACATTTTATACATTTCCACTCTTGGTAGCCCTTGGATTATAGGTAGTTATAGTCGATCTCAGCATAATCTTCCTCCTATTATCCTTAAAACAAGGCTATTATTTAACCAAATCAATTATTATATATTCATCATGTCCCTCATCCCTTGGTTTTCCAGGATTTATTTCACCATTCCCATCATTCCTCACATTTTATAGAAAATAGAGGATAGGAAGATCTATGTCACTATGTTTCCAAAGATGGATCCATTGAAGTGCAACCACTGTGTATGTTGTTATCACTCCCCTGTCATCACCATCATTTTGAGATGATCCTGAAGATGGTATCTAGTAGAGATAAGTATATTTCACCTTGTGTAGATCCATATTTTTCATTATTCTTTATTGATTTAAAATAAATATGAATCCCGGACCATAGGCATTCAATGATTTATTTCATCTGAAGAAACCAGCCAGTGGTAAGGCTAACCAGTTAGTACATTCTTATTTTCTTTTAGCTATGTATTTTCTATTTCTAGTTTCTATATTTTCTTTAATTTCTATCACATTGTTTTTTTGTGTTCTTTTTTTTATACATTGTTTGAACACTAATAAAGTTAAGATAAGGTGGTTTTCTTACCATCGATATATAACCAAATCATTTTGAGCGAAATTATTTATTATGATCCTTTTTTATTTATTTTTTTCTTTTCTTTGGGAACTTATTGAATCAAAAAATGATTTTGTATAAGCAGTATTTGTTGTTTTATATTTTTTATCTTTGATTTATTTAACCTAAAAGAAAAAAAATTAATATTTAATGCTATTTGGTTTGTTTCGTGAGAGTATACAATTAACATTATCTTTGATAATTGTTTTTAGATCCTTTTAAATATTATAATGTAATCTTATAAGAATGAAATAAATAATTGAAATGGAGAAAAATATTTTAACCCTTGGTAAATAAAGATGTGTGATCTCTCAATCCAAAAAAGACTCTTGGATGTGCTTTACAATCCTAATAAACCCATTGAAACTCAGTCCATAGATGGGCAGACTACAACCACTCATTTTGATGAGTCTATTGATGTGTTATAGAAAGAACATAGTTATATTTTACTATATTTATATGATAAGGTTATTCATTAGGTTTCTTATGAAACTTATTCTACTAGTATTTGGTTTAAATTATAAAAACTTTATATGATTTCTTCTCTTTTTTCTCATTTATATAAGAAACATAAACTTTTAACATTTAAAATGTGTCTTGTTACATATATTTGTGCACATATTGTTTAATTTGAAAATGAGTATGCTTTATTTATCAATATTAATGTCATTCTTAATGATGAAGAATAAGGAAGGATTTTTCTTATATCCTTGGATAGTTCTTATAGTGGTCTTATTGAGTCTATGTTGTATGGTAAATACTCTCTCACATTAGAAGTGGATAAGTTTTTCCTCCTTTCTAAATAATTTCATAACAAACCAAAATATAAGTTGGAGTAAAAGGGTCTCAATGTTTGAGGTAGGTCTCAATCTAGAAACAAGAAGAAAGTTAACATTATGAACATAGAAAATGATAGAAATTTTACTGGGTATGATAGGTCTCAATATAAAAATAAGGATGTTACATGTTACAACATTGGTAAAACTATACATGTCATACCTAAGTTACCTAAATTGAAATTTGGTGAGAATTATAAAGAATCTGGTAACCACTCATTGTTTTTTAATGTTGGATATGATAGTGCTAAGGTCCTGACTATGTCTTAACATGATATGTCACATGAATATGCCCTTAAATTGGGTTGTTCTTTCCATTTTTTGTCCCAATGGTTTCTACTTTTCTAAATTGGATAGGAGTTGAGGTATAGGTTATTATTTCAAATAATAATAGATATAGGATATGGGTAGATGATTTTTTTGTTAGATTTGGATACACTTTTTTTCATCTTACTCGAAGTAAGGTGGGTCCCTGACCTACATAAAAAGATTATTTTTTAAGATTTATATACTAGAAGGGTTTTATTTTAAATATAAATCTTCTTGACTTAAAATTTCCGAGGGATATCAGATGGTCATTAGAGGATCCTTGGCTAATGGACTTTATGTTTTGGATGGAAAGACTCAGGATATGTTGTTGGGTGGTACCTATGTGACTAAAAGTGACAACTCTATGTTATGTAATAGGAGGTTAGTGAATATAAGTGCCAAGGGTCTTGAGGAGTTGTGTAAATAAAGTATTCTAGGTTAGGTAACATTCATTGACTTACCATTCAATAAATATTGTGTTCTAAGTAATTATAAAAGGCTTAGCTTCCATAGATCATTCTTTATGGTCATCCATCCACTAGAGTATGTCTACTATAATTTGTGGGGTCCTCCTAGAACTAAATCACTTGGATGAGCCTTATATATTTTAATATTTATTGATTAATTTTATAATAAATTCTTCATTTATATTCTAAGGAATAATTGTGATGTCATTAAAGTGTTTAAAACCTAGAAGTCCTCTATTGAAAACCAAATTGTGAGTAGTTTTAAGAATATGAGAAATAATAATATCCTAGAGTACTTATTAGTCAAGTTCACATAATTCTTTAAGTATTAGGGGATTTTGAGGCACTACACTATCTACCACACTCCAAAACAAAATTGGCTTGAAGCGTACATGAACTGCACTATTCTATAAAACAATCGAAGTATATTAGCATGCTCAGGCCTATCCAAATCCTTTTAAGATGAGGTTTTACCTATGGCAGTCTATATTTTTAATTTATGTACATAAAGTAATAATAAATATATGAAATTGAAATAATTATATAGTAATATACCTCATTTCATTTCACACTTGATAATTTCCAGGTCCACTACCTATGCACATGTTAGAACTAGAAAGATTAAACTCAGAGTAGTAAAGTGAATTTTTATAGGCTATCTTAAGAGGGAAAAATGTTATAACTTATAGGTTAAAAACATGGTTTTAAAAATTGAATCGTTATTTGGGATTCATGTTATATGAATCAGATTTCACTAATTCAAAACCTTTTAGCAATGACACTGGTAAGATACTCAAAACTAGGGATGTTGAGATTCATGCTCTAGTTAAAACCAAGTATCCTATTTAGGTTGATCCACCTAAACAAAAAAACTAAGTTAATTATAACTTTAAGTACAATAGTAGTTTATAAAATAAACTTTATTACACCACTAATGATTACCATTTCACTAGATAATGTGTTAGGAGACTCATTATACCTCCATATCAATTTTTTCATGTGATATCACTAATTTTTATTTTTATGTTTCCCAAAATCTTAGAACCAAGGATCACTATATCTATAAACAAGTTATTAATGATATTTATTTTAAGAATTTGATCACTAAAATACATGATTAAATGATTTCCCAAAAGAAAAACCTTAAAAATTCCATTGTAAATAATCAACCTACAACCAAGTTTATAGTCTCTAAATTTATTTATAGGAGTAAATATGATAACATTAGAGAAGAAAATTAAATATAATGCTTGACTTGTGGACAATGGTTTCTTTTAAGGATAAGGGACTAAATATTATGTAATTTTCTCTACTATGGTTAAACATTCTTCAATTAGATTGCTAATAGTATTTTCTACTCTCCTCGACCTTCAAGTTTAACACATAGATATCAAAACTGACTTCATTCATATTGATCTTGATGAAAATATTTACATGGAGCCTCTAGATTTTTTTTCTCATTAATTTAAACCAAACTATGTATTTTTTACTTAACATGTATTTATATTTTTTAAATTATTCCTCTATGAGATGGAATAATAAGTTTTATTATTTTATGCTATAAAATAAATGTATTAAAAGAAAGTTTGATGCATGTGTTTACTTTAAATCTATTCAAAACTACATGTTCTACCTATTTCTTTATGTTGATGATATGTTGTTTATTTTTCATAAAATGAAAGTGATCACTACTTTCAAAATGAAATTGAAAACAGTTTTGAAATAAAATATCTAGGTGTTCCAAATAAATTTCCAGTATAGAAATTATGAAGGATAGAAAACATAAACTTATTTATTTTTCTCAACATGATTATATTATTAAAATGAATAAAATATACCTCTTATATTCTTTAAAATTTTTTATTGATAAATTTTATCAGAATTTCAAATTATCGATGTTGCAATATTCTATCACTACAATTGACATTGAGTTTATGAGTATAATTATTTATGTTATTTTTTGGGTAATATAATGTATGTTATGATTTTCACTATATTGGATGTTTCATTTTATATTTGTAGTTCGAGTAGGTTCATGGGTAATCTAGGTAAGCCACATTGAGATGCGCTTAAGTGGTTGTTGAGGTATATTTTTGTTATACCCCGTATCCATCACTTTTTTTAGTAGTGAGGTTAAACATGATGATCTTGTGACTAGATATGTTGACTCTTATTATGATTTAAATATTGACACTAGAAATTTTTTAAATAGTTATGTTTTTATTAGTTGTGTGGGTTACATATCCTAGAAATGTAACATGTAATTGAATATATCTCTATCAACCACTGAGGTCATGTATATTAAATTTATAGAGGCTATTAAGGAATCTATGTGGCTCAAGGGTTTGGTTTCTGAACTGAATTTATGTAATTCTAATATAACTATTTACTCTAATTCATAATCTACATTTCACCTATATAAAATTTAGTTTTATATGGTATTTTCAAACACATAGACATTAGGTTTCATTTTATTATTGAAATTATTAAAATTAGAATGGTGTGTGTCAATAATATACACACTAATTACAGTCAATCTGATATTTTGACTAAAGTTATGACTTTTTTCGAAATTTATTTGTTTTTTTTAATTTTTTGTATATATTTCCACTTAAATAATAATAGATGAAAGTAAATAGATGATTATCCACTAAATGATACTATTATTAATTGTTAATATATATAATATTCATGTCCTTTATTATTCATAAACACCATTTTAGTGCATTTTACACTTTGAACATCATTTCACATTATGATTGTAATTCCTTCTTAAAAATACACTATTATGTGGTACATTTTTTAACATCATTTAAAGTACCCAATGATCTTGATTTTATTTTCATATTTAATTTTCAGGTTTCTAATTATATTGGTAACAATTCATACTTGTGGAGTGTTGGAAGATCCACATTGGAAGACCACCAAAATGGGATTTCATGCAAACAATTCTGGAGAAGGTAGATTGGACACCATCCCACGGATGAGAATGTAGGGCCCAACATACAGGCCCAATGAAGCCACATTTTCATGGGATTATATAATACATATAGAGTAACAAATAATTATTCAGGAAAAAGTGCTAATTCATCCATCATGGTGGATATTAAGGCAGGCCAAATTGGGGTAAAATTCTGGGCCAGATTCTAATACTCATAAAATCATCCCACCAATTTAATAATATCTCGGAAACCACATATTTTTCTAGGTTTAAATATTACAGAGATCTAGGGGACATCTGGAGATTTATTTTTGTTTTCTATAGACCACTCCAATTCAGAAATCTAGAAGGTCTTCAAGGAACCTCTATTTGGTGAAAGCAATCTGGCTGCCACCTCAGGTCAAGGGTGGAAAAGTCTAATCTCTCTTAACTTTCCACCCACCTAGGCCCACCACCATTAATTGAGGTTAATTCCACTATTTTAGGATATACCCAAGGATTCAAAATTGCCTATTTAAGGTAGTGGTGGTAGAGGAGTTGAGAATCCTTGGAGATTTGTTTTCATTGTAATGTTATTATGTCTATTTGGATTGGTAATGTTCTTCTTTCTCATGTATGTTATTCGAATCACCTTAGTTATTAATAAAATTTCTTCCTTTAATCTTATTTTTTTTTCATCTTATCACTTTGATATCGTTGCATTAAGGTGTGAATTTATTCACACCATAACTTGTGATATTATTCACACAATGATGAAGTGATTTCTTTCTTTTTATTGTTTTTTACTTCTCTAATTCCTCACTCATGAGTCTACTTTCTGCTTCCATTGAAACTATAAAATAAATGGAGGGATAAATATTTTATGGGTTGATACAGGGGAGTATAAAGGGTCTGTTTTGGATGTTATTTCTCACTCCATTAATTTCTAATAACTTCTTTTAATTGAGAAATTTGTTTGAAGATCTTTAAACTCCTTCACCCTTGTTGAATTTAAGGCCACACACTTAAAGTGATAATACGAACCTTTACATTGATGTGCTCAAAACATTGATCCTTCAAGTGTGTAGGTGATTAGTATTAAAGGGTGTAGGTGTTTAACCGGTAAGTGATGATGTTGTTTGATCTTCTTAAATTAACCCATCTCAAATATAATAAATTTAAATCATTAAAAAAAGAATTCATCCAATACACCCCAAGTGAAAACCTAGTATCAACTCATTATATTAATATGAATTAACTTAATTATGTTAGTTATACCTTAAACCCATCTAAAATCAACCCAAGTTTCCCAATTCATATCCAAAAACAATCCATATAATGTACGTGTCTGTAGGTTACTTCTTAGGTCTCTGAGGATTCGATAACCCAAGCTAAAATACATGGATCGTTCTACCTTCATCTCTTGGGTAAATTTGAGCGTGAATAAAATTTTGGTGCGATTGAAGAGGACCCAAGTAAGTCATCTCAACACCAATTACATTCTCCCCCATTTATTCTATTCTCACCCAAGATCTCTTATCTGGTCCCTTTCTCATTTTTTTTATTTTGGTGCATGTCTGCCTACACTCACGATGAATCAAACCGTCCAGTTAGGGTGGAAAGTCCTAGTTTTGGGGAGTCAAGTGAACCTAGAGGATTGTTTCCATTAGATCATTATCCTCTTGATATTCTAGAGTCCAAAATTGAGCCCATTTCAATGGAAGTTCTTCAAAGAAACCAACTCATTAACCTGGGTGGAAACCAAAATGGAAATCCAAATGAGGCAGCCCTGAACTTGGGGAATGCGATCAATCAAACCATGAATGACTACCTCACACCTACCTAGACCAATTCCCCCTCATTAATTAGACACAACTCCCTAGAAGATTACAACTACATCTTTAAACCCAATGTCCTAAACCACCTTCCCACATTCCATGGAATGGAGTCCGAGATTCCCTACCTTCATGTTAAAGGGTTCAATGAAATTGTAGAAACCATGTGTCCCCCACATCAACTAGAATCAGCTAAGATGAGGCTATTTCCTTTTTTCTAAAGGATTGAGCTAAAAATTGGCTAAACAATTTTAGACCACCATCCATCAACTCTTGGGACCATCTACAAAGAGAATTCTACAAAAAATACTTTCCCCACCACAAAACAATTGCACTTAAAAAGAGTATCCAAAACTTTTTTGAAAAAGGGAGATTCAGTCTATGAAACATGGGAGAGGTTCAAAGATACTCTAAACATGGATCCACACTATGGTTTTTCTATTCCCGAATAAGTGAAAATTTTCTATGAAGGGTTGGGTCCGAGGAACAAACAATTCATTGACATGATGTGTAATGGAACCTTTAAAAACAAAGCCCCAAATGATACTTGTGAGTATCTAGAAAGACTTGCTGAACAAAACCAAACATGGGGAGCTTCACCTTATTCTGAAAAACCACAAAGAATGACTTGAATTCATACACTTATAGAAGAGTAAATCCTTAGGGCTAAACTCACAATGCTCTCTAGGAAAGTTGAAGAGATAGACCTTAGGAAAGTCCATGAAATCCAAACTGTAGACCCTATTTGAACAATTTGTGACAAAAATGACTTTAAGACAGACAACTACCCAATCATTCCATCTATAAAGGATGTTATTTTAGGAGGAACCCCAGTGGAAGTAAATGTTTTCAACTTTAAAAAGTCTCAATACCAAAACAACTTCAACCCAAGGTATAATGACCACCCAGGCTTCTGCTGAAAGGATAACCAAAAACCTATCCAACCACATGGAAAAAATCCTTACCCCCATCAGAACTACCAAACCCATAACCAGTTCCAAACCAAACCTATCCAATAACAATAGCCACCGGTCCATTTTCAACAAACCATCCCACCTCTATAATATCCCCCTGGGATAAAGAAATATTCTCAAGCACCAACCCAAACTATTCCACAAAGCCTACTAGAAAAACTATGCAAACAAATGGAAATGATGAACATAGAAGTATCTTCCCTAAAAAAAGAACTTCAACCCATCAAAACTGGGAAGGCACCCATTCTTACTCATGTGGTACCATCCTCAACTTCAAGGGGGAGAGTCAAGTTGTACTCAAACAACTCATGAACAACTAAAGGATGTGACTATTTTAAGAAGTGAGAAATCTATTGAGAAACCTTAAAAAATAAGCCAGAAACCATGTGAATCTTCAAACTCTAATGAAAATTCAAATGAACCACAATATCAAACTGAGGAAACTTATAACAATGTGAAAGAAACAACTCTTCAACAAACAACCCCGCAACCAGAACCATTTCCTCAACGCATGAGGGGGAAAACCAAGCCTGAATTGAGTGAACAATTGGGGGAAATCTTCTCACAAGTCAATTTGAACATTCCCCTTCTCGATGCAATCCAAACCATAACTGCCTACTCAAAGTACCTTAAGGACTTGTACACTTTTAAAAAAAAATCACATAAAAACCAAGTCCTTTTGGTAGCTAATATGAGTACCACCATTCAAGGGACCATTCCTCCTAAGTTGAAAGACCTGGGTTTCCCTTATATCAATGTTGAACTAGGAGAGAGAAAGGTTGTCAAGGCCTTGTGTAACCTATGTACTAGTTTCAATCTCATCCTCTATGTTGTGTACTACGAGTTAGGCATAGAAGAGCTCCAACCCACATCTGTCACACTTCAACTTGCTGATCGTAGAATTAGGGTTCTGAAGGGGATTTTAAAGGATGTTCTAGTAAAGGTTGAAAACTTCATCTACCTTGCTAACTTAATTTTCATTAACAACCATCCAAACTTAGGAAATAAGGAACAAACCCCAATCATCCTTGGTCGTCCCTTCCTTGCAACAATCAACTCTATTATCCGAGTCCAAAATGGGAACATGACCATCACCTTTGGAAACATGAGTCTAGACTGGAACATCTATAATGCAAGCTCACAAATAGGGGATGCCGAGGAAATTCATGAAGTAAACATGATAGGAATAATTGATTATGAATCCATAGAACATCAAGGAATATTTGATAGATGTTTAAGTTAGGATGAGATTGACTTACTTTTTTTACATGAAGGAAGTTTATCTCCTTGGATTGAATCATTTTCAAATTTCTCTTATGATGAGGTCTTAGGTCCAACAATTAGTGAAACCTTTCAGGAAACCACTTTCATGGAGACCACTCCAACTTCCTTCCCAAAATTTGATCAAGAAAATATTGTAGCTGAAACTTTTACATGTGGGGATTCAATCCTATATAAAACTCTAGGAAACAAAATTGATCTTGATCCAATGTCCCAATCTTTTGCTGAAATTATGAACCAACCTGATCTTGAATTGAAGGAACTTCCTGCTGCACTGAAGTATGACTTTCTAGGGGACATTCAAACACATCCTATTGTCATTTCTTATTCTCTTGAAGAAAATCATGAAAGGATGATTCTAGATGTACTTAGTAAACATAATAAATCCATTGGTTGGACCCTTTCTGATATTACAGGGATTAGAACACTTATCGGGACTCATAGGATTGTTCTGGAATCTGATTCAAAGCCATGTCGTCAACTTGAACGGATAATCAATCCTAATCTCATTGAAGTAGTGAGAAAAGAACTTCTGAAATTGTTAAAAGCTGGTATCATATATCCCATAGCTGAGAGTGAGTGGGTCATCCCAATCCAAGTGGTTCCCAAGAAGGCATGAATCATAGTGATAACCAATAAGGATGAAGAGATTACTCCAACTAGGGTGAGTAGTGGATGGAGGGTCTACATTGACTATAGAAAGCTAAAATCATTCACCAAGAAGGACCATTTCCCCTTACCATTCATTGACCAAGTCCTTGAGAGAGTGGCAGGTCATGCCTTATATTGTTTCTTAGATGGGTACTCAGGTTATAATCAAATTGAGGTTTCCCTAGAGGATAAAGGGAAGAATACATTCACATGTCTATTCAGTACCTTTGTCTTCAAACTCATACCCTTAGGGTTATTCAATGCCCCTAGAACCTTCTAGTAGTGCATGATGATAATCTTCTCAGACATGGTAGGGGATTTTCTATAGGTCTTCATGGTTGAATTCTCTGTGTTTGGGGATACATTTGAGGGATGTCTGCAGAATGTAGAGAGAGTCTTGACAAGATGTGAAGAAAATAATCTGGTCCTAAACTAGGAAAAATGACATTTCATGGTTAAAGAGGGACTAGTTCTAGGCCATCTGGTCTCAGGTAGGGGGATTGAAGTTGATAAAGCTAAGGTTGACGTCATTCATCACCTTCTATCACCCAAAACTACCAAGGAAGTGAGGTATTTCTTAGGAGATGATGGTTTCTATAGAAGATTCATCAAGGACTTGAGTTCAATCTCCCATCCCCTATGTTCTCTCCTAGTAAAGGATGCGCCATTTGTTTGGACAGAAAGCTATGAGGGTTCATTCTCAACCCTCAAATCCTCTCTCACCTCTCGTACCATCATTAAATCTCTAAATTGGAACCTTCCTTTCGAACTTATGCGTGATGCCATTGACTTTGCTATAGGATCTGTGTTAGGACAACATTGTGATAAAAATACTTATGTCATTTCTTATGAAAGAAAATCCTTAAATGATGCCCAAATCAACTACACCACCACTAAAAAGGAGTTGCTTGATATTGTGTTTTCCTTAGATAATTTTAGGTCCTAACTCTTAAGATCACCCATCATTGTGTTCACTAACCATTCTGCACTAAAATACCTCTTCCAAAATCAAGAATCCAAAGCTAGACTGATTAGGTGGGTAATTTTCTTACAAGAATTTGACATCACAATGAAGGTTAAAAAGGGTGTTAAAATGTTGTAGCAGATCATCTCTCTAGGATGGAATTAAAAGACAACTCAAATCACCTTTTTGTGTTTGATTCATTCCCTTATGAACACCTATACTCTGTGAGTGACTTCCCTTGGTATGCCAACATAGCCAATTTATTTGTTACAGAAGTCATTCCAAAATTTTTATAGACTTAAGATTGAAGGAAATTCCTTTCTATTTTTAGGCACTATTTGTTTGATGATCCATACCTCTATATGTTCTTCCTTGACCAAGTCATCAGGATGTGTGTCTGAGAATCTGAACAAGAGTCCACCCTTACAGTCTGTCATAGTGAGGCTTGTGGAGGTCACTTTTTTCCTAAGAAAACATCTGCTAAGATTCTTCAGTGTGGTATCTTCAAGCCCACCCTCTCAAGGGACTCCTACACATTTTTTCAATGTTGTCCTAGGTGTCGAAAAGTAGGTTCCATCACAAAAAGGAATCAAATGCCACTCACTCCCCTCTTAGTGGTTGAAATCTTTCACTATTGGGGAATTGATTTCATGGGTCCCTTCCCAAACTCTAGGGGATATCTTTGCATTCTCATAGCTATTGATTATGTCTCAAAATGGGTTGAGTCCATTCCCACAAAATCCAATGATCATAAAACTATGATTATATTCCTAAAATAAAACATCTTTAATAGATTTGGAATTCCTAGGGCTATCATTAGTGATTGTGGAACTCATTTTCGCAATCATCCATTCTCATCACTCATGGACAAGTATGGAATTTCTCACAAAGTGTCCACTTCTTACCACCAACAGACCAATGGTTAAGTTGAGTTAGCCAATCAAGAAATCAAAAAAATTCTTGAGAAAAATTTTAATCCATCTAGGAAAGATTGGTTGAGGAAACTCTTAGATGCTCTTTGGGATGATCGAACTGCATATAAAACCATTTTAGGAATGTCCCCATATAGGTTGGTTTATGGTAAAGCATGCCATTTTCCAGTGGAGATTGAACAGAAGGCTTTTTAGCCAATTAAGAAAATGAATTATGACATCTCATTGGCCGAAACAAAAAGGAAATTAGATCTCAATGAACTTGAGGAACTTAGGATGAAGGCTTATGAAAATTCAATGATCAATAAAGCTAAAGTACAATCCTACCAATCTCAAAATCTTAAAACAAAACCCATTGTACCTGGTAAAACTTTTCTTTTTTATAGTTCTAAACTTCATTTACACCCATAAAAGTTGCGGTGTAGATGGTCAGGTCTATACACAGTGCATAAAGTGTACCCCCATGGGGATGTTGAAATTCAAGATCCCACTAATGGTCAAACATTTAAAGTTAATGGTCATAGAGTCAAACCATTCATAGAACCATTCCAAAAACATGAGGTTGATGAAGAATTTTGTGAACCTACCTTAGATGAAAAAATAATTAATCAATTATGGGTCCAAGTTGATCTAGAGACATTATATCAAATCGCCGCATGGGAGGAAACCCGTGGTTTTCATCATTTCGAATCATATTTTTTTTAAAATAGGATTAATGAATCATTTTGATATTTAAAAAAAATGATTGCTGAACTGTTCTTCTATTATGAGTATGGGTGGGTATGAAATGGGAGTTCCATATTCATTTGTGTCACATGGTGTGATCCTTGAGTAATACCTTACCTATAAATTTAAAAAGAAGACAATGTATCATCGGTTTTTTTTTTTTTTTTTGTGTTTGTAGGTTAAAATAAAAATAAAATAAATAAATAAATAAAAATATAATAATAATAATAAAAAGGACACTTCGTAGGTTGTGGGTCAAACCCCGTCACAACTGGTGAAGCCACGGGGAATCAAACCCGGGACTGAAGGGAGACAGGGGCGTGTGCTTACCACTTATCTACAACTTATTGTGCTTAATTATTCTATTATTTTTATATATATACTTATATTTTAATTTATTTATTATATATATATATATAGTTTTATTGTTTGTTTGTTTTTCCTTTTTTTACACTAGGGAATTCTCAGAGTGACATCAAGATCAAGGGATTAAAAGGGAACAACAAGAATTTCTACTTCAACCACCAGGTGACTTCATTTCATGATCCTCATTTTCAATTTCATTTTTGAGCTCCCATTCTCTGCCTCTACCCCCTTCAAAATTTTCTTTTCTTTAAACACTGGGGACTGTGTTATTTTAAGTTGGGGGGGATATAAAATAAAATTTATTTTGTGGCAAAAAATGAATGATTTGAAAAAAAAGTGTGCCTTAATGGAAGGAAAAATTTCTTTAACATTGAACATGATAATAGACATTGTACACTTTGAAACTGAATATCAAATAATTTAGCATGCCCTGATTTTGATTTTAATCCATGTATAATTTCATGAGAATATATTTTGGAAAGTTTGGCTATCTAATTTTATATTTCATTGTTTATATTTTCATCCAAATAAAAAAAATCACAACGCACATCCTTTGGATAATGAGGTATTAGTTTGAGTTCATGGGGTCCCCCAAATAAATAGAATAGGTTTTGTGATCATTTTAGTTTTAATATGAGTATTAAATAAAAAAATTTAAAAAAACAATAAATTTGCCTGTAGAGCAATGAAATGACCTAATGCGTGGCTTTCGACACTTGGGGATTGTGACTCCATAGTTGTCTGGACCAGAGTTAGTAATTTTATCTCTATTTTTGGTTATTTGAATTTGATTTTGACTGAGTTAACTTGAGATAATGCCCGAGTATGTGTCCTTGACTTGGTTCCCTAAGGTTTTTGAGCCTAGTAGTCATCGGCAGAGTCTCGCTATAAGGGTTGACTTTTTTTAGTGCAATTTCAATTACCATGGGAAAATTTCAAAAAAATAATAATAATTTTTTTTAATACTCATCTTAATATTGAAATGTGATTCCACCTAGTTCTTCCATCATTTCCCTGTTGAATAAAGATGAACCCCCATGTCTAATGCGATGCACAACACATAATCAGTCTTAATTGATATTGGATGAAATATGACGATGAATTTGAACAAAGTAATGGGCCTGGGTTTGGGATATGCTTATGAAAATATCATGTATTAAAATATTTTCATGGGTTTCATGATTTTTTAGTATAAGGGTTTTTGTTGATCATTGTGTATTAAAATGTTTTTGGAAAAGGGAATTCAAATTTCATATTGTTGAGATATATTTTGCTCGGGGCTAGAAAAACTCAAGTTGGGGGTTTGATTAGCCACTAAGTGGGGAAAATATTCATTTTTAATATATATAATATTCATGTGATTTATTATTCATAAACACCATTTTTGTGAATTTTACACTTTGAACATCATTTCACATTATGATTGTAATTCTTTCTTAAAATAGACTATTATGTGGTACGTTGTTGAACATCATTTAAAGTACCCAATGATCTTTATTTTATTTTAACATTTAATTTTCAGGTTTATAATCATATTGGGAACAATTCATACTTATGGAGTGTTGGAAGATCCATATTGGAAGATGACCAAATTGGGATTTCACGCAAACAATTCTGGAGAAGGAAAATTGGACACCATCCCACTAATGAGAATGTGGGGCCCAACATACAGGACCAATGAATCCCAAATTTCGTGGTATAATAGAAGAAATATATAGAAACAAACAATTATTTAGGATATAGTGTAATTCGATCTTCATTGTGGTTATTAAGGTGGACCAAATTGGGGATAAAATTCTAGGCTAGATTCTGAGGCCCATAAAATCATCCCACCAATTTAATCATATCTCAGAAACCACATATTTTTTTGGGATGAAATTTTATAGAGATCTAGGGTACATCCAGAGAATTATTTTTGTCTTGTATGGGACACTCCAATTCTGCCATCTAGAATGTCTTCCAGGAGCCCTTGTTCGGTGGAAGCAAGGAGGATTCCACCTCGGGTCAAGGGTAGAAAAGTCTACTATCTCTTAACTTTCCACCCACCTAGGCCCACCAACATTAATTGAGGTGACTTCCACTATTGTAGGATCTACCCAAGACATCAACATTTACTATTTAAGGCAGTGTTGGTAGAGTAGTTGAGAATTCTTCAAGCATTGTTTTCATTTTAATGTTATTATGTCGATTTGTATTTGTAACATTCTTCTTTCTCATGTAAGTTTTTTGAATCACCTTAGTTATTAATAAAATTTCTTCCTTTCCTATTATTCTATTTTTCTTCTTGTCACTTTGATATTGTTTTTTTAAGGTGTGAATTTATTCACACCATAACTTGTGATATTATTCACACAAGGGTTCAGTGATTACTTTCTTTTTATTGTTTTTTTACTTCTCCAATTCCTTCCTCATGAGTCTACTTTTCACTTCCATTGAAACCATAAAATTAATGGAGGGCTAACTCTTTTATGGGTTAATCCAAGGAAGTATAAAATGGATGGTTTGGATGTTATTTCTCACTCCATTAATTTATAATCACTTCTTTTAATTGATAATTTTGTTTGAAGATCTTTAAACTCCTTCATCCTTGTTGAATTTAAGGCCACACACTTCAAGTGCTAATACGAACCTTTACCTTGAAGTGCTAAAAACTTTGATCCTTTGTGTGTATATGTATTAGTATTAAAGGGTGTAGGTATTGAAACAGTAAGTTATGATGTTGTTTGATCTTCTTAAATGAAGCCATCTCAAATATAAGAAATTGAAATCATTAAAAAAGGAATTCATCCAATCCACCCCAGATGAAAACCTAGGATAAAATCACTATATTAATTTTAATTAACTTAAATATATTAGTGATACCTTAAACCCATCTAAAATAAACCCAAGTTGGACACTTCATAGAAAAAAACAATCCATAGAATGTACGTGTCTTTAGGTTACTTCTTAGTTTTCTAAGGATTCAATAACCCAAGCTAAACTACAAGGACCGTTCTACCATCATATCTTGGGAAAATTTGAGAATGAATCAATAGAATTTAGTTTCTTTTATAAATAGTGGATAATTATTATTTTCTGTGATTTATTATTATTTAAAAATGAATATTATTTTCTTATTAGTTGTCATTTTTCATTTTCATGATTTTACACATGATTAATTCTACCATGTTTTATTTCTTATTTTTCATATGTTCAATAATTTGACTACTATTACATGGATTAAGGTTTTATCTTATGTGAGGCCGTATTATTATTACATAGAAAGTTTTTCTTACTCTTTTATAATAAATAAATTTTCGTTTTACTCTCATGTGAGGATTTGTTTAATCCTATGCAAGGATCTATTTACTTTGACGTGGTGTCTTGTTTACTATCATGCATGAAATTTTATTCTCCATGGTAGCAGTTTTATTCCTACATGGAGTGATCACTTGTTATTCTTACATAGCGATCTATTTATTATTTTATATACATTATTAATGTTTTATTACTCTTGTGTGTGTTTTATTTAATCTCATATGGATTGATCTATCCCCAATTCCACACATTTCATTTTCTTATGTCACATGTAAATTCTTGGAAGCCCTTATATTAGAGGTGGTTACAGTCAAGCTCATAATGGTCATCTACCGATTCCCTTTTTCTTGAGTTTGTTCTTCCCTTGCCTCAAATATTATGCCATATTATGATCCTCTTTACTTGATTTCCCTCAAATGATTTATCTATTCCCTTAATTCCTTAAATTTTATAGAAAATATAGGAGAGGAAGATCTCTACCACTATGTTTTTGGATCTAGATCCATTAGAGTGTTGTTTTTACCATTGTCGTTTCCCTATCATCACCGTTATGCCAATCAAATCCCAAATATGGAATCTGGTTGAGATTAATAGCTTTCAAATTTTGGGAAACCCTTTGTTTCATTATTTTTTAGTGACCTATAATAAATATAAATCTTGTATTATAGGAGTTTAATGATTTATTGTATAAGGAGAAACCAGTCAGTGGTAAAGATGACATGTTAGTATGTTCATCTTTTCACTTAGCTCTATGTAGGATATATATAGTGTTCAGGTTCTGTTACATTTCGTCACATGAATACAAATTCTCTCTATATTTTTAGAGAATTGTTTGAGTATTAACAAATCTAGGATAGGGTGGTTCTCTTATCAAGGTTATAGAACTAAATTTATCCAAACAACATTATATAATGTGTTCCCTTTTTACTAATTTCTTTTATCCATGCACTGATTTAATCACTAAAGGATTTTAAATATAATTTATTTGTTCTTTTTTGTTTTTGGTATTTGATTTATTTTACTTAAAATAAACCAAAAACATATTTAGTGCTCCTTGGTATATTTCATAAGGTCATGCGATTAGTGTTTTCCTGAACAATAATAACCAAAATATTGGAAAGTGGACCCAGATTCACCAAGACTACTTCCAATATAACCTCTAATGTATAAATTATTTCCATAATATACATTTATTACATATTTTTCAGAATTTTCTAATAATTCCCATTTATTACCTAAAATGGTTGAGTCCTTGACTAAGAGATAAAGCTTATGATTTTCCTCGCTTTGGACCCACCTTCTAGATTTCTAGGAGCTTTCCTGCTCCTCCTAGAATATGGATAGTTCATGGTTTCCTTAGGTGATATGTATTTCTAAACTCAAACATCTTTTATTTCTATCCACAGTTGGGCTATAAAGGATATAACTCCTAATTTTTACCCTTTTGATCTCATACATGAAATAAAAGTATTGGATTAGTCTCTACATCCTTATTGGGAAGATGCCAACTTCAAGAAACTATATTATTAATAAAATATCATAACTAATAAGTTATATCCAGAGAAAAAATTATCCTCCACAAGATTAAAATCTCTCTATATTAGATAAGATGATTTTCATACTACTTACTTTAAATATTGTATAAAAGAGAGAGGATAGTTTCAATAATTTTAATCTTCTAAGGGAACACAGATCATTTATCAATGGAATTAGAAAACTATAATAGATAGACATTAGTCACTTCTTCTTAATCTTGAATTTTGAGATGGGAGTTACTCTCCTCCATGGTTCCAAACACTTTAATGCAAGGCAATAAAATTTCATAAACTCTATTTTGAGAATTTTAACTTTTTAATAAAAAATTTCCTTGGTAGTTTTCCCCTTGGAAATACTTATTTTAACATCCCGACCCAGATGCCACTAAACAGGTGACCCGAGCTGGTCCACCACAAGACCTTAAGAAAGCCTCCTCATATTCAAGAGGCTGCCAACTAATAGTGAGGGTCTAAGGTGGTACTATCAGAGACTCTACCCCCATATTATATTGCACAACCATAAATATATAAACAATAATCAAATACATCAGAGTCTATAGAAAGAGTAAATAAGCTTCAATAGTAGCATGCTGTAATAAAATGAAATACAGTAAAATATTGAATA
Organism: Viscum album; assembly: GCA_963277665.1. Taxonomy (NCBI): domain Eukaryota; kingdom Viridiplantae; phylum Streptophyta; class Magnoliopsida; order Santalales; family Viscaceae; genus Viscum; species Viscum album. The sequence goes on from OY728128.1 coordinate 1,445,544,564, forward strand.
GCCATTACTCACGATGTGTACTCACAAACCTCCAACCTGGCCATGTACTCTTACACGGCCTGAGTACACTGAGGTTTGGGTCATGTACTACTACATGACAAAGGAATGCTTGGGTTCTTTCCATGTACCACTACACAAACATGTCCCCCCTTACATAAGGTTTCTGCCCATGTACCCAGCCATATTCCCATGTCCCACTACAAGGTGTGTAGTCCAAGTACATGACATGTAGTTCCATAAACTATGTTTTCCCAAGTAATCAACTACATATCTAAGTTCCACTATACAATGTGTACTCCCATTACATGGAGTGTACTTTCCAAAACTTCATCTTCCTAAAATAGGAAGAACACACAACATGTGTTCTTGAACCAAAAAACATGTGTTCTTGAACCAAACATCATGTGATCGGGATTTCCAAATGGGGAACCCCTAAAAACCTTCTAAAATTCTTATTTTTCCCTGATTAATCATAAATCGACCCATAGAGGGTATTTTATAGTCATAAAAGTTCCTTAAAAATTAAAATAACTCATATATAGGGATTGATCCATAAAACTCAAAATTGGCATACCACTTGGAGAAAACGCCGAAGTTTCATGTCCATAAATACTCCTAGAAGTTGTTGTACCATGATCCGATCTTAATCACCAGCATGGATGAAGTTCAACAGCACCTCATTCCTCCTTCACTCTTGGTAAATCCAATTCAAACACGAGAGGAACCCTCCTAACTTATTTCATGTATATAAATTAAAAATGGGTGGGAGAGTGTTTTAATTAATTTAATTAAATGCCCATTTAAACGCTCATATTGAATTCTGAAACCCGAAGTAGGTTTATAACTTGCCTAGGAAAACCCCCTATTTTAGAATCTATCATGAAGTTGTAATATCAATCTGACACTATGTCCAAAATATATCACTATCTAAACCCACATGAATAATTTAATATTTAACCCACTAAATATTAAATGTTTCTCCAAAACTCGAACAACTCAAAATTCCACCAAAATCCAATATTAGGGTAAACACCCAATTTTAAGACCAAATAAGTGGTTAGAGAAATTATCTAAGATCATATGATAGGGTAGAATAACCATTTTACCCCTTATAAGAAACCAAAAGAAAAAATTAAAAAACTTCCTCAATTTCAAAAACTATAAAAACATGGGTTCTTACAACCTACCCACTATAAAACTTCTCACCTTAATGAAGATTAAGTGGTCTTACAACCACACATATTGAACTACATCAGCCATCAATCCATGCTCAACTCATTGCATTATACTCTAGGATGAAAATCAAGTTCCTCTACATAATTCCAAATATAAGGTACAAAACCCATCAAAGGTCAAGCCACTGATTTCCATAATTAGGAAACCACTAGGATAGTTCCCGACAGCATCCATCCATCCTGAGATGTTATAATGTCATCCACAACACATCATCAGTTTCATGGTTCTCTCCACCATAGAACACAACCTATAATGGCTGATATTGACCCATGTATTATCCTACCAATGGAGTCACCACCAAAATATATCCATAGCATTACACCGACTCACTCACTGTGGTTCCCACCACTGTATCCTTAACCTTACCCGCATAAGGGTCAAATCACCGTGACTGATTTGATACTACCCACTATAAGAGTATCCTTATTTTTACCTCTCAACCAAATACAAACTCCATGACCCATACCCCAATCATAAAAAAACCTCAAAACTCTACATTTCTATCTCACTCTCACCGGAGTGATGAAATTAAATTTCAACTATCTCCCATACTTGGATTCCAAGAATAACACCCATGACATTCATTAATATTAGGCCCATCATGATGACCTCACTAAAAGATGAACGATGGTTCAATTACCACCATAAGACTTCAATTACACCTCCCCATGAGAACAAACTCCATGAAGGCCCTTCATAAAAGAGAAAAGTGACATTAATATATCTTTTTGTATAGATGATTCTATCTCAGTGTACTCAAGAAGATGTCAAGATACTAGGCATGATCATCTTTATAATGAGAGTACACTAAGATGTTTTCAATGAATACCACCACAAACCATCCATTCATGAATCATTACAATTCCATCCCAAGGGCCTCAGGTCACTATGACCAGAAACCTCTGATCACACCCACATTGGATCTTAGCCTACTCACAACTTCCTACCCAATTAAAACATTACAGATGTATGATTCCATAGCCCCAATCCACAAACCAAATGACATAGTTCTTTACCATGTGATTGTGCCTCCATGATTATGCTAACCTCTAATAGCTGCATGCTCTTATGTATCCCAATTACAAAACCTATTATGACTCTTTCAATTCATGTCCCATGAAAAATTATCTCACAATCCCTAACCATATATCCTTGAGAACCTATTATTCTCCTGATTCATCTCATAAAAACCAGGAACAATACTGTATACATAACCCTTTCCCAATATATTTAGTAGAATATTCCTACCTATAAATTCTAGTATCAAAACCCAATCACCCTAGATGTTTCCTCATAAACCAGAGATATCATCTTTCCTATTCCATCAAATCTGGGCAACTACTATGCATCGGTATCAAACCCTGAAGCACCCAATTTTGATTCCACCTCATAGAAAACACAAACCCAGGTTGACCCCACTCTTGGGTTACCATAAAAATTTACCTATCACCAACTCCCTAAACTATAGTCACATCAAGAAGGTTATTATTCTTTCCCACCTAGCCCAATTGGTGAAGTATCATAACAAGTCCCAAGGTACAACAACCTAGGTCTAGGCCACCTCACAGAAGGCCACTAATCATAGGGAATCAAGAATAATCCCATCCCAATTTCTCATGACATCATCATGCAAAACACCCATATCTGCGGTCTCACATATGAAATACATCATGTTCAAAACCAACCTCTTGCAACTAGGGAACCTGTCCTTTCTGAGCATGTGCACATCAGACTACTCCTTAGAGAAAAAGGTCATATACATTGAAAGCTATAAAAGTAACAAAATTTGAATCATAACCACCCACTAGGGGTTTAACAATTAGGAACATATTCCATGATGATCCACCAGGGTCACTATACCTACTATGCATGAGGACTGCATCAAAGACCTCATCACCGAGTGTCTCACCATAGATCCACATATCCTACCGCTAGATAAAGATCCATATACAAGTCATACCATATGAGTAGAATACCACTATGTACTTATATGGGGAAAATCCATATGAGAAATTATTGACACTTTAAACAATTGATATCCTATCATCAAAAAAATCGCACCCTAGCTCCGCTATATCATGCATATCCTACTTTCCTATCATGATGTCTAAGATGAAAATTGCCTCCATAAACCAAGATTCATAATCAAATAATTGGAATCTTTACAACATACAAATATCTATAAATTCATCAAAACTCATAAAACCTAAACCACATGTGCATTGCTCAAAGTGAAAATCATATACAACCATAACATCGCAACCAAGAACATCAATCCCATACCCTAGTAACCTGGAGATCCCACTAGAATAAGTGTTATAAATGCACTATATCGATATACTCTATAGGATTTGAAACATTCCTAAATATCCAATCTATTATGTACAAAATAGTAAAATAAAAGGAAATTAACTTCTATGATAACACTTTGTTACATCCTGACTCGGTTCCCTAAGCCAGTTCACCATAAGACCTCAGGTGCATCTCCTCATACGCTAGAGGATGTGATTAGAAGTGAGGTTATAAGTTGGTACTATAAGTATACTATACCCCTATATTAGAGTGTGAAACCATAAATAAATAACCAAGAATCAAACACATCATAGTTCATATAAAGAATAAATAATCTAAAACAAAATCATGATGTAATAAAATGAAATATAATAAAGGCCCAAATAATAATTCCATACAAACAACACATATTTACCACTAATACCATCAAATAAAAAAAATAATAAAAAATAAAAAATATATACATGAACCTCTACTACCAACTCCAAGTGATTCCACATACCCGATCTCTAGTACCCTGTCAAGCTAATCCAACCCGGTCACCAGACTCCACATGAGCGACTTTGCTCAATCATGAAAACCTAGGCCTCTACCCTTTCCATCATGAATCCATGCTCAACATGAATCCATACATAAGTTATATATGTACCCCAAGGTGAATATATAGGGGTAAGAAATAATTCTCAATAGGTCACCCCCAACAGTGAACCTATAACTTGCTTCCATAAGTGAATGCTCATGAAATATTCTTAACCTAGACAAAACACAACTAAAATAAAGAAAAAAACCCCACCTTTGATCTTTAGGTCTGAGACCTAATTTGACCATAAAAAACTCAACCAACATTGATTTGTTTCTGATCATGACTTGGTGACCATGAATTTCAAGTAACATGTGGTCTCCACATCTATGGAAACCCTAACCTAACCTCACAACTTTACTCAAGATCTCATACTTGGTACTTGGATGCATTAGTCCCCTGTAATCATGCAACATTAAAGTACTAATAGTACTTGGAGAATCAGTTCGAAATCTAACCCATGCATCATAAACAAAAGTTTCAGGAGTATCTGTCTAACACATAACTATACATCAACACTAGTGGTGTCCAAAGTGGCAGTCTAGCGTAATCCCAAAGACAAGGAACACCAGTTCTTCATCCTATTATATGTGGTATTCCATTACTACCTATAGTGTTATTCTAGAACTTAGTCAATAGTGTATAGTATTAGTGTCCAGAGCCTCAGTCTAATCCCTAATCCATATAGTATACAACTCATACTTGGAGACTCAGTCCAACATCTCAAACACATATGTGGAATGCCATGTACACTTTATCAACCGTATTTGTGGATCACTGTGTCCACCAACCTCATCCATTTAAAAAATAAAACATTCCTAAAACCTCGATCCAAAACCCAAACTATGAACGAAACTATCAGTAGCAATACAAAGCATCATGTCCAATTCTCTAAACCCAGATTTGGAGCATTGTGTTAGACATATATAACCATACTTGTGGAGCATCATGATTAACATCATTTCCCATGGGTGAGGAGAATAATATCCAACCTACTCAATCCTGAATGTGGAGTGTCATGTAAGAAATTTGGAACCATACATGTGGAGCCTCATGTACAACTGTCTCAATGAAGACGTCCCATATCTTATCACAACATCCCGATGGGCACAAATCAAGTATCAACATAACAAAACAAAAACGAAAAAAACTCAAGGTGTGGATAAAAACTCATTCCTATCATCAACATATTGATCTCATCACCTCATACATCGGTCTTTTTCACAAGGGAACACTCACAACTATTACTACCCAAAAACATTCACCCACTCATGGTATATATCATCCCCAACCCAGAAGCCAATAAACCTGTGCCTCGAGCCAAGTCACCACACGAACTCAAGCATGCCTCCCCATATGCCAGAGGTTGCTGACTAGAAGTGATGGTCTAAAAAATCACTTGGGGAGACTATAACCTCTTTACCACAGTAATACACAACAAATACCATATGAAATAAAGGAAATAATAATCAATAATCTAAAGAGATTAATCACTAACCAATTACCAAATAGGGTACAAGACAAAACCAACAATAAATATTTCCTGTCAGGATAATAGTTCCAAATGCAAAAGAAACCAAAAATACAGACAAATAGATGAATCCCCAAAATGGGTCTTGACTCCAAGTTTGGATCCTCATGCATACATATCCCAAACCCAACTCAACTTCCTTGCATCAGGCATTTACCCTTATCCAAACCTACAACAATGAAGTCTGCTTGGGTACCCAATGGCGGCCCAAGAGGGGTGTGAGTACAACTCAGTAGTCCACCACAAATAGTGTCTAAAAAATATCTAGTGTAAAATAGTGTGTGCTTGAAAGTATAAAATAAATGATAAGGTAACCAAAATTCAACTTGGTGCCATCATTTAACAATGTACACTTTTACCATTTCTTTAATTAGTACTATCATCATAACTTATACCATCTTCATTACTTAATTCATTTTCATCATTGTTCCATGGGTTTGGCATTTACATCATTTACACAAGAGTATAAGGCATTAAATCACTATATATAGAGGAATAAATCAAGAACCTATATCACTAGGGGTAAACACATCACAACAAATAAATTACACTCACCTAGAAGCCATAGTCTGGGTGGTCTCCTTGAATGAAACTGTTAGGGGAATAGGTCCTCCATCCCCTTCCATAACCCATGCATTTTGTGGTGGAGTTTAGAGCATTAGTCTAACTCCACCCATGGACGTAGAGCCTCAAGTCAATACTTCACACTACCAAGCCATGTGAACATTCTTATTTATCCAATCACCACACATATACCATATCACAAACCATACTCAAAACAATAAACATAACAATCAAAGTACATATCAATCAATATGTGAATTAATATTATACCATAACCTAATAAAACATTTACCATTTACATTACATATCCCATTTAGCCCAATTCCCATTATCACTCTCTAACCCATTAAGCATGTTCAATAATTACCTTTATATAAACCATTTAACATATTCATTAATTCTATTTTCAAAACCCATTTAACATATTTATCAATTTACAAGACATTACCCATTCAAAAAATTCACCATTTCATATGCACTGACCCTCTTAGGCATTTCTAACATAATTTATAATCTATTTAACACAATCTCAATTAACCCAATTGTCCCATTTTCATGTCATACCAATAACCCCCTTTTCTATTATCAACCTATGTATCAACCACAATTATTCCATTTTAAACTATAACAACCATATTAACACGTTCTTCATGGGATCTATGTTATCACATTACAACTATATACTTAACCTTACTAATTTCTAGGTTCGGGGACGTTGGAGCACCTCATGTGTGGACCAAAATCAGTAAAATAACCCTCAACACATCCCATGAGGATCATGATGGGTTCAATTCATCATTTAGATGCTCTTTTTACCAAATCTCACCAAAGTCACCAAAATCACAATAAGAGATAACCAAGAATGAAACCAAACATGCAAAAATCAACCCAATGACTATGGGATATAACTTGTAGACAACGTACCTCGGATATGTTGATGAACACACTCCTAATAGTCACCTTAGATCTATATTCAAGAACCCCTAGAAGCCCCAATATAGATTCCACTGAAAAAGAGGGGTTTTATGGCTTTAAAAGAAGATGAGAGGAACCAAAAACCCTAATATAGAAAATAGAATCAAGTGTAAGATTAGACTTACTCAGATCTTTGATCCGCAACCAATGATACTACGAAAGGCCTAGAATTGAGGGAAAACCGCCCTTAAGAATATTTGGGGAAGAAGGTTCATCACTAGGTTTGAGAGAGGAAGAATGGGAGGAAAAAATTGTGTGAGAACATAAAAATAATGAGGGAAAATTTGGCAAATTACAAACTTTTAATGGGGTACAAAGTTTCTCCTCACAGTTTTCCAAATAGTGCGAAAACTCTGTGCTAGCCACTATCCAAGAGGGGTGAGGTCACAATTAACTAAGGATCTATGCATGGTTTAAAAAACCATGCATCGGCTATGTAGAATGCCTCTTTCCAAGGTCACACTATTTGGCTCTCCCCCCTAGCATGGTTTACCTAACTGTGCACATCTCCCCCTATATAGCATGGTATGGGCACACAGTTTACAATAACCATGTGCCAACCATGAAACATACACATAATGGACATTTCCCTTTTCCTTTAATGCCCTAATCTAGCAGAACATCTTCAAGAATTCTCATACAGTCAGTAAATAATTAATTTACCATCTTTAAAAAATTCAAACAAAAAATTAAACAAGGGAATACCTCCAAAAAAACTAGGATCTGACAACCTCCCCACCTTATAATAGCTTATGCTTGAGCCTGTCTTCCTAAGCATCATTGAGCTTCCAAGGTAAAAAGATTGTGCCACTGAGACCACATATCCAACTCCATTTACCATGTTTCTTCTTGAACATTACCATGCTTCCATAAAACTCAAACCAATGGCATAGCCTTGCCCCGTAATACTTTCTCACTACGATTCACAATACAAACCAGATTCTCCTCAAAGGACACATCTGCCTCAATTTCAACATCCTAAATATCAATTACATGAGATGGGTTAGGGTGATACTATTGAAGATGAAACACATAAAAAATGTCATGCAAACCACTATACTACTGTGGAAGAGCCAATGAGTATGCACATGTCTAATCCTCTCTATAATCTCAAATGGACCCACAAAATTGGGGACCAACTTTACCTATTTTTGAATCTGATGGAGACCTAAACATAAAGTCACTCTAAGAAACACATGATCAACAAAATTTTTTTGAGAGGCCCACAATGTTGATCTAAATATGACTTATGCCTACTATGAGCCGTTTCCATCTACTTCTGGATCTTCTGAACCTACTCCAATGTCTCCTAAACTAGACTTGGTCTTAATAACTCTGATTCTCCAACTTCCATCCAACATAATGAAGATATGCATAGACTCTCATAGAGTTCCTCAAATGGTACCATCTGAATGGTATACAAGTAACTATTATTATATTCAAACTCAACAAGTGAAAAAATATTTTCCCACAATCTACCAAAATTCAAGACACAAGCTCTGAACATGTACTCTAGTACTTGAATGGTACGTTCTGACTGATCATATGTCTGTGGGGGAAAATCCATACTTAAGAACACCTAGGTAAAAATTGTCTTATGTAATCCTTTCCACAAGCACAATGTAAAACATAGATCACAATATGAAACTATATTCTATGGTACTCCATACAGTCGCTCTATCTCTCAAATAAACAATTCACCCAACTGATCCATCGTGAAAGTCTCTAAAATTGTTAAGAAATGATCCACCTTAGACAAATGATCGGAAACTACCTAGATTGCATAATTATTCGGAGGTATCCTCAGAAGTCATACCACAAAATACATCATTACATAATCCCACTTCTATTTCATAATGGGTAATGGATGAAAAAAAACTTGTGTCTGATGTTCATCCTTCATTTGATGAAAGGTAAGGAATCATTCCACAAAAACTTGCAACTTCTTTCATCATACCTGGCCACCAATACAGCATAAGAAGATCCCGATACATCTTGTTCACACCAATATTCACTTACCACATTGATGAATGAAACTTACACATCAAATCATCCCACATACATGTCAACACTACCACATAGCAATGAACACAAATGATCCCATCATCTCCAATGACCCAACCAGAAGGGGACTCCCCACATTTAATACATTACCTAATAGTAACACATTCCAAGTCTTCATGTTGTCCCAACTTAATTACGATCATAACTATGAACTCAATTACCAAGGATGCAAGGGTCATCTTTCCTTGGCCATCTGCACCTTAAGATGCATTTCAGCAGACAATGCCATCATCTTCCACTTAGAGATGGACTCAAGAACCGCCTGACTTTGAGTTTTCAGAGTCAAAGAATCATCAAAACTATTTTTTCCTAGAGTATAAACCAGAACAAAATCAAAGGATTGTATGTACTCAACCCATCTTCATTGCTGGAGATTATAATCATGCTAAGAGAAGATGTACTTAACTCTTTTATGATCAATATACCCTATAAATCATTCTCCTAACAGGTAATGTCGCTAATATTTTAATTCATGAACCAATTCATCCAATTAAAGATCATTAATAGGGTAAATTATTTCATGAGACCTCAACTAACATGAAATATACAAAACAAAATGATCAACCTACATTAACACTGATCCCAACCCAATACCAGATGTATCAAAAAACAAGGTATACTTCTTACCCGACTTAGGTAAGACCAGGATCAGTGTGGTAGTCAACTGCTCATTTAACTCTTAGAAAGAATTCTCACAAGATTATAACCATTCAAACCGATTCCTTTCTCGATCAATCCCAAAAGTGGTGCTGAAAAATGGGAAAAGTCCTTAATAAACCTTCTGTAATAGCCCAAATAACCTAGAAAACATTAGACATCAGAAAAATTCTTGGGCTACTACAAATACGTTCACTTTCTCCGGTTTCACTGACATGCCTTCCTTAGAAATTATGTGACCCAAGAAATGAACCCCATCAATCCAGAAGTTACACTTAGATAGATTGGTGTATAGCCTATGCTCTTTTAGTGCACTAAAGACGATGTTAAGATGTTTGTTATGATAGTCATTAGTCTCAGAGTACACCAAGATGTCATCCATGAAGACAAATACAAATTTATCTAGATAAGGGTGGAATATTCAGTTCATTAGGGCCATAAACACTTTCGATGCATTGGTCAGATTGAAAGGAATAATAACAAAATCATACAAACCATCCTTCTCTTAAAGGAATTCCACTGTATATCAGAAAGCCTCACCCTTAGCTGGTGATACTCGATCTCAGATGAATTTTGGAAAACACCGAAGCACCTCTTAGTTGGTCAAAGAGATAATCAATTCTTTGAAGGGGGTATCGATTCTTAAATATCATCTAATTCATCTTCCTATAATCAACACATAATTGCAACGACCCATTGAAATTCTTATAAAAAAACACTAGTGATCCCAAAGGTGACGTACTAGGATGAATAAACCATTTATTCTCCAATTCATCCAACTGAGTTTTATGTTTATGGAGTTTTTCTTGTATCATTAGATATAGATGAATGGAGACAATTTCCACTCCAATTAGAAAATCTATCATGAAATCAAATTATATCTCAAGTAAAAGGCCAGATAATTCATTAGGAGACACATCCTAAAACCGATATAGCACAAGACGAAAGACAAGATTCTCAACTCCCCCATCATCAAGCATAGTACAAGCCACCTGGGCTATGAGTTAACCAAACTGCTGACAAAATAGCTCTGCATGACATGCTCAAACATCCCAATCACCTAGATGGAGATAAGTGTCTCCCTAAAGAGACATAAATATTACCAAATGATGGTAAAAATCAATATGGTCCTGGTACAACACTATCCAATACATGCCCAAAATTAGGTCAAAACCTGACATCTTTAGGATGAACAAGTCCCAAAAAAATGGTACCCACTAACCTCTAGATCAAAACCCTTACATTATCTGATATCATCAGCTCACACCCCCAACATAGTATCAATAGATATAACCACACACACACATTCTACTGCTATATGGAACACAACTGCAAAATGAGAAGAGATAAAAGAAAGTGTGGAGCTTATGTCAAATAAAGAACTAACAAGCATGGAAGATACAAGGATCATACCTCAAATAATTGATGGTCTATCATCGCTACATCGAGTTGTAGACTAAACTACGTGAAAATGACCTACCCCTATACCATGGGCTCTAAACTGAGTACCTAAAACTACACTAGCCTTATGGTATGGACTCTCTCACCCCATTATACCATATACACCACCTCGGATAGTAAAACTAGTAGATCTCTAACTACCAGCCTGATATTGGGTAACCGAACCCCTTCCAACACTCGACCTCAGCCTTGATCTCCCATCCATGCCTAGCTGTTGATGATTTCTAGAGAACCTCTACACATTCCCCATCATTCCACATGATCGGTACTCAACTAGTGGTTGAAGAAACTAACCGATAATGTGCCCCAACCTTCTACACTGATAGAAAAAAATCTAGTCACCACCTTGAGAGTCTAATCCTATCTTCTGACTTCTCTGTGAACTTTCACCCTAATGGAAACTCCCAAAATGAAACTTCCTACCATCAGAAGCCACACCACTCATCCATCCAACTAGCACCACAAGTACACTACCCGAACCCCCTTTAGGTTCCATTCTAAGATAAAGGTTGAATCCACCACATCTAAAAATATCTTCAAATGGAAGTTATTCTCCTGAGACCTAATCTCATTTATAATCCCATCCTGTAAAAGTTTCTCTATAGATGCCTCATCTCTTGAAAACACTATAATGAAGTGATGGAAGTTAGTGAAACTACTAGCATAGTCCATCACTAACAAAACCCCTTAGGTAAAACTCATAAAATCCACAGGATTCTCCTACCTAAATATTTTTGGATAGAAGTGTTCTAGAAACATTTCCTAGAAATCCTTTCATACCATTCCTTCAGCCTTCTCAGTCAAAACCATGATGTACCACAAATTCTTTTCCTGACCTCACAACATATAGGCTTACAACTTGAATCACTTCTTGGAAGGAGTCTCCAAATGGTCAAGAATGATCTGGATAGACTCTATCTAGAACTCGTATACCTCTGTCCCACCCTCTATGATAAATGTCATAGGTTTCTATAGTTTAAACTATCTAGTTATCTCAAAATACCCACTATAACTTTCCCTATATCCCCTTCCATCATCTTCCTAAAACAAGCAAAGTTCTCATAAAACATATCTTCTATATTACCATAAATTACGAGGTCTTCTTTCTCCACTACCTAGGTAGAATTCCCAGAAACATCCTCCTTTTTCCCTATCAGCACATGTCTTTGTGGTTCATTTCTCTACAATGAAAAAAATGATCTTTAGAACACATAACATAAAGCTTCCATGATTTATACACAATAATTATCTTCACTAGTAGTAAATAAATCACTCACATACACTATCCCAATGGATATCATCACACTTAGAACACTACCCACTGCCATACCTACCATGGGTCATGGTCAACATGGGGTAAACTAATTTACATAGCCAGGGTATTTCACTAGACACCCTTTTTAAAACCATATCCACACTCACAATGGAAATCATTCTTCTTAGGCACATTTCCTATTTCAAAACATACTACAAAAAACATTTTAACTCATTTAAAACCCTTCTATAAGAAAAATTAACTAACCATCCACTAACATTTCTTCCATTTTATCTACGTGCCTTATTCTTATTAGGCACCATTTTATTTTAAATTCTCAAGAAGTAAAATTCATTCCACCTTTCATGACCCACACACAGCCATCTTGTGTGTGTCTATCATGATGAATTCCACATATCTCCCTAGATTCCTATAATGATGCATGAATGCACATCCTGATGCCATTTTGACCATGAGTAAAATATCATCAAACATTCTCATCACACAACAAGTGCATCACCCAATGGTAAAATATTATTAAAATGTAACAACACACAGATCAAGAACAACAATTCCCACCCTGGGTACTTTGGTTTTCCCTTGTACATGGGTTAGATACTCCCAATTGCGATTACCAATACCCATAATATCATATTCTCCCATATACCATCCCAAATAATAAAACAAAAGAAAATAACCACTCTGATACTACTTTTTAATGTCCCCAGCCAGGGAGCCACTAAATCGGTGCCCTGATCTGAGTCACTATATGACCTAAAGCATGCCTCCCTGTACACCAGAAGTTTCTGAATAGCAGCGAGACTATAAACAATTACATGAGGAGATTATATCCTCTTTACCAAAGTAAGACATAATAGAGATCATATGAAATAAAGGAAATAATAAGAAATAATCCAGAGACATATAATAGTAACCAATTCCCAAACAAGGTGAAAACCAAAACCAATATTAAATATGTCAGGTCATGCTAGCAGTGCTGAACATGAAGGAATCCTTAAATAAAGACAAACAACTGAATCCAAAAATGGATCCCCACTCCAAGTTTGGATCCACATCCATGCATATCCCAAGACCAACTCAACTCCCTAGCACTGGGCCTTTTCTATTAGCCAAACCTGTAATAGTGAAGTCTGCTCGAGTACCCAATGACAGACTGATCGGGGTGTGAGTATAACTCAGTAGGCCACCAAGAACGATGTATACAAAATATCTAGTCTAAAACAGATAGTTCATGACAAGGTAAACCAAAATTTAATTTGGGTTCCACTATTTAACAATGTACACTTTAACCATTCCATTCATTATTACTATTATCATCAATTATACTATCTTCATTACTAAATCCATTTTCATCATGTGTTCAATGGGTTAGCCATTTACATCATTTACACAAGGGTATAAGGCATTTAATCACTATGCATAAGAGAATAATCCAAGTCCCTATATCACTTGGTATAAACACATCACAACAAATACATTACACTCATATTGAATCCTTGGCCTAGGTGGTATCATCAAATGCAACCATTAAGGGAATATATCCTCTATCCCATTCCCTAACCCATGCATTTTGGGGAGGAGTTTAGAGTCACAGTCTAACTTGACCCATGGGCATAGAGCATCAAGTCAATGCCCTACACTACCAAGCCATGTGCACATGTTTATTTATCTAATCACCACATATATACCATATCACAAACCACAATAAAAAATATATAGATAATAATCACATGACATATAAATCATCATGGGAATTAATATTATTCCATAAACCAATAACATATTTACCATTTACATTACATAGACCATTTAGCACAATTATCATTCTCATGCTCCAACCCATTAGGCATGTTCCATAATTCTCTTTATATCAACCCATTTAACATATTAATTAATTCCCTTATGAAACACCATTTAACATATTACTCAATTTCCATGTTTTTACCCATTTAACAAGTTCAACATTTCATATCCAATAACCCTCCTAGACATTTTGAATATAATTCATAATCCATTTGACACATTCTCAATTAACCCAATTGACCCATTTTCATGTCATATGAACAACCCCTTATTCCATTATCAACCTAAGGATCAACCATAATTATTGAATTTTCAACTCAACCAACCATATTAACATGTTCTTCATGGGATCTACATTCTCACACGTCAACTCTATAGTTAACCTTACTAATTTCTAGGTTCAGGGATGTTAGAACACCCCATGGGTAGCCCTAAATCAAAAAAATCATCCTCAATGCATCATATGGGCATCATTAGGGGTTCAATTATTTATTTATATGCTTATTTTTACCAAATATCACAAAAGGAACCAAAATCACAACAAGGGATAATCACGAACGAAACCAAACATGCACAAATCAACCCAAAGGCTTTGGTATATAACATGTAGACCACCTACATCAAATCCATTAATGAATGCACTCCTAATCATAGAATTAGATCTGGATTCAAGCACCCCTTGTATCCCCAACCTAGATTTCACCAGAAAAGAGGGGTTTTAGGGCTTTGAATGAAGAGGAGAGGAACCACAAACCCAAATCTAGAAAAGATAATCAAGAGGAGGGTTAGACTTACATGGAGCATCGATCTGCAACCAACGACGCTCCAAACAGCCTATAATCGAGGGAGAACAACCCTTTTAAATATTTGGGTAAGAAATTCATCACTAGGGTTGATATGGGAAGAATGGGAGGAAAAATAATGCAAGAACTTAAAAATAATGAGGGGGAAGTTTGGTAAATTTTGACTTTTTAATGGGGAGAATGGTTTGTCCGTAATGTTTTCCACGCAAACTGTGCACTAACCACTATACAAGAGGGGTGAGTTCAAAAATTTACCTAGGGATCTCCGCATGGTTTTATAAATCATGCACTAACCATGTGAAACACCTCTTTCCAAGTACACATAGTTTGTCTCTCCCCCTTGCATGGTTTACCTAACCGTGCACCCCTCCCTTGGCTAACACGATTTGGGTACATAGTTTACACTAACTATGTGCCAACTGTGAAACATGCATAGAATGAATAATTTACCTTTTATTTCTTTCCTTGAACTCCAAAAACACCGACAATATTTCTTATACAGGTAAATAATTAACTTTCCAACTTTAAGGAATTCAAAAAAAAAAAAAATTAAACAAGGACATACCTCTAGGAAAAATGGGATCCTACATGGTTGGTTTATCAATGAATAATCCACTTGAACCTCTAGGAAATAATGTAAATAGAGTTATCCCTCTTGGGATACTTGAAACTGATACATAAGTGGTGGAATCCTTCTCTAGATCCTCTGGTTTTGAACATAAGCAGATGCACCCCTCTTGCAATCCTTGGTCAAAATTAAACTCTCTGGACAACACTCATTTCTTGGGGAAACACATTCCACAACCCAATCTCTAGAATATCATGGTCTCACAGGCTTAAAAGTGGGTAAAACTCATAGGGTATATGGACTCAAGCCCAACTCCCTTTCAAACAACCCGAGGTTGTCTCTAAACCCAGCCTATACATCTCCTCGAGTCTCAAACCAATCTCATTGATAATGGAAGATAATATTCAAAAATAGATTATGGTCTCCAGTGAACCCATTCCACTTATTCTGATCACTCTCAACACCCTGACCTGGGTCTGATTCTATATCTAACTCTTAAGAGACATTCCAATTCAATTCATGGAGAAAAATTCTTTGTCACAAAATTATTCACCCCAAACCACCCCTAGAAATCCTCAAAACACCCCAAGGGATCTACCATAATTTTTTACATAGATAAATACTCAAAATAGACTCATAATGTGTTCAATTCTGACCTTGGGGTCTAAAATTACCCAAAAACCTTAAAAGAGAAACAAAGGGGTAGCACACGACGTGTACCCCAAGTACACGATGTGTACTCTAAAATATCCAACTTTCCCAGGTACTCTTACATGGCCAAGGTAGACCTGTTATTTTTCCATGTACTACTACAGGAACAAGGCATTCATACGGTTTTTCCATGTACAATTACACATCCATTTCTCCCCTTACATGGGGTGTCTTCCCATGTACCCAACCTCATTTCCAAGTCTCCCCACATGACGTGTACTCCATTTACATGACATGTTGTTTCATAAACCCTGTATGCCCAAGTACTTGAATACATGACCAATTAACACTACATGGAATGTAAATTTCAAATTTTCATCTTCCATGAATAGGAATAACACATGACATGTGTTTCTGAACCACATGTTGGGTGATCGGGATTTCAGAATAGGAAACCCCTACGAACCACCCAATACGACTATTTTTTCTTGATTAAGAATAGATCGACCCATTAGGGTCATTAATATCCATAAAAGGGCTTTAAAACTTATACAAAACACACATATGGGGATCAAGTAATAAAACTCAAAACTGGACAACCTCATTGAGAAAATGTCAAAGAATTGAGACTATAATCTCTCCCGAAAGTTTCTTCACATCGATCCAATCTCGATTACCACCGTGGATGTAGTCCGACAAAACCTCCCTCCCATTCCCTCTTAGTCTGACTATCAAATATAAGGGAGGAACCATCCCACATCTTTTTGTGTGTAGGAATCAAAAGGGGGGGGGAGTGTTTTAATTAATTAATTAATTATTTAATTTAATGAAGTCCGGTTTAAATACTCGTCTCGAGTCCCAAAACCCAAAGTAAGTTTATACCTTGACTAGGAAAAATACACCATTATGGACGCAACCAAAAATTCAAAATCTCAATCCAATGCTCCATTAAAAATATATCTCTACTCGATCCCACATAAATAATATAATATTTAATCAATTAAATATTAAATATTCCACTATAACTCCTATCATAGGGTAAAAGACCTATTCTGAGACCAATAAAGTAGTCATAAGAATTATATAAGATCATATTGTAGGGGTGAATGAACATTCTACCCCTCATGAGAAAACAAATGAAAAAAATAAAATTTATTCTCAATTTCAAAAACTAGAATAACATGGGTCCTTACTGGTATCCGTGATATGATTAAGATTTCGGTTATGGAAAAAAT
Organism: Viscum album; assembly: GCA_963277665.1. Taxonomy (NCBI): domain Eukaryota; kingdom Viridiplantae; phylum Streptophyta; class Magnoliopsida; order Santalales; family Viscaceae; genus Viscum; species Viscum album. The sequence continues at coordinate 1,445,562,260 of OY728128.1, forward strand.
GAATAACCCTAATGGTAATCAAGGTTCCTTCTATATCTAATCATGGTTTATCTTTTGGGAAAAAACAAGATAAAAAATATAGGGGATAATATTTCATAATTTCTTGAATTTAATATATTAAAATATAATTACACCCCAACATCCTATTTATAAAAATAACTATTACAACACAAATAAAATTTATTACAATAAAAATTATAACCACCCCTCATTAAAACACAAAATTAAAAGAAAATAGTCAACATATTTCATTTACACTAATATATTATCCTATTAAAATGATCCTAATAAATTAGATTTAATATAATTCAATCATGCTCTAATAAATCTGATTTCTATATAACGTCGATATTTACATTTAATTACTCAAATAAATGCACCTTTTTTTAAAATATATTTCGTGTCATTTTATTCAAATGAATGAATCTCATCATACATTTTTTGATTCTACCAATCATTATTTGTCACATCTCTATAGAAAATTGGGTAAAAATAAAAAAAATAAAAAAATAAACTAGTGTTTAATCAATTATATCATTGTCATTTTCATTATAATATGTGGCCATATAATCTTGTAAATGGGTTGAAATAACATGAGTCCTTTTAGGACATTATATAATCTCCTAGCCTAATAGTTGTCTTGGATAATAACTAAAAAGAGATAAAATGTTCAGTAATGAACTATAAAAAACCTCATCTAGGATCACACATGTCCTTTTTGGAGATTTTTAAATCTCTAAGGCTTCCATTTGTGACACAAGATCTATGATGGGAGTTAAACAGTTTGTTAGTGAACCATTAACAAATTCCTCACCTTGTTTTATTATTATGATTAAACCTATCTCTTTTTAATTAATTTGTTTATACTCTAGGTTTCTTTTAGTGTTCTCCCAAAATCACTTTTCATCATAAAACTATTATTCAAATATACTAATTAACAAAATACTTCTACCAAAAAAGGTTTTGGAAGAGATATATATTTTAACATACTTATAACCATTTTAATTTTTTTTTTGATTTTTCAATTTCTCTATACCATTCTTCTATGGAGTATAGTTAGTAGTCAACTTTCATTGAATTACATAATTTTTCAAAATTCATTGAATTCATTTAAAGTGAATTCAAATCCTTAATCCTATATCAAGGTATTTATATTAAAGGAATTTTATTGTTCAACAATGTATATAAAATCATTACATTTTTTAAATGCTTTAGATTTACCTTCCAAAAAATATACCCATGTTTTCATGGGGAATTAATCAATATATAATAAAATGTACCTTTTGTTTCTAATAGATTTCACCTCAACTAGTCCATAGATGCTGATATATACCAAGTACATATTTTGTATCACTCTTCATAATATTCCTG